>JAZDUA010000007.1:3660000-4407500 GCA_038098605.1 Gryllus longicercus
CATATTACAGAACGTTTACATTGCAAAATAGAAGAAAGCCGTATACGATGCACGGTTTACTGTTCTGTGGGTCCAGCATCACAAAATGTTGAAATTCGCGAAGCGTTCTACTCCTGACCCGTTCATTCTGAAAGTACATTCCGCCCAATGAGGTCTCCGTGTGAGTTCTGACAGGCAAATAAAGCGGACACAGACTCACGCACTCTCACGCAGTCTGAAAATAACCGAGATTGAAAAAACGAAACTGCCGCTCCCAGAGAGAGGTCGTTTGTGAAAATGCGCTGGGCGTAAGACCGTTGGCCAGCTGATATCATCTTCCATCCGCAGAGGTTGACTCTGTCTGGGCATCCTTCTTCCCGTTATTGACCGAGTGGACCTAGAGCGCGCGCCCTCATGGTGGCGAATATTTGAAGCTAGCCAGAGTTAGATCGAATCCCGCTGCTGATTGGAGGAGAATTCTAGCGGCTGGCTGCACCGATCAGTAGTTTTACTTGGTTTCTCCGATATAATACGTAATATTCAATACATCAATATATCAATGTATAATACCTGCGTTCTACACCCCCACCACACACTCACGTACACTTCCATGCAGTATTTTACCACACGTGCCGGGAGACCATTCGGCGACTTGGACCTTGCCCCGACTGGGACTCGTTGAGATCTCTGGAATGTGAAAAATCTAGAACACCGACGTGTAGGTCGGCACCGGATTTCACGTGTCAGTAGGAGAGATACGCCACTTCCTCCCGGCTTTAGGATGCCGTACAGTCACGGGACTAATGATCAAAAGCGGTTGAGGAGCTTCCTTCACGTGCCCTCAGATTGCGTTACGTAATCTTTCCTGCCACTTCTTCCGAAAACTGCCCTGTCCCTCAATAATCCTCCAAACGAGATAAGAGGTTTACTGTCTGCTGACGGTGCTCTGTTGGCCCTTTCATCCCGTCACTTGTTCTCACCCCTCGTTCAATTTCCAAGCTATACCCTCAGGGTTATACTCTGGCATTTATAGATGCATATTTTGCCTCTACTCTACACGGACTATACCACTTTCCTCTTTATTAGCTGTAATGAAAGCAATGTTAAGCATTATTAAGTTATTCTTTTTATGAATATGGTAATGAAAATTACAAAAGAACAACAGAAGCTTCAGATTTTCTGACAGAGGATTTTTTCTTTGAACGTTATGCCACATTGTCATGAAAATTATCGTAAGTCACAGTAAAAGACTTCAAAATTTGTTACAACGTTCCGTATTCCACTGTAAATACCACGCTTTTGTTTGAGAAAGACTATTATACTTGTACGTATGAAATTTACTTTCCAGATCCTCAAAACTATTTAAAACTTACATGAAAGATCAGAGTGGAATGAAACTCCAACTAAACTAAAATCGAGATATCATGCATTACAATACAGGAGAGATACCTATATGTATGGAAAGAGTTCTTCCTGAATTGGGCGAAAGAGGATTACATCACCTTACTCTCGAAGCCTGCAAATGTTTTTCATGCACTGGCGAAGTGTTAGAAAACAGGAAATTATATTTAATCTTTATTCAATTGTAAAAATAAATAAATGTTGTGAATACGAGTAAATGCAGTGACGTGCAATTCAGAGTAGTGTACTGTTGTGAGGAGCAAAGCTCAGTATTGAACTATTCATCTACTTACATCTCAAGACCAGTTATCTTAACAGTTCCAAACATCAGTGAATAATGCTGATCAGGAGGAAGGGCGGATATTGTCAATGAATTTGAGAGATCGTTAATCAGTCATGTAAAATATAGAGGCGTCGATTTAAAGTTTAACTAAAACGATGAAATTGAAATTAAGCCTTTATTCTTTCGTATCCCATATAAACACAAGAAAATAAGAACCTATACAATACTTATAAATTAAAATACTGCATCTTAATCTGTGGCTCATGCCCTCAATTGTTGTATCAACAAAATATTAATACCAAAACTAATATTCACTAATAAAATGAAACGGAAATTACTAAGCATAAAATGAAACCTGAGCGACAAAACATGTCGCTTTTGTAATTTTCTAAAATTCAAAGAGATCAGCAAAAAAGACCCACGTCATTTTTAAGCTTTCTTTGCTATCCCTGAGAAAAAGAATTGAATATTTTTATACAAAACTGTTTTTTATGAATTTCATTTATTACAAGCAACAATTAAACGACAACTAATAGTTTTTTCGAAAAATGTTATATATGACCTTATTTAAATAAATACTTTTTAAGAATTGATTTCATTAAGAAAAAATTCCTATCATCAATTTTCGAAAATTGTAAAAATTTTTCTTTTTTACAATTTTCGAAAATAGAGAGATTCCACCAAAAATGAAACTTTCTTTAGTTTTGTAAGTGTACTTTCCTTTATTTTAAAAAACATCAAGAAAAAATGTTAGCCATTATTTGAAAAAAGAATTAAATAAAAAAATGAATAAATAAATTAACTAGTGGTGCAACAGAATGACACATACTTTCCCGTATTAGTTTTCTATTTCCTTTCGTTTCGGCTAGCTATACGAACTTGCCACATGCTCTTGCCAACTGCCATGTACCGCCGCCCAAAGTACATTTTTCTAAAGTTTTCTTAATTTTTCGGTTTCCTACCAGTAGAACGGAAATATTACTTTGAGAATATTAAAAAACAGTAAAACCTCGTCTTAAATGGCAATTTTCTTTGAAAAATGTGGAGCTGTTTTTAAGAAAACGGCGTGTTAGCGCTACTGTTAATTCAAAATTTGAACCCTTTGTGTAATTTTTGAATAAAGAAATGAATAGATCAATATGGTGGTTATGTAATCATATGGAATGCATTTAGCACTATTCTTAAGATATGAAAAAGTTTAAAGAAAAATTTGGAGCAATTTTTGAGGAAATCTTGTTTTTGTATTTGTTTAAAAATAACACATATC
This sequence comes from Gryllus longicercus, assembly GCA_038098605.1. Lineage (NCBI taxonomy): Eukaryota > Metazoa > Arthropoda > Insecta > Orthoptera > Gryllidae > Gryllus > Gryllus longicercus. Next base: position 3,662,931 of record JAZDUA010000007.1, read on the forward strand.
GCTCGCAATATTGCTCGAAAACTATTACAATTTAAAAAAAAAAGAATGTACATGACCTTATTAAAAGAACCGATTACGAACAAGAAATTTCATTTGAAGGAGAAATGTCTTTCTTAATTTTGTAGTTATAGAAAAAAGCCGGAAATAATTCAAATTTTTGAAATATTCGAAAATTCAGAGTTAACCCTGCTAATCGGACCTACGCCACTCTTATAAGTGTATTTTACTGCATTCTTGCAAAAAAAAATAGAAAAATATGGAGTCGATTTTGGGAATATTTTGAAAATGTCCCAGGAGCTTCATGTAAAGTACCCCCAATTTTTGAAGAAAGTTTTTCAAAATCTCTTTGCCTCGAGTGGAGCCAGATCGTTCGGGGAACATCCATTTTGAAAAAAATCCTACGTATTGCTTAGGCGCTAGTGTTGTTCACGCACACCAGAGAGACGGGCCGACCGACGGCTCGACGGACTGATGGACAGACGTTTTGAAAAGAAATACTTGTTAGGTATCCGGGGACCCCAAAACGTGTATTTCCGTTGAAATCTCGTAAACGATTTCCCACAGCATTATATAACTTTCTCAATATAAAAATTGCCTATACTTTATTAAAAATGACTCATGTTTTTAAAAAATTGTACATGGCCTTATCTGAAGACCTGCCTTTGAAAATCCGATTTTATTAAGATTTACTTTAATATTGTGTTGTAAGGCACCGAACACTTCTTGAACGCTTGCAATTTTCAAAAATTCAGAACATTGAATGATGAGAGATGTGACATTCTTAAGCATATTTTGCTTTATTCTTGGAATGAATTGAATAAAAAATGCGTGACCAATTTTTAAAAATAATGCAAATGTTGTTACATAAAAAGTACAACAAAAAATCAAAATAATATTTTCAAATTTGTGTAGCTTCGAGTTCATCCAGATCGATAAGGGAATAACAGTTCAGGACCCTTCATTTATCACACATGGTCAAACAGACAGAACAAATAGTCAGAAAGACAATCAGACAGGACAAACCAACTGGAGGACAAACAGACAGTGCCAAACAGGAGGTCAAACAGATATATCACCGTCAACAGATTTGTCGATATGAAGAACCCACAAAAAGTGGTTTCTGTTCTTAATGCCCTCCCCCTGCGTCTGTGCGGTGGCGGCGCAACGGCACGAGGCGTGGCGTGGAGGCGGTGGGGCGGGGCGGGGAGGCGTCGGAAGGGGTGGGGCTCGGTTTCCGCGTCGCGCCGCCAGGCACGTCCCAGTGGCAGCGGCGGCCGCGCTCACGACGCAAGGGACGGGGGAGGGGCGCGTATTTCGGGGACACCTTACGACCTCCGCATTGCTGCTGGCTCGGGCCACGAGGAGGGACGGCGCGCCGGAGTAGGAATCACACACGCGCGGGTCAGAAATTACGCAAACAAATATTGGCTTTTTAAACCCATTACATAATTATATTACAAATATAAATACCTCAACATTTGGCTGATTATATTCACCCACTGGTTTTCGCATTTAACAAAACTCATTCGGACACTCTTTGGCCTAAAATGTCGTTATCTTTCTTTAGCGAACTCGCACAACAAATCGACATAATATACAAAAGATAGAGATAAGCGTTCAGTCTAAGAAATGTAATATATAAAAATTAAACATTGCAATTACTAATAATTATTATTAATTACACAGAGTAACATCATTTGGGGCTTGGCATGAAAGTGGGTGTTTTCGAATGTTTTTTGAAGCCTGTTTGCGTATATGGAAAGAGATTTGCTGTACCACCCACAGATTTTTCTTGAACACGCTTTGTCCTTTTTTTTAAATTTCGCGCGTAAATGCGGTAAAGCTATGTAAGATATGGCGCAATCGAAAGCGGTCAATTGGGAGAAGATCGATATTGATCAATGTTATTGTCGTTTTGGTATTTTGGGAAGTGTTCTAAAGTTATTTAGGAAGTGCACTAAGTGCAACTACATTATTTAGCAAGTCAGTTTAAAAATAGCCAACTCGTCAAGACGATTGTGTGTAAATGATCTTAACAGGATTTTTTACGTTTGTGGATTGCTGACTTTGAAAACTAGGAGACAGAATATAACCACACTCGTAACTAGTAGTACGGCAGATGATGTCTATGGCACAGGCTTTCCCGTATTAGTTTTCTATTTCCATTGGTCTCTGCTAGCTGTTCTGACTTGCCACATACGCTTGCCAGCTGCGTTCTATAGCTGCACAAAGTGATTTTTTTAATTTTTTAAATTTTTTCGTCTTTCTAATAGAAGTATCGAATTATTACTTTAAAATATTAAGAATCAGTAAAACCTCGTTTTAAATGGCAATTTTCATTGAAAAAATTCATGTCGTTGTTAAGAAAATGACATTTAAGAGCTACTATAATTTCGAATTTTCACAGAACACTATTGAGTTTTCGAAAAACTTCATATGACGTCATTTCAAGCACTTTTAGTCACAAATGCATTCATGTTTACGAATAGCAATAGACATATCAAAGGCGTGCGAGGTCATTCAAAAAACTATATTTGTGTAATTTTTCAAAAAATAATTCAAATTAATTCTATAAATAAAATAATAGCAATAAATCAAAATTAATTATATGCCATCTTAAACAGTAGAGTCGTCACTACCTCTTGCAATAGTTTGAAAAAAAAAGTTGAGACGTTTTAGAGAAAATGGCGTTTGATCGTTTCTGAAAATGCGGGATTTTGAGCTAATTTTCACGGAAAACTGATGAGTTTTCCGAAAACATTATCTCACATTACTTAAAGCAAATGTACTCATTAATATATGAATGTAAAGAAAATGTCATTAATGTAAATATTAACAACGTGAGAGACGAGTCAAAAAATTTCATTTTTGTAATTTCTGAAAAACAAGAATAGAGCAATATGGTGTTTATGTCATCTTATAGAGTGCATACAGCAGAATCCCTACGAAAAGTACAAAGAAAAAATTTGGAGCCGTGTTTTTAGAAAATCTTGTTTTTTATTTTTTTAAATTGCTCGTATTGCTCGCAATATTGCGCGAAAGCTACTTTTTTTTAAATGCAGATCTCCTTAATGAAAGAATGTAATATGAGGAACAGATTTTATTTCAAGGAAAATTCTCGCAATTCAGAGATGCTGAATATCGAACCTATGCCACCTTTATAAGTATATATTACTCTCTTCTTACAAGAAATGTAAAGAAAAAAAATTGGAGACGTTCTTGAGAAAATTTTGAAGATGCCCGGAGGCGTTCATGTAAAGTACCCAACATTTTAAAGATTTTTTGTCAAAATCTCAAAGATTCGACTCGAGCCAGATCGACACGTGTTTCTTCAATTTGAAAAAAATCCTGCATATGGTTTAGGCAGTTGTAGTGTTCACAGACACCAGACGGACGGACGGACCGACGGATGGATGGATGGATGGATGGACGGACGGACGGACGGACGGACAGACAGAGAGACGAACAGACGGAAATTTCGAAAAGAATCACTTTTTCGGTATCAGGGGACCCCAACACGTGATTTTCTGTTCAAATCTCGAAATCGATGTTCCGCAACGTCACATAAATTTCCCTATACTTCGTATATTAGTCCGTATATACGTATGTACGTGTACGGGAAAGTAAAAAGGACTTACCTAGCTTATTTTGGTGTCAAGTTAGGAGACCTAAAAATAGGATTTGCGCCACACGGTTTGTATCTTGCGTGTATTAATGGTTTAAGAAAATGGTCCCAGGAGAAGCAGAAGTCTTTATATTTTGGAAATCCGATGGTGTGGCGAGAGCAAACAAATCATGTAGATGACTGCTATTTTTGTATGGTGAATGTTGACGGTCATAACAAGAAAAGCATTCGAAGCGTTTTTTACCCTAACTTGAAATCAACCATTCGGCCTGTACCACACTAAACGGTGGGAACATATTTTCATGCAATACTGATATTTATAATTACAACACACGTGAAAATCACGTTCAAGTGTCAGCATCAACAGCTTACTATCAGAAATCCACACACAATACATTTACGTTACTTTACAACACATTGCCGCATGACATCAAACAATTGAAGTGGGATCATAAATTTAAGTTAGAAGTAAAATCTTTTCTGCTTCATGTTTCCATACAATTAGATATATACTGATATATCAATACTGAATATCAAAAAGAAAAATAATGTTTATTTTAAGAAAACAGTGATAAATGTAAACTTTTTCTATATATATATATATATATATATATATATATATATATATATATAACGCTTCCGCGTTTCAATATATATATATATATATATATATATATATATATATATATATATATATATTGAAACGCGGAAGCGTTTCCATACGTAATTAAAGACAAGAAGTACAGGAGTATAATTACTACTCATTTTGAACTGCGCGGCATAGCGGCAGGTGCGAGGACAAACGGTGGGGGGAAGAGTGGTCGCTGCCTCCGCCGTGGCCTAGCGAGAGAGGGGGGGATTTCGGCCGTTACGAGTCGAGCGCGACGGTTGAAAGCAGTAGCCGGGAGACGGCCGTTGAGGACAGTTGCTGAGAGCGAGCGTAAGAAAGTGGCCGGAAAAAGACGGTTAGCTGTGAGGAGAGCAGGACATTACCAAAGACGAAGAACGTGAAACAGTGTTAGGTTTATAGAATCGCTGATTAGAAGCCGGTAACGAGGAAGTCGGGAGAGATTAGCCCGTAGATACTCTAAATTGCGTTCGTGATAAGGAATGCAGTGGAAAGAACAATAGAATAGTGGGTAGTGTAGTGGATGTCGGCACGGAGTGTAACCACGTGCTCAACGGTTGCAAGAGGGGAGCAGAAATGAACTGAGAAAGAGTGCTGCGACGTCATCCAAGTATATGATAGAACGAAATGGACATCCAGGAGATGCTGTAAGTGTATGTGTGTGGAACTGAAAGGAGAAACATCCCGGATTGCGGCCGAGGAATTCTCGTTGCCGCCACTGCAGACCGGCGAGGCACGTGTCTGCGTCACCAACCGCCTGGGGACGCCGAGCTGCGGTGAAGGTCAACAGTCGCCGTCGCCGAGGGCGAGCAGCTGCGACAGTCGAATTACTTAATGGGGCCCCAGGTATGATAAGATTATATGGTAACTAGAATCTTGGTACCAAGACATCGAGGTCTTATGTATTTAATCAGGTGTATTAGACGTTGATTTATGAATAAATTGTATTTGTGTTTATACTAAGTTATTACTTTGATTTACCAATGTATTATCAATTCCCTCGGAAGACCCATTCACGAGTAAGACACCCGTCCTTTATAACCTTGATATTTGCAGTGGAAAGTACCGACAATCAGGTACGTCACAATATATATGTATAAGCTATATATTGAAAAAGTTTACATTTGTATTGTATACGTTTTAAAAAGACTTATTGTAACAAATAACGTACTTCAGCTTCCGGGTAAATTATCCCCATCTCGATCAGGTTTTTGTCTCGTTTCCCCGGTCCATTGAGCAAATGCTAAGATGGCCCTTTATTTTGCTTCTGGACGTAAATATAGCTTGGCTATGCGCACGTTTTGTTGAACTCTCCTTTGCTTGTAACCGTAGGAGTAGAGGTAAGGGCAAGTTACTATTTTATAAATTCTTGGCTATCCGGGAGACACCCTCAGGCAGTGGCTGCCCTGAGGAAGCCTGCGACATTTCAGGCGAAACATCGGCCTCTCAGCCAACGACGCGGCGTCTGCCGGATAGCCAAGAATTTATGGATTCGAGCCGCGGAAGCTTATGTGTGCGAGTTACTATTATGTTAGCAATGCAGAAAAATCGTTCTTGCAATTCGTTAAATCTCAATCGAAATCTACACGGACCCAGCATTTCTGTGCCTAAGCCACCTGTAAGTAAACAATCTTCGTTGTCATCATCATCATCATCATCATCATCACCATCACAATCTTATTCTGAAGACTGATAAAATGACGTACCGCATAGACGAACTAAACCTCGAGTTATTTACCCAAGTGAACTAAATGACTTAGTATGAGATCTGGGTCTTCAAAAGTATTTATCACAAATTTTGAGTTCTCATTTGAAAGAGAAAAGAATGCTAACTCTTGGTGCAACATTTGAATGGTATTGAATAAGGAAAGAAGAGTTTCGGGAGTATTTTACTGAAAATAGCCCTCCTGTTTACTTTAATAACATTGAAGGACTAATATCAACATATGGAGTTACGTGTAATAGGAACGAATGGAGGTTATTTATTGACGCAATCAAAAGCAATCTGAAGGCTATTCTTCAATACATTACCAACAGATGTGGTTCAATACTAGTAGCATATTCGCACCTCTTGAAGAAAAGCTACGAAACCCTTGCAATTGTATAAACGGCAATAAACTATTCAGAGCACGAATGGGATGTATGTTCTGATCTAAAAATTATAGGACTGCTTCTTGGACAACAGTCAGGCTTCACAATAATCCCCTTCTTCCTGGTTCCAGGAGACAAGAATGTAATAAGAGCAAGTTTGATAAAGCGGAATAAATCCCACCTCTCCCCATTAAACTCGGGATAATGAAACAGTTCGTTAAGAGACTGAATAAAGATGTAGACTTGTTTTAAGTATATCAGTCACGCGTTTTCCGCAACGGATTTCACGCAACGGATTCAGCGCAGTGCTGACCACTGCTGCTGCTGTGTAGGTGTTGGCCCAAGTGGCTGTTAACCGCAACCCTCCCTTTGCCCGACTCCCCCTAGGGACGAAGAGTGAAACGGGGCGAAGCGGCCAGCGCCAGATTACCCACCAGAGGGATTCAAATCCTAGCCTCATGAGAATTGGGGGGGGGAGCTCCATGTTAATGCATTTCCGCGGCAGGTTTCTGCTACTTCCCTCCAATTCTATTGCGCTATTTTTAAACTTTACCTCAAAATAACTGGTGACATTTTTTCTCTGTGACAGACTACTTCTTTGCGCAAAGCTATCATCCGTTATCTAATTGCATTATCCGTTGCTGTGAAGTGTGATGCGACAAATACGCAATGCACTGCTTCTGGTTAGTGCAATAGTGCGGTGTTGAGTGGTTAGTGATTCCGGACGCCGCAACTTCTAAGGTCATTAGTCTCGTAGGTGCAGTGCACTTTTATGGCGAGAGGTGATAGTGGCTAGATAATTTTAAACTACAATCCAAAGCCGAAATATAATTGGGTACTACAACAATATAGACAAATGTAAAATAAACATTAAAGTAAGTGCACAAAACTGTTGCAGTCATTTTCATAGTACATTTAAAGACAAGGTAAGACAAGGCGAGAAAATAATGCAAATGTTTTATTTTTTTAACTACAGCCCACCAGGCAAAAAAGTCGGACAAAATCTCAACTTGTTTCGTATTGAGAGGAATGTTTTTTCAAGATATTTTCAAGCCTATTCCTGAGTTTTATGTTACAATAAAAATAAGTTTTGTTGTTTTTTAAATATGTTTTTTAAATATGAATTTGTCACTGAAAAGAGATAAAAAGTTTGTTTTTATAATAATATAAATTATTTTGTTATTTTTCATTTTTTTCAATCAGATAAAACAGTGTGTCGAAAAAAATACAATAACCATGATTTGGGCGTAGATGGGTGTAGGTTTTGAGACGGAGCCTAAGAAAACATTCAAAAATATTATTGAAATATGTTAGAATTAAAGTGTAACTACTCATATGTCCTCTGAGTTAAGAAACTTTTACCATTTCATCCGGAGGTAACATTTCCATCTGCAATTCATATTTCCGGTGATTCCTGGAAGTAGCAGTGATGTTACATCGTTGTGAAAGATGATTTTGCCTATTTGGATTGTATCCCAGGAATTTGAGGTTACCGGAAGAGCCCCGTGCACGATGCGCCAGTGGGGTCTGTGAGTTAACGCGTGCGATATGTGCAGGATAGCGGGTCGCGAGGGCGTTTTGCAACTTCAGAGACGCCCGCGAGGGAAATCTCATTTCTGAGAATTGATAAACACTCTGGCATCATGAGACAAGTAAAGGATTCTGTAGAAACAAATATTATCAGAAAAGTACTAAAAACACAAAATAATACAATAGTCTCAAAACAAAACTACATGAAATTATAATAACTGGGATCACTAACACAATTGACATAAAACTGAAAGAGACAGTAGAGAGGGTGAAAACTTATGTTCAGTGTTCAGAAGCACATTATGAGCCATCTCAGCATTTGCTCAATAGATCAAGCAAAATTGATACACTCTGATCAAGATAAGATCATTGCTACAAAAAGGATTTATATTGTATCAGTCATTTTATAGTTTTTAAAATTATACAACATAAAAATAACTAATTTATTATTATTATTATTATTATTATTATTATTATTATTATTATTATTATTATTATTATTATTATTAATATTACTACTAATATTTTCTCTTCTTACATGACACACTGTTCATAATGTAGAATTTCAACGTAATGTTGCAATATGAAACTATTTTATATCAGGGTTAAGGTCAGTTTTTAAACAAAATTGCGAAACAGTCATCTGCAAATATGCTTCAAATAGTGATTAAATAATTAAGATGGATAGAGGCCTGAGACCCGACGTCGTCTCTGCCTCCGTTCGTACCTCAGCGACAGCCTCTGTATTCCCGCCCCCTAAACAGAAACCATAAATTGCTGTGTCCGGACTCAAAGTAGCGAGATTCCGATGCCAGACTGTATTTTCTTGTCACCAGGAAGGGGGGCGTGTGCATGAATTATGAAACGCCTGGAGGAAATACGATAAGCGGCGGGTTTATATTAAGTCGCTTCTGATGAATTCTGAGATTTATTTATTGTGGAGCGTCGCTAGGAATTTTAGAAATTTGTTTTCTAATTTTTCTCGTGCATACTCCAAAGCGATATTTATTAAAAATGGTCATGATATCCTCAAGTGTAATGCATATTCTAGCCGGAGGTAGCGGTGTTTTTCCCTCAGTGAAACATGAGACTCGGCCCCAATTTTTTTCCCCTTCTAGCTATCTTCCCCTAACTAATGGTGTAATGGCTTTCTATTCGCACCAACCAAATCCCGTGAACTACTTTTCTAACTTCATCATGGTCGTCCTTTGCAATGCTGTATCTCGCGCTATGTTTTGTCACACGAGTACCCGCGCGGCGTACTTTGTACGGCAAGCCTATTTTGTTAGAAATATGAACTCTGCAAGCCCTAAATAATATTTGGATATCATTTTTATTTAGTTTTATTTGCAATGTATACTTATTTCAATTTAATAATAATATAATAATAATAGTAATAATTATAAGTTTAGCATATTTGTATTCATAACAAGTTTTACATTTGATGACTAAGAATATGTTCGTTGTATCCAAAACTGTTGTACCAGTTAGTAGTAAGTGTAGTCATAATTGTAGTAGTGCAATTTCTTGTTCTTCCGCAAACGTGACAGTGATTTCCTAATTTGTTTGGTGATTATTCTTGATCATCACGACTTCCAGTTTTTGTGAATTTTCTAGCAAGCGGTGTTTTATTAAACTTTGTAACCTTGTCTTTGTTAATTAAAACTTATCTGAACACTTTATATCACTGTAGAATAATCATTAGCATAATCAAGCTCAGAACACATGTCATGTTCACTCTCGGCGAATACAACTTCCCCAGAATCACTTCCAGCATCGCAAATTTTGTCTTCTGCATGCACATGCTAAAATTCAAATATCTGCTTTTCAGATAAATTATTCACCTCTATATTGTTCCTAATGTAAAACAAAATAAATTAGTTTTATTACATCAATAAAAATATCCTGTGATAATTGAAAGAAAATAAAAATTCAAATTGAGGCTCGCGTGGCGTAGAAAGTATGCCAACGAACACGTCCCAACGGAAATTCAATCGTTTAGCCACTGCAGTAAGTCTTACGCAACTGAGTATCGAGCTGAATGTCTTCTGCAGGGTTAGGTCAAATGTCAGAACGCGCGCTGATGTTATCTGACACCTACGGTGATAACAGTTTCAGTTGGGTACAAAGTACGCCAGGGCGAGTAACTATAGGTTAAAAATAAATATTTAAAATGCTGTGTTTTAGGCAAGAGAACAAAGAAGTCCTACGCAAAATAGATATTGACGCTTTCCAGTTCCATCTCAATTCCTTTTAGTCTGTTTTCCTTGCTCAAGATTTCACTCAACGCCGAGCAATTGCTTTGCGCCAGCCAGAAACCAGAATATGACTCATTTCACAAACTTCTTGCAATAAGACTCACAAACTTCTTGCAGGGATTCGTTATCCAATTGGATTTCACAGGACACCGCAAGTGAGAGACAACTTCGATTGACGCTTCGAGATTAAAAGTTATGCTCCTATTTTAACACCAACTTGCGGCTGTAATTACTTTTAGTGTGCTCGGAAATCACTGTGGTGAAAAGAAGTAGAATATATTTAAGACCTTCAAATGCTTGAGGAGAGTTTATTGCTGACGATTTGTAATGAATTGAAAAACATGGAGGGGGGGTCAACTATCCGATGCGAATCTTAGGAAACGGTTCACATTGAGTGATGGAAAGTTCAGCACCCAGGAGGGATGGAAGATTGACGATTCTGCGTTGTCAACTTCTAACGTCATTTCCGTAAGCGTCGTACATTCTTTTTATCTCGGGAGATGGCGGTGATCATCTCCCGCCGTGTCGTCGGCTTGCGGGTTTGCCCCCCCCCCCCAGCTATCTCCCATCAACGTTGCAGCACCCCAGCCGGGACGAGTTCTAAGCTGCTGACCGACCTTTCGGCGTGTGCAATAGTGTGGCGCGTGTTACTGCAGAAGTGTATGTCGGGTAAGGGTAGGACAAGGAAGAGGTAGGGAAAGATCTCTCGAATTCTCTTCCAAGCAACGGCCTGTGTCTTGTTAGTCAAAAACCCCGCCACCAACGGGACATCAAACCTAGAATCTCCCGATCAGAGGCACTGCACAGACATCAACTGCTGCCCTGAGCCACCTCAGCTAGTACTGGAGAGTTGGAAGAGGAACGTGAAGAAAACAGACGTGTGGGTAGCCGGGAGCTGGCGTTTTAGCAACAGAGGTAATTTAGAGTATTGAAATGATTACTGAAATTTATTTTATTATTCTACAATTTTTATGACATACAATAAAATAAAAGTGATGATTTCACAATTAATATTTTTGTTATCAGAACCCTTAATCAGACGTTCTTTAGTAGATCAGGGGGTAGGATTTCGTTAATTTATACAAAGCTTTCTTTTTCACACAAAATTATCAAAGCTGCCGAGTTGACGCAGTTACCAAATATATCGCCGCTTCAGGATCCCTGACCGAGAGATTTTAGGGTTCGAGGCCAGTCAGTGTTTGATATTTGACACGAACCGGGCGGCTATAATATATTAGACAGGCATAAATTAAAGATTATTGAAAATAAATATGTAGATGCATTGTTTACACTAATTAATTGACGTAGATCTGTGGCTTCAGAGCAGAAAGTGACAAGCCCTCACGTTGACCGCCACTCGTCCAGGATTACAGGTTTTCCTACTCACCAGCTCCGCCACGACTTCAGTTCATAACCTCACCTGCAAAATGAGAAATGCCTTCAAGATCCAAAACAAAGTACTTATTGCCTGTCATTTACCATTAATTAGTTTTTCATGCGAATACGTGTATGTGGTAAAACTAGATAAATGAATATCTTTCATACACAATAATAGAAAAATAGAACAAAAACTCACAATGTAACTTTACTCGCAAATATTTATCGCACATTCAGTGCACTAAAGAAAAAGAAAGAGTAATCAGAGATGAGCTGAATTGTATTACCAACTCGAACACCTTTTCACGAAATTTCAACTCTTCAATTGTGACACTGAGTTGGAGTAACGAGTCATTTGAAATGTCCTTGTATATAATTTGCAAATTCATATTTTCCAGAGGCGGTAACTGTAATAAATGGTAGATGAATTGCCTGAAGGGAAGAATTCAAAAGCGCAAAAGCGTCTGTTGATGTAGGAATTTGACAAATGGTGGAGACAAGAGTGGCAGGTTGCACAGGGTGGCGGACGTACAAGAATACTTACATTTATGCAATAGGCAATGACTGGAGGGAGGTGCGGCATTGGCGGAAGCAGTGAATGCAAATGAACGCGAATGATGACTACGCTCTAACGAAATCTCCTTTAGTACAATTAAAGCGAATATTTTCACTCAGCAAGAGAGAGGCTTGTGAGGTAGTGAGAGTGGGGGCTGAGCGGGGGCAGTGGGGGTGGCAGAAGCGTCGGAGGTTAGGTGGTTCGGGGATTGTGCAGCAGCGGCAGCACCACGCAGTTACAGCGCTTTCTACGCGTTAAACTTTCATAGTCTCACCGAACGAAGCAGCGCCAACATTAGATCGCAAGCGCCTGAATGCACTGCACTACTGCAGCTCTGCTGTACCTTTCGTTGTACTGCTTTTATCTCGTGTTGCTGTATCTCTGGGTAGAAATTAACACTGCCACGAAGTACTGCGATGAGATGAAATAAGACTTTTCAAACCAGGATTTTTCGTGCGCTCAACTTATTCAAGAAATTGGAAACTGCATCGTTTCTTGCAATCAACACTTATTTTATTTGGAGAGAATAATGACATACTGGGATTATTTGAATTAATTTCGGAAGTGCTCTGAGTTAAAAATCCGTCACCGTCGGGAACTGAACCTTCGGACGTCTCATTTCAGTGGCAAGTTACAGTTCACAGTTATCAACTATCTTGAACTCAATAGATGTTAAATTTCTGTGCATAATAGAACATATTGTCCCCACGATGCAAACTGCTATCTGACCATTAACAACTATTTCTTCGTCCAGTCACCTACTTCCTATACACGATATTTCCAAAACAACCTTCCAGGTTCATGAGTTTTACTTCACTCATCTCTCTTTTAGGTGTTATCTGGAAGTAGAAGAAATACTACAATACAATTAATACATCAAATATATTGAAATCATGGAAATATAAACCTTTATGCCATAAAGAGGACTTGCCATTTAATGTTGCAACGCAATAACGGTATTGTTTTTTCTATTGTTCATCTTCCCTTTCTCCCCTTTTTGTCTTCCACTTCGTTTCTTGCGCTCTACTTAACCTCCCTATTCGTAGCATCCACCCTACCATTTCCTATTTCCCCCCTCAACATCAAAGTCTTCTTTCTGCCTGGTGTCTGCGCATCGGACATGCGAGGAGGTTAGACTAAAAACGCCACGAGGGCCGGCGTCGCTGGATGTCGCAGGTCACCGAACGGGGGAACACGTCCTTCTCCGACGCGGCCGCCGTGGTGCGTATGTGTGCGTGTGTGTGTGTGTGTGTGAGCGAGGGACGCGTCCGCTGAAATGGGCTCTTATCGCCGGCGGTGTCCTCCGGCCGAGAACAGGTGCGGCGGGGGCGAGCGCTGCAACGGCGGGATGGAGGCGCGGCCCACACGCCCTTGGGGACGAGTGGGTAGGGCCGGCGCTGGACGGGGGCGGGGTGTGCCGCGGCGCAGCGGAGCGGGGGGAGGGACAAGGGTGGTGTAGATGTGGAGGTGGTGCAGAGCCGGGGGGCACGTTTAGCGAGGTGTGGTGAAGCGGGGCGGAGGTGAGAGTGAAGGAGGGAGCGGGAGCGAGGCGTGGGTTGGGCAAGGGGGAAAGAGGTAGGGGGCGGGGCATGTTCCGGCCTCGCGGACAGCGGTGACGTGGGCCTCGGCCGCTACCTGAATTTCGCAGGAGCGAGGCGCCTCTGGGCAGGGTCCGGTTCGCTCCGGCACCTGCGGCTCTCCTTCCCCTTCCGCTGCGGCTGTCACGCTCACAGGGCGTCATTCCCAAGCACTTGAGCCCCCACGCAAGGCACAGGCCGGCGTTGCATAACGGTAGTGAAGGCTTTTTTCTAAACCGAAGGGGTTAAATATATCGACCTTATTTGTAAATGTTTGAAAACCACATGCACTTAAATGACCGCCTTTATATATTTGCAAAATTGGAAAAGCAATCCGGGATCAGCAATGATATTAACATTATATAGCATGCTGATATGATTTCGTCAACCAAAATGAAAGTATTACAAAAAGCTACAAAAATGAAACGTCTGCTTATAATTTTCATTTTGACACTAGATACTGTTTTCTTGATCATGCATTACTACAATTAACAATTTTTGCATCAATATGATTTACATAGCTGAAGATGTATAAATTTCAAATTAGGAAAAAATTAAGACATCAAAGTTATGCTACTTGTTTCATCTTGCAATGCATTTCATTTTGGATTGTACATGAAGAATTGCCTAGAATTTCCAGAATGTTGACAGTAATCTTGTGAGAGTAACTGAAAGGCACACGTTTCAAGGATCGCGCTGTGGCATCGCGGACGAGCGAGCAGTGAACACCTGCGCTGGCGCTGCTCCTTCAGCCACCGACGCACGAGGGCAGGCCTCCACGCCCCTCCATGGCCCTCCATGCCCCTTCACGCCCCTTCATGCCCCTCCACGCCCCTCCACGCCTCTCCCCGCCCCGTCACACAACTCCCCGCCACGCAACTCTCGCCACACCACTTCCCGCCACGCAACTCCACGTTTCGCCACGACACACTCCCCCACGCCACTCCCCGCCACACCGCGCCCTGCCATGCCCCACCACACCACTCCCCACCACGCAACTGCCGTCTCACCCCGCCACGACACGCTCCGCCACGCTCCGAAACGCCCCGCCACGCTACACCACGCCCCTCCAAGGCCTTCCAAATCCCTCCACTCCCCGCCAATCGAGAAAGGAGACGGTCGCAGCTTCGAGCTTGACCCTTTTCTCCTGCACCCTTCAGCCCCCGCCCTCCATTCTCCGGCGAGTTTACTAGCGCCTGGGCAGCTCCTCGACCCTTCCATCTACTTCGTGTGATTCCGTGCGCCGCAGAGGCCTCAGGCGCTTCATTTAATTGGACACGGCCGCCTCACCCCGCCCCGCCCCGCCACGCCCCAATCCTTCCCGCGCCTTTCACATTCCTTTCCTCATCCTCACCCTTTGTATTTTCCCCACCGCTTACAGCTTCTTCTCCCCTCCTGCAGCTTCATCACCTTCACCCTCTCCCTCTCTCTCTCTCTCCACGACTTTCTCCTCAATCCTTCTTCACCACCCCACCCTTTCCTCCTCATGTCGTGGCCATTTCTTTATATCCCTTTCCTTCCTATCCTCTAGACTCCCCCTTCCCACACAATCTTCCCCTCACCTTCCTTCTATATCTCTTTCCCACCTCCCCTCCCCCATGTCCTAGCCTCTTCCTCAACTTTCGCCCCTTCATCTGCTCCCTCTTTTGTCTTCTCGACATCACCTCATCGCTTCTTCCGCCCCTCCTCTTCTCCCATTCCTCACTCCCCATTATTCGCCTGCTGAACCCCTCCCAGCCTTTTTCCTTTCTCTATCGCCTGGCGCTGCTTGTGGGAGCGATTTCTATCCTGGCGCCTGGCGCATCGTCCTCATGCCTCTGCTGTTTCCGATAGTTGCACCTCTTCCAGAGAAACCGGAGGCTCCACACATTTTCGGTATGACCGCACACTTTTTATTGACACTCGAGAAACTTCTCATTGAACGTGCGAAACGACGTTCTTGTTTTGTTTTTTCATTTCCTTTCACTTTCACTCACATCCCTTCCTATGCATTTAACTTACGTGCTTTACCAGCGTTCCGCTTTTCCGTCGTTTTCTAGTGCACCGCTCTCTCTTTCGAGCGTCGTGCCTCCTCGACGGGCAGCTCCTCCATTTCCTTCGCCCTGCCGCCTTCGCTCTCGCCGTGTGATTTCGTGCGTCGCGGCGGCCGCAGGCGCTTCATTTAATTGGACGCGGACGGCGGCCGTCCCTCCCCGCCCCCACCCGCACTTCCGTCCACGACTCGGCAGCAGCCGACGCCCCGCCCACTGCCCGCTGGCCGTCGCCTCTCGTCTCTCGCCCATCGCTCTCCGCACCTCGCCGCTGTTCCCTCGTTCATCGCCCTCACCACTCGCCCCCGAACCGCCAAGAATTATTTCTACTTCGAATTTTCTGCTTGTACACCCTCCCTTCACCACTTCCTGCCACACGTCTCCTAGCAGGCCAGCAGCTTCCCGTATTTTCTCTCGAGGTACTCTCTAAAGCATAGGTGTCCAACTTGTAAGGCCTCAAAGGACACAACTGCACCATTGAATATGGTTGCGGAGGGCCATATTTTCATTACCCGGGCAATCCACGCGTGAATTTCCCTGTATTGTTGATCTCGTCAATTTGCCTGGCTGCTCTGCAACTGCGGGTGAGTGGGTGAAGGAACCATGTTTGATATTAGGTCGTACCATGCGTACATTAGGACGATTTTGAAATATATATAATGGGATAAAAAATCATCAAATTTACAACACACTGGGTTGACTTTTAATTGGTGTACTTGCTAGAAAAAATCCTTAGATCGAAACTTAACCAAATTTTACATTAAAGGTTGTTGTCCTTGGCAGGGCGTCTGCGCTAGGCACTGTTATCAATCGACATGGTGGAAAAGGATTTACCCTTTGACTAATAACCTTTCGCGAGTCACAATGAATGGTACCGTGAGCAGGCAGTTGGACAGCTCTGCTATAAGGATGCAATTTCTTCTTCGGACGCCATTTCCTGATAGATATTGAAGTTCACGTAGATAGCTCTACTTTTGATTAGTGACTAGTAAAAGCTTCCAACGGTGGCCAGCAGAACTATCTTTTATCATCCATCAGTAACGACATGTCTAAAAATAAATCACGACTTTTTTGATTCGTAGGGATAGTGTATCGCATATTCTATCAAACGATATGCACACTATATGAGAGGTAGACCCGCAAAAATTGTTTTGAGCAAAAAGGGGCGAATAAAGATGAAATTGAATAATTTTCAAATACATAATATCTCATCTAACTTAATATTCTGAAAATGCTTCAATTAATTATGTCATATAAAAACCAATCTAAGTCGTAAGAACTGCTGTAAAATCTATTATTTTTTGAACGCTAATAATGTTGTTTTAAATACTTTTACGTAAATGACGTTAAAATGAAGTTACTACTCTGTGTACTTAACATCATCTGTATGCAAACAGATTAGATTTGAATCCAACAGTGTGTAAAATATTACATGGATGTCTTTTCATCATCTACATGCAGTCCTGTGACAAGTATAGGTACTCGTTATACAGCCTACTTTCTTCGTGTAAGTGCTCAAAAGACACTCGATCGTGACTGTCACTTGTGTGACTGTCTTTGATTACCCCCTTGTATTGGAGATAAACTATACACGCTGAAACAGATGAGTGATAACACCACATCTCTTCAACTATGCAAGATACTAAGATGCCGTTTGGAGAGTCGATTGCATAAACAGGGGCTACTTCATTACAGCATACTTCGTCTTTGCACTATTTTTTACTACGAAGATATAAGGTCAATTTTTTAAGTAGAACGCTATTCTTAATTTTAAATTCATCTTTCGGTAAAATTACTATGGAAGAAAGTAGTTGTTACTGTGCTCAAGTAAATGAGCGCATTTATCTGACGGAGGGACTCGCAAAGTTATCCATGTAGTTAGAAGGAAAGGTTGAATGGAAAAATACGTTACAAAAACACATCAATTTCTAAACAAATGACTCGCTTAAATGTGAAGATGTGTGTATATTTGAAATCGTCTTTTTACGCCCATTACGATGCGCTAAAACTTAGCACAGGGTTCTATAAAAAACAACAACAAATTTCACCGTATATCGTCGTAGCAAAAAACAGTGCAAAGACGAAGTGTGCTGTAATCAAGTAACTCCTAATTATGCAATAGACTGTCCAAATGGCATCTTAGTATCTTGTACTGTTGAGGAGATACGAGCGGTATTATCACTTAGTTGTTCCACCCTGTTGCATCCCTTGGTTGGAAACACGGATATTTTCCTCTCACAAGAATTTGACATTCTTCGTGATACAAATCAAAAATATTGAATTTAAACAAAAATATTTAATTTGCAAAGAATTAAAGTTAAACTTTACCTCTAAACTATACCTCTCTTGTAATCTTCCTTTCTTGAATCACTTTGATTAGAAATTCACATTGTCAGAAATGACATTATAATGTGGTAATCCACCCCGTGATTGTGGTAAAATTGAAATATTAAAATTTCGTGAGAAATTAAAAAGAGAATGTAACCGTCACATCTTTAAACGTCAGCTCAATTATAAGCTTCACCTGAATATAACTTCGTGTCGACAACTCTTCCCCTTTTGCTCCATTAATGATTAGCGAGAGAAGCCAGATCCCACTGAATAAAAAAAAACAGTTGTTTAAAAGGAAGCCATGTCTTTCTTTTCAGAGCACTACCATTGTGTCTCCCAAACGAATGGTTTCACAGCCTGTATGCCATATCTGTCAACCTGCAACGGCCATCTACTCGTTCGTGGCACAGTGGGATACGTGTCTAAATTCAGTACATAAAATGTGACAGGCCCAGTTCATTCGCGAACGGAGTGGCAGGCAAGCTCTGCTGCGAGTAATATATCAGAGACCAGGGGAAGGTGATAGCGTTCTAAAGCAGCAGCAGCTTCCAATCGCCAGCTGCTCCGCTCACACATCGCCGCGGTTGGAGTGCACAGTGAGTGAATGTGAACGTAGGCCTTCGCGGCAGGAGTCTCTGAATCTACTTGGCTCTGCGGGAGACGCCCCGTTCTAGGCACAGGTACCAAAAGGCACATTTCACCCTGAAGAAGGTCGCAGAATTGAGGCCGCAACGTTGGCAGAGTGCCAAGGACAAGGCGACTCGCGGCCAACTTAAAAGTTAGAGAGATAATACGCGTTCGTAGGCTTCCGCCGCCGGTGTCAATACATTCTTGGTTATCCCGGATGATTCGCGACTCAGTCAATTGTGCTGACGTTTCGGCCAACTTGCAGTGGCCTTCTTCTGAAGAAGGCCACAGCAAAATGGTCGAAACATCTGCACAATTTATCGAGACGCGGCTCATCCCGGATAGCCAAGAATAGAGAGAGATAATACGTTTTCTGGTGTGCCACACACTTTGGTTATTAGTACCGTGAGTGTGAAGCATGTGAGAGCTCAGAGGTGATGAAATTCCTCCCCTACCGGAACGTGGGGTCTAGTTCGTACATACTCGCAAGCTTATGGTGTTTTCCTTTTCCAGTTACCTTCCCCAGCGGGTCAATAATCACATCCGGAAGAATCTCCCAATCTCTATATGAGAGGTAGTGCAGTCCATGAATATGTAAGTGTGTAAGAAGTAAGGATAGGTTAATTATAAAGAAGGAAAAAGCACGCGGTCCGTTACCCTTTTGTTAGGAACCTTCTTCGGCTTTCACCGGGTCTGATCATAAGTAAAATACAGATCAGAGCAGCCGGCCTCTAGGCAATCGCTGAAACAGACCTACTTAAGTAACTAGTGCCTAAAATCCACCCTATCGATAAATGATCCTCTCGATCAGTGACGCTGCATCGGCAACAATTGAGACCAGGCGCAATGAATGGGCCAGTGAAACAAACGCCGGTGTCGAGGAACGAGTGAGGATGCGAGACAGAGCAGGAATCAAACAACGGAGAGAAGAGAGCAAGTTGGTGGCGAGTGGAACTCCGCTGGGCCTATTGTGTCCCGCGAGGCATCCAGGGGGAATGCGCAAGTTCTCCGCAAACAGCTGAGCGCGTTTCCTCGAACCTCGCACCCCTCAAGAGCATTCGAGGGAGCAGGAAGGACAAACCTCGGATCGGGCTACTAGCGGCTAGGGGTCTGCTTTCAGTTCCGTTTCTCAAGATTATTGCTATGTTGATGTCCTTGCTGCCGTTCCTATTGTGGCCCGGCTTCAAGGAGAGGAGTCGGGGAGAGGTTCCTCAGCAACTCCCGCCCCCGGGACGCTCCGAGGCTTTGGACGGAGCAAACAACTTCCCCCAAGGCCTCTGCTTCCTACTCTGTTCCACACGACTTTCGTCAGATCACTTCATGTCCTGGTTTTTTGTCGTATCGTCTCACCAAATGAGAGGTTTAAAAAATGTTCCAAAACGTCAATTTGGAAACGACAAAAGGAATAAACTTGTTTACAACAGAAGTTGAGTTCCGCTTCGAGAAATAAGAGTCTTCGAAGGAAAATACAGAGAATGATATATCTTAAATGTGACAATACTACTCATCTTACAACTCGCTCATCAGGGCTACTTGTAACAATATTGACTAATGATTTTATTTTCATTTCCTTGAGAGATACATTTTTAATACTTCACTAACACTGTTTGTCGCGAACAAGCATATTTAAAATTACACTTCACAGTACGTGAAATATTACAATATTGACTATATCATCACTGCTTCCACTGCAATGACTTTGAAGGCAACAACGTTGATACAATTTGGGGACACGGTCCATGAATGGACAGCTTTCACGACGGGGTTTGAGAATTAGGACGCCGGGCAATGAAGGGTTCGCTGCTTCCAGTTTGCCATTCAGTAGACATCAGGAGCGGAGTTGAGTACTCGTGCCCCCAAAACCAAATCCTGTTGGTAACCCCCTCCGGAAAAAAATCATGTATTTTTATTAAAAAATACCAGTTTTAATAGAAAATCGGCTGTCAGTTAAAAAATTAACTGATCACGCTGCCCGTAGAATAAGTGTGTCAATAAGATTCTTTCGTTCGTTCGTAGGAAAAACGGCATCTTTGGGGGAGTGGTACCAGCGCTGGGGCGTTTAGCTGATTTTTATCACGGAGGAAGAAATTCAACCCTAAAGCTAGATGAGTATCACAGCTTGAAGAAAGGTTAATCCTGGTATGAGGCAGGCAGAGATCAGCATTCATCTCTCTCACCCTGGATTCAAAAATTACTTCTCCCGTCAAAAGCCATTTACGATGCACCATGCAGAGGTTCGGGTCGAGTGACTCGAGCAGCCCACAGGGCGGGGGCGGGGACACGGGCGCCACCCCACCGCCGGCAGTTGACGCGACTGCTCGACAGGTGCAGGTGCTCGACTGCCGTGCAGGTGAGCCACTGGAAGTCACCGTCAGAGCATGTATTGAGAGCAATCTTCGGCGCGTGAAATTGGGAGAAAAGTATACGAACGCAAATTAATTAAAAATCTAAGGTATTCTGGTTCCATAATTAAACGTGGTAAATACAAAAATAATCAAACGTTGGTGAGTGCAGGCCTTTCATCAAAATTCGTTTTGTGTATGTGTGAACAGGACTATATATACGTTGAAGTTAAAAGGTGGAAAAATTATTGATTTAGTCAACACTCGCCATGCTTTTAGCCAAATACTAACTTCCAGAACTGAGTTTCCAACATGCTGAGATTGACTCGTACACATCTCATTAAAATACATTTTGTGAATTTTTAAACTGCAAACGTCACAAGCTAGAAACACTATGATTAAATTTTAAAATACTATTTTATTTCTCTTTATATTTTTTTATTTCATACCACTTTTTAGAATATTTAAATTCAGTTAGTACGTAACATGTTTGGTTGATTTATTGATTAAAAGCTATCAACGAAATTGGAAATCCATTCTAAAATGTGCAGAACAATCTCTAGGTTCATAAATTGTGAATATTTATTTCTTAGAGTTTTCCAAAATTGTCTAATTTCCAGAACTCAAAATCAAATATTAATTGGTGGGTTTTGATTTTCTAGTTTTGATTTTAACATACTCACAATATATTTCCTCCTATAATAATGTATAGGGAAAAAGTATTGAAAACACCTCATCTACACGGTCAGGTGTTTTTCGGTAATAAAACCAGCGTTTAAGCTTATTTCTAGCAACTTCCCGCGCACTTCAGTATTAAGATATGTTTTGAGACTGAGCGTTGTTCCAAAGATAAAGTCGATCCCTACTCCTTCCAAATCCTCTGGTTTACTTCCGTTCTTCTTTTCCCCTCCGACCTCCTTCTCACGACTCCCCTATTTCCCTCCGGAACCGATTTTCGTCTCCTGCGGTTTTCCTACTTTGAGAGTACTAGTTACTTTTGCACAAACCGTGAACCTTCCTCTGTTCCTAGTGTGTCACGTATCTCTCTGGCATGTACATGATCTAAAAATCAGTGCCATTTATGCTTTTTTGGTGTCAATTGTAACGGTAACGTAATACCCACATATTGCAATTTCTATCCTACTAAAACTTCAGCCATCCTTTGAGCAAGTTCTATCAAAATTTAGCGCGAGTGATTTGAAAAATACAAATCTTTAAAGATTTAATAGTAAAAGTTTAAAAGAAAATATTTTATGCTTGAAAAGCTTAAATATTTTAAAAAATGCAGATTTGATTCGACCTGAATTTTAACTTCAAAGCTTATAATTATATGTCGAGAGTATAGATAACATAGTAAACAAGTCAACAAATTATTTTTAATATACTAGGAATTGTAAAACTGAAGGAAATTCTCATGATTTAACACAAAAAATACAGAAACTAATAATATTTTTATACGTTAGCTCATGAAATAATATAAAATTCTATTAACATTGATAAACATACTGTATCAACAACAAAATATGTAGCTTTAATATTAAGGTGTGAAACTGATTGAAAATACGAGGAAGTGAAAGAAAATGACGTTTTGCAATTTTAGACATATCAAATATTTTTGAAACGTTTTAGAATTGAATTTTGTTATGAATAAAATTCGTACCAGAGACTCGAGCAAAAAAAATTAGATATAGTATTTTCGAGCAATTTTGTATCATAGCTGGGGGCTTGATGTAAAGTATTCATTAATCCTTTCTAAATTCACAAGACCTGAAATGTGGAGAGATTGATCGGGGAATAAGTATTTTTTTAACACTAAGAATTTATGAAGGATGTACACACTAGTATTATCAACAAATAGATCATTTCTAAATAAACAATTTTTCTGATATGGGACTCCCAAAACAAGTTTCTCAAAATATTGACTATTTCCTTGCAGCATGACATAACTTTCTCTAAACCATTTTATACGAGAAAGTAAAATGGGAACGTGCAAGTGGAAGTTGCGCGAAATTGCACACGGAGGGGGCTGTTCCCATTTGGCGAGTGGGGGTGGGGTAGGGGTGGGGGGAGGCCGCTGCCAACCGCGCGGAGCAAGACAAATGGCCTCCGCCCGCGCTTTTGCAGGCGCCGCCCGACGCCTTCGCCCGACGCCTATCGTCTGCAGCGCGAGCGGGAACGCGGCGTCGCCCACGGCATACCAACGCCCTGGGGAGATTGGCCACTCTGGCAGAGGGCGGATACACAGCCAACGTACAGTACCTACGACTCAGGGAGTGCGGGCCCATCTCGAAACGGAGGGAGTCACGGAGGTGTCCCTCCCACTGGACTTAATTCGAATTAAAATAATAGCCGGGCACTTTTTAATATTAACATCAGACTACTACATACCCTTGATGTGATACATGGAAATAAACGTGAATACGAAATCCTTACAATGGGCATTCTTAAGAGTGTGCGCAGCATGGCAATTAGCACACGCTATTCTGTGTATGACGTGCTCTACCTTCACGATAATCGGTTATTACCTAATAATATTTTAATACCAAACAAGGCTGCATGTATTTGGGATATTGATCACGATAGATTAGGAAATCACTCATTTATCTTTAGGTTCGAATTTGGTCTCACTGATTAAAAGAAGCGTAGCTTTGAACGCAGCCTATCGCTCAATATCTTCATTCTTTTAATTTTCCCAAGAGGAATCTACACGATTTTCTATTTTTTATTCACTCTACCTGAGTAATAGTGTGATTATTCTAATACTAAATTGCTATTTTAAATTTTTAACGAAAAAATAAATTACTATTTTGTGGTTTTTACTTTCTCACGCTTAAGAATAAACTTATGAAGAGAAAGTTATGAAAGCTGAGCTAAAAAGGGCGAATTTTTGGCATAAAACTGTTATTACAGGGCCCTATCAACGAAAAAGTGGATACATCCAATTGCTAAATTGAGAAAAAATTCCGTAACACGTGGTGTAACCAGAATCCATGTTCTGTGAGTCCTTGATACTGAAAAATCGATTGACGGTAAAACGTCTGCGCGTCCGTCCGTCAATCTGTGAACAACACTAGCTGCTAACCCGTTCGGCCGATTTTCCCCAAAATTGATATTCCCCAAACGATCTGGCCGATATCACGGCCCTTGAATTTAAATCCGATATTTTAATTTTGAAGGATACTTTACATGAAGCCATATTTTCATGAAGGGATATTTTCAAAAATTTCAAAAAATTGGGACCATCTATTTAATAAAATTTTGTTGTTGGATAGTGTAAAGGACATTTAAAAGAATGGCGAAGGTTTCATGTTCGTTGAAATCTCTGAATTTTTGAAAATTACAAAAAATCACAAAAAATTACAAAAACGTATTTTTCGGCGTCTTCCTACAACTAAAATATTACAAATTTACATTTTTCTCTTAACAAAATCTATTTCTTAAAGATAGATTTTGGAACACAATGTACAATCTTTCGAAAATTTGAGTATTTGTCTCATTATTATTGTTATTATTATTATTATTATTATTATTATTATTATTATTATTATTATTATTATTGTTATAACTATTAGTATTAGCCCATAAAGCAAAGGCCTCATGCTATTGCAAGGTTACAGTAGGTTGATATTTGTAGAATAATTTAATTTTGGTGTTCGTATCCCAGTTGTCTTCATGTTGTCCTCTCTTGAGCCAG
Source organism: Gryllus longicercus (assembly GCA_038098605.1). Taxonomy (NCBI): domain Eukaryota; kingdom Metazoa; phylum Arthropoda; class Insecta; order Orthoptera; family Gryllidae; genus Gryllus; species Gryllus longicercus. The sequence continues at coordinate 3,687,597 of JAZDUA010000007.1, forward strand.
TCTCGTCCAGGTGGGGCCTGCTACCTTGCTTAGCTCGTCGGCCCATCTTCTTCTCTTGTCTCCCTTGGTTTCTCCAGTAATACCGAGTGTCTCAAGTTGTAGTGTATGGCCATCGCTTTTTATATTACAATGTGTCCTCCCCAACACTATTTGTTGAGTTTGGCATGTTGTATTACATCCTTGATTTTGCTCTACTATATCCTTTTCTTAATTTACGTAGACGGTATTTTGTCTAAGAGAAAAATGTTTAACAATTTTCGTTCCATTTCAAGTAATGTTTCATTCCAAAATGAGTAAAATATAGGTAATTTTTAATTTTGTTTCAACAATTTTTCTCAAAAACTGGTCCATGGTTTTAATTAATTTTGGTGGTGGATAGTCTAAAGAACGCTTAAAAGAATGACGTTAATTCTGGTTGAAAACTTCATTTTTCGAAAATTGGAAAAGAAATCAAACATTTTTCTGCGTCTTCCTAAAACTACAAATATGAAGCTACAATTTTATCCTTAGTGAAATGAGTTCATCATTAACATCTTCAAATAAAATAATTTTCAAATTTATAAAACATGAGTATGTTTTGCAAAATTTTGTGTCATACTTAGACAACTTTTATTTTATTTATACCACTTTTTCTTAAAAATCGCACAATGTTTTTTATTACATTGGAAACTTAGCATTAAGGAGGCTTAAGAGAATGGTGCAGGCCAGGTGTTAAATAAAATGATTGAGGAAACCTAACTGGTGTGTTCTTAACTGTCACTCACGAGGTGACCCACAAACATCAACACAGGGGTCAAGAAGAGACCAAGCAGGAGATGAAGGGTTTACGTGAGGGTGGTGGAGTGTTGTTGGGGAGGGGTAGAAGGTGGTTGAATCGTTATGATTGGATTACCAGCGAGGCACCACAGATGCAGCCACAGTGGGATGTGACGGAACGGAGATGAGTTGTCACGCGGGAGGATAGGGAGAGAAAAAAGAGGGAAGGAAAGGGGGATTAAAGGCATGGGGAGAACAGGGAGGTCCAGAGAGAGCTAAAAGCTTTCACCTGTTTACATTCGCAGTTCGCGCTCGAATGATGCTGTTAATGAAAGTCATTTGATGCGCGCAGCTTTCGTTTTTCTCGACTTCCAAGCTCTCCCCTCTCCCTCAACTGGAACATTACCTATATTACGGACACTTTAAAATTCGAAAAGTAGGGACTGAAATGTCTTTTCATGACATAAGAATATGAACAGTATATGCATAGTATCACTCAAAATTCCACAACACACAATGCACAAAAAAATACATCAACCAAATTTTGCATTCGAAAGGTAAGCTTAAAAGACTTTATAACTGGAAAGGTCTTTCGACACATTCTTTCGTATTATCAAGTATTAAATTTTTGCTTTTTTATGTAATTTGACTGGAGATTTACAACGCTATCAAATTTATTTTGAAGACGCATAAGTTTCGCTTAAAGTTGTAATTGGTCACGAATTTAACGAGGAAGAAAGAGAGAGAAGAAAAACAATAACTAGGTCCGTGAAGAGGTATTTCCGGGGGTGTCAACTATTTTGGTCATTAGTCTCAAGAGAGTAGTGTGTAATATATGTGGTACATGACAATATTCATTCTCAACTGTAATGTGAGATCCAGCGTCGACCTGCACGTTATCGTAGTGTCTCTTATTATTCCTCTTAAGGTATCTCCCTCAGTGCAGTAGGACGCCGTTCCCGTTGGGACAAATTATAACCTCCTGACTGGCCTCCCAACGAGGGTAATAATGTAAGGTACGTGAGTGTCTTTGTGTGTGGAAAGTACGTGTGAGTGCGGAAGAGAGGGGTGGACAAGAATGAGGAAGAAAGGCTCGCGCGCCGTGATTGGGCATATCATTAAACTACTGGTAACAAATTCGACATCTATTGATTGAGGAAGCCACGTACAAATATCGATCAGAGCTGACGACCGCTGGAATGTTCGTTCAGAAAGAGACTATATCCTGACTTCCAACGTGAAAGAGTTAAATTAATACTTCGCTGTGGAATTACTGACTCGAACATCATCTTTTGCAGCACTTTCCACATTAAAAACCACCGCATAAATTTGGTACAACATAACATTCTGTTATGGCCACCTGTGTTTGGAAGTTCTCGTTCATGAAGTCCATGGACGCATTACTCTTTAATACACATATAACTATGATAACTTCCTCCTTCCCCATTTCGTATCATCAATCGGTATGCAATCAGGCTATGATATCTGGAGAAATCAAACGTTAAATGGAATTAACTGGGAAGCAAATGGGATGGATGGCTGATTTCGAGATGAAATCGGGCGATTTGGAATGAATATGTCAAGGTGAAAGGACAAAGTAGGACGTTGCAATTTCCCTGCATATATCTTCCTTCGACCTCCGAAGAGGAGAGTCAAATTTGCAGAAGAATCTTCACTGTGGCAATAAAACCAAACGATTATAAAAACTTTGTTTGATTAACTGTTTGCTTCCACTAGACAGACAATACTCGGTGTATGTGCTGCTCAGGTGCTGTGAAGTATCCTTTCTGTGATTCCAAATATTTTGATAGAAAATTGCTGGCGGAGGAGGTGTAAGCAGCGGATTGTCGGTTGAGAGGTTGATTAATTTAATTACACACCACTTCTCCGTCACACCTTCCATAACTCTGAAGGACCACCATATATTAAAGCCTATGGATCCTGTTTCTAGCTGGAAAGCTAATCGAATGGGAGATAAGTCACCATTACACAGTATCAAACACAAGAAATGTAAATTAAGATGTATAAATAAATTGATTGAATAGTTACAAATTAAAAGATGAGCTCACTATGCTGCATTTAGCATATTTCGGTGAATTTAATAATGAAAGAACAAGTTATAGATTGGCAATTAGTACCACGCTTGATAAGCATGTGAATAATATTAAATGCATTTAAATGAATACACTTTATGCAATTTACATAAAAATAACCAGTGTATCTGGCAGCTGATGATGTTCCAGGCTGGACGCACACAGCGCCCCAGCTGAGACAGCGTCGTTGGCAGGGAAGTTGAGAGGCAGATTGGCAGACATGCCGAGACCAGTTGCTGTACCACGAGCACTGTTACAATTGTAACAAGAGAATTTCTAGCTCACACATTCAATAATCGTAGTCGGTGGCTGATGGGCAAGAAGAATTTTTTTAAATTCAAAATTTATCAGCGTGAAACGTTGCTAACGTGATAGGCGTTTTCCTGTAGTGATTGAATAGTTTACGTTGAATAAGCCAATTGCAGTGATGGAGATGTGTATGCATTTTGTGCGTACTTCATTTACTTTTATCGTTCAGGAGCATTGATTCATCTTCTCAATAGAAATATTATTTTCTCCCTTCTGTACCTGATTCTCAAAACTACATGTTATTACGTCAGTCAATATCATGAGTCCTCGTCTCACGTAGTTAATTCTGGCAATACTTCCTTATTGTCAGTGAATAGATACCAAAACAGGTCGTTGGATGGAATTACGTGACAAAGTGGTTTCGTAAATTTTCGTTATCTTGTCAAAAACAGAAATAATGTATTTGTTGATTTTCAGATGATATTTTTGTACTAGATATTTAAATTCTACAACACTCTTCATACCGTACTTTAATAGATATTGTAAATAGTTGTGAGCAGTACTCACGTTCTTTTCCTCATTATCAATGTATTCTTTCTACGAATGAATTACAACCAATTACGTTCACGATGGAGGTGGAAAATGAAGGAAAATTCTCTTTCCTCGACGTGCTGGTAAGTCGGAAAGTGAACGGAAGACTAGGACACAGGATTTACCGGACACCTGCTCACACAAACCGCTATCTACACTCCGGCTCTCACCATCACCCGGCAACTAAATGCGGGGGGGGGGGTGAAAACTTTGGCCATCAGAGCAACTAGAGTGTGTGATAAGGAATCGTTGGACTCTGAAATGGATCTCCTAAAGATCACATTTGGATCTAACGTACACAGCGCTAACTCTGCCAACCAAGCGGTACGGCAGGCTACGACCTCTTGCAACACTGCTGATATCACCAAACCTAGTTACGATACCAACCAAAAATAGCCACTCTACCGTATATAAGAGATGTCACGGATAATATTGGCAAGCTTTTGAGCCACTTCGATGTAAAGACGGCCTACAAAACCCAGGAAAAACACAGGCAAAAGCTTGTACGTGTGAAAGATCGCGTCCCTCCCCTTACGCCATCAGGGGTATACGAGATCCCCTGCAGCTGCAGCCATAGTTACGTTGGCGAGACGGGACGTACCGTAGAGGAACGCCTCCGGAAACACATTCGTCATTATAAATACAATAATACGAATAAATCGGCCGTAGCCCTGCACGCATCGAAAACTGGCCACGCCATTCTATTTGATGACACTCGCCTCTTAGTCAGAGAAGACCGCTGGTGTACGAGAAGGGTAAAAGAGACAGTAGAAATTATCAAATACACTCATAACCTTAATGCTGACCAAGACATACGGCTACACAATGCTGGAAACATTACACCAAGTCGTCCGATCTCGACCGGACGCGGTCCTAGCTGCTCCACAACGTCCGATTACGAACTGAGCTCCCTCTCTCACCCCGCGGGGAGCCCGCCCCTGATTGACCGGTGCACACTCTCAGCATTGGCCGACCACCCGGCCAACCGGCACACGGGTAGAGGGGGAACTTAGGCCTATTTTAACTTGTGCGCAGTACATCTCCACGCGTTACGCCCTGAGGAAGGTCGCAGAATGGCGAGTGAAATGTCTTTGCCATGGATAAAGCGTCTACGCTTCCGCTAAGCAGAAGCCTACGCTCTCAGTTTACTCTGACAGTTTTCTATATTAATTAGAATATATATTTTTACACTGGTTTCTAATCGATCCTAGGGGCTGACTAAGGTGAGTACCTCCATTATATCACAACGTTAATTTCCTTTTGTGTGCCAACTAGTCATTAACTCATGTACGAGAATAGTCTCTCATTACCAATGTTGGTCTAATCAGTAGAAAGTTAAACTTAAATTTATACATTAAATATGTTTCAATCATAGTTATCATCCAATTATTTGTTGTAAATAGTCTGTTAAAAGTTCATTATATATTTATTTAATACTTAAAAACTGCAATAGAATTTAATTATCTTTTTCCGCAAATTATTCCGTATTCATTCCATATTTTAAACTCTCTTCCACCTTTATATTTTTCTGCACTGGCGTAATAATCTCGTATAGTAATTCGATATAAATGGAATTAGAGGTATACGTGGGAAAGTCAATGTTTCCATCTTGTCGTGTGTGAAAATCTCTTTTATAACATTATTCATTATACATTTTTTCCCTTTTTCCAACATATTTATAGCTCCTGTTTTTGTTCATTCTGAGAGTCGTTGAGTGGTGACCCATGCAAGGATAATGTACTGTAATTTAATCAATATTCTAATTTTTAACATTCCATTAAGCTTTATCGAGAGAAAAATCGCTTCAACGTAGCTACTAATGCGAATTAAATAACGAATTATAAGATTATATACTCATCGATTGTTGAGGTTTAATTATTTTGGCTGCGTACTTGTGATTACAAAATTAAACATTTATGACATACTAATCGGTTTATCAATGTATATGAAGCTTCTAATTAACAGGTACTACAAAGGGTATTCAGCAAATGTTCGTTGGCATTAGTATAATCCAAATGAAATTATGTTTTAGAATTCGCAACATTGAAGAAATGGTAGCAATCGTGCAACGCTCGCACAACGCTCCAATAAGCATTTCAGATAAAAGACAAATAAAACTGAAAATAAAATACAACTCTATAACTCTACTCGTTATTAATCTTCAAAATGATTGAATATGTTAGTGGTCAAATTAGTAAAATACCCGTAGTCATCAGGTAATTTTCCATTTCGATCTGCCTGGAGTATTGTTGAACATTGGTTCAAGCAATTTTCATTTTCGTGAAGTTAACATTCTTCATAAATAGAAGTATACTCAAATCCTGAGCCATAAGAGAAAATGTAAATTTATACACTTCTTACCTTTCAAAGGCATAAAATCATTGTAATTATGTCACAATTTCAAACCCTCTCATTTTAACATGTTTTAATTACGTACTGTGACGTACCTGGTTTGTGGTACTTTTCACTACATTTATTTTTAGAAAGGACAGGTGTCTTGGTTCGTGAATGGGTCTCGTAAGGTTTGACAAGAACATTGGAAAAACTCAATTATAATTTTCATTGAACAAACAAGCAATTTATTACCGAAATCACACATTTAGTATATCAATTTCAATCTAATTACGCCCTGTTTTGATACCAAAACTATACCCACGATCTTAGATTTCACAATACCTTGAATACCAAAAATAGTTCGTTTCTTCTCGGGTGGTTCCCAACGGCTGTAACGATCGGCGGCCTTCGGAGCGACTTGGCGCCCTTCGGACGGTTGACTGCGTGGACGCCAGTGGCACCGGCCCTCTGCGGCGGTTACACGATACCTCTGCTTCAACTCCGACCGTTGCACGTGTCTTTCAAATCGAGTATGCACTACTTCTAAATTACTGTCCCCTTATCCCTTGCAGTTTATCTCGATGCTTTCTTGCGGCACAATCCACCAGTTCTCCTTCGCTTTCCTTTTACAATAATTCAGGCACGTGGTCACTACCCATGCCGTTACCAGCCACGCGGCTTACAGTTCTTGCCTTTTTCACCACTGTTCCTGACGCCAATTCCACGATACCAGCTTGCACTATTTAACACTTGCCACTGTCACACTTAACTCACTTCTTGTTAGCTTCCCTTACATTATTTCACTTCATTTTGTCCTTTTTCCACCGTGCGCACCAACATCGCTCCGCTCTCCTTCGAGTTCTGTTCCACACTGCAACTGCCGCCGTCTCGCCCCGTCTCGCCGCCTTCTCGCGCCTGACCCGTTCCCTTGTCACGTCCGTTACTCGCCGCCGTTGCCGCGCAATTCGAAATAGGCGTAATTTGGAGAAAATGCCCTGCGTTTCGAATTAATTAAAGAAACGCTCCGCGTTTCAGTACTCTTTACATATTTATAAAACGTTAGAAAATGTCGTTAAACTTCAATTGCCAAATAATTGCATCAAAATGATATTGCTTCAAAATAAGTTTCTTTCTATGTAAACAGTCTTTCTTCCATTTATGACCAATTCTGATACGCCTTTCTGTGAGCGAAAATATTCAGATGCTAAATATATTCTGAAATGAATTTTGTCATCCAAAGACTAGAGATGCAACAAAATAGATTACACTACTTGCACAAAAATTTCGTTTAAATTGAGCTCGTGGCCCAAAGTGAAGTCGCTTGCCTTTGACCAAGGTTCGATTCCCGGACAATCTCATGTTAAACTTGTAACAAAACAAGATTGCATGCTTCACAGGAGGTAGTCCCACCCACGTAAAGCAGCCTAAATCCTACCCCTATTCTAATTCTCTCTCAATTCTGTCCGGTGGATAGTGACGTAGAAGCGCGACGTAAGAGGCGCGTACGCAGAGACGCTACCTGGCGGTCCTCTTGACTACTGACTTGTCAAAGTTAATGGAGGATTACTCCTGATCGACTCGACATATATAATGTGTGTTAATGGAGGATTACTCCAAACAGTGCTCAACGCTCTTTTAGAGGCTGGAAGACACATGCATCTATAAAGCAACATTTTTAAAATAAATATTTGCGAACTGCAAGAGATCTTTCCGTAATTCATATAAGAATCGAAACTACACCAATTTCATCGCAAAATTTTACGTACTGCACATCATCTTACGTACCCGTAAAAGGTTTTGTTATTTTGAACTAACTCTACGTCTCTCGTTTCTGCCTACTGTTTCAGATGAATTAAGTGGCACTTTCTTCACGAAATATTTGTATTCGTAAAATTATGTGGTATCTTCAAAACATGGCAAATATCCCTGGCTACCCATGCAGTGCTTTAGGGACCTGTGCAGAGTCCCTTTCTGCCAACGGTCTCTTTCGATCATCTTCCATGAAGATCACTTGGGGCTCACCACCCTACTGGGAGTGGATTATCAGATGCTACTTTCCCAAAACCTGTTTTCAAATGTTTACTTTTATTTGGTATTTAAGGTCGCATCAACTTCTTCTTGGTCATTAGCGACCACTATTGCGTGTAACGGTATGGTAACTGTGAGGATGACACAATATGATGATGATAGGAGGTGAAAGGACGAACACAACACAACCATGCCTGAGGCGGGACTCGAATCCGCGATCCGTCGGTTCGAGATCGCTATGGCACTACTGCCTTAGCAATCTCAACCACCCGAACCGGCAAGTGTTTACTTTGTTTCTCCCTTCGAACGCTGCATTTAGTTATTCCAGATAGACGACTGAGTTGCTTCTCTGTGGCGAAGAGCTGTTTTTGGTGGGTCCCGGAGTTTTCAAAAGCCTTTTCTAGTTAACGAATGCTACACGATATCGATTTGTTGCCAACGCTCACACATCAAACCATATTTTTTAACAAGTCTTTTATTCAAAAGCTTACGAAACACGTTTGAGCCCAGTCGGTTTATATTACATTATTAAAAAAAATATTTCTGATTGAATTCATTAATTTATTTATTTTCAGTTTAGTATGTCACATGTTTTATAATATTTAAGTTTATGCATATTCTTTAAAATAGAGCACAAATCAACTTTAAAACATTCAAATTTATAGTTTTTTTTGTTTATGCTGACTGCCACAAATACATTTAATAATACCTCGAAGTATACGTTTACTATTTTAATTTCCAAATGTCTTCATATATTTGGAACATTAATGTGCTTGCAGGAACACAAAATATCTTTAAGAATTTTTCGCACAGAGAAAGGTATTTAGATAAAAAGGAGAAATTTGCAGCGCAATGATAAAATATGATTTGGGAACGGCTTCCGCCTTCCAGTAAAGAACACGAAAAGGATCTGGAGGCGAGGGCGCAGCGCTGTTGAGAAAAGCGCGCGTTGTAAGTCGCACTCAGTTACTTCTGAGGGCGAGAGCAGAGGTTGTGCTTTAGTTCGTCGCTGGTCACAGTGCACTGGAAAGGACTTCCATGAGAGTAACTCTTCTTTCACAAAAATGAGGTTCTAGAGAACTCACAGTAAACATTCACTTCGTTGAACAGTATTTTGACTTAATGACGCTGAAACAAGTTAACGTTTTTACAACTTGCGCCTTCATGCTGGTGTCGATGTGTACGGTCTAACCTGTATCTTGCTCACAATAGTTTAATAAGCCATCCCAAATAATTTGGTAGATATTATGCAAATACTTATATACAATTTAATACGTATGTAATTACAACTAATAGTTTAATATAAAACTCATGTAAAAATGTTCTAGAGCATACAGGAGGGTTGGATATGGTTTTGCCAATTAACACATGATTCAAAATTTTGTTAAACGAAGTTACACATATGATATTTCCTCCGTACAATGTTCTCCGGGAGATGCACGAAATTTTCTTGACGACACAAGGACGAGATCTGCCGAACACCAGTGAATGATGAGTATCCTACCAATCAGAAACCTACTTCACATGTTCACTTCATTTTAAGGAATCTCCCAGCGCAACATTCTTCACGAAAAGTGATTATCTTCCATTCCACAGCATGGCTTAGAAGTTTGTAACACTCACTCTGAGACTCCTATTAACAGCCCCTGCACACGAGCGTTGCGGTGACGTGCGTTAAGTAGTCCGTGTCGTAGAGTAATGTGTCTTATGTAAAACGGCACAGGAGCGCTTTGGTCGTTCTGCTTAAGATACAGTATTAATCTACGACGTTCTACGTCGCTACGTTACTAAGCTGCGACGTTACTTAGCTAGCGTTACTTAGCTCACGTCAACGCTCATGTGTTACAGCCTAAGATGGATAATGCGACGCAATACTGACAATCGCATGTCATAATATAAATCATCATATTGAAAAGAGGCTACGAATAAGGTAATAAAGAAAAGTTGCTTTGAAGAAAAGAAGAGTCAACCTTGGATGGGAGAGGATCGTTCTACGCTCGACGTCCTCCCTCGACCCACTGCCTTCGCCGCGAGCGCCGCGCACTCTCCTCGGCGCAGTCGGGGGCTGCGCGAAGTCATTTGCGAGCAGGAGTCTCTCGAGAAAGCAGCCAGCGAGCGCTATCGCAGCGAATCCCATCACCGCACGCACCCGCCGCCTCCCTACCACTGCCTGCCGCGTCGCTTTTCTTTCTACTGCGTTCTCCATGGTTACTCTTTTCTCGTTTCGGGTGCGCAGTGACTCAGTGGCTTGTTTCACTTCTGTGCATTGCAACTGCCAAATGCGCATATATCGACCTACTCTGATTTTGTGAATCTTCATTTCTGACCTGTCCCCAACATCCCGACTTCTCGTAAGCCAGGTACCCAGTCAGGTAGGTACCAGTTCTTCCACTGAATTTATAACTGTACATTTCACTACATTCCACAACTCATGAATTCTTCTGTCATAAAATACTACTTCACTCACTCACGTTCAAGCAATACCACTCCGTATCTTACCCTCCTGCTATTTCATTCAAAGCAGTCCATGTCACCTCCCTCCTTTTCCCCCTTTTTACACTGCAAACTTCTTTAGTACAAAAATGGGACGTGCATTTACAGCGGGCGTAAAAATATGGCCTTAAGGACCTTTAATGTGCCATATTCTGTAGTGATAAAGAAACAGGGATGAAAATTCAAGGAAAGACGCGCCCGCGCCCCCCCCCCCGCCTTTCCCCGACTGTCCTCTTTCAGAGACGCCCGCGAAGTTTCCAGAGGGAAACGTATGAACGGGCTTTTTTTTATTCTCCTCTCCCGCGCGCGTTTTATAGGTGGCGCTGTTTATAAAACGCCACGATAAGAGTTTTGCAAAGGAGATTTACACTGGAGCGGCGGACGAGCAGCTCGTAGCGCCACGGGACAAAGAGTCTGTGGTGGGAGGGGGAGGGGGAGGCGGGGCATTTAGGGCTGCAGTCGCACCCTCCACAGACAAACGAGTGCAGGGTCATCAGCCCGTGCGCTTGCCCGAGGTCTCATTCTGACTGAGCTAAGAGACGGTTTTCCAGGCGTTTTGTGTGGGGAGTCGATTTATTAAGCCAATTATCAAGAAAAATTTGGAGAATTCTTTCAAACAAACATAGAAAATTATATTTATATGGTGATATCCAAAGAATTATATATTTTTTTATAGTTAATGTAGATAAAAAATAAAATCGTTATTGAGGATTATTTGAAAAATAGAAGAAGGAAGGAGTTATTTTCACAGTTTTGCTGTTTCAGTTTAACTTTACGGTTTTTAATTTTTTTCGTGTTTTTTAATTAAATTATGTTTTGATATATTAGTTTTTAATTAATGTTGCTTAATTCTTCTTGGTTCGCCTTCGATAATCTTAGGGCGATCAATTATGTGCAAATACATTTTGGACACTACTAAATTATTTGCGATTCTGTGTATCCCTTTTTTATTTGTTATTAGTGTTTTTTGGAGTAACTTAGTGATGTCACATTTCAAATGTAAATGTAAGTAATAGATATTGATTTACATGTTTCTTTTATTAAATGATGATTGATATGAGAATTGATTTAGATGGCAATGTTGGCAAATGATGTACGCTATGATAATTAAAATCTATTGTAAAAATAATATTTCGGTGTTTCCGAGCGTATGCGTATGCTAGGCCATTAGTCCTTGGTAAAGTGCGTGTTTTTTCTACTGGAGGTGACGGTGAGGCTCACCCACTGGATGGTGAAATCATGGGCTGACCTACACGGTGACTTGTTGGTTTTCTCCCGACAAGGTATCTCCCACCCACGAAGCACCTCCTCCGCCAGGATAAGCTCCAAGCTTGCGACTGGTCTTCCAACTGGTCCCAACTGGTCTCCAGATGTAAATGAAAGTGTGAGTAGTAGAGGTAGTGGTTAGGAAAGGAGAAGAAAAAGGAAGGAAAGATCGCGTGAGGGCTGTGGAGCGTTTGTTACAGTACCTCGGAAAACTACTGTTAAGAGCTGCGGCCGCTAGCTTTCTCTTTCAGACATCAGCTAAACTCGGCGAAGCTATGCTATTACTGTCGAAAATCCCGCTATTGTCGGAAGTTGAACTCTTAGAACATGTCAGTCAGAGGAAAAGAGTTGACGCCCTGAGCCACCAAATTGTTTCAATGTAAATATTTAAACAAAAGCTAAATATTTAAATAACTTTAGAGTAATAGGGGGTAAAACTATCTTAAGTGCGAACCTTTCTTTGAGTAGCTGGTAAAAACTTTATTACTGCAATTCTCAGGTAAGCAGCAGAACTTCTTGTTAGAATAAACAGGAAGCAACAAGCCACATGCTTCTTATAGTTCACTATCGGCGTTTGAACATAAACTATTCGGAGATGAACTATTAAAATCTTGATTGTGACCATGAAGAATCTTTATTCCTTACTCTACAATTCTATAGTAATAAGTACCTGATAAGTATAATAAGTTCCTGATAAAATAAACGAAATCTGCGTGAAGTGCAGAAATATTGTAGCGAATGGCAAAGTTCCCATTAGCGAAGTTCGTATAAATCGAAGTGGCTTCAAAAGGGCGCTTTATTCAACAGTGAGGGCAGTGCCCGCGATGAAAGCAATTTATCTCACGCACTTCTGAAGGGCGTTGCCACGGTCGCCGCCCTTTATTCACCTAAATCCCCAACCGGCCAGGGTGGCTAAGTGCATCAACCGATATCACTGCAGTGCATCTGAGAGCGAGCCCCTAGGGTTCCAGTCCCGAAGGCAGCAGGATTTTCGACACCGGCTAGATAGCTAGGTCTAATTCAGCTTGTTTTGATTCTGATGGCTGTGTTTCTCCGATCACCGCCAGGTCAATGACAGAGCGAAATTAAAAACGAACCACGAATGGCGCGTGAATAGCGCCTACCCTTCGCAGCGTTGAGCGCAGTTGCTTCGAGGGCTAACTCGGCTTCGTCCAATTAGCACACCGGGAGCAGGGCAACAACTGATGTAACTGCAGTGCTATTGACCGGGAGGTCCTAGGGGTTTAGTCCTGAAGGTGCTAGAATTTTCGATACTAGCTAGACAGGTAGGTCGAAAGCAGCCGCTGATTGGAGGAGAATTCTAGCGACTGACAGCTCTGATCAGCAGTTGGCGGTGATTTCTCCATCCCTCAATACCATGCAAATGCAGTATCTTTCAAACGGGCCAGAACCTCTCGTGGTCTTCCCTTTCTCTTCCTTGTCCTGTCCTCACCTCTTACTTACACATACACGCTTACTTGCACTACTCCACCACACATGTCGTGCGACCGGTCGGGAGATTAGAGCTTGTCTCGAGGGGAGCAGTGCCCCTCTGGTCCGAGATATCTGGTTGGGTAAAACTCCCGACGATCCGGATCTCGCCATCCAGCGGGGATATTCACCGGAATATCCCATGATAAAATCATGCGCTACCTTTACGGTTCCAAGCAGTTGACCTGTAATCAATCGTAGTCCCATTACAGGGCCGCCTACGGCTTCTACGCACACTCCTTTCGTCGCTTAGAAAAGCTGAATAGCTTACGTCCAAAGTTTCAGGAAGGGAAAGTTTTTAAATACAATGCTTCATGAAGATGTTTCAAGAAGGCAAAACCTTGAAGTAGTTTAAGATTAAATTCAATTGTTTTCGGATACCGCTTAGTATTGTGTTGACAATCGACAATTCTAAACACTATATTTGGAAGCATAATAAAGAAGCTTCTTGAAAATGTTTTCCCAAACTAGATTATGAAAATGCACACAAAATAAGCCCTTTAATATTCCCAAATGAGAAAAGTCTACGAGTTTTTAAGAGAATTTATAAAGTAGTTAATAGGGTTTGCTATATCGTTTAGAGAAATAAGGGCCGTAGTATCCAATGTAAACCGTTATCTTCACAAATCAACAAAAATTTCATTTTTCAGTTAGGAATAAAAATAATGTTTATGAGAAACTAGAAATGTGAAATGTTTTTTAACAATGTTAAAGTGACTGTTTCGATTTAATGATGTACGAGTTCGTATATTATTTAGCAACCCACTGAAAAGGAGGTGGTCAGACGAGATATTTGCTGTGACTAGTTGTAAGCAGCGCGTGGGGAAGAGATGGTCTCCCTTTTCTCCCTCTCTCTCCTGATTTCCCGTGAAACCACAGCGACACGCCTTCCATTACACTGATTCTATCAAACATCATCATCGTTATCTATGTTTTGTTGCGTGGGGGGGGGGACTCCTAAGCGACGCACAGCTTAGGGGAAGAAAGGAGGAAGCACAAGTGCTCAGCGCTCTTTGGCGCCTCCGCTTGGGAGCGCGATTTCAAGGAGTATCCCCCCCCCTTTCCCCTACGCCAAACAGATCGTACCGATCGTACGAGAGAACTACTTGGCTCGGTTGGCAGTGCGACTTGGGGGCGGTCAGTCCTGCCCCATTCACTCCATCACGCGTCCTCATCTCTGACCTCATGAGACAAAACACACGTTTTCACGTGGAAGGAGAAAGAAGTATTTATTATTATTATTATTATTATTATTATTATTATTATTATTATTATTATATAATTTGCATGTTAGCTGTGTTATCTTATTTATGTAATTAGCTGCCACCGGATTATGCCCCTTTGCAGTTCAAATAAATTTATCTTTATCTTTAACAATAAGTTCAAGGGAAACGGTTGAAATCAGGGAAAAACTTAATTCCTACTTTGTTTCATAGCTCAAAGTATTTAAGGAATTTTCAGTATTTTTGTATTCGTTCTGAGTTATCGACTTTTGTAAAAAGATGTAAGTGTATTTGTACTATATTATGAAAATATGTTGTAATTATAGGTATTAATAGACGAGTGTGAACTAATATCACGGTAAGAGAAAATTTATGAGTGAAGTCTATTACAGAGTGTATCAATACACATTACATTTAGTTCCATACAGTACTTTCTCAACGACAATGGTAAGTGAAACTTTTACATTGAACGGTTACGTGGCAACTAACATTCAGTGTTCAATCAATGACAATTAGCGGACAGTCAACCATTTCCCCTAGGTGGTATTGGTTACGAGTGAGCACAGTCCGACTTCAAACAATCAGTCAGATTAGAATTCAGTTTATTGAAAATATGACAAAATTCCGGTATGTTCTGATTTCTTATCACTGGTACAGTAGTATACCCAGTCCAATGAAGTATTCAATATAACAATGTTCAATCTTTACTTGTCAGCAGTTAACTTCTCAGAGATTGGTCAAACACCTAAACTATAAGCTTTATCGTAATAAATATCATTATGCAGCTAGCTTCAGCTACATAAAATGAGAATTATACAAGATTCGAAAATTTAATTTAGATAACAATAAATGGTAGAACTTCTATTTAATGATAATTAAAATCACCAAATTAAAGAAATTGTTTTAAAACTTCAACTTATGATAAAATCTAACTACGATGAGATTGTAGGAGATGCCTGTAAATGCAGGTATTATATTCGGGAACTACTGAACAAACTGTCAATGCAACCAGCCCTTGTTTATTAAACACATTATTACTATTCTAGAGTTCACATTGATATGTATTAGTTTAGACATTTTATTATATTCTTAAGCTACTATACAGTATATATAACAAAAGGTATCTCAAATAACTAGACAGCGCCACTCACGGTACGAATGATCTCGATGAAAAAAAAATTGAGTCAAGCAAATTAAAATTATATAAAAATGTGAATATTTATTCTTGTTAAAAGTATGATCTCAACTAAAGCACCACTTTTTAATTTCAGAGTACACTACTCACTGCACGAAAGCCCGCTTTAACACAACCATCGATTTCGTCGATTTCGAAAGGAACACCCGCCCCCTCTCCCGTCTCTTCATCGCAGTCCCATTTCATCTTACCCCTCAGCAAGATGGGGCCTTCACTGGGGAGAGGTTTTCTTCCACTCTTTAAAGCTTCCACGTCGTTCCCCTTAATAAGGCTTCACCATAATTATTTTCAGCATTAAACCACGATTTTCTTCCTTGAATTTCAATGAAGCATGCCTTGAAGGTTGAGGAGAGACTTAAATCTCGTTATGTCCGATTTCTACGCGTTCTGCATTCCGAGCAAATGCCGAGTCCCCCCCTCCCCCCGAGTAATCGGAAGGGAGGGGAGGGGGAGAACGTCGATCATGAGGAATGTACGTTCTCGTGACGCGTGTCCGCTGGCCCTTCCATTGACACCGGCCAACTGATCCGGTGCGTTGCTAACGTGGCTGACGGATGCGAGAAGGATCGGGTGGATAGGGGATATCTTAAGGTACAATGCGTCTTGGATAAATTGATCTTCCGTATTTTGAATGTCATTGATTCAAATATTTGTGCCGGTCTCTTGAATCTCATATCTAAAGAATGAAAAATAATGGTGGCTCATTCGCAGTTTACGTTTCCTTAAGAAGATTTTGCGAACGAGTACTACACATTGCCACACACAAAATCCATAGAGAAAACAAGCAAGAAACAATCAAACAATGAACATGTCTTTGTAAAACTTTAATTTTACATAGAAACTTTCTGAGATTGCATGCTATAGAGTATTACTATCTGTTATACGATTTGTTTTATGCATTATTTATAAATGTAGTTTGTTTAAACATGTACTTATAGTGTAAGTACTATTTTACACATAACATTTCTCAGCAAATATGCACTTATTGAAAGTGCGATTATTTCATTTATTGGACCTGAAATCAAACTAAAATGATTTTAAACAAGAATATTTGAATTTGAATATTTTGTTACACCCTTTAGCTTCGAATTATCCTAGCCCCTTGTTTATTCAAACGTTTTGCCTTGGTTGCGCAAGGGACGGGCAGCAAGGATGCAGGCACAGCGAAGTTTCAGGTTTGCGTCCCACGCAAGGCACTAGCGTTCCCGCCGTGTTCGTTTGGCGTGGTTGCCTTCTTTGATTAACACATCGCAAATCAAAATGTATAGCAGCAATACTCATTCATTTCACATTGCCAGTTACCTTTTATAATCACCCCATAAACATCCAACAAGTGAAATGAAATGGCAAACAAACATTTAATAATCTGTTCCCACAAATGAGAATTTAAAGGGGTTAGACTCATTTCTCATATTCTGGTCTTGAGAATGGGACTCATCTTTATTTCCTTGCATCTGTACACATTTATTCATTCTGATTTGATTGTTCCTCTTTGGGTAGTTAATTCACCCGCCGGATGCTTCTTCCGGGTATGGTAGGATAATACGAGTTGATCGAAATTTCTCTTATCTTCAGGGTTCCTCTTCCTCGCAGGTAAAGGATGAAAAGACAAAGAAGGAGTATAAGGAGGACAGGAAGAAGGAAATGTAGGAGAGGGAGAAGGGAGGAAGAGATAGTGGAGGACAAGAAGAGGAGGAGAAGGAGAAGAAGCGTGGTGGATCGAATAGGAGAATACTTTCCTTATTCAGTAGCGCCTGTTCTTCTACCATTCCCACTACGGGTTTTTGTGTCACTAGTTTTCGTAAGTAGAAAAAATAACATTTACTTAATGTACTTTCTTCGGTATCTATTATGTAGCACGTAAATATTTGTAAATATAAATCCCCATTTAAATTTTTTAGAATCCTTTTCCATAAATATCACACCAAACATATTTAAAATCAGTTCCAAGTGAAAACATTGATGCCTAACAAAACAGAATATAATCAGAAATTCACAACAGCGTTTAATTTTTCATTATGTCGCATTTTAAATAAAAGCACTGTCACACAATGCCTGGAAAACGAAACTACTTCCCTTTCTAATTAAATAAAAGATCAAATATAAACACACATGTACACAAACAAGAATAAACAAGATATTCATTCATACAATCACAATAAATCTAAAAACATTTGTAAACACACACACGCAAACACAATCTCAAATTATGCGAATCACATCAAACAAAACTGAAATGACAATGAACACGAAGAAGAGATATGGTAGCTCGAACCAATGGTAAGCACTGAATGAAGCAAAGGTGGCAAAAAAACACATGCGTTTGTAAAGCCGTGAAGTTGGCAAACGTTTCGAAACAAATGACGCACGCAATACAAATCACTACGCCATTAAGTGCATTAAGTAAACTTCAGCCAAGAGAAACGACGCTACTCATAATCTTCCTTTGGCAACGCCAACTGTGCACCGCTACGCGAGCTAGACGAGGCGCTACGTCCGCGCCCGCGATTTTCTTCTGTCATCCCACCGCCCTCGGGCGAATCGATTGCACGTTTGGCCTCGATAACACGATAGAGTTTCGTGCTACGCAGGATAGAGCTTTGTATTCAATGTGTGTTTAAGTATTTAACGGGGCTTAATGAAAATATAACGTCCATGTAGATTTCACAACTCGACTATTCCCGGTCAGTGAAATGTTTGTGATAGATACAGTGATGCGAATTTAACAGAATGTATTTTCCTTCATCCATGAAGTTTTCAGCAAATTGAATGACAGATATTTAACTGTAATAGCCAACTTTTGTAGCCAATTATTTAGAAAAAAGGCTTGTGTTCTGCAGACCAACGTTCTCTGCATAATACGCTTGGGTTTCGCTAGTTCATATCGTGCACGCAGGTTTAATAGCATATACTGCACACGCAGGTTTAATAGCATTAACCATTATTTTGCTTCACAAGAACAGATCCAATTCACAGCTCTAACGTCAACTCAGAGTTTCAACAATAGAAAACATTTGTGAACCATTTTTTTAAATTCTGTATTTGCCTTGTTCACCATAAACATGTCTTTCAAAGGTGTTACGATATTTTACATAAATTACACTTTTTGTGATATATTATAAACATAAATAAACATTAAACATCTTAGAGGTAGTTCCAAGAAGGGGCCTCTGAATCGTTATTCTAATTTTTCGTTATTTGTTACTATTGAATAGCTAGTCAGTGGAAGTGAGGAGGATGTAATAAATATTTCGAATGACGAGATTTAATTCTGAGTAAAGGGTAGCTGGGCAAGTAAAGGGTATGTGGGCAAGAGGTAAGTGAAGAGAAGAAACTGTTTGATAATTTATTTATCCAGTGAATCGTATGAACACTCTTATACAAGTTATTTTCTCTTACCAACTCAAGGAAATGTTGAATTTTATATCATAGATGAACTATCTTTCATTATTCAAAAATGATTGAAAACTATAAAAAATACTTCTATTTAATTAAAACAGCTGAAAATTTGTCTAATTATGTAATGACTGTGAAAAATGTTATTCTTGCACTACTTGTAATTTTTTATAAAAAGGGACATTAATTTAACATGGGAAAGAAAGGCCTTACAAGATTGACTTAACATTTTTTTTAAATTCGAAGTAAAAAAAATTCCCACAAGTTATGGTCGAATAATGAAATAACGATTCAATAACACCGCCTTTACCTTGGTAAAATGTATCTGTGAAAGAGGCAAGCATTTAGTTAAAAATACTATTTTTACGATTTATTACAAAGTACATTCATTTTTATATACGTCGCTTCTTTATAAATATTGCTCCTTAAGTCAATATCTTTGAAATAATTAAGATAAAAATCCGTAAAACACTCGTTAGAAAATAACTTCCATAGCATTTACAGCGCAATTGAACAAATAAATATGCATAAAAATGACGTTTTAATTCATTCATCTAAAGGCATGAAAAGTAGATATAAAAGCCAAAACCGTGGGAACTGTGAGGCATCGCAATTTTTATAAAGGAATAGCTAACATGAAAAGGTCGCACATCAGAAAAGCAATGACCTCTCTCCTTGAAGGTCTTACCGAGTCACTTGAGGAGGGTGAAGACCCTTTGCGTACTTATAGCGCTCCCACTGATAGGAAAAGAAACAATATTCCTGTCAGGCTGATACAGCTGCGGTTGAATTCGGCGCAACCATGAGGCTAGTGTCAAAAATCTGCCACTGTCAGGACACTATTCCCAGATCCTCTAGGTCAATGGTGCTGTGAAGGCGTTGCCACTGACCCACTACGTGCAGCTCAGAACCAGCATTATCGTTGTCTCTATAGAAAAAAGGGATGAGGTGGGTTGAGTCCCGAGTCCGGGCGGGAGCGGATTTTTGGCAGTAACTATATACGAGTTGCTAAGTCGAATTCAGCCGCTAACTGGTGAAGAATTCTAGCGACCAGCTGTTCTGATTGGTAGTCTATTGCAAACATACACGCACGTATATGCACTACACTACCACATACGCCAGGAAACCACTCGGGAGCTTAGAGCTTATCTCACCTGTGGAGGTGTCCCGATTGAGGAGATATCAGGAAGAGGGAATCTCCCGCGAATCAAGGAGTAGATCGGCACCAGATCTCTCCGTCCAGCGAAGAAGCAATCAACGATTAATGACTATAGTAGCTGTCGTGCCCGAAAACATCAGTCGATAAAATCAATCAATCGTTGCCACTAAAGTACCACTGCCAATAAACTAAACTAACTTGTGACTTCAATGAAGAAACGTGAGAGCGAGTTATATTTTTGCAATGGATATTTGGAAGCGGCGACGATAAGAGAACCAGTTATACGTTCCGCCTCTGACCAGCGCCCCTGAAAACCCCATCGAGAGGGCTCTTCGCGAACTCTTACAGTGTGGGCGGAGACGGGTCCGCGTCCACTTTCGCAGGGTGTTGCGGCGGGGGACGGAGGGGCGGGGGGAGAAGCCGCACCTGCGGGCAGGGACATTCCGAGGGCGGAGCGAAAGCGAAAAAAGCCTTTTATCTCATCCCCCTGCGCCACGTGTCTGCCCGCACCTGCGCCTTTTTTCTGCCTCGCAGCGGGCGCAGATTTCCGTGCAAAATTTGCATGTCGGAGCGCACGCGGAGGGCCCCGATACGTGTAACTAAATTTCGAGGTTTATGTAAACGTCTGTTGTATTGTTAATTATTTCTGTTGGTTCCGGGTTTTTGAGATATCAGAAACGGCATATTGTATGATATTTGAAATAGAATGGGTTTATTTCACAATGAAAATGTGTTGTAACACAACTTAACATAGTGAGTGTTACATGTTTTACAACAACTGCATAAATTAACATTAAGTACAACTGATATCTACGAGTACATCTGAAGATGAGGCCAAATGCGACAAGTGTACAAAAAAATAAATTATGACACATATATGCTACTGTCTTTTATTTATAGACTACTTATACGAGTATAGAGAATTATATTACTAACTCTCGAGTATTTTTAATGGGGTTATATTAATACTCGCTAAGTTATATTACTATAGACTTAATTTTTTATCTTATTTTTTCCTATCTTCTTTGTGAAACAGGTTCTAGGATTATGGGAACATGTAGGGTTAATAATAAATTCAAAAGAAATACTTGAATTAAGATGTAAATTAAACGACATTCAGTAAAGAGAAGTTACTGTAAAAGGGACCAGTTTGACAGGTGGAAAACAAAACTCGGTTTGGATCATGCCATTGCAAGAGGTAGAATCGAAGCCATTTATAAGTGAGCCAGAGCAAATGAACGCATTGACGAATTGCGCCTACGAACAGAACTTGCAGTTATGTTGCCAGCAGTACCATAGTTCCTACGTTCAGGATTGAAAAGTCAAGATGAAGAGTTATTCAATTAATGGTATAATATTCCAGGTCAATTTAACTCTTCAATTTACATCTAACTAAAGGTAAGCGCCTTCAAAATTCTCGACTGAAGAATCTACCTCGCGCCTATTGTAAATATGATGCTTCCAGCTGCTTCATTGTTCTTACAGTGAGAAACAATGTGGTGGCGACAAAACATTATCGTCACAAGCCAGACCTGATAGATTGCCTTGTCGGTGTAAAGAGCCGTTAATCCCAAATTAGAGAGGAAAGCATTGGAAGGTTGCAATCTGTACTTTTAGTACCTTTTATTTACATACAAAGTCACTTTACTCATCTTGCTCATACGAAGGTACAGCGAATCCAATTGGGTTTTACATGTGCTCTCTTTTACGAGTAGTACATTTTATTTTTCTCTTTTAAACGATTATCGAGATATACCCTTTCTTTCTCTCATTCTTCTTATCTTTCTATTTACCTTTGTTTTACCTTCAAAAATGTCCCCGATGTTTACGTTTCTTTTTCTCACTTATGAGTTTTCTTCCTTTTCCTACTCTTATCAGATCTTATTCGTCGGTAATTTTATTACTCTATCGAATGTTTCCTATCTTGCCCTTCTACTACATCCCAAACGTCTGCAACCTGCTCTAAACCTACTCTGAGATTAAGCTTATGCCCGGAGCAGGAAAATTGCACGCAAAGTATCCTCCACGTCAATATTGGGACATAAAAACTTCCTCCTCGTAAAGGCCACCACAGGCTTGTTTAGACTTGGTTGTCAGCACGACTTTCACATAAAAATTTGATTTTACGAGTTACATCAATCCTGATTGGTTTGCCGCAACCCGTCTTTTGTTTTCTTCGGTTATTTTTTTTATATTTCAAAACCACCCTCCCTCCAACTATAGACGTTTTTGTTCTGATATTCTGAGTTTATGTAAATATTTATGTATACTTTTTTTTCTAAACAGGGTCTCATGATAAGTTTTATTGCTTTAACAATTTAATTTGATTCTCAAAACATTAAACTTATTTTATGTTCTGCAAGTCTGCGTACGAATCTGCTACAAAAACTTGCGGAACAATTCAATTATAGACTTTAATTTTTTTATTTTCAATTTTGATGACTATCGAGTGGGAATTTTTCCTAGATCATAAACCAAAATATATCAGAATGAGTAAGTTAAACTAACATAATTAACATTTATTAACAAATTATTTGGCTAAATACAGCAATTGTTTTACCTAAAATGAAACACTTATAATTTAAAATTCATAATTAATATTCTGATAATGCTTATGATACTAATATAGTAATGTAACGATGTATTTGTTAGTACTATCACATTCTCTGTTGCTATTTAAAGTTTTTAATGTTTTAAACCCCGTACTTGTGTCTTTTTTCAATACTGTACGTCAGAAACACTAAAAACTTAAAATAACAAATATATTCTATCAGCGCAGTAAGCAACATGGCTCAACATTCGTGTGCCAACCTCGCAGGGAGGAGCAAAGTACTTTTTTTTAAAACAGCCTTGTGCCGAGCCCCAACTCCTTAGGCACCGGATTTATATATGAAAACTATTATTCAGATCCTCTCTCCCTGTCTTCTGCGCCAGTGAATTTTCTGAAGCATACTGATTGTTTTCGAGCACATCAACCGCTAGAGTCATTAGTGCCGCTAATAAAGGAAATTTTTTACCCCGGGGATGACGGTGTTCCTTGTTAAATGGACTGTGAGATCCGGCGCCAACCTACAGGCCGACTTGCGAGGTTTTCCCCAACCTGGTATCACCCACCAACGGAGGGCCACAACAGTCTGGACTATTTCTAAGCTCCTGACTGATCTCACGACATGTGTGGTAGTGAAGAGCGTATAAGCGTGTTTGTAAGTAAGAGGATGACAGATCAAGAAAGAGGAAGGAAAATTCACCTAAAACTGGGTCCGTAGCCCTTTTATTAGAATACAGCTCCGGCATTCGCTTGCTGTTGATCGTCGAGACCACAGAAAACTACCGACCAGAACAACCGGCCGCTAGATTTCTCCTCATGAATTCGACTTATGGGTCAGAGCCAATTCTGAGAGATCACTTGCTACCCTGAGCCACCTCAGCCGCACTGGTCTCCCGACGTATGTCTCCCATAGGCACTGCGTCTATGGGCATTATGGCTAACTCAGTCGGTCTGAAACATCCTGTATTTCATACGTTGTTCGATTTCCATCCCAACGCACCGCTTCATTCGCGTGTATTTCAAGCGGGATTAAGAGCGATGGACTCGCACATCCGACAGGAAGCGCTGAGCGCCGATAACGAACTGGAGCGCGGCGCCGCGCCGCGCCGCGCCGCGCCGCGCCGCTTCTTTCGCGCGGGGCTATTTCGGCAGGGCGATTGTCGCGCGCGCGGCGCGTCGCTCATTTTCTACGACCGATTGAACGACGCGCACGGCGGCACGGGGCTTCCGTGGCGCGCCCAACACCCGCCACCCAACCCTGTCGCCTCCCCCACCCCCGGCGGAGGCACGCCGTCAATGTTATCTTGCAGGCTGAACGCACGTGCGGCTTCAATTATGCGCAGAAACAACGCGCGGCTGTCCGAGAGACAATGCCCGGCGGGATTTACACGCAGCGCTAGTAGCGGCAGTTGAGGCGAAACTGAAAAAAAAACAGTCGCGGGCGTTAATCCGCAAGAATCGATGGCTCGCGCGAGGTTCTGCTTCGTGGGCGTTGGCACTACGCCGCAGAGTGGGCGAAAAGTCATTAGTTTCTTTTTATGACGATGGAGCGAAGCGGCGGGCGTGGAAAATGGAAATGCCCGTTTTCGAAGTGATCACTTTCATTTTATTGGCTTTCGACAGGTGTTTGTTGAAAACACATTGGCTAGTGTTTAATGATAATGTGTTGGAAATGGGTCCTGGGTGTTTTAGTTTTTGCGTCAGAGCTGCGTGTATACAGCACTCCCGAGTCGCGTACATACTCGGAACGCGCACGACGTTAAACGTACATGACTACCATTCTAAATTAAAGTAAAATTTTCTGAACAGTTTTGTCCAATTCAAGAACAAATGGACACTCAGGGCCTAATGTTTACTACAACTCACCGAAGACTCTTTGGGCATAATTCAAGCATATTTGAAACCTACTAATCTACTGTACATAAAAGAACAAACACTTTATATTTATAAAAATATCTATGTAAATAATTTTACTACTTCACAAACAAGATATAAAATTACGCAGTACTGACGTCCACAGTTTCGTTGTTTTTAATTTTCTCCCTTTCCCCTTTAAGTACAGTAAAACCTTTCTAAGACGGAACCTCTATGAGACGTAAACTCTCCATTCCGGAAAAAAAATGACAAAACAGAACGATTTTATACATAAAAATGACATCTATAAGCCGGAAACCTAAGGTGGAAACGGAATTATTTTTAGAGAACGTAAATTATTTATTACTTGGCTAAAATTTATTTTACTTGGCTGAAATTTATTTTTAAATTTTCGGCACTATCTTTGGAATGGTATAGTGCGAAATATCAAAATATCACGTGCTGAGAAAATAGACTGATCGCCGACTTATTCATCTTTCACCTTACGCGGGATCTTTTTGGCAATCACGGTGAGTGTTTCGATACGACTGATTCTCTGCGACTGCTTCGTAGCAACTTTTTCGCTGTGACTCACACACTTTAGTATGATTTTTAAGGTCTCAACTATCGTGGCATCGTTGCTGTTGTTCCGAATCCTAAACGATGGTCGTCCGCGCCTCATTCAGTTCTGTAAAGCGTTACCACTTTTCCATCAGTCGACAACGGAATTCTGGGAAGGCAGTATTGTCATTCTAGAGTAGCAGGTCGTCATGACGTGTGTATGGTACGCAGAATAGTGTTAGAAAGCTGTGTGTTGGTGTGTTGAAGCGTACTTGCAAAATCCTTCTGCTGCAGAAGAAAGTGCAAGTGATTGATGAAAAAAATCTCTCTTGAAAAGGCCTAATTGCGAAATTCAATATGAGTAAATTTAAACTTTTTTTTCGAATTAAGAACAAAATTCAAAACGAATTGTTAAAATGAACAAAATCATTCAAAATATTGTACTTAAAATACTATAAGTAATATGGTGAATTTTTGGCAATCGTCCATAAGGCGGAAACGTGCCAACCTGGACATTTTTTTCAAGGAATCTTCGTTTCAAATGTTATGCTTGAATAGTCAGTGCATTTGTAAATATGGTATACATATGATTTTTATTAAAACTTCTTAAATTTAGGTAGATGCAAATAGTTCAAATATTTTTGAACCAAATCGTACACCTTCTGTATTAAAGTCAGAGATTTCTTTCTCAATGAAACTTATTCTTCAATTTAATGTCAAGAACAATGTTTTAATATTATGAGTAGTCGTTAAGTAAAGTTGATTAAATCGTGATATTTCCCCATAAATATTTAACAAGAATTAACAAACACGTATTTTGTTCAACGAATATGAGAACTGCACTTTTCTTTTGGGCGTCCTGTACGATATTTGAGGAAGTAGTGTTCTCTCTCTATATATAGTAAGAAGATTTATCCACTTTTTCGTTACCAGGGTCTGGCAAAACGAGTATTTCTGTCAAAAATACACTGCTTTCCGGTGCATAAGTACAAGACTTTTTTTCTTACAAAGGATGGGCTAGAAAGAAAAAAAGAATATTTTTATAAAATTATTTTGCTTTATATCCAATACTAATACCCAATCCACAAATGTCAAACGTGAAATAAATAAAACAGTTCATCTGAATAGTGTTTTGTATTATTTGATTACATTACAAATGAAAAAAATGTGTTCCCATTTTGAATTGTAGTATGTCCCTTAGATCTGTAAGACATGTTCTTCTATACTGTTTATAGTCATTTATACTATTATTTTTCGACTAAAATATTGAATTAGCAATAGAAAAATATTTTGGAAGTATGTTCAAATTGATTTGGCTTCAAAAGAACTACATTTGAGCAGTTTTATAATTTTATTATTGTCTATGAATTTCTCCTCAGTTCCATTATTAAATCCCTGAATGCTTATTTTAAGGGCAATTAACTGGAATGAAAATGTTTTGGATTTTCTCCGACAATACGTTACCATTTCCTTGAAAATGCTTTTTTTTTAAATTCGTCATGCACCATTTGAACAAACTAAAAACTACTTTCTTACTTATATCAAATTTGGAACATAATTAATAGTTTTTACAATATCAATTTATGTGGCATTAGTTTCAGCTTCTTGCATGTTGAATGCAACACAGTGTGAATGCTCCTTGCATTCAGAATATGTTGCCAAATGTGTCCACTTTTCGTTGTGTTTTTCCTTCGTTTTAAGAGATTTTAGTCTCTAGCCGTCATACAGTGATAGGTACAATTATATTTCAAGAGGGTTATTAAAGCACAATTAAATTCTATTCAGCTTCACACAAGAAATTAAAACAATTTTTTAAAATATTACGAGGTTTAATATATTTCCCAGTCCTGTATTGCTTTATTATTGAATACCGATCTATTAATTAAAATAATTATATATAAAATATTTTCCTCGCGAAAATACTAATATATGAACAAATATACTACATGAGTGGAAAGATGGATTTCAGGTAACGACAAAATTGGACAGCGGGTAGCCTAACAAAGCTAGCAAGTGGCTGACTTTATTTTCCATAATGGAAAAAGTCGGCAAAGCCAACTCCATAAATTATAATCTCTTTGTGGAAAGATAGTGTCCAGTTTTTTTCACACGACTTTTACATTCGTACGCTTGACATGACTTCACATATTTCCTTTTACTTCTTCCCCTACAGAACTTTACCCAGCAGCAAACAGCAGGCAAATGAGAATAAAATGTGGCATCTGTCTGGTATGGCTGCTCTAACATGACTGCCAAGATATAATGCCATTTCTAACGCTACAGCAGCGCCATGTGTGGGCTATGAATATTATTAGATTGTCTCTGGGTCCAACTAGAATGCTTTTGGCGTGCTCTTCTAATTAGCATTCCTTATATTTTAAGAATTATTGTTGGGTGTACTGTAATGAATAATTTTAATTAAACATAACATAAAGAATTTATATTAGAGGGTATTTATATTTAGATGGTATATAAGAATTCATATTCCCTACGAGTTATACATTGGTCATTGGTGTTTGTGAAAATTGCAACACCAAAAATGAAACATAATGTTACAATGAAATGTGTTAGACAGATTAGTAATACCACAATATACAAATAATTAGGATTGCAGAACTGTACCTGCATTTTAATCTTGAGTATTTAGTACGATGAAAAGCAGCCACGCACTGGCATCAGAGCCTGTAGACGTCGTGGCATGGATTGAAAGAGAGCCTAGATATGATCCTGGAGAACACAACTCCACGATGTTTCTATGCGTGACCACAAAGCATTGACAGTGGCTTCAAGAGGACCAGAAGGAATAAGTTGTCGGCCGATCATATCTCAGACATGTACGGTGGGCGACATGTCAGGTGAATGTGCGGGATAGGAGCGCAACGGTACCCAGCGTTCTTCGCAGAAAGCTTGCATATTCCTCGCCACATGCGGTCGGACATTGTCCTGCTGAATTATGCCATGTAGAGCTGCTTGCTCAAGGGGTAGTTCCTTTGACTCTAAAACCTCCCTGATGAAGTGGTTGCTGATAACGTTTCGCTTAATACGTAAGAGGCAAGATCTTATATTGTACCCAATGGCGCCTCAAACCATCACACTTAGCGTTTGTCTGCTATGGCGCGGAACAATGCAGGCTGGCAGATTGCGATCACGACCGTAGCGTCGAACACGTACGCGGCCATCGCTGTTGCTCAAGTTAAAGTAGGTCTCGTCCGAAAACACTACATTTTCCACTCAGCACACCAGTGAACACGTTCACGTGCTCATTGCTGTCTGAGGCGTTGGTGGTTTCTGTTCAACGGAACCCGACGCTATGGTATACGTGCCACCAATCCAGCCTTCAGCAGACGGCGTCGAACCATCGATGCAGACATGACTTCACCCGCTGCAGTGCTCCAAAGTCAAGCAAACATTGTGGACGACGCCGTTCCATCAGTTACGGCCATGTGATGCTGATATCACGCCCTTTGTCGTCAATGAGTCACGCCGGCACTTGCTCGTACATTTCCATATTGTTTGACGGCTCTACGACTGAGTGTGGCGTAACTCTGACTCACTTACCTGTCACAAAGAAGAAGGCAGTGCTAGGCCAACGTGCACGCCATCTCTATGCAAATGTAATCTCTACTTATGGATACACTGTTCAACACATCATCTGATTTTTAAGTGAATCCGACCATTCCTTCTGGGTGTTGCAATTTTCACAAACACCAGTGCATGTCTGTAACTGGAACATTGTTGTTATAAACAAAGAATTAAGCATGGGTAATAGCGACACTGTCACTAACACATAAGTTGCTGTAAACAGAAAACGATGCAGTATATTTTTTATAATCCGAAAACGATAAAGATATTTACAAAGAAAACTTAACATTAAGTGAGAGATTGGTGTACATATAAAAGTTATTGAGACTACAAACTTTTTTGTGGATCTATTGTAAATAAATCGCAAAACGGTCACAAACCAGACCACAAAGAGAAACATAAACGGCCCTTACTATGACATTACGATGTAGGACAATGACTTTCATTGTATTTGTTATTTTTATTTATGGGTTCTGTCTTGAGTTATGTTAATGCGTTACAGTAAATGAATTATCTTCTACGAATTTCATCTTAAGGTACTGTGGGTTAATTTTATCTACTAATTGTGCGTTAATGGTTAATTAGTTGATAGTAGTTATTGATAAGATATGCATAATAATGAAAATTAATTGAAAAAAATAATTTTGACTTTGATATGTGCTTAATTTTTGTTGTTTTTCTGCATTCTATCCACCGTGTAATAAAGTCTTTTTTACATTTTAATGTAGTGTCACTTTCAACAAAGGATTTTCTGCACCATAATGTGACATTTTTCAAATATTTCAAGAAGTCTAACTTCACACACGCGTAGCAGAACAGAGAAACCCACATTCTATACGATCAAAGAAAAAATGTTTTTCAATATGTCTACGACTTCAAACAATCGCCTGTCCGTCCATCTTGACGTCTGTAATACCTGCCAACCAATTTGTTTAGACGGGCGATGCTGCAAATTTAAGGGGAACAATTGTGTCCGGGGAGACGTAACAATACGTTATTCCTACGCATGCGCGCCGCGTGCGGAGGGACGGCGGAAGGCTGGGTGCGTGGGCGGACAATATCTCCCCGTGATGAACGCGCGCAATAACTGCAACGAGGCGCGAGTCAGGCGGCGCAGCAACGAGGCAAACGCCACTACCCTCGCACTCTCCTCCTGCAGAAGGGGCAGACAATTCTCTTGTGTCGGATAACGAACTAAGGGAAAACCATTCGTGCACAACCAATAACACAAACAGTTCGATCAAAACAATTTTCAATACAATAACCGCCTTAGAACGTAGGTCGACTCGGTTAATTAATTTTGTGGTGACTCCAATAAAATATGGGTATCAAGAAAACATAATAATACGTATATATAATAATCTAGTATCACTGTTTTTTTATAACTGGATCACCGATTATTTTCGTCCCTTGGGATTCGAGTTAACGAATGTTTACTGAACATAAAACATAAAACAGCCTAATTTTGACACGGACTATTCTAATATATCTATGGATGGGGGAGAAGGGAACAAAACAGTAGTTTATGCAACCCCCAATCCATTTAATGCTTTTCAGCAGCCCCTAGATACGACTGTAGCAATTAGGAGTAACTGAAGGTATCAGAGGTGATCATAGCAATCCAGCGAAGTAAAAGGATGTGTAAGGTGGAGAAGAGCGGAAGAAATTGCATTAAAGGAGCGGGGCGAGTGGAGGGAGAGTCGAGGTGAGATTATCATTTTGTGACTGTGACTTTTCTAACCGTGAAATTAACACCGACTTTAGATCCCGTACATACCAATTTAGAAGGTGTATCCCTCTAAAAATAACTCTTTACTTGTCACTTTTCTTACCATCTCTTCCCTCATGGCCAAACACTAGGTGCGATACATCAATCACAACAACTGGGGGCTGCGATATGCATTTAAAGCGCGAAAATAATATAATGTTATACTATAATATATTAAGGTTTGGCAGATTGTGAAATTTTTGAAACACAATTTTGATTCGTGAAATAGTTTTATTAAATACCACATAAATTTCTCGGGCACTACGCGAGTCGCGAGTTTGTCGCAAATTTCCAAAGCACATATGGCCTTTTCCACTCGTGAAATTAAAACCAATAGTGTTTAACTACACATACAAAGTACCTCGATCAGAGCTATGTATCGCAAAGAGTTTATGGATTTTTCTATTCGATTTTTCTTCCCACTTCTCCCTACTGGCCAATCATAAACTGTGGTTCATCTATCTTAAGAGGTGGTATCGATCGCTATGTGAATGTTCAACAAATCGTGTATGTACTATAACATAACCTCTTTGATTTTAACCTACCTTTCAGTTATTTTAAATATTTGACTCGTTTTGGAACTCTGTTTGATATAATTTTATTCGTGTAATTGTCCTATTAAATACCATTCGTTCTTTGGAAATTCTCAGATTAATACCCTCAACGTTTGGCGAGTTGGCGATTTATCCACACTTTCCTAAGTACTCATGGTATTACCTATCATTTTATTATCAGTTTATCCGTGTAACTAAGGCTTATAATGGTTAGTTAGAAAGTTACAATTTACTATCTTGATCAACGAAATTTTACATGTTCTAGTTGGAAGTACGCTCCTGATGTAGGGTTATGGGTGCGCCTGTGGCTGTCGTTGGGCGGTGACTCATGACGTCACCACAGGTCTTCCTTTGCCTCTTCCCCCACGCCGCCGCTGAGTACCGCATCACCCGTTCCTCCCACGGTCCTCCCGCTCACCACAGCTCGTGGCAAGGGGCGTTGCTTCGGCACACGCCAGCTTCGCCACAGCTTCCCACGCTGAAGGAGGTGGAAGAATCTATAAGCGTTCGCGTGGAGTTATGTTGTGGATGTCAGGTGCAACAGCGGAAGTAGGCAGATTGTTCCCGATCAACTCAGGGGGCGATGTATAATTCTTAATCGATTCAAGCCGTGTGTGTATGGGCAAAGCGCGCTTGCGGCAGGATTTCTCCGGGTTCTCCCGTTTCTAGTGATTCATGTTCATTATTCTTATAATAATAATAATAATAATAATAATAATAATAATAATAAATGGATGAAAGAATTTGGCATTACAAACCAAACGCTTAGTCATACGTTAACAAGTTACGAAATATTTTAAGGTGTTAATATTTTCATAACTGAAGCGGAACTTTAAAAGACACTTAACGTGAGAATGCTATTACAATTCAATTGCAAAGTAGAAAGTACGTCAACCGGGGGACCCATCTGCTAATATTACATAGACGTCATCGGTTTCCTTGTATTCGCCTAGCAACTTGACGAACCGGCTAGCACACGGAAGTAAACATGCCAAATGCTTTAGAATCGAGACGACTCGAAGAAACCTTTTCGGATCCATGCATAATGGATTAATAGCCGGTAGACTGAAAATTTTAATTAGAGTGGAATATTTTTGAATTTGCAAACTTCATCGCAAAAGGAAATAGTTTCAAATGTGACTTATATAATTGCAATAAACAATTATCTTGTTATGAAGGAAACATTTTTTCTCTCCTAACTGCAGTTGGCGAGCAGTAAACTAAAATGATGTAATGGAGAGAAAATTCTGACATTAGACATGATTGCCAACGTCTCGGTCGTCATATTGAGACTCTTATAAGAGTTATGTCGACGGAAACGTCGGCAACGAAAGCCTAGGACGCGAGCAGCCAAGATTGAATTGACTCCAGCAACGGAAGGCTTCTGGGGAAACCTTTCCACGACTCTCTGCGGGAGAGAGCTTCCTTCGCGATGCAGAGACTCAGATGCGGAAGTGCCCGCAGCGCGCCTCGCTCCTCGACTATTTTCTTTCCACGAGGAAGCCCTTCGCTGGAGAGCGGCGAGAGGAGCACGGGCGAGTACCGTGTTTTGATTCCCCTCACCTCCCCTCTCCACCCGTCCCCCCAGGCGCGTGTGGAACGAAACGCCCCAAATCCTGGCCATAAATGCGATCAGAAGTGAATCTATTCAAAAATAGGTATTTAAACGTTTTTATGTTGCTGAATTGTAATGCCGTAAAGAAATTTTAAAAATTAAAATTGTGTCCAAAAATGGCGTACCGACTGGCACAAATATTTGATATTTCAGTATCTCTAAGATATAATATCCTAACTTTTCCATATTCAAATGGCAGCTTTAATACATAAGAACGGCTCAATAAAACTGAAGCATGAATGCAGATAAATATAGACGTAAGTATATTAGAGGTCGTTGAATGACATTCAATATAGCGCTAATACCTAGAGCAGTAGTAAAATAGAAATAAAATAAAATGATTCAGATATGTGCAACCAAATGTTTTTCTAATTAAGGACTTTCTACTTGATAAATACACCGACAGAGGTAGTAATACAACAATAAAATATTATATAATCAATATTTATGAGTAATGTTATGCCGCATAGTTTATAAATTACACGTGCCAAATATAAAAGCATTAGACACGATAAAAAATATACGTTTCGTTACTGCTGTATTCTATTCATAAATATGCCAAAATAATCACAAATAAATATTTAAAGCACTTTACTTTGGTAAAAATTAGTTATCATCGAAAATATCAATGCAGTTGAGCGATTGGGCTACAGGACTCTTACACGAGACTGTGAGGAACACATACAAAGGTTAAAATAACTTTTAGGGGCTAAAGTATTATTCTCCAGTATCGTCTGAACAATTTTGAACCTTACAGCACACGCAGTTGTTCTCTGAGATGACATAGTTGTTCTGCATCGAAAGAGCATCAAACAAACTTTTTGAGTAAACCGTCGTCCTCAGAATCTCTTTATTACTGGTCTCAGATGCCATAGCTACTAGTTGGTGTCAATATCTTATTATTGATAAACATTTCAGTTCAATAAAGATTTTAATTTTTGATGATAGTAATGTGTGTTAGTGTCTTAAACACGCAAGAATCAATTTGTGTAGCAGGATAAGCCAAAATTCAAATAATGCATCCCAGAGATCTCAGCGTCTGCTCAAGTTAGTTACTAGTGCTGTAGGGAATTAGAAATTCTGAACGCGCCCTTTCATATTTCTGTTATGGCCAGATTTTGGAGCACTTCGTCCTAGTGTGCTGCGTCGGGCTGCGCTCGATGAAGTCGGACGCGGTTTCTTCCCCCCCCCCCCCGCCGCGACCTCCTCTTGCTTCGCGCGATTGAGCAATCCCTTTGAGCCGCCTCCGCCGGCGCACCGCCGGCGCCCCCCCCACCACCACCACCACGCACGCGTATCCCCCGCTCCCCTTCAAATCGCAATCATCCAGAGGCGGAAAACTTTCGACTCAACGCACGGCAGAAGTGGATCAAAACATCGACCGGTGTCACTGGAGTGCTTCTGACCGGGAGGTCCTAGGTTCGCATCCTGACGGTGGCAGGTTTTTTGACCCTAACTTGTAAACTAGGTCGAATTCAGTCGCTGTCTGGACGAGAATTCTAGCGGCCGGCTGCTCTGATCGGTAGTTTTCCCGGGTTTCTCCGGTCAACACCAGGCGAATGCCGGAGCAGTACCCTACCAAACGGGCCACGGTCTGGGGGAGATCTTTTCTTTCTCTCCCTTGTCTTACCCTCACATCTTACACACACTTACACTAACATACACTACACTGCCACACATGCCGGGAGACCGGTCGGGGCCTAGAGCTTGTCCTAACTGAGACGGTGCCTCGCTGGGGGAGATACATGGTTGAGGAAACCCCGCTAGTCCATTTATATAAAATCGATGAAGAAATTAAAGCAATGTTAAATTTATCAATTGACTTGAACACGAAAATCAAAAACTTTTATTTGAAATCGAAAACGCGATAGCCTGTGACGTCGAAATGCGAATGAATATTTAAAAGAATACGCAATTTTGTTTTTACAGAGAATCTCCAATTAAATTATAGTCTTCAAAGGCATGAAATGGGGTCGAAGATGATCATGTTTTGCCAATGAACACGTGGAAAATTTTATATACCAAGTTATGTTGCGTAGAGTATCTCTACTCTATAATCATACATGTGTAAAGTCATGTAAAATAGTTTGCTGTGGAAGTTGTTGAATAACGAGAATGGATAAATGAAAATAAGAAGTTAATTAAATAGAATGATGTGCTTATGAATGAATTTTTTGGTTGTGAATAATTAATTAATGATTTGACCGCAGCAGAGAAAATTGAAAACACGTTACATACAAATATAAGTATCAATTGTTTTAAATAACTTCAAGTTATACAAGTGACATTTGCTCTCGATTGTTGTATTGGTGTTTAGCACGTTAACGAATGCTTTTATGGCGCCTGAACCTCACTTGTCGAACACCACTGCATTATGAGTTGCCTAATATTCGAGAGTACGAAACGCTCTTTTATGAAACGTCCAACCCCATGTTTGTTTGTAAAATGTTATCTTCAACCACACTATAGCCTTAGGAGTTTGCAACATTTAATCTGAGAAACTGTAGTGAGTGAGAAATTCAGAGACTTGGGTGGCTAAGCAGAGCGTTTCATTGCTATTTTCTCAATTATATCTCGAATAATTGATTTTATAAATAATTTTTAAATCTCGAATAATTAAAATTATATGTAAAATTATATAGTTATATATAATTTTTAAATTATATTTTATAAATACTGTCCCACTCCAGTGTTCTTCTCGATATAAAGGAACACTAAAACTGTACTTCGATAAAAACTGGAAGTCCTTTCAGGGTCACGAGCTGGCAGGATAAAGAACCACAGTCATCCAATCGCAACCCATGTTACGACTTAAATTTTTGGTATTGAAGCTTCGATTGAATAACAGTGTCGCCCTCTTTTCAGATCGTGGCTTTGAAAGGATTTACAGTTTTAATCGGAATATAGCAAATGTACTGCATTTCTATCCAAAGATCTAACGCTCTCCTTTTTGAAAAGCAGTGTGCTCCGTATCTATGCATTCTGCTCATCCGTGGAATGCAGCATGGGCGGGAGTGGGGTCGCAAGGGAGCCGAAGAGACGTGGCGGGGGCGGGTGGAGATTGGAGCGTAGTGTGGGGTCGTGTTGGCAGCCAGAGAATTCCCGCGGAGGCAGCGACTCCCCCCCCCCCCTCGCCCCGTCGCCGCTTGTAGCGCTGCTTCTCTCATGAAGTTTTCAAGTCCCACTTTGCACAGCGCGCACTTCCTCTCTCTTTGGATGCTAAACTCTTTGCACCCACCGCAGAGGTTCCTCGCCGCCTCAGCGAAGCCTCAACTGCCCTACTGTGATGAGCGGTGGTCGTAAAATTTGCCCATTTGCACTATCAGGATTTTAGCTTGCATTTCTTTTCCATTCTTTTTTATTATTTTTTTTTTAGAATTTTGGCATTAATCAAATTTTATTAATGTTCTGAATCGAAAGCAAAACTCGACTAAAAGTCGTAGGTTTGTTGATGAGGATTGGTTGGATTTTGGATGTTTAGAGTATGGTTTACTTTATGCTTGTAAATCAATTTAAAAGCGTTCGGTCTATTTAAACGAATTATTAAAAATTAAATATAGTAACATTTTTTTCTTTGCCTACCTTATCTTGAATCTGTTTTTATCATTTTACAGTAATTACTTCTTAAAATGTATTTAAATGTATTTATTATATAACAGGTGGACCCTTCATTGATTTACTATTGCAATATATTACACTTCACGCGCTACTGGACACGTAATTTTCTATCGAGTTTTGCACTACGCTCTGCAAAAATTCTAAAGCATGAAATACTTTCTCGTGAGTAGGGGCTTGTTCTATGTCCTGGTTTACACATGATTGTCAAGTATCCTATTGTTAAAGCGTACTCTCTCACGTTTGGACATGATTCGCTATGGCAACCCAGGAGAAATTTGATTTACTTGTCTAAGTTAACGATCAAGCAATAATTCCGGCGGACATACGCATGGGCAGAATATACATGCGCAATAGACGCGCCTAATACATGACGGTGCTCCGGGTTACGTAGAGCTTCTGTTCAGGGACGTTTGAGGCAGCATACACGCAAAACGTATAAACAGCGAAGCCCCCATAGTCCGATTTAATTAAAACCACACATCACACACTTTAGAAACTAATATGATCAAAGTGTGAAAACTTCAGCGAAACTGGTCGAGTCGTTTGTGAGTCTATGAGCGACAGACATATGCATATTCCCATTTATGCATATTTATGTATTATTTATACAGAGATATTACATTATCATAGAATTAGTAAAAACGTATACACGATTTTCATTTTTACTAGTTATATTACTTTTCCATCAGCAATAACACATTTTCTTGACTAGACGACTAATACCATTCGGGTTTGCATATGTGTTCTTTTTTTTGGACTTCTAAAATGCCCTTTTCTTGCGTTTGTACGCAAAAATAAAAAATAAGAGCCCTGGGTTTTGGATGAACGATGGGAACTGATTCATATCGGAAACAAAATATGCTTCAAATCAAGAAAGAATGCTTTCACAATATTAAATTATTCTACATCAAGTTGTTCGTGAGGATAAAAACGACCTTTTTCTTGTTTGAAAATGTTTGATTTAATCAATGGCACCAAACAGTTTTTTTTTTAATTCATGCTTTCAAAACATATGTGTACTTTTAATTTATTCATCGAAAGGACAAGTTAAAATATTCGTAGTAATTATGCAAACGTGGGAAATACAAACTTAAACATATTTTAAAGAAAACGCATTGAAAATAATTAAGAAAATAATATAGGTATCAGTAACCCGCTCAGCAAAGTGAGCCTAAGATCACGGAGTATCTATGAGTGATAAATTCAATTTTTCAACAGTTTAACAAACTCTTCCTTTGACACATTATTTCCCTGCTCTATCCCAGTCACCAACACCAGCAATTGGATATTAATAGTTACCGAAAAATTTTAGGTGGAGTATTTTCCTCATTTCTCTCCCTGCGGATTCGTGTCTGATTCATGGCAACTTACTCTAAGCCACACGCGAGGATGCAGGGATGCATTGGCCCGGGGAAATATGAACTCAACACACGACCTTTGGGCTTGCGAGAGCCAACAATTTCTCGGCAGCGCCTTCCCAACGGTTGTGGTCTGGATGGTCAACATTGCAATCAACACTGTTCGGAGCAGCGACCGTCCCGCCACCAGCCTACCGGCCTTTACCGGCGCAGCCACCCTCCCTCCTCTCCTTACGGCGACCGAGAGAGCTGTGCGGCCGACGCATGGCATGTAACATTGCATCGCTGAATTAATTAGCAAAAGTAACCCATCTGGCGTTCTCCTTTCACCCGATGTATACTCCCTTTCCTCAGTCATCACGTCCTATGTCCCTTCAAGTTGTAAGACTCTAGTGGTAGTTGGATGAGCTAAATGTTTACCAAGATCAGTACTGGGATGCAACGACATCACAGAAAGGAATATTTTAATTTTTATTTATCAAGTTGTAAGGCTACGCGCAATATTTTGTGTTGCAACGATGTCTAGGCCTTTCAAAAATCTCACAAGTACCAAGAAATTAATCTCCCTTCTAAAGCAAGTTATGCATACTGTTACATTTCTGATCCATAACATCCCTATTCTCTTGTCTCGGTTTGATAATTTTGATTCGATATCCGATAGAGCAGACAGGTCTGTTCCACTGGACTTGAATTGAGCGCGTAAATGTTTTAATGAACACGATGTATAATCAGCAAACTGTAAGTAATAAACCCGTAACTCTGCCAATCGAAATGAGATGGCAAACAATGTTGACACCAGTTGAATACAT
This sequence comes from Gryllus longicercus, assembly GCA_038098605.1. NCBI lineage: Eukaryota > Metazoa > Arthropoda > Insecta > Orthoptera > Gryllidae > Gryllus > Gryllus longicercus. The sequence goes on from JAZDUA010000007.1 coordinate 3,726,138, forward strand.
TGAGTGATGCATTGGCATTCGTACTACGTGCAACAAGGTAACAATTACTCTCAACGTCAATTACTACAATGGCTAGAGACAATGCAGATACGAATGAGAACTGGCGTGTATCAGTGGACTTCATATTCACCCTCACCCTCATTTCCTCGAAAATGTAAGGATACTTATTTTCAGAGAATGCCTTGACGTATGGTCTGACTTATTGTCAGAGAAAGTCAAAGCAATGGATTATCGCAAATGCAGTGGAAAAGGAGGAGTATAATAAAAATAATTTGTGAGACACTAAGGTGTATTTGTCATGATCCGTTGAGCAGCTGCACATTAATTTCATTCCTGTACCTAGAGAACAACATGACATACACGGAGGCCACCACAATAAACTGCGAAATAAGTGGAAAACAATGTTTATAAGAACTACACTGCAGCATAGAAGTTATGGGATAACGTCTAATACCGTGTTGGCCTCCTTTTGCCGACGAAGTGCAGCAACTTTACATGGAATGGGCTGAAGTTGTTGGACGTCTCCTGCAGAAATATTCATCCATGCTGCCTCTGTACCCGTTCATAATTTGGAAAGTTTTGTTCACAAACTGACATCTCGATTATGTGCCATAAATATATGATGGGATTCATGTCGGGCATTTTGAGTGGCAAAATCATTCGCTTGAATTGTGTCAAAATGTTCTTCAAGAAAAGAACAATTGTAGTCCGTTGACATTGCACATTTGTATTCATAAAAAATTATCTTTATTTGGGAACATTAAGTCTGCAATGGACTCCCAATAGCTGAACATAACCATTTCCAGTCAATGATCGGTTCAGTTGGACCAGAGGACCCAATGCATGCCATGTAAAACAGACCATATCATTAGGAAGCCACTGAAAGCTTCACAATGTCTTGTTAACACCTTGAGTCCATGGCTGTGAGAGGTCTGCGCCACACTCGAATTCTACGATCAGCTCTTACGAACTGAAATCGAATTGCCCTTTGTCCAGTCGTATAGGGTTCAAACAATATGGTCACCATGTCAGGAGAGAAGCTGCAAGCGATGTTGTGCTATTAGCAAAGGCACTCAAGTCGGTCTTTTGCTTCCATAGCCCATTAAAGCTCAACTTCGCCGTACTGTTATTAACGGTTACGTTGCTTGAACGTTCCACATTGATTTCGGCTGTCATTTCCCATAGTTAGGTTGTCTTCTGGCAACAACATAAACGTCGCTGCTCTCGGTAATTAAGTAAAGGCTCTCGGCCACTGTGTTGTGCATTGTGAGAGGGTATGTATGAAATTAGGTATTCTTGACACACTCTTGACACCGCGGGTCTCGGAATATTGAATTTCCTAACGACTTCCGAAATACAATATCCCACGTGTCTAGCTCCAGGGCCATTCCATGCAAAAAAGTCAATTTTAGTACATGACTCCTTCAAACTTGAAAATATTTTGGAATCTTGTTGTACATGATGGCTACATTATCGAGGTACAATATACAATTTTTTTAACTGATTGAGCGGCAGCAAACACTCTTAAAATCTAAGACTACTTATGAATACCCCTACATTCTTTAAATATTTTGTCCTCTTATACGAGTTTCTAAAAATTAGTGAATATATTATATAATACGTAGTAAAATTATTCATTAAATATCAATTTTGTATCGTTATATTCTTGACATTGAACAATATATTTTTAACGCAATTACTTGAAAGATTTCCTTTTTATGTACATGAAAGTCAGCGATAATATTGAATTTAGGGTGATATAGAAGCTAATAAATTTTCTAGATGATATCTTAAAGGGAACAACATTTATCATTACAAGTCTCACCTCAGCTTAAAGGGGCAGTATGCAACCCGCCGTAATTATTTTTACAGCGGCATCTGTTCCTCTGTTCGCTGATGGACTACTCAGTCATAAGTGCCTTTTGGAGAACTTCCTTAAGTTGTGGGCTACAGTTGTGGACATCCGACTATCATTTTAAGATAAAACATCTCTTAGGGTGAAGAAATATTCTAGTAGTAAACGCTCTTGACGATGAAATAACTCTTTAGGTAACAATTGGACGGAAAACGGCAGGGGCGGTAGGTTGTCCCCAGGGCCAGTGCAAAGGAGTAGAGACAATTCTTCGCACCACTGCTGCGAAGGCCACATGGCTATACACAAGCACTCGTGGGTGTTCCCAACTCGGGTGTCACTCGGCTTTGGCCAAGTACCCTTAACTAGCAGTGGGTGTGTCTGCGATCGCCGCGTCGCCTATGCAGAGCTGGCGCTAACACAGCGATTGTATATCGCAACCATATGTAGGGGCTTTGTATGTAGTGCATAATCGCTATTATATGTAGGATTTACATAGGTGTTTAAACGTCATCAATATGCCTAGTTTTACTTGTTAGAATTCTATATAAGTATGGATAAATATTTTTTACAGTATCTTATTAAAAAGAATTTTTAAACGTACAAATACATTTTAAAATTGTAAAAAATATAATTTTAACATAGGGAAAATTTGATTGTCTTTAATTTAAAAAAGAAAAATGTATATACATGCATATCATCAGTTAAGATTGCAGTTCAGCTGCATCGGCCAGAATATTGTATATTTCTTATTGTGTCCTAATATAAATCAGTGAATGGTAAAGATTTGCAAACCAACACTAATTATATTGAAAACACAATATATTGTTAAACTTTTGGGTTGAAAAACATTGTGCTGGCGTTCGTGCTGCTTCAGACATAGGTCCTACGGTTCGCGGCTGGCGCCGTGTATCTTGCGCGCAGCGCCAGGTGTCTGTGCGGGCAGTGTGAACTAATGGGGCGCCGTAATGCGGCATCGAGGGCGGCGGCGATTAGGGCGAGGCGAGGCGAGGCAATTGGGAGCATTCAACGACAGCGGACGGGAGGGGGCCGAGGGGGGAGGCAATTCGATAGCGGGCCCGTTCGGAAAGGGACGCGCGGTGATGGCTTTTGACTTAGGAAGCAATACGTGGACCCTGCTCTACTTTGAAATCGAATATTAGCGGAGGATTGAAGCTGGCGATGTCGGTGTGACTGACCCCGTACGAGGGTGAAGCAAGCGGCAATTGGTCTCCGTGTAGGAGGTTGGGTGGGGGCTGAGTTGGGCAGGGCGGGGAAGGGGGAGTAGTAGATGCCCCGCCCACTGAAAGTAGAGAGTAAAGGCGGACAGTTGAGAGAAGTAGAAGGGGCGAGGAGGAACGCATGATAAAGTTGCGGAGTGTGGAGAGGTAGGAAGAGAGGAGAGGGAGGTGAGAGGTGGGGAGGGCTAGGGAGGAATGGAGTGGTGGTAAATGCAGTGGACGGGGAGGGCAAGAGAGAGCGCGGAGCAGCGTGGAGGGATGGGGAGGAGCCGAGAAAGACTAGTCGGTTGAGGCGGGGAGTGGGGGCGGGGCGGGGCGGGGCGGGGTGAGGCGGAGTAGGGATGAATCGGAGTGGGGCGAAGAGAGACGGGGTGGAGCGAAACGAGATGGGGTGTACGTGATCCGTAGGTGCACGTACATGACACGTGATGAACGTGGGATGTTGAACGTGACGCTGAATTCCACCTTTGCTGCTGTTGGTCCTGTCCCATCCTTCAGTGCAGCTCCTGAATCCGGATCTGTCAAAAGCACCTTTTTCCCTATCAACCTTACTTGTCCCATTGATGCTTTTAAAGCGATGGTCACCATTTCATTTCTGGGATGGAAAATCGACATGCACCAAAACCTCATTATTTTATAAAAATGTATTTCTCGATGAATATTTATTTTCAAAGCGAAATGTATTCGTTACTTACATATTAATTGCAACGTCAAGAACATTATATATAATAACTCCACCTGTTTTTCATATTTTAGGATAGTAATAATATTTGCATGGTAAGTATAAAAAAATCTATTAGAATATGAACAAAAAAATATAATCAAAATGGCTTTGTTACTTTCAGTTATATTTTAAAATGTGCTATTTGCCAAAACTGTAATTCACTCAATGTCATTGACTTCACACATATCATTAAAATCTAGTGAAGTTACTTAATTGCTAGTGTAACAGTTATAATGTAACAGATATAATATTTAAATAAATTGCATAATCTATGTAAAATGTTATTGCATAATCTATTAAAATGTTGTTTTGAAGTCTACAAACTATACACATAATTTCAATAGCCACTATCATTTCTTCCCTTCTATGACATTATTTTAATATTTCAATGTGGCTTCTTTTTTTGTCGAGTGAAAGCACAGTGTCAATACTGTGCGCTGAAATCTTCCGGTGTGGTTCTTGCGGTAGAATGAGTGGGAAGTTGGTTGGGTGGCTTACTGATGGGGAGGGTAAGTGATAGGAGAGGGTAAGTGCTAGGAGAGGGTAAGTGCTAGGAGAGGGTAAGTGCTAGTAGAGGATAAGTGATAGGAGAGGGTAAGTGCTAGGAGAGGGTAAGTGCTAGGAGAGGGTAAGTGCTAGGAGAGGGTAAGTGCTAGGAGAGGGTAAGTGCTAGGAGAGGGTAAGTGCTAGGAGAGGGTAAGTGATAGGAGAGGGTAAGTGCTAGAAGAGGGTAAGTGATAGGAGAGGGTAAGTGATAGGAAGAGAGTTTGACTGAGTGGGTACATGAGTGTGAGGAGTGTGGAAGAATTCGTTTATGGGAAGTTGGTTTGCGGTAATAAATAGATGGGTGGATCAGAAAGCATATGGGTGGGCGCGGGCGCGTGGGGAGTGCGGGAGTGGAAATAGGCAAGCAGACGGTTCCCCGCGACGTGCGTCATAGCGAGATAGCTGAGTGATGGGTGAGCGGGAAGAAGAGAAGCAAAGAGGGAACGGGATGGGTTGGACCGTGGGTGTGGGTGAGTGTGTGTTTGGCAATGGACCAGCTGCCCGACCTTGAATGTCCTTAAAACATTGACTGGAACCTTTCTGCGACCTTTTGTTCTTGCAGACTGTTCGTTTTACAAAGGCCGCCAGAGACTCAATATTGCTTTAGAGTGATAGGGAAGTAATTATAGAGAAATGTTCGACCCCGATGAATTGAGTTTCCGGTGCCAAAGTGGAACATATTAACATGCCCGACACGTAATTTGCCAAGGAAAATTAATTTTTAATTACAGAACGTAACAGTGCAATAAAGAATGGACTATAAGCTCAAACATTAAATTAAAATGAGCATAAAGATTTTATATACATTAGTGTGATTCTATGTATATAGTCTAGTAAATACTATATTAGCTTAGCCGTTCGTTTCCGTTTATTGTCCTATCTCTGTTTCTTTCCTGTGTCTTCTTTAGATCCCGCCTCTTCTCCAGCCGCTCACGTTCCTTCTTCGAAAGGTCCGCACCGTCACCTCGTCCATTGCCGTCCGCCCTCGTCCGCTCGGCTCGGCTCCTCCGGTTGGCTTCCCCGCGCGGCGTAAATCACGCGCGCGGCCGCCGTCCTTTGTTTCCTCCGCTGCTTCGCACGGCGGCGGCTGCGGAGGACGTCCATCAAACTCTCGCTCCCAAAGATAACATTATCGCTGGCGCGCTAAAACGGAAAACACGCGATCGTCACTGCGCGTTGCCGTTTCGCCTCTATCAGCGCCATTCGCCGCTCATAACACTATCCTCGTCACCGACAGACGCGCGCGAGGACATCAGGCGAGGATAATGGCCTTTTGGGCAGAGGGGGAATTGAATACGAAAAGTAGCGGCGCAGAAGTGAAAATAGTAGTCGCTTTTGATCTCGGAAAATTCATTCCTAGCGTTAGCAAAATAACCAAATTCTCTCGATCAACATTACGAAAAGGTGAAGGGAAGTGCACTTAATTACCTTTTCTATTACTCCCGTCACTTTTGTATGTTCTATTTAAAGTTCTACGAGTGTTTAATTATGTTTAGATAGTGATATTACTAAACTGTGACATAATGCCATTTATCTGAAAACCTATATATCAACTTACTGAAATATTGAATGCTACGTTTCCTAAATAGGAAGTTTATTTCAATACCAGCACACACTTGACATGAAATGGTTTGTCAACTTTAACCTGATTTTTTTTTATTTTTCAGTATGCAAACATCAAATTAATCCCTTGTTACGAATCTATTGAATCCCGAAGTTCCCGTATCAGCGTAAGCACACATCACTATCGTTTGTGCTGCCCGTCAATAACTCAGCTACAGCTAAATTGCCACTCAACAAACGTAGTTGTCCGTTGGTCTATCTCTTGATGTGATTTAAATAAGAATATTAAGTCAGACATAAAGCAAATACATTATTTGTGAATTCATGCAAACAAAATCAATCGGCCAATATTTCGTTCTTCTTTTTCACGGATATCTTGTACCTTTCTTGCGAATCACCTGAAATCGCTACTTTTTGGATTTTAAAACAATAATGTCACGGTAATATTTCTCGCGATCATTCAGGCGTCCGTTCTCTGGAGAACTCAATCCAATCTCCCTCAAGAACACTCATGTCTCTCATGCTCGCCGCTACACCCCTCAATTGGTGTTTCCTACAAGCTCATACTAATCGTACCAAATTTTACATTTTCATTTCGTAAAATCCCTATAACGTCACAATCTGACCGTTGAATTATTACCGTCGGTTTATTGTCGAACCTCACAATTGTAGAACTGCGGTTAATTTGCGAGAAGCGTAGTTTTTACTTTGCGAGAGTAGTACTGCCAGTAATTATAAATGTTTCCACACAGTTCATCGATTTATTGTCAGAGCAATTATTGTGTCTTCTAGTTTACATGGAGGCACGATTATAGGTATTTTTGGCTAAATAAGTACCCCGCCCATAATAAGTTACAGATCAGATACGACTACATTGTTTAACACCCGATTTAAATTGAAGTCTAAATGCACGGACTCAACTGACTCAAAAACCTTTATTTTTGTGCCACATTTCATTTTTGAGTCTATTTTTCACTGCAGCTCTTGGCTACAGTTTTCATTGACTTTAGAAGGGGAGAATTTCCTTATCACTGGATCACTTGACTATTATTCATTTTGAACAAATTGCATCTTTTTTGGATGTGTGTCGGTGCGAGGTCTTGTTAGAAGGTCAACGCCTTGTTATTTTCAACAAGTGATGCGATTCTTTTCTCTAATATTTTAAAGTAATGTTCAGTTTTTGTCTTTTCTTCAACAAGCACGAGCGCTTCTGGGCCTTCGTGTGTAAAGTAACCTCAGAACATATTGTAGTCGAATGTTTACAGACTTGTTGCAGATATGCCGGCGATATCATTTCATCTACTTTTTTCGAAACATACCACATTCTCTTCTCTTGAACAAAAACCTTCCCTCACCAGAACAAAATAACATTCAGCTACTTATTAACTGCCCAGTCTTTGTATGCTACTGCCCGGTGGACCCTTTTCGTCGGTTTAGCATCTGTTAACAAACTGAATTTTCTTTGACCTATGAGCAACCCACCCAGCTATCATTCGTCGACGAACTGTCATTACAGAAATATTTGTCCCACTCAAAGCTAGTTCTTTATTTAAAGCAACAGTAGACAATCTTGGATTTAAATGACTTTTCCTGATAGAGCTTTTCCCGGCTGGGGCGATTCCCTCCTAGTGGGAGATACATGGTTGGCGAAAAATCCGCAAGCCGACGTATAAGTCGATGCCGGATCTCGCCATCCAATGGAGGAAGATCTCTGCCACCTCCGATGTAAAAACATCGGTTCTGTAAGAACATGTATTATATTTACGGAAATTATGGCCTTAACAGTTAAAGCGACGAGAATCATCAATCATTAATCACCAAACTCTTCTGATACCTGCCTTTAGTCAGAGACGTATGTTGAATAAAGTGTCACCGCGTTTGCGCATTTCCGTGGTGTTATATCCGTTATAATGAAGAAAACCAGGGGCATCCTTAGAACGCTATCTACATCAACTATAGCAATAAACTGAGCAAACCTACAAAAACAAAGGAAGATAAAGGTAACGCAACAATGAGTACATCGAATTAAATAAAAACACAGTTGAGTATCAAAATACTCTTACCAAATAATTTATAAATTACGATAAATTTATCTATTCAGACTATATTTTTAGCTACTATATAATGAACAATTCTATATCTTCTAGAATGTCGAAGATTCTTTGAAAATCACTATATGTTTGACTCTCATGAATGAGCTAAGTACTCATGAACACTATATTTGACAGGAGAGCTAAAGTTCTGGATATCTCATAGGATGAAGCACCCCATCCACCAAGATAATTTTATAACAAGAAATATCACACATCCCTTGGTGTTAATTTTCTCAAATCATTGTTAAAGCGTTACTAATGACTTGTTACTGTTTAAAGTATTTTGTTAGTTTTTTACACTATACGAATTTATACTTTTCGTGTGAATTATATTATTCGTTTTGAACACGAAAATTACATTATATTCGTAAATACGCACATGCACCCATGGGAAGGAATTTAACATCTTTCAATACAGTTACTAAATAGAGTAATCCAGTAGTACACTTACCTCGTTCTTATAAAAAAGATTATTTGTCAGCTTGGGCACTTATGTTTTCATACCTGAGATTACAACTGTATTTCATACTCATATTTAGTGTATCACTGCTAACCACAAAACTGTCATGCTACGAGGAAGAAAAGAAGCTGTGTTTTCTCATTTACGTTTTCAGAACAGACAATTTTTATTGCTCCAGAATCCTATTTTCCACGTGCTGTAAAGATGCATTTTTCTGCTCTCAATTGTGTGGAAAATGTGGTTTGGGGAAAATGGGGACAACTAGTTTTTAGTATCATAAGTAGGCTTTAAATAATGTGTATGTAACTCACAATTGTTGGCAAAAAAAAACTGCTCTATCATAGAATTATTAGTGTATAAAAACGCACATCCTCCTTTGCCTGTCCCGTATTGTTTGCTTAGCGGTGTTTGCAAGAGTTCTTCATGGCCCCCTGCAGCTGCGACAGCAGAGGTCACGACGGGTTTTCTGCAGCAGAGGAACGGGAGCAGGGCAAAGGAAGGGGGGAAGGGAAGGGAAAAGGGGAGAGGTCGGGAGAGGAATGTAGTCGCAGGCGGCGGCGCCCGAGGGAGATGTCGTGACACGACCCTCTCTCCCCCTACCTCCTCCGTTTCCTGCTCCACCGCCTCCCTCTCCCCTCCCCCAACCCCCATCAGTGCCTGCTGGGAGAGGTAGCGCCCGGACATGTGTAGCGATCATGTTCTCGTGGCGGCAAATGTCAACGATCGTTGTAGTGTATACTTCAACTGGCGTTTGCTCCATATGACGGAGTGTCGTGTTTTAACGCGTGTTATATGAAAAAATGTTCTCGCTTTCGAATTTCATACCGAACTTCATTGCCTGTAACCTTATGTTGAACAACGCATTCATCCTACGGCATACCAAATGATGTCCACGTACAAGTATTTGTATTGTAAGTAGCATTTCCAGCTTATTCAATACAATGCACAAACAGATACCCCTGAGCAATATATAATTTTACTATACTATAATTTCTGCTTTTGATGATCTTTTAGCTGTACCAGTCAATTTTGACGGAAAATAAATAAAACATTGAATTTTGACGGAAAATACATAAAAAACAATTAAAACAAATAAGTTGTAGATATAAAAGCGGTAGGAATAGTTATATTCCAAGACAAAATATGTATTTCAATGATTTTATCTTATAAAAAGGAATTACAAAGCACATTAAACGTGGCAAACCAACTTAATAAGTAATATATTTGCACTACATCAGCATAATGAATGTAGCACAGTAATGAGTACTTTGAAGTACAGCTTAATAAATTTGAATTGTTTGCGATTAGCACGATGACACAATTCATAAATCAAAACATTTGTTTTATAAATTTTAAATTCGACGACTACAAATCTGTGATTTCGGTGGCATCAGGCTGTTGTACCCACGTTTGCGGGTTCAAACTCGACTTTTTAAGGGTGAAAAAATCCTTAGTACGCCTTCCTTCGGAGAAGAAGTTAAGCCGGCTGATTCATGATGTAGATAAATTGCATGTAACATATTCTGAAGCCTAAAAGAATCGTCTGGGCTTAATTCAAATCGCCTGTTTCGTCGCCCAACTGATACATATTTTCTCCGCTAGATGGTGAAAAGGGCGTCGCGAAATTTGCGTGGCCAGACGGAAGAGCAGGTTTGAGCGCCCGTGTTCCTCCATATAAAATGATGTATAAACTGAACTGTTTACCGGGACGACATTACAAACTGGAAAGACATGAATTGATGAATCTGAAGCCCGATGGTATTTTTGATACTCTGGTAGCTCCTTTTTGCACATCAGAGTCACCTAATTTGAATGAATGGTTATGAACGGGAATAAAATGAATAATTATAATTGATGTATGAACATGTGTTTTGAGAGGTTTGTGAACAAATTTTTATTACATAATCTAATAAAACTATTTTATACATAAATAACATTCAGTGCAAAAGCTAGCTTTGCTAAATTTTTAACCAATGGTTTAATGAGCTTAAATTTAGATACGGAACTGTTGTGCCGCCTTCCAGATTGAATCTGCAGCTTGTTCCTTTGGCGCCACAACCGTTGACTAGAATCACCGTTGGCTTGATCATGGTCGTCGCCGTCACTACAAATAACACTTGCAAAGGTGTGCAAGTTTGTTGAATTTGATTTGTTCGAGAGAGAGAGAGAGAGAGAGAGAGAGAGAGAGAGAGAGAGAAAGAGAGAAGTGAGAGAGGTTACGTGGAACGAGGAGGCTGTAGGCACTAAAGAAACGATTGTTCTAAAAACTGGAGCTGTTGGTGCTTTTTTTTTTAAATTTATTTCTTCTCGTTCGACCTGAAGGTCTTTCGAGGGTTTTCGGTTTTACATACTGACATTTTGGGATTTGGGCATTCCTGACAAATTGAGATTAGATTTCTCTGGCTCGTTTAATTCCTTGTTTGCTTCTGGGAGCTGCTGGGATTTATTTATTTTTTTGGGCGGGGGAGGGGGAGGGGAAGCTGTTATGGATAGCCCTAGCGGGCAATGGGAAGGGGACGTGCTAGGTTATATTTAGATGCGGGATAATATTATTTGTTTAGGGGGGTTTAAGCATGTCTTTGGGAAATTTGGATTTGATTCGGCTTGGGATATTTGCTGTTCGACCTAATTGGAATATCAGAGTGGCATGAGATGAGGGAAGGGAAGAATAGAAGTTATTTGCTAATTTTTTAATGTGTTCGAGCACAGTTTCCATTTGGAGTTCTCTATGAATTTGGTGGTTAGGTATAAACCATGGAGCTTTAATTGACTTTCTGAGGACTTTATTTTGGACAATTTGCATTTTTTGTATGGTGGTGGAAGCAGCGTTTCCCCAAACCGGGCATGCGTAAGTTAGCGTGGGTAGGATAATAGACTTATATAAAAGAATCTGGCATTTGGTATTGAGTGTTGAATGTTGACTTATGAGAGGGTATAGTTTTAAAATTTTGGCATTGGATTTGTTGATAGCTGCGTGAATATGAGGTTTCCAGGTGGGTTTCTTATCTAACAATACTCCTAGGTATTTTATTGGTTCGCTTTTCCAAGGTATTTCGTTGTCATCTATTTTCAGATTGGGAGGGATTTGAGGTCTCCTAAGGGTAAATATCTTAGTCTGACATTTTTGAGAATTGATTGCTATTCTCCATTTTTTGTCCATTGTATTAGGGTGTTAAGGTTATTCTGAACTCTATTAAATGCTAGGTTAATATCTGAGCTTGCTGAAAACAGTGCCGTATCGTCGGCAAAAAGAGCAGTTTCCACGTTGGAATACTTAGGTATGTCACTCATGAAAATATTAAATAAAGTAGGTGAGAGAACTGATCCCTGTCTGTTGGTGCTGAAGTTTGGATGAGGCAGAGCTATAGTTGCTTTTCGCTATATAAAAATTGGGGAGCAGGACATGCATCCCTCCCTTCATCACTCCTCGCCCTAGCCTCTATTCCCTACCGCATCCCACTACACCTCCACAAACATTCACCACTCATCCTATGAGACTGTGCGAATACGATTACTGTAACTATTGAGATTGATTGATTATCGATAACTTAATTAAAATATTCGATTAATAACTTCCATTTTGTTAATTTTTCAATATTCTGTTAATGTAAATAATAATAAATTAGTAATATATTATTAGAAAATTTAGGCTTTAAAACTGTATTTAAAGTTAAATACGAGTGGATGAGGGGAGAGGTTAGATTGCTTGTAATACTTGTTTGGAGATACTTACGTACATTGTTATCTACAAAATGAAAATAAAGTTCTCCAGCGAGATAGATTATTAGAGCAATCGCGATTAAATCGCGAACCTGATCAATTCAAATCGATTACGTCTTATTTTTCATGGCGAGGCTCGGGTCATCAGGCCTGCTCTTCCGCCTAATCATTCATTTCCGTATTCCTTTCATCGTGTAGCTAATAAAGAAGGTATCTCTCGGGTGTCGAAACAGGCGATCTAAATTTTGATGAAAGGCTTCTTTAGGCTTGAAAATCTGTTATATGCAGGAAATCAACAACATGGGACAGCCGTCTCTTCACGTATCCACCTTCTTCATCCCTGATATTTCTTTATTTGCGACCTTCTAGTAATGCACATAAGACGGTGCTCTACGCAATGCGTGTGCGAATCAAGGAAAAGCTTTTGCCTCTAAGTTTGTAAACGATTGCCTCTAGAATCTTTCTCGTGCTACGTAACATCCAACCATTAGCTACCCAACCTTTATTCTCTGCTAATCGTTCCTCTCGCTTTGGCGTTTTAATGTAAAACGATGTATCGTGCAGCACCAGCATCCATTTATCTTTCTTTTACCCATTCATTCAAGTCTCCAATTATTATCAGTTAATCAAATTAATTATTTGACTTCGATCACAGCATTACGTCTAGTCATTTCCTCAACATTATTTTCTACATGTGACTTAAATCCTTGAAATTCGTTTCTTCAATGAGACTACTAACTACTTCTGTCCTTCATTTACTATTCCATCGCACCCCTCTTCGTCCAAAGAGTCTTTTGTCAATTCCATTCCTTAATATCTTCTTTCATATTCGCATCCTCGTCTTTTCCACTCTCTTCCTTTAAATTCCCTGGTTCCTCACCATCATATCCTCATCTTTTGTAATATCTCGCCACCTTCTTTCTCAGGCTCCCTCCGTCCAAGAGATCAAAGCGAGGTAAACAACGCACTGAGACGTTAGCTGCCACCCAACCCCTGCGCAGATGCAATGGCCCCCGATTGGCCCCTGGAAATACTAATCTCGCCTCAACCTTTCCCAACCGAGCAAACGGGTGTTTTACCGCTCTAATGAAAAGAAAATTTGTTGACCTTAACGTTCACCTTATTATTAAACTTCGGAATAACCTGGAAAACACACATCATCTTACCCTATAATTAACCCGGACCATAAAAACATCCATTAATCAAGAATAACTCAGAGAAAATGTGGAAACTGGGACAACCTCTGTGTTTCAAAACACCCGAAGCACGTACAGGCTTTAACAAAGCACCGAAAACGAAGTGTGCTGCGTTAAATAAGGCAGTCGCAAAGTCAAGTTGTCAAAGAAGTAAAAACGCAGAGATGGAAACGCTTTAGTAGCTGGTTTGTTATGGTATGTAGTCGAAGTATGGGCGGATTTTAACGAAATGTAATTTAGTTAAAACATTAATTATATATTATGATGAAAGAAATGACACATTTGTACATAACGTTTTGTTCATTTTTCGTTGATTTCCACTAATAAGTCATTTTTTTACTTTCTTCCGTTATGTTTAAAGCATTTTTTCTTATTTATTCGATTTTAATGGCACTACTTTCTTCAAGTATAGAGAGTTTGTGTACCTTCGAACGTTAAAGCACTATCAAACTTTTGCGCAGTTCAAGTTTCGTATCACTTTGGTTTGCGCATGCTCAGATGATCGACACTGATGTCCGCTATGGCGTGCACAAACTCCCTAATGTGAACGACATGCAATAAATTTCCTTCACAGAATTTCTGAGTAGCCAATTTCTTGGCTTAGAAATTGTAATGTCAGCTATTGTCAGAATGTAGTCTCAGTTTCCTGTGACGTCTATCAGCGCCTTTGTTCGTTTCGGTCAATTTCACGACAAAGAAGAATCATCTACGTCCCTCATCTCTCCCTTAATTCGATCCGACCGCATCAACAAATTTACACTGCAGAAATCCTAGTGTGGACTAAATAAATGTCACAGAACGCATATTAATGTCTTATATTGCGAGTCATATACAAATATGTTGGACACTGGAATCATTTACGCCACTGAATACCTTGTATTTTATTGAGGTTTTTCCAAGAAACGCCCCAAACCATCTAATTCACACATACCGAGGTCCCAAAAATAACATTTGCTCCTCTGGGCGTTTATGAGTTTCCACTCATTTGCTCACACGAAACTAATGTGACCCTAAGTTTCAGTCATCACGTTTTTTTCGAATGTTGGCCAGATTTTCAGCATCTTGCCTCAATGAGCAACGTTGCGGTCCTGCTCCTGCGGCGTGGGATTCCACTGAGGGTCCTCCGAGGCAACCGCCACCGCCACCGCCACCGCTCGCTGCCAACGCAGATCCGTTCGTTCGGCTGCGAACGCAGGGCGGGCGGCACGGCGAGTGACAGGCAAAAGCAGAACAAATGGAAGCACAAAAGGAAATTCCGAAGCGGTTCGGAATTTGTCACGCGGGTAGACCAGAAGCCAATATTCGTTTTTGGCACTGGCATGCGCTGCCACGAACGAATCAAATTGCATCAACGGAGCTTGCGCAGGTGGTGGTGTGGGAAGGGTTTGCGGGTGGTAGAGAGCTAGCAGAACCAAATGCCATGACTTTTATACCACCAAGATTTGCTGTCGTTTTATTTCTCTAGTTTCCGCTCTGAATATTTATTCTGACGCGTATGGAATCGGCAAATCAAATAACCTTTGAAACAATGTTTTGTACAGTTTACTAGTATTTCCCAATTCTCTAAAATATGGGACGAGCTATGTACACAAAATAAATAAATATACATAGTTTTGAAACATTTTGTCAAATATTTTAATCGTTTTATAATTTGGTTAAATATATTAACCGTTATAATACATTAATATACCAAAATTATTTTCCTAAAATATTTGCCCTTTCTCACAACAACGTATCAATTATGTTAATTTTTAACGTACCGTTTCCATAATAATCATTATTTACAGTACGTTCCGTGATTTTTGTTATTCGTATTGGTATTAAGATTAAGATGTTTGATGTAAGGGTATTACAATTTATTACAAAGTCTGAAACAGACATTTTTCTTCTAATGAAAATCGAAGTTGAATGAAATGATTTGCCACAAATCACGAATGCAAACAAAATAATATTTCTGTAAAATTATTTGCTCTGAAAAAATTAATTTGACCGCAAGAAAATATAATATAAAGAAGAGTAAACAAAATATTTTAGGGAAGATTCGCCTGAGCTTTCCATTTTAATATAAGTCTTAATTAGGAAAGGGTATGTTTGCCAGAATTAATCACCGAAGTAATTCCTCCATCTTTCAACAAAGTTCACGTTCTGATTCAAATTCTGCCAGAGATGACATATTGGAAATCTGTCCAATATGTGAAAAGAAGGCAAAGATTCGTCCATTATACATGGGAAAACTGTGTAGAAAAAGACGTATTATATTCTTCGACATGTTCGAAATGAATAAAGATCAAAAAATGACGCCAACACAGCTCAGCAATTGTTTCCAGAGTTTTTCATCTCATAACTTCTTTCATTCGCAATGAAAACTGTGCTGACACAATCGATTTCAGTTGGATCAAAAAATTTGATAACCTATATTAATTATCGATTTCTTTCTGCAAAGTACATATTTTCGGTATAATTTCTTATCCAAAAAATATTGGGGCAAGTAATTGAATACATGAAGTTTTTACTTTTATATATTTTCCAGAAGAGCTTTATTTAATAAAAGGGTGAAAGTGTCAGAGCAGTATTCTGCACATACACTAACTGCACGACGATAACACAGGAAGTAAAACATAAAAGTACGTAAGACATGATCCACGGATTTCACTATTTTCTTCATCATCATTATAAGGTAACATTACCAAAAGGGAGAGACTCAGATGCCTCCCCATTCTTTTTTTATAGATTTAATTTTTTAGGAAGCGAAAATCATTGATATTGTCTATGATGTGCCTTTTCTTCAAAATATTATGAAATATACCACAAGTGTTTGTTATTATTTGAGTTATTACAACCGAGCATTTGGTAGTGAAAAGATATCGAGATCATTCGGTGAATTTATTAATTAATCAAAATTGGCAAAAATATCAATAAATGAGTGTTTACGCAGTTCCCTTTCTCCACCCTTTAAACACGCACACATTCGAAACCACGGGTCAAATTAAACTTTGGTATTACAAGGGTTAATAAAGAGCAAAACGTGGTTGAATGTTCTCGGTCAGCTACTGATCCGGCATTTGAAATCACCATTTTTTGTAGTAGCGTATTCTTCGAATCTTTGGTAGAAGTCCTGCCAGAGCTATATCTCTCGTTTTTAAGTGGAACAAATGCAAGCCTGTAATCACATAACTATTAAGAACATGACGAATAACTGTACTGGTAAATGAAAGTATTACAGATATGCTGTTTATATTATACAAAACGAAATAAAGGATCATTTACAGTATTTACATTCGAAAGCAATAGAAAACACAATAAGGAAAATTTAGTAATATAGTATTCAGGTAGATTTTATGAAAAATGCGTCAGTTGATATTCTCTTCGGTAGCATGTGTTATTTTGTTTTCTCTGGAATAGATAGTTCTATTGGTAGTATATATCTGTCTGGTATATGTAGTTCTAATGGGGAGGAGGAAATATGCAGGATACAAGATTTCTTTGAATTGGCTCTCTTGAAGAAGATACTTTGCAATGTGTCAGAAGGAACCAAGTAACTTTTACTCGTGGCCAAACAGGTTCGCGAACCAGGGAGAAGAGAGAAAAGGGAGAGAGGAGAGGAGAGAAGGCGGGAGAAGCGGAGAACAGCTGTTGAGATTTCGCGATAAGTGCCAAGGCAGCGCGTAGGCGGGCAGGGCGGGGCGTGGCGGGAGCGGACGTGGAGGGGGAAGGGCGGATATCAGGGCAATTAAACGCTCACCGAACACAGGCGAGGTCACGTGATCCTAGCAAGTTGCTGCATAAATCGTTTCTCGCACAAAGCGCGCGCGGCGAGCGCGGGAGTCCGGGGTGGGAGTGAGGGTGAGGGTGGGGTGGAAACAGGCGTAGGGATGGAAAAGGAAATCTATGCGCACAGTGCTCCGAGATCTAAAGTTACGCAGAGGAAGCATTTAAGTTTCAGGACAGAATATTTTTCCCACAAAGAGTGGAGTGGAGTGTGCGGTACCCACCTGTAGTGTAGAACAACAGTTGCATACCAAGGCAGGAAGGCCAATGACTGTGCTCAGAGACGCTTATTTCTCGTGTCTTTGTTTAAAAAAGGTATTACTGTAATTACGGCTACATTGTTTTTTCTTACGAAGTAAGGTGAGGAAGTACAAGATGGGTATTGCTTTTGACTCACTACAAAATGTTGCATTTAATATAATATTAAATCATATAGTTTCTAATTACACAAGGTGTTAAATGATGGAATTTTCTATATATTCGTATAGAATCATTTGTCGACTATTTAAATAACAGGATTCGGCAATAAGAGTTGTTTTTCTGCCAGAAATACCCCTTTTCCAGCATATGATATAAATACTTTTTTCTTAAGAAGTAAGGTGAGGAAATCAAAGGCTCAGGTCCGTTTTTCGTTGAAGTCCCTGTATTTTACAAATTGTCAAAAGTTTAAAATGTTTTCGTCGACTTTCTACAACTAGAATATTGAAGTTAGAGGTTTTCAGTACTTCTATCAGTTCTTTAAAATGATATCTTGAAATATTGGGAATCAAAATCTCTGGATTACAAATGCTTCCAGTTCAACTTTATTTGTATACCGTCAGAAAGTTTGAGTTGCTGATAGCAACCTGTTGGGTTAATGTGGTGTAGGGATAATATGAATGACGTGCTTAACCTGAAAGTCTGAGTCCGAACTCGACCGTAGAAACAAATTGCTCGAGGGAAACACTTATATTTAAATACTAGTAATATTTTGTGTATACATTGTGACAAATACTACAGGAAAGTATGTTTTGTTTATCTTATCTTTATTATCTCTAAGATCACAAAGGATTTGGAACAGAAGGTGCTCAATGCGAGTGTGCTCCTCCTTACGCGCCGTCCACGAGCGGCAGGAAAAGTTGCGCATGCGCGAGGTGCGAAGTCCGCGCGCGCCGCAGGGAGGGGGAGGCTGAGAAGGCGCCGCGAGCTGTTATACGTCTTGTTTACTGCTTGATAGGTTTGTTCCCGATCCAGGCCGCGCGTCCGTTATCTGTGTTGTTCAGCAGAGGATGGTGTGTGGTGATGGCGCGAGGCGGTGGTGGGGAGGGGCGGAGGGGAAGGAGGGAGAGGAGGGAGTAGGGGTAGGGGGAGTGGATGGGGGAGTAGGGGAAGAGGAAGAGGTGGTGGCGTTGTAAGGTGTGCTGGTGGTGAGAGGTGGTAGCGGGGCGCTGGCGCGGGGGAGAGGCGTAGGCGGTGGTGATAGTGGCAGGATGCAATGAGGGCATTGATTGCGGTGGGGTCGGTTGAAAGAGGAGGGGGCGGCAAAGGCAGCGAGGGTGATGAGGGTGGGAAAGTGGAGGGATTAGGGAACAGTAGGGACGTTGGAGGCAGTGAATGTGGTGAGAGTGGATTGGGGTTGTGGGAGCGATGAAAGTGGTGAGGGATTTGGGAAGGCGAAGGCATTGAAGGCAATGATCCCAGTAGGGGCAGTAGGGGGTGTTGGGTGCTGCAGCGGCAGTTGGAGCCGAGGTCAGTGGTGAAGCAGTAGGTCGGCGTTCGCAGCGGGAGGTGGAGGTGAAGTTAATAGGGGGACGGTGTCGGCGGCGGGGAGGGGCGGGGAACAGCGTAGGAGATGGTCGGGGAGATGGGGAGTGAAAACGAGGTTCGCGAAGGATGTTGGAGGCGTAGTATCGGCAGCGAAATCGGATGTCAGCGCTTTGTGTGGCCTCCCCTTGTTACTTTGGTGAGAAGATGGAAGAGAATATCAGATGCAATTAACCTACTCTTGTTCCTCTTACTTCATTATTTCTTCGTGCCTTCCTCTGTTCTTCCTGTCCGGTTTAACATTTCAGCCTCATTATTCGTGAAAATATTTGTACACCTTCGTTTATTACACCTCGTGTCATATTCTTTACATTTTTTGTATCATTTGTGATTATTTTTTAATTTACAAGAGTAACTATTTTTGTAATATTACGAGAATGGGTGGGAAGGCTGAAATATAGACATCAAACGACAAGGTTTAAATTAAGTGCATGGACATTTAACGACACACAAAATTATGTTTCTTGTATTTATTAAGGTTTTTGAGATGATAATACTGGCTTCATGTTCCAAAGCATTTTATCGTGTGCTAAATAGTTCACAATATTCAAAAAACATTATATACTCGTTCTATAGGCCCGATTACCTGATTAGGATGTTGCTCGATTACCGCACTTTCCATATTGGTCCACCCACTCACAGGTTGTCACATGCGTTGCCTAACACTGGTTGCTACGAGTCCACGCACAAACTCTCCTGCGCATCTCGTGACTGTCCGGTATCGAAGGGCATTATTCCCAGAGCTCCCAACATGTTGCATTCACATCGTACGGCGGCACTCGGACAATTGATTTCACGCTACCTTCTAGAAGTTGAGATCGCTCACGTCGAAGTCTGAAATATCAGTTCCATCGCTGACAGCTGATAGATTGATTAGTGTTTCCAGGCGCATTAACTGCAAAGGTTATTAACTCCGTAAGAGTATTACATGTCTCTATTGCAGGATGTGGCGATGATCTTCGCCAATACTCATATCGCAGGATCGCGAGATCCGCCACTGACTTACACGCCGGATTGCTGACAGCCGAGGGAGCGGTCGTTTCTAGAAGTTCACGACATGCACTCAGGTGCTGGTAGCAAGCTATAGATTATTTTTCAGATTCTTGACGGCATCCCGCACGTAAAGTGACAGCGGTGTCGTTCCAGCGAAAAACCGTCCACCTGGATCTGCTGCAGTGACAATCCAATGGCGCAAGGGTGACGGGGACCAGCGAATTTTTTTTCGAGCGGTGGAATGTTGAGCAGCATTCCGCGCGAGGTCTGCGAGCTGGATGCGTGCAACCCCGCCGTCCCCACCGCCACGGCTGCTGCGCGTAACCACCACCACCGTCCACAGTTGAGTAGTTGCGGGACCGCAGCCACGTCGAAGGTGTCTATTTGTGCACCTGGCGCCGGCTACCTACGGGGTCGACGGCTCTTTAATGTAAAATGAGGTTAAATTTAGGTTGAAGGAAATTTTTCTTTAATAAATTCATTGTAGTATATTTCCTTGTTTTCATCTGTTTGCATGTGTTTGTCAAAATATAGAAGATGTGGCCGAAACATGGAATTTCAATTATAATTGAACGGCGATTCATCCTCTTAGTGTGTTTGTTACAGCTTCCAGCCTCCTGAACGTTTCTAGATGAAAAATGGCATTATGAATGATATTATGGAGTAGGTGATATTTTGCCATCGTCATCGATGCCTGTTGTATCATCAAGAGGAAGCATCTATTGTTTTTCAAACACAAGGCAAATTTAATTATATTCATTATCTTTTGTCTACATTTTCTTATTAACATCCCAATTACAAGTAATTGGTAAATGAAATAATTGTCTACAAAAGGCTTAATAATTTTTATTAATTATTATCCAATATTAGGTAATTTGGATTATTTCCTTTACCATATTAGAGATTACCACAAGATATCTGCTACTACCACGAAATTTATCCAATTACAAGTATTTGACGAAATACAGAAGACTTGGCTGAAGCATGGAATTTCAGTTATAATTATGCGGTAGGTTTTTAGAGAGTTTGTCACTTATTAACACTCCAGATCATTTATGAATGAAAGAATATTATGTATGACGTTTTTCTATAGCCTTCCATGCATGAATAACAAGGTAAAAGCGTATTCGTTCTTCTCAATATTCGAACTATCTCATTGCGAAAAGGATATCCTGCAACCACCCGCAAAAAATTCGCAAGGAAATAAATATTAATTTAATAAAGTTATATTTACATTAATTATCTGTCCTGTCAACAGTACTCCTAGAAGACGCTATTCATTGGATACAACGTTTAAAACCACGTAATGTAAAATAGCGTAGTATTTCTGGTTCTCAAATACAAGTATTTTTTCTGCATCGTTCTTTCTTTCTAACTGCCTGTTGAAATACGGGAGATGTTTTTGCCGGATGCTGCCCATCAGTCCTTCAAGACATATTTATCCTTCCCCTCACGTGCAAGGCGAGTGGTGTTTACTGGGAAGGCGAAGAGGATTCAAGGGATTCCTTCGTTACACATCCGCGACGACTGCCCCGCCCTCCATCTCACCTCGGCCAATGCGCTCTGACCCCGCCCCCGCCCCGCACTTAGCCCCTCGCACGGTGGGGCCAAATGCCAAAAAGCTGGTCAAAAGTCGAAAGCGTTGTACGATTTGACTGAAACTTTGTATTCAGAGGTTTATGATCATTCTAATTAATAATCTGTAATAAAAATTCCGAAAAACAAAATGGCGGACCAATATGGCGGATAAAATTATCAAAATTTTGTATTTTTAACACAAAATGATCATACTTATAAGTAAAAATGAGTTCATTCGGGTTTTTAAGGATGCTGATTAATAATCTTGAATGAAAATGCCAAAAAAACAAAATGGCGGACCAATATGGCGGACAAAATCATCATTTTCTTCATTTTTAACACAAAATGATCGTGTTTAAAATTAAAAATGAGTTCATTCGGGTTTATAAGCATGCTGATTAATAATATTAAATAAAAATGCATAAAAAACAAAATGGCGGACCAATATGGCGGACAAAATTACCATAAGTTTGTATTTTTAACACAACATTATTATGTTTATAAGTAAAGAAGAGTTAGTTTGAATTTTTAAGGATGCTAATTAATAACCTTGAATGAAAATGCCAAAAAACAAAATGGCGGACTAATATGGCGGACCAAATCATCAATTTTTTCCATTTTTAACACGAAATGATCGTGTTTATAATTAAAAATGAGTTGATTTGGGTTTATAAGCATGCTGATTAATAAATATTGAATAAAAATGCTAAAAAAACAAAATGGCGGACCAATATGGCGAACAAAATCATCAAAAGTTTGTATTTCTACATGTTGCACGCGCTACGAAAATTTGTCACAGGCACTAAAACGGCAGCTACGGGCAGCTGTTTTTTTGTGATTCTCACAGAGAATAACATTTCAAATAATGCCATGTTAAGTTTTTAGCCCCGCACGACGGTGCACATAGTTATTTTTCATTTTAAACACAAATTTTTGATTATAGCATTTTCATTTTTCGCCAACAATCAACGTTAATTATTACATTAACAAATTATTTTAAAAAAAATTAAGTATACATATTATGTTTCTACTTACTCTCAGGAATAGATTCCATTTTGTTTTATTGAATTCGGCCGACTGCACGCTTCTCTATCCTTCGAAACACAAAGGTTCTGAAAACACGTTTCACAGCTGACCGATATCGATCGCTCGAGGCCCAACTTTGAACTGATCTCTTACCTCAAGTATAAGAGAGAAACCGTTACTAATTGCGGAATTCAACGGCCCAAATACCAACCTATTGAAGTAGCAACGACAAAATCCCTATCTAGTAACTTTTTTTTGGACTTTTGGCCAGCTTTTTGGCATTTGGCCCCACCGTGCCTCGGCGCGGCCGCGCGAAGGTCCAGCGCAGCGCGATGCTCAGCTGCCGCCGCCGAGTAATTACGCGCGCGCCCGCCCCGCCGCGCGGCGCCAGCGTCGTCCGCCCCCTCCCCCATCGGCAAATTGCCTGTGCGCCACCGGATGTACGGGCGGTCGCGCGGCCGGCACGGCCTGCACAAGAGCGAGACGGCAACAACAAGGGCCTGGACAGGACAAGGCTGAGGACGGGACGGGATGGGACTGAACGGGACGGAATTAGATTGGTCTGGACAGGACCAAATGAGACAGGACGAAGCTAGATGGCATGAGACAAGACGGTAAGAATGACGCTGGTCGGGACTAGACGCGTCAGGATTGTACTGGGAGGGGCGATGATGGGTAGGGCGGGATGGGGCACGGTGGGGCGGGGTGGCACCGGTCAGATCAGAATGGGTCGCAGCCGATCAGATCTACAGAGGAATGAACTGGTCTAGATAGCACAATTCTCCTTCAGACTTTTATATGGTTTCTCTCTTAAGATCACAAACAATTATGTCTCCCAATTATTGCCCATTTTATTTCTCAATAGCGATTTGTGCACTTTTAATTCTAACTATAGGGAATCTTTTTTATCTTCTGATACAAATTAAACATGTGTTTTCGGCAAGTTGTGTTAGTACAATATTCTAGTTTTTGTTTCAAAATAGCGAGTATTTTCAATCAGATATTTTTTTTACAATATCTCCACCATTTACAAAGAAAAATAAGGGATTTCTGCTGCATTATCACTGCCGTTTGGGCCTAAAGCTGTCTTTTTCCAATTACAACTGATGAAAATCCCGTTGACTTCACAAAAGAAAATCAGTCGCACTTACATCTCTAATGTATTTGTAAAATTTCATGATAGAATAATTAATGTTATAATGTTTATAAATTTCAATAGTTATTCAAAAAACAGTTGAACGTGTTTTGGAAGTATTTTTTGCTAATGGTGCGAGAGAGAATTAAGTTGTTATTTTGATGTTCTTGATTTTCATTCTACTGAATGATGAATATGACATATGGGATGTCAGGAGAAGAATTTACAACTTGAATAATTTATTATTGTAATAAAAGATACATTTCTGAAAATTATTGACATATTCTAAAGAAATGTAAAATTTACATAAGAAATAAAACTATAATTTTTAACATAAAAAATTGGTATTTTGATAAACTTTTATTTTAGTGCATTTATGGACATTTAGATTAATATTTTCCTCGTACCCTTTTTGCACTGAACAAGAAGAGGCAAAACAATAAGTTTTGCGAATCGTTCTAATAAATGGAAAATAAAATAAAATGATTTTTTTTCACTTTAATGCGAATTATTCAAATATGTTTCGACGTTTTTATCCTTACATTTTTTTCCGTTTCTACGGGGTCGACGCTAATGCGGAGGGCTCATTTTGTTATTACTTTTCCGCACACTCCAACTTTACACTGGTTTGGCGAGGTGTTCATGGCCGAATGCTCTTCCTGACGCCAACCACAGGGGCCCCACAAACACATTACAATAAGACACACATCTACACACAATCAAAATTTCAATAAATACACACAATCACGGAACACATAGCCATTCCAGGGACGGAATTAGAACCCACAATCATTGGTCCGAGAACGCCACGGCACAACCGTCTTAGCGATCTCAGCTACCCGGATCGCCAAATAGGTCTTTGAATTATTCAGAGGAAGTATTTATTAAATGGTGATATTGTGTATTTTAAAAGCCTGGAATGCGGATCATTCTATGCTCAAAATTATTGATAAGTAGAATTGCGGGAAATATACCACGTGTAAACTTGGTGTTATGTAGTAAATATATGGGTCAGAAACATGGGGAATGAGGAAAAAAGAAAGTAAACATAGTGAGTCTACAAAATAATTTAATGCAAAAGATGTTGTGAAATATTTCAAATAGAACACATTCAAAATGAATACATGATTAACCTAATGAAGGTAAAAAATTAAATTATTGATTAAATGGAAACACGAAGACTAAAATGGTTTAGTATGTAAAAAGGCTTGACTAGGAAGATAGGCAAGAAAAGTTTTTTCAGTGGTTTCTATTTGACAGAAGAGAAAGAGGAAGACACAGAGAGGAATGGCAGAATTTGCATTTTAAGCCATGCAAAGAAGAAGTCTAAAAGACAATGACTGACAATAGACGGTTACGGTGACTGGGATACCAGAGACGCCCGCAAGAGCTGTAAAATAATTGCAAGACGGATGTTGAAACAGACCACAAGGTTTCTTTAAAGATAATTTAAATGCATCATTACGCATTACGTAATTGTAAGCACGCAATGGTAACATAGCTATAAGCCTTGTACCATTTATTTGTATTGCAATCTTAAATATAATATGCATGTTTTCCATGCTCCACATTTCAATATTCGGACAGCTCTCCGCCGGCTGGGCTCCCGAACGTAATACCGGACGCAGCGGCGTTTCACGAGAACATCTCTGGCGCGCGGTTTGCTGAAACCGCCCTTGAACTGGTTAGACGCTGCATCGCAGCACCTTGTAATAACCACATTATTATGATTAATTAACATGTCAGTCTTTTAAAGTGGAGCATAATTCACAAATTTTACATTCTTACGCAATCATGCAATTTGTTTAATTATAATTGAAACATGTTTCTTTATCTCGTAACTATATATAAAATGAACGACCAAATCCCACTGGCTTAGATGTTTCAACCGCGAGATTCCACTGCCCCACCGCACCCCACTGCACCAATGCTAACTTAAAAATGCAGTCGCCGTGCCGAGTACTCGCACGAATCAGACATGCTAATACGACGGTCTCATTTTTACAGTGAATTGTGCCAGTTAACGCGTCTCATTACTGATCTCAATACCAACAGATGCTGTAAAGGCGCTTTTACACGGAGAGAGTTTTCTCTCCTAACTTTCCGGAACTGGTTAGGAGACACGGGTAAACTCTCAGGAGAGCGATCTTCTCTCCGGAGACATGACGTCACAAGAGATTTTCGAAGTCTCCGCAAGAGAGCAGTGTAAAGACTCTGGAATCGATGAGGAATCGTATCTCCTGGGAGATAAATAGTATTCAAAGAGAGTTGGAAGACGTTTTGCTCTCTTGGTATACGAATATTATGGTGTTACGTGCTCGATTAGCCATTCCGCGTCTGTCTGTGTCTGTGCGGCGTTCCAACGTGATCGGTGGATTTCTGTTCTTTGTGGGAAATTATATACTGGGGAATTATAAATACAAATGACAAAGAACTGTATGTATCGTCTGTGGCCAAAAACCGCCGTACCGTCAAACCAAGTCTCTTTCCGAAATAAATTATTTTCCACTTTTCTTGCTTTTTGATTCCGTGAGATATTTCCTAATAAAAAAATCAAATCCTCCTGAAGTTACGAAGCTATTGTACATGAAATCATTATCGTTTATAATAATATTATTTTTATTACATCTTTTAATAAATTAAAACTTCAAATTACGGATCAATTGTAAAAACTTGTTATATAAAACCATAATTAGGTTTTCTCTTTCATATGCCTGCCCTAGGTGTAATGCCTCTTCTAGCAAAATTAACAAATTTCAAATAATTCAAAATAATCTTCTTCGAAACATTTGATATCTTTCCTAGTTTATATCATAACACAAATTTACAGAGAACTTAAAATTGATTCTTTCAAATCGTTTATACTTAACTTCACTAAAAGTTTCTAAAACAAATTATCAACTTTACCCATTTTTCAAACCTTTACATTAGGTCAAAACTATTTTCCTCATCCTGGACTCCGACCACGTTTTCCAAAAAACATTTTTAATCGTCCGTAAATTAAAACTTGTTTTATTTTATTGTCTATTAACTTACACACTTAAAATTAACACGGACTTTATTAACTATCGTCATGCATAACGCACTCACTTCAACTACTTTCGAGATCAGGAAATTATGTATATGAGCACGAATTCCTGATCACGGTCTCATCGCCATGTGCGTTAAATTCTATGTAGCCAAATTTGTTTCACTCTGGCAATCGTGATAATGTGACAGCCTTCAGTGACAGGCGTGTTCGGGCATGCATTCCAAGACACCCAGGCGCCGACTCACTACGCTTGTCCTCGGCGAACACGTGACGTCATCACATCCCTGCGGGAGGACTCAGCTGATGTTAGCTCAACAATCAGGATCATGGATTCCGTATGTTACAAGTTACGTATTTCATTTCAGCGTAAGTAGAACTGTTGTATTTACGTGTCCACGTTATATGTTTTATTTCAGCGTAAGTGAACTATGATCCAATTTGTGTGGTTTCTCCCATCGAATGTCAGCTTTAGTAACCTTCTTTAATTATTTCAATTTTACATATGCCTACGTTATTTGCAACTAATCATATTCTTCATAGTACGGACACACAAATTCCTCATTGAAGGTGGGCACTACAGCCGAGAGCAAAAACAAATCGTTTTATGTCCAAAGCATGAAACAAACTGTCACAATCTCTTTGCATGTTTGCTGGTTAAACTGAGCTCTCTGAGATGATACTCCGCCCCACGAAGAGTGTAATATCACCTTTTATGCTGAAATACATGCTACCGTGTCAACATTATATCCTCCTTTACTCTCAATATTAGAAAAATCTAAACTATGATTTAGTTTCATCATAACAGTTCTTTTAAGATATGGGGATATCATTCTAGCATTGCTTTTTCAAATGATTCAGGTCTTCAAACACCAGACGTTTTTAAGAGTTCTGGGAGATAAAAAATTCTGATTGATTGTACCACACACTGCCACACACTTGCAGCGCTAAAAAGCGTAGTAGCCCAATCAATGAAGATTAGAATTAACACACTCTTGAGTTACGGCCTAGTGGAGTTAATACATTCTGATTAATTTCTCCTCAATTATCCAATGAAAATTGTATTGATAATTGGAGTAGATAATAATTATATACATATTGTCTCTCGCTAACAATTTTCAAAGACACATGAATAACTCAGTGCATATGATTTCTTTCATATTAATATATATTACAAATATTCCTTCATGATCCTCGTAATATATCTCATGACAGGCAAGAAAGAAAGTGAAAGGTAGACGTTCTTGTCCATAAACCTCCCCGTCTCGAACTGCTCTGCTCAACACATGGGATCTGAAGCTCCAAACGCAGAGGTGCAGAGCGAGCGGAGCCAAGGTCCTCTGCTCCGCAGGGCCGGGCGAATAGCGCTGCTCCGCGCTCGCTGCCTGTCACAACAGAGGGGAGGTCGCACAGCGGAAGGGTAATTAACGAGGCTTCGGGGAGGGGGGACAGGTATCAGCGGCACCGCTTCCTCTACCCCACCATTGTCGTCGGCGTTTCTCTCCGGGTAGATGTCACCCTCGTTACCTTCGACCCAACCCGTGGGATCATCTAATGTACTTCC
Organism: Gryllus longicercus; assembly: GCA_038098605.1. Taxonomy (NCBI): domain Eukaryota; kingdom Metazoa; phylum Arthropoda; class Insecta; order Orthoptera; family Gryllidae; genus Gryllus; species Gryllus longicercus. The sequence goes on from JAZDUA010000007.1 coordinate 3,754,428, forward strand.
TTTTATAACCGCCAACTATCCTCTGTAACCACGTTCTCTTGCCTGCACCTTTGATCCACCTCCCCTCCCCTTCCCACACATGCACCTCTCTCGTTCGTAAAATGTCTCATTCCACGATAAATCTGAATTGAACGCGAATGAAAATAATTCTTGAATAGAAATAGAACATCTCCCAAACAAGAAGATATTGTTTCTGAAGTGTGTCAAGTGTGTGCTTGCATCGCCGTTATCAAGAGGTGAGGGTTCAGCAAATAATTCAGCAATGTCTATCTCTGTGCTTAACTTCACCCTCCGTATCCCTTCCCGCTCTTTTATTCCCATCTATCTCCAAACCTCTCTCTTCTTTGCGGAGCCTACTAAGCGCCAAGACAGTTTCTGCATAACCAGTGCGGAGCTGGAACAAGAGAGCCGGTGTCATGTAGACATCCTCGCTATCTCCTGACGCAACACCCACCATCCCGTCGCCTCTTAAAACACACACTCACTTCTTCAGGTTCTCGTGTATTCTCGGACTCTGCCGTCTCTCCCCCACACCATAGCTCCAACCACCCGCCAGGGATCCCTGTTCCTGAGTTCTCTACAAGGCCCCACCTACGCCACACCTCCATCCCCGTTCCTCTCTTCCTTCGCTATTTAATTTTTATTTGCGTCACAGGGAACAGCTTTTGCGTATTTTCATACCATTACATTCAGCCTTCCATTGTTTACTTAGCTAAAAAGGCTTCATCTCTTTTTTGTTATTTCGCGCGCCCGTTTTGTTTCACTTGGAGCGAAGTTTCTCCTGCGCAGTCCGCTCGTGTTTTTGTCCCTTGCGCGCGTTAGCTTTCATTCCGCTCAGGGGATGAGGTGGGGGTGCGCAATTGAGCCGTTCGTTTCGCCGTCGCCGCCGCCGCTCAGCCGCCTTGCTCCAGTGCGGTAGGGCGCGGTCGCCGAAGACTCGTCAATATGGAGGAGAGCGAGGGCTGGGAAGGGAGGAACGGAGGGACAGAGGAAGTGAGGAATAGAAGGATGGATAAAATGGAGGGGTGCAGGGATGGGAGAATAAAAAAACGACGAGATAAAGGGATGGAAGGATGGAGGATTCGGCTGGACCAGAGAGCAGAGATGTGGGATGGTGGGACTCAGGAATTAAAAGATGAGGATCGTGTAATACAGGAATGAAATGATCGAGAGATACGGGATAGGTGAATGGAAGAATGAAAAACTCGCGAATTGGAGGATGGAAAAGTACAAAATCAAAGTTGATTTGACTAAAAAGAATAGAGTTATGCATAGATAGAGGGATGCAGAGATACAGGAATGGAGTAATTTAGAACAGAAGAAATGAAATAAAGGGGATGCAAAGATCGGAAGAATGAACAAAGAGGGATTGTGGAAGCGAGACATGGACGAATTACGATTGGAGGAACATATAAATAGGGAAATGGAGGGATGGATTAGTGTCGGGTAGCGGGAAAAAGGATGGGGAGGGTGGCCTGCCTCAAGCGGCGCGGTGGTGCTTTGCAAAAGAGAGAACGAACACAACGTCCGCGGTGCCCCCTCACTCAACCGCAGACTGCAACAACGACTCGGGCGCTTGCCAAGGAGAGGAGACATGTCTGACAAAGCATCGATCTGCACCGCTCGACGAGGCCAAACACTATTGAGCTTGGCTCGTTTCGAGAGCCTGGCGTCCGGACTTCCCTACACACGATCAACCTGCTTTGAGTGTGGCTCGGGATTGTAGGGTAGATTGCAGGCGCAGGTTACCAGAGCAGCGAACCGAACTCTTTTGACATTCCTCCAAACATGTCTGTATTAGCAAGTAAACTCTTCTATCCTTCAGCGCGGCCGGCGAACGATCTTTGGAGCAGGTACTGGCGTCTTGTTCTTATCAGCATGCATCTTATGTTGCAACTCGACAACATGAAAGGATGGACCCATGCAAACATTATTCTCGCCGTACGTCATTGATTTGAAAGTGAAGTGAAAATAATTCCACTCTGGAACTCAACGTCGAACAGCCAGCACCTGAACCTAAGTGTTGTAGTATATCTGACACAGTACTTCGGAATATATCATTCGAATAGACCTAATAAAATCATTAAATAAATCATTAAATCATTAAATAAACAGAAATATAAGCTTGTAAACTTAAATTTCACAAAATTAATTTCAAATAAATATTCAACAGTCAATTTAATTTATTTAGATAACATTCTAGACGTATCTGACTATTGATACTACAGAATGTAGTATTTAAAAGAATAAACCTTCCAGAAACTTAGATAAAATTCCAAAGGGTCAATTTGTAGATTACGACTAACGAAACGTAACTATGAGTGTGCTTTCATATCCGAAAACCAATTTTTAGGCAGCTAAGACGTATCGTTTCCTAATCACGCAAAGGGGTATCGTTTCCGCAATATCGAATATTGCACCTGAGTGCGCCTCGGTGTTCTTGATACTCACGCATTAGAGTCACCAGATATGGCCTTAACGCCTTAGCTCTCTCGGGTGCAGACGCCGTCTTCGTTCGAGGCAGGGAGGCGCTGTTCCTTTGTTCGTCTTCCCTTCTCGCGAGACGGTCAGCGTTCACCTGGCACTCAGCCAATGAGCCACACATACACATACATAACTTCTATTGGAGATGACTTCCAACCTTATACGGTTTTGCAAGCGCTGTGAATACCTTTTACTCTGCTTTGGGTGGAGCTCGAGGTGGCATCTGGATTGGTGTGGTCAACGTTTAATAGAAACGCTGGATAGTATAAAAGTCTTGATGAACTATCAACACTTTCATGTTCACTTGAAAATAATTCATTTCAGTCATTCATTTATGTCTTCCCATTTCCACTCTGCGAACATTTCAGTCCGTATATTAATATTCTGTGTACACAAATTGTGTAGTCTGTGTCAAAAGTAATTATTGTTATATTTATTTATATTACAAACTTAATGATTAAAAAACAATAGATGCCTACTTCAAAAACGCCCTCGCGGTTTAGCTCATTGGTCAGCGTGCTCGTTTTCCACGACGCGACACTGGGTTCCATTCCCGGTCGGGAACGATTATACCGTGCGTTTTCCTTGCTCCCAGTATATGAACGATGTGACGATGAGAAACCTCACTTAAAAAGGCTGATAAGATCAGAATACGGCGTACGTACATATTCGTTCTAACCACACGTACTCCTGAATCCCATGGCCGCGAGGTCGGGACCCTACTGATAGGTCCTGTCGCGTTTGCGAGCTGTCGTGCCAAGAACAGACAGACAGACAGACTTTAAAAGCCCAAGAGTATCAGTACAATGGCTAAGAATTGGTGTACGCATATTTGTTATAGCATTTGCGCGGTATTTCGCATTCGGGCGACGAGGAGGAAGCGGTGCGGTGGTGCAGATTGGAGCAAGACACGCGCCAGGCCGAACACAAAGGCGTGGACTGAACTTCCGGTCCCGAGAAGGCGTTGCCTCCGTCGGGACTTCGTTCTCGGCGACGGCAGCTGAGGGAGGGGAGATGATGTCAGGAGGCGGGGCAGAAGGTGAGCGATGCCGAGATACCTCAAGCAAGATGACTGCACGCGGGTGGGGGGGGGGCGGATGGAGCGTAGCACTCGGATGGCATTCCAGGCTCTTTGCACACATAAATGAAAATGGGATGCTCTTATACAGCGTCTATGCATCTGTCTTTACGAATCGATTCCGTCACTTGTTTTGCAAAGAAACATTTAAAAACTGACAAGTGTGAAAATTAATATCAACTCCCATCATGATTATGTTAATGCAACGATAATCGAACTTTAACTGTATTTATAAGGACAACGGTCTGCATTCAGAAAAAAGGTAGTAAGTGTTGAGAACAACAAACGTAAATAACTATTTGGAGAGAACTCATTTTAACTTTCTACGGTAATTTAAGTTGAAAATTCAATCTTGAAATATACTTAATAAAACTTAATTACGTATGCAGAAAAATCAAGAAAATTTGAAGGTTCGATAAATCACGTTTTAATGATCAAGCTCCATGGACAAGAGAGAATAATAAAGAAGGAAAATTAACGATGGGATTACGACGAGGGAGGTGCTCTCCACAGAAGGAGCAGGCAACCCAAGAGGCACAGGGAGTTGGAGAAAAGAGAGCAGCGATTGAGCGGCGGGGAGTCCAAGTGAAATCTGATTCCTAGCAGTCGGTCGCTGCGGCGGTCACCCGTGGAAGGCAGAAGGCAGAATGCACTGGGAGGCAAGAGCGTGGAGAGGAGGGGAGGGAGAGAGATAGAGTGAGGAGCGAGTCGAGCAGATGAAAGACACTGAGGAGAGCACTTGCATCGTCGAAGTGGAGACGGAGAGACCGGCTGAGACGGTGACATCTATTCCAACAGGAGGTTCTAAGGATCGAGTCCTGTCGGTGGGAGATTTTCAACATTAGCCAGATAGCTAGGTCGATATCAGTCGCTGTTTGGACACGAATTCAGGCTGCCCGCTATTCTGATCCGTAGTTTTCAATTGTTTCTTCGATGAATATCTCTAGGATGCCAGCGCAGTACCCTAAAAATTGAGCCACGCATTTCACGCAAATTTCTCTTCCTCATCCTTGTGCCCCGGGCTCTTAAACGCACACTTACAACCATATGTACTACAGTTACCACAAAGATCGGAAGACCAATGGGGAAACAATTCGAAAAAAAACATTAAAATATATTATAAATCTTAACATAAAAATTAACTTATTTTATTTAAACTTGATTATGTCGGTAAGGGTGGTACTCCGTTTGGTAAGATACCTGGGTGAGAAAAACTGTTAGAAGACGCACAGATTTGCGCTGGATTGCGCGTTCAGGTGGGATAGGACCACCGCCACCTGCCGGATTTAACACGCACTACGTTCATGGGCCTGGTAAACAAGTAGTTTCGCGGGCAGAGACAAGACCCACAGGGAGAGGGCGCCAAAGCGGGATACCTGAAAACCCGAACACTGGACTCAAGCGTGCGAGGCTGCCGACGGTGAGAGCGAGAGAGATGAGAGGAGGGCGCGAATTGCGCGGCGCGTGTTAAGGCAGAGTGTCGCGGAGGAGGGACGAAGGAGGGACCTCGCTGTGGCCGAGACAAGGACCGGGGTATTCCTGAGAAGGAAGGCGGGGAGGGAAGAGGTGTGGGCGGGGGAACAGAGGAAACAGGACCAGCGCGCTTTCTAGGACGATTGTGGCCGTGGCTGGAAAGGGAGCGGAGGGGGAGGGGGGAGCGCGGAGTCTGGAAGGAGACGTGTTCTGGAGAGGGAATCTGGCCCGTGGCCAACTAGGACGCCGCCGCACACAGAGGGGGGCGCGAGTTACAGAGTAACGAGAGGTTTAGGCGAGTGGTAACTTTTAATTAACTTAACTGCGGATTAGAGGCGCCTTAGCCCGTGACTCAAAGCGCGTGGTGGCGGGTGAGTGGGGCGGGCGGCTGCCTGGCGAGCGGGAGGAAATCGCTGTTACACCTCATCAATGCACTTCATTGACGGTCCTGATGGCTGAGATCGTTAAGGCAGTAGTGCCTAAGCGATCTCGGACCGAAGGATCGCGGGTTCAAGTCTCGTCTCGCGCATGATTGTATTCGTGTTCAACCTACGACCCCGTATCGTCATCATTTCATGTCATCTTCAGAGTTATCATACCGTTAAATGCAATAGTGGTTGCTGCGACCTTATATAACAAAAAATACACTTCACTTATTCGTTCGCCTGGTCATCTTCCGCGGGGGTAGTTAGAGCTGCAGACGTGAGTCGTTGACTAACATATAAAAGCGCTGATGGAAGATTGAACTTTCTCATCTTAGTGGCGAGATTTTCGGCAAAATTCACGTCGTTTCTGATAATATTAGAGCAGTAAGAAACAGGTTGGGGGGTCCCAGATGAACCACAGATTTTTAGTGGTAAGACTCGACACTTACGAGAAATTGGGTAGGAATTTGTCTCGGCTTATTTTGAGCAGTAAATAATACGACTCGGGTACCAAGTTGGATACCAAAGGGGATAGTTTGAGCTGGCAGGACTGCCACACCCACGCTAATTCCAATTCCTTCCGGTCGAGCGTTGTGTTTTGGCGCCTCGGGATGGAAGCGAGGCGGTGCCATAGTGCGTCTCAAAAGAGGAGAGGAATGGGCTACAAGAGCACGAGTTGGAGAGAGCAACATCGCCTCTAGTAATAAACTAAGGGTAGTCAGGTTTGACCAATGGCATATACAACAGGAATGTTCATTCATAGGTTTTAATCCGTTTTATATTGGTTAATTTTAAATTAAGATGTCCCAAAAATGTAATAATTTTATCATTTGATAAGTTTTCTTACAGCCATTTATTCAATATTCAGAATCTCTTTGGAAGAATTTAAAATTTCTTTTGTTTCAATTCATTGTTCCACGTTTGCGAAAATGTGAATTGAGGTGTTCAGTGAGAGATTCCATTATGTTTTCGGATCCATTTTCACCGGATTCCATTATGTTTTTTAAAGATTGGTAACGCAATGAAGATTGAAGGCTACTCTTTAGGAAGGGCAACAAGTATTCCCACTGCAATGTCTCTGACAGGAAGTTTCTAAGGTTTGCGATGCGACGGATTTTGGACACTAGCTAGATAGCTTGGTTATTTTCAACCTCCGACTGGTAGAAAGTTCCACCAGCCGGCTACTCTGTTCGGTAGTTTTCCGTTGTTTATCCGAATAATACCAGCTGTTTGCCGGAGCAGTGTCGTAACAAACGGCCCACGAACAGCCCATGTTTGCTTCCCCAACGTTGTCCCATCCTCTCTTATACACACACACTTAAAGCACTATTATTTATATCGGAAGACAAGCTTGGAGCTTGTCCCAGCTCGCACGTTGCTCCGCTGGCGGATGTACATGGAAGGGGAAAGCCGACGTATTGATCGGCGTTGTATTTCACGTTCTAGCGGGGAACACCACCTTGAATATAACATACACTACGCTTATGGGACTGATGACTATAGTATTTCACGCGCGTGAAAACAAAATTAACAATGGATGCGTGTGTGTGAGAGATCTCAGACAAAAGGAGCAAGAACGCATCAATGGTGCAACGAAATGGACAAGACAAGAAAGTAGTAGTAAAAAAGGATGTTAGTGACAGGACAGGGAACACAACCCAAGAACAAACAACGCTCCGGATGTGAATGCGCATTACGTCTTGAAACGTCTCACCTCAATTGCAAGCACCACACGTTAAAGGGCGATGTAAAACATGCAATATTTTTTGAATATTTTAAAGTCAAAGACTTCTTAACATACATGACGGATATCTTAGTGTTGCCACTACAAGAAAATAATACAATCACACTTAAAGAATGTTGGAGTAATCACAAAAATAATCACTCGATCGATTGTTGGAAAATTCTTAATTTTAGAGCTGTGTATCATATGTTTAATACTTCAAGAATTGGTAAATCATATTGTTTCCAAATAAATAAGTTTATCTTGAAGATGAGAAGGAAAAACATCCCATTTATTATACAAATGATTGATAAAACAATCCAAAGGCAAAACTCAATTTATTTCAGTCCCATACCCTTGTGGGTTAGCTCTCTCTCTCTCTCTCTCTTACTGGATGCCTCAATTTATTTCTAAACGTATCTCATGATTCGGCTTAAGTACCATCCCCTAATCAGCATGCAGAATAACGAAAACAAATGAAGCAGGTGAAGCGTACGTTTGCGAATCAACAACCGGATGCTGAACCCTAAGTAGGTCACATATATCTGTCTAATATTCCTCTTTCAACATAAAACGCGGAAGCATGTATCAAACGGGGTCAGCAGTTGACTATAGGGCGTTAACGCCAATAACAAACAGAGAATATTCGATGGTATCGCCTAATGCCCTTCCATTCAATTGCCTCTCTCAGCACGTCCCAGAGCCAATAGCCGTGAACACAGAACATGGATGTGTTTTGTGACGATCGTATTCAGGTTCCAAAGCGGGAGAATGTATTACACGTATTGTGTTTTATTTTACTTGCAACAGGGATGTTATTAATATTCAGATCTCCATTCTGAATCTATTAGGGGTAAGAAGAATTCTATCAGTGGACGACTTCCAATTCGACAAAACAAAATTTTAAATCGTAATAATATTCTAATAATCGTGCTTTATCTTTAGTTTTGAACCACTCAAATACTTAGGTTCTATGCCATTTCTAGTTAATAAGTACAATAATTATTGGTTTAAACCAAATCGTGTCATTACTTTATATTTTGCATTTTGTCAAATTTGAAGCGCAGCGCTTGCAATGTGAGCGAATTCGCCGCGATATTTGGAGCTCGTGCAATGCCAAAGCGATGGGTGCACGCAACGTTGGATATATAGTGAAGTCGACGCGAGCCGCAAATATTCCAATTATGAAGAGGCGTAGTAATGTTCATGTAGTTAAATAATGAAACTATCATTACAATTCCATAAAATTTCAACAATTAATTTCAAATTAAACAAACCCTTCAATTACATTTTTTGGCATAAATATATTAGCCAACTAATTGCATTTTCATGAATTACTATACGGTAATAGCTTTGTAATAGGGGATGTGCGATTACTGTCGTCCCTTCCCGTTTTAGAGGAGTGTAACACCACTGAAAGTCGATTGTAGTTTTTTTAATGTATTTCTTATTTTTTCGAACATCATTCAAAGGGTTGACTACATGTTTTAAGAGAAAGAAAGTAATTTTCAGGTAAACTTGTTTGTTTTACAATACTAATTTGTTTCACATCTTCAACTTTTGCTTTCCCAGACTTATTTTTTTTGTTTCTATCGCAATTTTGCAAAAAGTTATTAAACAGGTAGATAATCGTAACTGGTTTCTTGCAGTGAATGAAGGAAACTCTGGACATTTGGTGTCACAATCTGCATCTTCTCTTAAATACAACATTCTTAAGATTGATGTAGTGTTGATTGCATTTCATTTTGAATTAAAAATCTTGTGGCTGGTGAGGTGACACTCGAAAGTTGTCTTCCTTCAGAGTTTGTTTCTTGTTTTAAGATCCTCAAGAGTCAGATATTTCATTCATTAGATTTTTGGGTTTTCATATCTCTCTTTAAGGTTTTTCTTATAGCTTTATTTTTTCCTTGCTGAGCATTCCTTAATCCTTTGCGTTGTATTGCATGCCTCAGAAGAAAATGAAAGAAGGTCCTTGTACCTGTATGTAGCCTGCTGTTAGTTTTTGTTTTCATGTTCCTTTCATCCTATTTTAATTGGATGACAGAAAATGTGCTTAAATTCTATTTCAAAACTATTGACGATCCTTCAAAAACCACTCAGCACTAAGCTAGTGGTTCATAGGCTACATCGCTTTGCAACTATTCTCTTTTTAGCCGGTATTAGACTTCAGAACATTTTCAATCTCCCGAACATTTGTTTGCAACACTCTTTATAACGACGATACAGATACGGTTGTTGAAATTTTTCTCAGAATATTACCTTTTGAAATATTCGTTTCATACTCTCTGAATTGAGCAAGAAATCGTAAATCGGAATACTATTAAAAGATATTGTCCTGTTTATGAGTCTAGTATGTGAGACATTGAAATTTGCACCTTGTGAAATATTGTGAAATATTATCAACCACATTATTACGCAATACTCGTTTTTCTTAACTAACCAAATGAGATTCTAGTTTTGGTTGGATGCTTTTAATATCCAGTCTCTTTCTAATGGAACTCCATTTTTGACTTTTTCAGGTCTAATTGTTTACGCGCGTATATTACACGTTTAAGTATATACAAATAGAATTGTGGGTACATTTTAATTACCCGGCTATTTGATCCAATGAAGTGCTTAATTTCGTTTGCGTACAGAGTTTCTACGAACATATCGCTACCTTCTACTAAAAGACGTAAGTAGTAAACGTTCGCTATCTTGCCTCCATGCCCTCCTCTTGCATGAGAACTCTTGATATTTACTGAGCACGCGTGCGAGTCGCGTTGTGTAAAACACGCCCCTCAACGCAATTACGATAGCGCCAACCACTCGCTCTTACCGTTTTTTTTTTTTCGCAGTAACCCTCCTCATTACCCTCACAAGAAGAGCGCCTCTTGAGATACGAGAGTGTACAGAGTATAAATTGGGTCGGAGCAACCCTATGTTTCACATAACAACCTGTCTTTTCCCACCCAAGAGGAATTACGTGGAGTCAATTCAAAGCACAAATTCCATCCCTAACGGGTATAGATGGAGGGAAGCAGGGAGAAGTGGAGATAGAGGACTGGGAAATAAAACATTATGACTACTTGTTGGTTCAGTTAGAGGGTACCTGTGGGCAGGAAGGTAAGGGAGAGGCCAAATAATTATCAGCAAACTGGAGGAGAGTAGAGGCGAAAGGGAATTGTGCTTGCAGGCACGCTTAAATAGCTACCTCCGCGTGTGCTACACATTAGTTTGATTAGTCCACTCGGACACCGCAGTGGCGTTGGGACGGGAAGTAGATGAAGTTGTCAGTTTGACAAATACTCACGTTTAGGAATTATCGCGCACCTACTGCCTGAACCGCAGGTGGAGTTGTGGATATTTGAAGGCTCGACAGTGGCCGGAGGGTGTTTGGGAATGGGTGACAGAAAGTTTTTGGGTGAGCAAACGGCCTGTGGGAATGTGAGTTTAGTACAGAAAGCTTTGCACATCGCGAGAGCGAGAAACAGGGAAGGTGAATTTCCGAGATTTCGCGAGGAGAGATTGCGAGAGGAACTGTTGACTAGGAAAGATTGCGACAGTGAGAGATTGCGAGAAAGAGAAATTGCGAGAAGGAGAAATTGCGAGAAGGAGAAATTGCGAGAAGGAGAAATTGCTAGAACGAGAAATTGCAAGAAAGAGAAATAACGAGAAGGAGAAATTCCGAGTTGCGAGAAGGAGAAATTAAAAGAGTGCGAGATTGCGAGAGGGCAAAAGTGCGAGGTACCAAGATTGCGAGATAGCCAAGTGGGTAGAAGATTGAAAAAAAAAGAGTGAAATGGGAAATGAGAGAAATGTGGGAAAGGCCGAGAGGACAAAATGGAGAAAATACTATGAAGAGAGATAAAAGGAACCAGAAGGGGGAAGAACACGGGGGTGGGGCGTGAGGAGGCTGTGGGCGGGGCGTGGGGGTTGCGAAAGAGAGAGGTATGAGGAAGCGGTGCATGGGTGCACGGGTATGGAGAAGGGCGTCGGAGGTTTGAGTCCGTGGCTTAGAGTACGCAAGCCGCTGTGAATTTTTAATGCCCTGCAGTGGCGGATGCCGCAGGCGCCCGGGGCCTCGCCAAATCGTTGTGGGGCGGACGCGGCAGTAGCAATTACCATAACTTAGGCTCTCAAAGAATGAGAATTCTCATCCGCCGTTTTTAGGTTTAGCTTAACGTGTGCTGTATGGCATCGTGTGTTAAAACGGCGTTTCCAACTCGCGTTATTCCAAATGTAATATGTTATTGATTTATTCCATTACAAATATCTGTTCAAATAATATTGTTGAAAAGCTATAAGTTGTTCCAGAAAATTCACATACATGAATTCAATTTTATTGTAGTCCAGTTTATTGTACCAGTGATATTATAAATTTCGTTGCTCAAATACGGCAATTGCAGTAATTTAGTATTTTTAAAACAGCGAAAATATCATAAAGATAAAATATTACTGTCAGAAAATCTTAAGAAAAAACAACGTTAGATATTTATTACTTTGTAAATAAAATTATACTATTGTTTATAGTAAGTGATGTATTTAATTTTCTCTGAAATAATGTCGTCTATAAGCGACTTCAAAATATCACCTCAGCTGTATCATGACAGACTCAATTAAGTTTACAACAATACAAACAATTCAAAGTATTATCTAAAATTGTATGTGCTTCTCTATGAAGAATAAATGTATTTGTTAATGTTTCAATAATATATATTTATACTCTAAATATATTTCATTCATACAAAGAGAGTTAATTCAAGATTGATAATGCGAAGAACAACTTCAAAATAATGAGCTTTACAACACGTAGCCATTAAACACGCGTCTAGCGAGGCACCAAGCTTGCGGGGAAAAAATTGTTCCTCGAGAACTTTACCGCAAGTGAACATCCGAGGTAGTTGATAATAGAGATTCGAGTGGAAACAATGAACACGGCTGTAGTCGACGTTTTTTTTCTGAAATGGTCTGACAAAATTCCCTTTTACGATTCCTTCGCGTTCTCACGCGAAAAGAAACGAAATCAGCGAGGTGGGTTCCTTCGCGTGCTCTGCCTTCCTCGGGCCACAGCGAACGCCAAGTGGCGCCCAGCAAACCACAACGGCCAGCCGCATACATTAACAAACGGTCTCTTGTTGTGATCAGGAGATAGGAATTCATTACTTTCCTGTCAACGTCTCAGCTGTGGAGTCCTCTTCACAGATTATTGCAAAAATTTAAATAGTAAGTAAATAATTCGATTTTTTAACTGCAATCAATATTGAATCACTGAAAGAATTTTAACAACCACTGAAATACAATTCTGTAAACTTGATAATTATCAATTTTAACTTCAAAAACACTAAGAAAAAATAAAATGAATGCAAACGAATTAATGAAGGTAATTTTTGTTCTTCTATTATCAAATATTATGAGTACTCTTTGGATAATAGGAAAATAATAACCTTTTTCTGCTCATACATGAAATAGTAATTTTTATGATCTTTTGAATTCACTCTCACGCCAAAAATATGTTATGCGTACGTCACTTTTAATATCGTGAAAAAACCATGTATATTGAATTCGATGAACATTTTCCAAACATGTTTGGTCGTGAGAGTGTAAGAAACAAATTTATTGACTAATGAATACATTAAGGGTGAGTTGAAACAGAACCTCGCTTAGTTTGACGAAATAACAAGTAGCAGAATGTCTTGGTAAAATTCTAAAACTGCACTGAATCGGTGAATCGCGAGAACTGTATTGAAGTACAAATTAAATAATTGTTTAAATTCCTGACGATTTTGATTTGATCCACAAGACAATTCTGTTTCAGAGAATGGATACAGAACTTCCGAACACCTTTCGCTCAGAAGAGAGGGTGGCAGGAGAGGTGGAAAGGGTGAGATGGGTAGGAGGGGAGGACCAAGGCTGCTTGGCAGTACACGAGCGATCATCTTTCTTCCACCCTCAACCCCGTCCATTCTCCGACTGCACCACCCCCTCCCTACACCCCTGCGCCCCAACCACCGTCCCGCCACCCACCGTCCCCAGCGCTTCTCCCACCATCCCCCGAACTACCCCCACAGCCGCTTCTCAGTTGCTCCCCGCTCCGGCTTCTTCTGCGCATCGCGGCTGCCGCCTAAGCTTTTATTTCTCGCTTACAGAAATTGGATCAGCAGCTCCTGGCTTTTAGCTTCTGGATGTTGAGGCTGTTTGCTGCTAATGCTGAGGCGGAAGACCAGCTAAAGGAGGCCAGCGCACGCTAGCATCCGCCCCTTGCCTCCATTCTCGTGCCGGCCCCCGCTCCCTCCTCGTCCTTCGGACTCGCCACCACCCTCGCCCTCACCCTCACCCCTCGCCCCTGGCCTCACCTCCAGCCCTCGCCGTCTTCTCCCCTCCAATCACTGACTCGTGTCACGGATGGAGACCGTGACACGAAGGGGCAATTTTATTACAGTTGATAGTGCCGTAGCAAGGGAGCTTGAAGTGTGATCTGGCAGTCATTTTCTCTATTTAACAAGGGTTTTATTTTTAGTTAAAGGTTTAAAAAACAATATTGGGAGAGTATTTGTCTCGCACATGAATACTTGAAAACAAATCCTGGCACTAAGAAAGCATATGCATCATAGAAGAGTCGGGAAGTAGTGAGGACAACAGAATTCTAGTACATTGTGTGATGAGGCTGCGAAATATAGCTGAGATGGTTGGGAGAGCTTCTGTAGAAACCAAGAACACTGCCACATCAGTGGCGTCGGCTCCATGGATGTGAGTGATGTGTCGCACCCCCATGTTATTCGGCTATTTTAAAACTTGTGTTAAAAATATCTACGTAAAGTATATTTCTCTGTTCCGTCTGTAACTTTCGTGTTTTTCTTCATGCGTTTTCCGGTGGGTCCCCTCCAAGGATGTGATAGGCCGAAAAACATCCCTTCAACGGCTACGCTTCGTAACAGAAGTCACTGAACTCTCGCCATGTGCTGCGTGCGAGATGCGAGGTTTCGGGCGACCGTGATGTACCGCTGACTGCCGCATTTCTGACTTCTCATTGGCTGCTTCTGCATCCCGCTCCAAAAGCTTCGTCATCGCCTTCTTTTCGCACCTCCTCTTTTTTCAATGCAAGGTCTGGGAATCCCAGTGGTCAAGTGCGAAACACTGTGGGCTCCAGAGCGGGTTGGGGGGGAAGCTTCTTGGCCACACTACACACGCACGAATGTTTGCCAACAGTTCTGATCCATTGAATTTACGAGACACATGTTGTCAGTACTTACAAGGAATTTCCGCGACTTGTAAGGTTCTTTGAAGCCTGATTTTTAACGTGTATATTATGTATTGTGTTGTGTTGTGTTGCAAAATTGCTGAGTTTTTCTTAAAACTGCTTAATAGAAACAAAGAAAAATTATAGTTTCGAAACTGAAACGCGATAATTAGAAGCCAACAATTTTTGTTAGAAAAGATGCGACATGGCGAGCATCTTGTTTTGCCAAAGTGGAAAAGTTATATGAGGCAGGAACAGGTGAGCGAAAACTTCCCATGTTCAGTGAAAGAGTTTAAACACTATTTAGTTCTCGGGTACGCTGGACGATATCGGGAAATTGACTTCTAATCAAACATTTAGGTATATTGTTCATGTTCATACGTACGTTTGTGTATTGTTGTGTTTATTATTGTCAGAGCAAGCAACGTAAAATTAGCAATTCTTAAACAATGTACATTGAGTACAGTATGTACATCATAATATGGAGTACATAAACATATAGTACGTCGTCGATGCCGACATTCATTGTTCAAACGTGTTTAACCCGTGAAACTGATCACATCCTCATGCTCACTGAGCAGGAGACGCCACTTTTCTAAATATCTTTCTAATCCTTGGACACGAGGGAAAAAACAAGTATAAAGATTGTTAGCGTACCTCGGCGTGAGGATCATTAAGTATTGAAGAAATTGTCAGTCTTACCTTGTCTGAACAAAAATAAACGTGCCCCTTTCAAATTCCATTCGTTATTCATGCATACGTACAGAAGCATGTCTCTCTGCTGTTTTGTCGCGTTTCAAAGCGCTGGCACGCGGAGATTGCATTACCGTGAGCTAGGAACGAAACCAATGTAGAAATCCAACTTTTAATGCTGAAAATAGCTGTATGCCGTATTACGTAGCTTCTTTACACCGGCGAGTCGGGTCGCTACGAAACTCGGCTTCAGATTCTCAAACAATACGATCCCGTCGCGTTATGTGGAAAGATCTCGTTTCTGAGAAAGTCAACAAAGCCCACGGCTGCCTTTGTGACGGCCGGGATGTGGCGCGATCTCCCAGGCATCTTTGAAAACAGTTCAAATGTCAGTTTCAAAGATTTTCATTCGAGCAACGAATTCTTCATCTTTGTGAGGGACTCGCAGAAATATAAGGCTCGGGGGGAAATATAAGGCTCGAGCGCGGTACGTTTGAAATGTATGCTCTAAAATTGCCCCAAAGAGTTGTTATAAATGATTGTATGCCGAGTACAGCACCAAATTTGAATTTATTAGTCCACCCATGTGCCAACATTGTGTATACAGTAAGAGAAGTTCACAAGAATACGTGTTTAATGGCGATATTATCAGATCACTTACCCGAGAAATGATAAGTGCAACTTCACGAACATAACGTTAATCATTATAGGGGAATGAGAGGCAGGACAAACCTGCCGCGAATCCACTTTGTCCACACCAAGACAGAAATTCATGATTAAAATATAGAACGAGAATTTAAACTTACCTAAAGCCTTATTTTTAACCTTACTTAAAGCATACAAAAACTACAGGAAGGCTCATGAAACTAATTAGTATTGCGATAATTGGATAAGTGTCTAAAAAAAGAGTACAAGGCACAAACAAATCAATGCTGCATAATGCGGAACTTAAATAAAAATTTCAAGAGAAACAAAATAATGAACAAACTCTTACGTGGATGAATAAGCATAAGCGAAAAAATTGCGATTTTAGTTGTTTAACGGGTTTTAAAACATCAGGTTGTGGGGTTGAGAGGTTGGGGGTCAAATATCAGGTTGTTAAAAGCTTTTTGTAATGAAAATATCACTTATATTTATTTCCATAACAATTAGACTTGAATACGAAACGTGAATCCAGCAGCTTAAAAGCTTGAGTTCTGAATGCCTGCCCCGCGACCTGCAGGAAGGAAGCTGTTCCCACTCGCGCGTCTACTGCGCATGCGCCGCTAGAGGCCGTAAGGTGTCAGGTTGAAGAGTCCAGGGCTCCCCCAGGGAAGTTTGCGCGTAATGAGCGGAGAGAGCTTATCTCCCTTTCATCTCTGCACGCGTTCCTTGGCGGGCTAAATACGCCCAGGAGGTTTTTAGACACGTCCTCTCGGCGAGTTCTTTAGGAAGTTGGCAAAAGTTGCGCCTCACGCAAAGGGAAGACTAACGAGTATTGTGCAGCCTAAACAATACGCGGAATCGTGAGGGCGGTTACGTACATTATATCCTGAAAGAACGAGCTTTGGCCATTTAAAATTTTTATCAACCACCATTCTTTTGCTGTTTTGTTAAAATGATAAGCGGTCAACAATTGTTTCTACCATAAAATCATAGTTCACTTTATCCAATTGTAACATTTTTAAACAAGGTAAACATTATTACAATTCAGAAAGAAAGAAAAAAAAGAACATCAATCGAGTTTCACAATGAGTATCAACAGCACACCTTTAAACTCGTATACATACGATTCCTATTTTTGTGTAGACATTAAAAACTAAATGGTAAGTACAACTCAAATATTATAATCTCAAGAATGTTTACATTACTGTATATTTAAAAATTATCATTGTATTAAAAAGGAAATCGTTTCCTCCAATTACTGGATGAAGATCATTCTTCTATCCACTAAATTCTTGTTTGTTACGATTACAAAGAATACAAAATACTTTAACTATAGCATTATCAAATGTGCTCATTGTTAGTATAATTTCATTTTTGCTATGTAGTGATAATGTGCAACGGCGATTAATAAGTCTTTTATATTGTGAGTAGGTTCTACTTCATGAATGTATTAAATAATTTAAGTAAATCAAGAAATTATTTATTTTTCTTCCAGATCATAATTGCATTTTATAACTTCTACCTACTTTCAGGTTTATGTCTCAGCACTGTAAGTTAAATAATATTCCATAACTTTCGCCGTATGAGAGTATGGACTCATTACCGCAAAGCCACAGAGTATGACCACACGAACCCGTCGACGAAATGTGGTCTTATTACCAACAAAATGTTTAAGATGACGCTTCGCTACGCAAGCACAAGATTGTGACGAGACCAGAGTTTTGCGAAGTTGATAGCTGATTCGTTTACGCTGGCAGGTTTAGGAATAATACCTAACTTACGAGTAATAAGCATAATAATAACTATATTGGATTAGTATCAACATTTAATATTAGTAATATTATTATATTATTAAAGGGCTCTATTTTTAAAAGGACAAAACGTTACAATTATTTTCTATCTACATGCACTTGAGAAAAAAATCTTAGAAAATAAACAATTCAAAAAATTGAGCAACATTTCATTTCTCCTGATGTAATGAAGACAAAGCAACACTAGAGTCATCCTTGTCGCCCGCCGTCTACTCGGTTAGCAAGCGGGAAGGAGAAGCTTGCACATTCCAGAGATGATCTGCTCCGGTTCTGCGCTTGCACTTGGAAATTCTCCCGAGAGGGAGTTCGAGGCGGCGGGGGGGGGGGGGGGCGACCAAGGCGACGGCGGCGCAGTCATCCACCCGCCACCGCCAGCCGCCATATTTACAATTCTAATTCGCGAGCTTCCCTCCTCCCCGTGCCCGCCGTCACATCCCTCTCTCCCTCCCTCCAGGCCTTTCCCGCGCACTCGTTCGCCTAAAATAGCGGCTTCGGAAACGAGGCGGCTAAACGCTAGCCGTCAGATCGCTAATCGCCACATCTCTCAGCAGATGAAACGTTCTCCTCGCGAGGGGAAGGAAGTGGAAGGAGGAGGGGGAGAGGAAACGAGTTCCTGACGTGACTCCCACGTACCTATTCCTAAAAGAGCTGAGAGAAGCGGTCGGCGCAGGATTTACATCCAAATTTTCCTGACGCTGTTGCTGAGTGTCTGGTTGGATGCCATATAGTCACTGTTCAACGTTCGCCGGATACAAGTAGGTGCTGCACTTGAAGTGTCAATGAACTCCACACCGAAAGTATTTTTAAGCCCAGCCCCTGGGTGCAGAGACTGTGATTTTGAATTTGGATATATCTCACAGCGACAAATGGAGATTAAATGAATACACAATAAACTAAAAAAAACATACTGGTGAAGAAATGCATTGAGTTTAAACATAACAGATTGCATAACAAAATGTATCCCAAATATTTAAAGTAGCATACAAGTATTTATTATTTTATTTTGAGCAATAGGCCTACTATTATAGGGTAGTTAGATTCTACAAGGGGTTCCTTGAAGTTGGGTTTACAGACCTTATTTTTGTACACGTGTTTCTGTTTTTTTTTCTACAATTGAAATTGCATTAATACAAATTTAAAAGTTTATGTTCTAGTAACAATTGAAATAATATTTATAATAAGATGTTAAGAGAAGCGTTTTGTATTTAAAATAAATTTTCACGTCATAAATTACGTGAGAGAACGTTTAACATGTATTCACTTCGAAAGATTTAAAGTATTCGTGAAAATAACGTAAGCACCATAGCCACCTATCACAAAGCTCTCGCCATGGCTCCACAAATCTCCTCCATGTAAGAATGAAATCATTCCTTCCAAGTACAGATTTGCTGTCACTGGAGGACCTATTATCACCGGCTTCAGGTAGTGTCCGCTTTGCATTCAACACAACCGTTCCTCCACACGGGGAGCGCTATTTCCTCCACACGGGGACTGTTGGGAGGCGGAGCCCAAAATACAATAACGCGCCTCATTAAATCAGGTTCAAGCGCTATTTCCCACATCTACTCGCACGATAAACCCTCTATCACGAAATCGCATTCGGTCATGTTCGATCAATTATCTGCAGATGTGTACAGGCCAATGGTTCGTTACGCATGGCAAAATGCGCGATCCGATTGTTGGGAATACACTACGGTTCCGATGTTTTGTTCCATCGTTGAACCTACATCATAAATATCCCTAATATTAATTATATAAGACGTATTTCTTTTAACTGACATGTCGACTTAATTTTTTTACTGGAGTCGAGATTATATTTAGAACTGAAGAATAGATTTGCCATTCATGAAGAGTTTTTATTTGAATATTATTGCATTAGATAACATTTTATAAATTAAAAAATGTAAATGTTTTAAAATGTTTAGCCACAAGCCAAATCTACATTCTTCCGATTTTGTCAAGTAATAAACCCAATGTATTGACGGAGCGTGATGAAATGGACCAACCATGTTATATATTTTCCAAACCTTGTGTTTTACGCCTCGTCGTTGTCTGTGACAATCACCTTGCTCTTTCACGTACGGTAAGGGCCGCCTCTGCAGGTCTTCCACCTTTCCTTGAACACGCATGTTGCCAAGTCCCGAGATGTCTACCTGAAAGGGTGCGTCTCCGCAGGTGATTCTGGAACTCTCTGGGCTTCATCGCTGGAACTCTCTGGGCTTCATCGCTCTGGAGTTCCTCTTTCCGCGATGCGATAGAGGAATTCCCCCGCTCTCCTTTTGCCCCTGGGCGGTCGGCGGGCTGCTCTCGTTGCGAGGGCGACTCCGGCAGCTGTGCGTTGCTTTTGTTGGTCCCAGGAGAGGGTGGAAGGAAAGGCGGAGTTTCCTGCACGTCGCCAGAGGATGAACGGCATATTATTCATTGTTATAGAAATATTGTTCTCTGTTTTTTTGGGAGGTGCTTTGATTATTCGGAACGAATAATACACAGTGGATCAGAATAAAAGTATCAAATTTCCAAACGATTTCATTTTTACACTCCAATATATTTTACAAACCAATAATGCATGTGGATTCGAATAAATTAAACCAACTTTTTGGGCAGTAGGGTAGAGAAGGTGGTTAACTTTTACTAACGAGAATATGATGATAAATTTAATGTAAATAAGATCCACAAGGGTTATTTCTGACATCGCGCCCTTGATCGGTGAGCAACTCTTCTCGGGGCAACATGTAATCATCGAAGGCTGCCCACCTCTCATGTGTACATCTCCGCAAAATCTCCACATCTCTTTCGCCTTCTATCAGATGCATTTCGATGGAAACGCTTGCGAAAAAATCATCGGAGACGAGTTTATTGAGCCGTTCGTTTGGTCGTCCTTCCTCATAGCCCCCGATGTACCTTACGTTTCTACCAAAATCGCTTCGTGTTATTCTGGAGGATGTGTCTTTTGCGGTACGCCGATGGTATGGGGCTACAACCCTAACAGCACCGGCACAATTCTCTGCCTCCATCAAAGTATGCCAGCATTGGATAAGGTGGTCGTGTGATAAGCATGGGCGATCCAGTTATCGAGTTCGCCAGATATGACACTCATATTTTTTCTGCAGGGCCCCATGACACCCCTGGAATTTGAAATGAGTGACGATGAGAAAAATCAGGTGGTCAGAATTTCAACCACTGCATCCACGCTGCACTAGTTATTTTCAAAACGGTGTGACACAACGTGCTTCGTTACTACCAGGCTTGTATTGAACGTATGGGTGCCACGTTGATGAAGTTTTATAAACAAGGTTGATCTAAAAAAACAAAATCTTAACTCGTGTTTACCAGTAGGCAGGTTGTTTGCCTGGGGGTTTGTGTACCCTCCAAACATCAGAACAGGATGAGTTACTCACCAATCAGGGACGCAATCACCTATAACTTTGTTAAAACCCCTCACACTTTTATCAGCGTTTCATCAGTGTGGTCATATTATTTTAGCTCCCTACTTGCGAGGTTAGCATAATTTATTCTGAATCATCTTTGTATTTGTAGAATTCAGAGTAAAACGTGTCACAGTGACTTTTGAAAACATTTATATGGTCGTGCTCAGTTCTAGCCTTTAGGTTTCACTACCATTGAGAGACGGAACGAAGTTGCTCAGGGCGTCGCGCGCTGAGTTTGCATTCGCGCGTGGACACATAATTGTTGTGAAACAGTTGTTGCCATAGCAGCATCTCTGATCGGGAGGTTAAAGAGTTTGAGAGTCGACGGTGGCGGATTTTCGACACTACCTACGTAGCTAGGACGAATTCAAGCACTATTGGGAAGAGAAGTTTAAAGGCTGGATAATTTTATCAGTAATTTTTCGTTAATTATTCGATCGACAGAGTATTGGTCGGTTCCGAATATTTATAAGCATTTCGCACGTTACTGATAGTAAGGCTTCATTGCACTGGGTGAAATTCCGAGCAAGATTACAAAATATTAATGCTTAAGGAACTTATTTTTAACTTTCATTGGAAACACTGACTTTTGGCTTGCTGTTTTATGAAATGTCTCTCTTTGTCGCATTATGTAATCACGTAACAGTACAAATCATGTAACCACATAACAGTGCAGTGGAAGCAGACGAACTTTGTTTTGGCGTTTAGGATTAGTGAATTTTCTAGTAATATTTTTGTTTTTTTAATAATAATATCTGCGAGATTATAACTTCTCTCTTCCTTCAGATATTAATATTGATCTTGAACCCACGTAGTTATTGGTAAATATCGCAGCATCAAAGATGATGTGTTCAATACTCGAGTTATGCAATAAATTGCAAGCGGTGCATCGGAACGGCGGCGGACGCCAATGACGACGGTGGTGGCAAAGGGTGGGAGACCCCGCGGGGCCCTGTGACAAACGAGCGTCGCGCCGCGCACCGCCGCGTGATTAATGTGGGGAACAGCCCCGCTCTGCCACCGCTGCCCCACCGCTCGCCAGACCCGCTATGAGCACTGCGCCTCTTTCAGTTGCATTCCAGCGGAGCGCCCCATCCCGCCAGTTTCGCCCCACCCCCCGCTCCACCCACCGGCCTGCCCCGACACCGCCCACCATCCCGCTCATCACCCTCCCAGTTCTCGCCCATCGCCCCGCTCACCACCTCGCCCAGTCCCCGCCTACCACCTCGCCCAACTCCTCACCCACCTCCTCGCCCACCTCCTCGCCCACCTCCTCGCCCACCTCCTCGCCCACCTCTTCGCCCACCGCACCGCCCACCGCCCCACCCATCGCCCCGCCCACCGCTCCGCCCACTGCCACGCCCACCGCCTAGCCCACCGCCACGCTCACCGCCCCGCCCACCGCCCCGCTCATCGCCCCACACATCGTCCCGCTCATCGCCCCGCCCATCGCCTCGCCCATCGCCCCGCCCATCGCCCAGCCCAGTCCATGCCCACCGCCCCCCCCCCATCGCACTGCCCAGCGTAGTGCCCAGCCCAGCGCCCAGCACACACCGTAATTCGTGGGACACCTACCGCCGGTACCGACTCACCTCGATCTCTGAGAAGCCTCCATATAGTCCCCCTAACCCCTCACTTGCACTCTCCTGTTTGGTCTCAACCGGATACGTTCTCCAAGGCGAGTTACGGATTACACTGCAACTCGAAGCAAAGCAGCGCCAAAAATGGTGCTACCCCATTTAAAGCCTGTGCGCTAAGTACACCTAGTTGGTGTTTTGACGGAGTGGAGACGCTCTGTGTATCTCTGTCAAATCCGTTTAATCCTCTCGTGTACTCGTTTGGTTGCCTGAATACCTTCGACGTCATTACAACCTCGTTTGACAATAAATTCCTTTTTCTGCTCTAATGCCCTTCAGTCGCTTGGTACATCCCAAAATAGTAATTATTGCTGTCCCAGGAAGTTACCTTAATTTATATTGCTTACTCTGCTCAACAAATTTCATTTCTGGAGTTGTTTATGAATCTGAATAAATTTTATGCAATTTTATACTGTTTTCTTATAGTTGTATTTGTCTAACGAACTGATCGCTTTAAAAGTTTCAGACAGCAGATAATTTTTTCCTTCAATTATTTTCTTTGTTAACAATCCAAATTTAATATTACATCTACATTTTTCCAGTCTTCAACAATGTTTCGAAGGATTTCTCGCCCTCATCTTGAGTTCTAATGAAATAATACAATTTTTCTTAATTCCTAAATGCATAACATTATCCTAAGTTTAGTTCTAGATAATTAACATAAACACAAACATTCTGTGTTTTAAATAGCATGTTTTTAAGTTCCATTCGAAGATACCTCATTATCCTGGTTTGTAACCACTCGCAGGGGAAGTTCATAATTGTTTAAAATGCCCGAAATCACTTCTAATCTAGTTCCCTAACAGACGACTGAATGACTGTTTGTGACAAACAGGTGACCTCTACTTTTTTTAAATTGGTATATTTAAAAAATCTCTGAAAAGAGCTTTCTAAATTTTAAAAACATATTTTTTTAAAAACGTTTTGGCATTTCTCCAACTGGCTACCAAATTCATTCATATTCATTCGCGAATCGCACTATTAGGGACTGGAACACTGTGACAATCTTCGATCCCTTTCCTCAAAGCCTGAGCAAATTTAAAAATAAATTAGTTTCTTGAATGTAGATATGTTATAAATAAATTTAATAAATTCAGTGTAATTACCTATGTCTTCTTTGTAATTAAGTATTATTGTTATTGTTATTATTATTGTTGTTATTATTATTATTATTATCATTATTATTATTAATGTTATTATTATTATTATTATTATTATTATTATTATTATTATTATTATGTGCAGTGAAGTGGCGTGAAGTGCAGTGACGTTGTGTAACTGAGAGAAACGAGTGAGTAAGAAAGACATTACAGCTCGCTGTATCGCAGTGCGGTGAAGTGTGGTGAAGTGAAGTTTGGTGAAGTGGAGTTCTATGAAAGATTGCACGGTGAAATGTTCATGTGATTTTGTAGAGTTTGTATATTTGATAAGTTCTGTAATGTTAAGTTAGTGTATTCTGTCACCAAGTTCTCACACTTAATTGCAGAATTATTAATAAATCTAAATACTAACACGCAGCGTCTTGTGTTTGTTCTTTGCTTCGTCCCGTGTTTTGGACATCATGGACTGCAACACTGCAAAGTTCTGCGGATTGCCTGCATTGACATCATAAGGCGCAAGTAAACAAGCGGAAGAAGGGGATACGGCGAGGAGACCTGAAGCAGAAGAGTAACATGGTGGGGCGGTGTTAGAGTGTGATTCTCTGTGATTAGATATAAATAATAAACTATCATCCTGACCCCACAGGTCCTCCCCTGATAAACTAATCTATTTCGGGCTTGAGTTTGCATAGATTGTACTAAGTAATCGTACCTCATTTGTACCGATTCTTTTAACTGCATCAGATTATTTTAGAGAAAAGTTAACTTCATTTTGGGGAGCTTGGAATGCGCACGTCGAGCTCTACCAAGGTATCACGAAGAAATCTGTTGATAAATTTGGTCGTTGGGACGCACCTTAAAGAGTTCGCGCAGAACAATGTCATAATACATTCATGGATATACTTCTTTTGCGTTTAATGCACTGGTACTTTACTGGTGTCGGATTGATGCAGTTCTTTCATTTTTACAGTATGGGAAAGCTTGTTTATTGTTTCTTGATGCTTACTTTGGTAAGTATCACAATTTCTAATTACCCATGGAGATGAAAATAATTTATTGATTTGATAATATTTAAGGGATGCCAAAATTAGATATTTTTAGCAATAAGAGGTACTTGTGTGATTTCGTGTTTACCACTTTCACAGACCATATCCGTTCATTTCGTTCTCACGAGCGGTGTGAACATAACATTTTATTGACTGCGCGTATCATTGTCGATGTTCATCCCTTTGCAGCAAATTCTGAAAATCAAGATTTATGCAAACCACTGGGCAAATATTGCAAAGCTTATCTTCATGTCTGCATGAAATGTGAATGGATAACTAGATTTGCATCACAGTAATCCCGGTCCAGCATCCATTTGAGTGCCCATCGTAACAAGTGCAAATGGTGCTTCGTTACTCGTGAAATGGAGGGCGCTCGTACCAGTTGATCTTAATTAATTGGCGATTCAATTTGATGACTGCAGATTAATTTCTCCTAACGCGCTGCCAGGAATGTTTCCTATTTTCTGCTTTGTATATTATTGTCGAAAAATAACAGGAGTTCACTGATTATATATTTTCTTCCTTACAAAAGATGTACTTGCGATAGAAGCTAGGCGTACTGATTGAATACAATGTGACAATGTTTGACTTACATATTCAATCACCTAATAAACTTATATATTCAATCACCTATTGATGACATTTTTCCGGAGAGCAACCTAGGTGAACTAACTCGCGTTTGTAGGTGCGCTAAATAATGCCAAAGCGCCCTGCGCTAGAACAGCAAAAATTATAAGTGATTTTTATGATCAAAGTAAATGGCTGGAAAGGCAATCGTCATTATCATGTTAGATCACACAATTGATCAATTTTTTTCGTTAATCGGCCTAGGACCACGCATGCAAGCATCCTGCATTTACCGTGGCTCAGTTTTTATTTATTATCACGGTGGCAGGTGCTTGCAACAACTTTTGGGGGGGACCAGCATTTTTTGCTGGATCCGATTTTTATCCCCCACGGTTGTTAGCCCTGGGGGTATGGAAGATGAAATGATGATATGATGATAATGGGGGTGAAAGGACAACACATACAGACATACACAAATACATCCATGCCCGAGGCGGGACTCGAACCCGCGATCTTCTGGTCCGAAACCACTCCGGCACTACTGCCTTAGCGATCTCGGCCATCTGATCGGCCAATTGATCAATAATATAATAATTCATTCAAATTTGCCACCTCCAATCTAATTTTTAGAAAATTATTTTTGCAATGAACATTACAGCTTAAATATGGTTTATAAACTAATGAACTATTTTCTAGGAATATATCAACATAGTTTTCCCTATAAATTCAAATATTAGATTTTAAATAAGTATTGAATCAATTGAATCATTTTTAATGAACAATATTTTCCAGAGCCACATAAATCAGACTTGAAATATAACTAAAGATTTAAAAAATCTCCTCTCGCTAATAAGAATTGAGAAAAAAGTTCACAAACCCTTGAGTATTTTGTAGAAATAGTTTTCGTAAATACCCACATAAAACGTAGAAAGCGAGAAGAAAAAAATTATATTCCAAATTATTTCATCCATTTATCCAATTATTCCAATAGTTTTATCCATTTAGTAAAGGAAATTTTTAAAAAATGGTTACACAATTAGATTTGAATAAACTTACATATTCAATCATATACAAGCTGGTTTCATGAGACGTAAATAATTAATCAATGAGAAATGTAGAAAGAAGCTATCATAGTAATTTAATATATGTTTTTACATGATTAGCGAGAAAATGCAGTATATTTTAAAAATATAGTATAGCATTTGAAAGTTTGAGAGATGATTTAATACAGTTCAAAATAAAATAGTTTTGGTAACATAAAACTGGATCAAAAATATAGTCAATCCTGACAAACCCCAACCTCTATTAGTGGGCAGGTTTCAGAGAAACCAATTGATAGTTTTATTAAGACACGTGTAAATATACTTTTTAAGTGCTCACACCCGCGGAGGGGAATATTTTGTACATTAACATGTGTTAAATGGTCACAAATTTCCAATAATTTTTCGATTTTGAGCTATAGCACTATAAGAAGTGAAATTGCAATATAGAATAATGTTAATTCAATATCCTGACGGGACGCGCTGGAAGAATACATAATCATCAGAGATATTCAGTCTCTAACTCAAGTTTATTTTAGTTTCAAAGAACTGAAAACCAAGTTCATGCTTGATATGAAGTTTCTTGAGAGTGTGAATTAAATTTTGAGTGTTGTTAATAATCAAGTCTACGTACACATAGGCACAAACAGCCACGTGAAAAACAAAGGAATGCAAAAAGTAGAAATTATATGTATGAGGTATTCAAGTGGGCACGTGCAAGAAAATGTCTGGTACATTGTAACTTAAGAGAAAATATAAACGCGTAAATATTAGAGTATACTTTGAAAACATCTAACTTTATCGCAAATAGCATAATTAAACTTATCTTCATATATGCACATAACCTACATTAAGTGCCATCCGCCAATAAAAAACAACCAGAAAATTTGTTTGCAACACCTGCTACCATCCACCATCTCAAATACTTTCCTCAAGTGCACCGGAGAGCTGGCCTCGCGAACCGGAGCGACGGATACAATTCCTTCTTTCGTGCAAATACTATCACAAGACATCCGACCGACAGACGTGTGTCTTGTTTAAACTTCGCCGATCAAAAGAGGTTGAACGGACTCCGTTATCCAAGCGGCCGGATTACCTAATGTGTTCAATTTTGAACCACCTCTGAGCATCCTCCCCTGCACAAATCGAGTGGTTGCATTTGAGGATCGCTTCATAGGTAAAGCTATTGTGATCCGTTTAGTCCAACGTAGAGTTAGAGTTATTTGAGAGCTTCATGAACATAATACTTGCCTAACGCAATACCTAAGGTATTACTGGTGTATCTCATCCGTTCCTCTTGTGTTTCCTCCATGAGCTATTTTCATCCCTTAAGCCACCACGCCACGTGCAGAGCTCCATGTGTCTCAGAGCTCTGGATATTCAGGAGAAACGCTGGCATTGACAGTCGAGCGAGCCAGTGAAGGGCGCGCGCGTGTTTCTGCGTATGTCTTCAGGTACGGACGCGAGAATATGCGAATTTGTACGAATGTTTGCGTGCATGTGCGAGCGCGTCTTGAGCCTCAGTGTAAGACTAAGAAGTGGTATGAGTGGGTAAGGTTGCTAATAATTATATATTCCAGGCGCGTCAACTAATGTGTACTATGTACTCGAGTGTACTTATGTGTGTATATATGTATGTGTGTGTGAATATATGCGTATACGCACGTGTACGTGTGTATATGCATATGCGTATGTATATGTGTATATGAATATATATGTATATGTGTGTGTATAAGTATGTATGTATGTGTGTGTGCGTGTGTGTGTATACGTATTTGTGCGTGCGTGTTTGGGTGTGTGCACAGAGAGTCTGAGTTTCACATGTGTACGCGTGAAATGGAGGCTTTCTTGCTATGCTCGGGTATACACGGTTCTAGGTAATACATTATTTTTAATTTTCATTTGTATAGTGTAATTAATTGACTACCACCTGGCAAAGACGCCAATTGTGGCCAAAATAAATATATTATTATTATAATGAGATTATTTGTTCTGTAAGTATAGTGCATGTTATAACTTGGGATGTAGTCGTGTTCATCACTCGCTGAGACGTGTGATTCGTTGATGTTCTACGCGTGAACTTGTGTGTATTTCTCTCTCCGTGAACATTTTCCAGAAAGGCCTCGCGCAACAGGAAGAGGTATGGAAGTGTGTGAAAAGGGAAAGGATAAGGTGGAAGAAGAAGAAGGATGAAGGTGAAGAATTCGCGCACGATTAATGGCTCGTTTGTGAAGGGAAGATTGTGAAGGGACTATCACTCCAATGCTAATTTGGCTGCACATTTGACCCATTATCTCATAAACTAATCAATATAGTGCTATAAAGTTTTAGCAGAAGCTTATTTTAGGTAAATATGAGTGTATTTACATATTTTAATTTAAAGAATATTTCGAAAAAAATCTAGTTTTTGCATTTTCCCCATCCCTTTATTCAGAAATCCTGAAGTAGAAAAATTATTGTACTCATTTTGGTAACATATTTATTATTACTTAATTAACTTTTTAAAAATACAAAATTAAACTTGTGTAGTTTCAAAGACAATGGGACAAATGTGATCAAAAATGAAATTTTGCAGAAATTATCGTCGACGTTAATCCTTCTAGAAAATAAGTCACATCGTCAAAGTAACAAGTAAACAAAAAACATTTACCACATAAATAGTTTTGCAGTGCAAACAACATTAAATAACGAACTATTCTTCATCACTTCATGAAAAGCAGAGCATTCTAGACGGTTTTTTTGAAAGATCTATAATATAAAGAAGCTGCGAATTTGACATATGCAGTAAAGGAAGAAATACGAAAAATATGTTAAAATATTGAATTTCACAATTATGAATATACATTTTATACCAAAACCTCCATTAAAATACCAATAATGTCAGGAATTTAGAATATTGATTTATTTCCCCCTACGTTTTTTCTCCCTTTCTCGTCCTTTCTCCTTAGTCTGGTATTGAGCGGAGAAACCACGGAAAACCACTGATTATGGCTGTCGGCCATTTGAATTATTCTCCAGACATATTCGCCAGATTTAGAGAGTCCTCCTCCGTCAGGACTCCAACCTTCCCAAACAACCATGCTGCACGACGTGCCCGTTCGCTATCGTAGCAAGTACGTGAATACGCTTATGTGCGAACGTATGTATACGTTTGAGAAAGTATGTGTGTGTATGTACGGGGGCGTTGGCCCTCGCGGCGCATCAACCGCTCCCTGACGCGGTGCGGAGCGCGGCTGTTGGCAAATCGCTCTCGACAGCCGCGCAGCGCGAAGCGATGCGATTACGTCATTACGCTCGAGCCCTGTCGCGGCTCAGACTGCTCGTGTGCGGGAGGAGACGGATTTGAGAAGTCCTAATTAGCTCGCGAAATTCCATGGACCAGCCGGCGTCTCCTAAATATGCTAATCAAGAATTTTAATAACCACGGGAAATATGATAAATTAAGGAAATATTCTCTTTAAAATTATGCAATTTTCGAGTACTTAATATAAATAAAACAAAGGTTAAAACAATTAGAATTATTTTAATTTTAAATCATTTCGCAACCGCATAGATGGTGAAGGCGCCAAAGACAGGGACAGGAGATAACAGTGCCCCCATGCTCATGCGTTGACGCTCAGCTTCCGCAAACCGCCACCGCCGGCGCTGCACGTTGGCGAAGCGTTGCCTTCCAATCTCGCATGGCTTACAGACCACGTCGGCTGGGGGGACAACTTTGTTTCGCATTAGCGTGCGGTTTTTTGAGCGACGAAGAACGAAACAAGTTAAAAATTTAGTATTATTAAGAAGAAATTTTCAATATGTTTAACTTACGAAACTTCATAATTATTATCGCCCTTAAACTGATACGGGGTAAATATCAGCGCAGTTACGGAGTTGAATTTTGTAACCGAGCCATTAGCTGAAGTTTATAACCAACCATTCCTTTTATTCGTCATTTCTGATGTGTGACATTCGATACTTTTCGTAATGCCACCGTCTAATGAGCAAAATGTATAAATAAAAAATACTAAATAAAATTCTTCTTGAGTTAGAAGTAAACGCCCGTCATCTTAGGTTAAAACTTATGTGTTTCAAATATTATTAAAAGTTATCGATCAACTATTAAAATTTTAATTGATTACGACTGTTCATTGAGGTTTATCGTACCATTTTGGTTGCATGAAGTTCATATAATACAAAAGTAATTTTTTTTTACTAACTGTCTTCAAAACAAAGAGAAGGTTCTCTATACGACACGTACATATGTTGTGAGTATGCCTCTGATTTCCTCGATAACCCTTCAAGCGATTTTGTTTCATCAATATCATTCATGAATCTAATTATCATTTCAGTTTTATGAATCTAATTATTCTTTCCAAAAAAATACGAAAGAGCGCGGGAAAGCAGTTAGTTGCGCACGTGTGAAACAATTGTTCTGAATTACATTCCACAGGAGTCACTTGGAATGTAATTTGTGTTGTGATAATAAATGTGCTTCCAAGGACACGTAAATCAACTTATGCATTTCGAATAACGTAATATTTATAATCTTTTCATGATAATTTCCTTTGGAATATTCATCTACATTGTTCAATTATTTTCCAATAAGAACATTCATACCACGATCTTATACGTATGTGAAACCGAGTGTGTATGTTTAAATAATAAACTCATTAAGCTCTCAGACAGCCTCAGTTTCACGATCTCATAATTAAGTAAAATTAAACAAATATCAACTTCGAAGCCTGTTAATTTTAATGTAAGTTATGGTCTAACACTATATTGGATTGACAAGTACTCATTCCTTCATGCTGCTGAGGCACATGAATGCTGAGGCATTTTAGACACCAAAAACAGAGTTTCTTGTTTATGACACCGCAGAAAAATGTACAGCAATAACCTCCTGTGTTATTAAAGTTGTTCAATGGTGTGACGTCCATAACTCTTTAACATTACTCTTTAGCATTACCTCTGCATTGTCAATCAGCCAGAAGTTCACTTCCACGCAATGAAAGGTCGCACATGAATGTCCGGGGTGTCTGTTGGCAGCCGTCATGCATGTGATGTCTCTGGGCGTGCATTGAGCAGCGTCATTCTCTCCAATACCCAATGTCACTTTTGGGAAACCACGGTGTTTCATTCTCGAACCAGGCTGACACGCGTCGGTGTATCCTGGACAGTTCGACGATATATGAAAGGCATTGAACTGACAGATCCTACAGCGTTGCTCTAACACAAAAGCGCGATTCGACGAAGCTTCAGAACGATATGCTCGGTACACGACCTTAAGCTCTTCAATGACGAGGGCTCCATTCCATCCTTTGGCTGCACGTGTTGCAGATTGAAATGTACCCGCTCTCCCGGATGCGAACCCTTCATCCTCAACTTAAGAGATCAATAGATTCCAAGTGAATCAAGTTGACAGACTCCGCTTCAGAAATACATCCAGAAAGTTACCCCTTCAATGCAATGCTTTTTAAAACGCTTCACTCGTTAATAATATTCCCTCCGTTCCCTCCGTTCCCTCCGTTCCCTTCTTGAGCAGTTCAGAGAAGCACATTGCCCTTTTGTGACGAAGAACACATCCACCATTTTTAAGTTGTTAATTATGTTAATCAATTGTTAAAAAATTCTATGGAAGGGTTTAATAATCCTGTGGAGAGAATCATTAGTTACGTCAAAGATGTGAACCATATAATAAGTATCTAGTTAATCACAGAGTCATATTTTCTAAAATATAATAGAAAGAAAAGGTCTGTTGATGTGATCAGACAGAAAGGTTGCATTAAAGGAGAATCTGTGTAAGAAGAGAGAAAGTTGACGGAATATACAACGGAAAAGAGATGGATGATAACGACAAGGGAAGAGAAATGGAGGAAAGAGAG
The DNA here is from genome assembly GCA_038098605.1 of Gryllus longicercus. Classification (NCBI taxonomy): domain Eukaryota; kingdom Metazoa; phylum Arthropoda; class Insecta; order Orthoptera; family Gryllidae; genus Gryllus; species Gryllus longicercus. The sequence goes on from JAZDUA010000007.1 coordinate 3,786,664, forward strand.
GGCAGGGATGATGAAATAGAAGCAACTGTGAGGTGATTTGCTTGGTGGAGGTTGATAGAAATAGGTGAGCCACCCATGAAAATGCTCTTCGAAAATCCATTGCTGTTTCGCGAAAACGTGATCCTCAATTCAACCGCCTTTCCAACATTGGCATGCGCCTTCGCCCTGTCTCTCTGTAGATCTTCATTCCGCACCGTTCAAAAACTATTCACGATGTTTGTTTACATTTACCATATATACCGATGCACGTTAATAATCGCCCCATCGTAGTCAGAAATTGAAGTAGGTGGACTAGGAAGGTGAGTAGGGTATGAAACCCGCGGAAGTCGACATGTTATTTTGATATATCTGACACTTAATTTCACCATGAATCAAACTTCATTTTCCATATCATCTAGAAGTTAAATACAATAGTACATAGGTACGATGACTCAGAGACAGTTGCCAAATTTAAAGGGAATATAAAGAGTAACAATTCGGAGTTGACTGATGTAAAGGGTATACCAAGAATAAAAGGATGAAAAGTGCCCCCAGTCAAGGAATCGAATTCTGATGACATGCCATCTTTTCATTAGTTCATTGTAGACATAGCTAATATGTAGATAAATGTTTGACATGACGTAGATGATAAAAACGTATAGTTACTGGGTCATTTTCTTACATTTTCGATTTTTAGGCCAGTTTTTTGAGCTTTTGCGTCACTTTTCTCATTTGTAGGCATTTTACCCTTGTAGATGTTTCTGTTGTCAGTGAATATTTCATTAATGTGCAATGACTCACTAATAAAAACTTTTTATTGTCATCAGTTCATGACAAAATTCACTACTGTAATGAACTCTTTTTGAACTGAAAAATACACGGATCTTCGGTAATCATTTCGCATTACATTTCCTCCTAAAATGAATTTATATTAAATATAGATTTATATAAATAAATTTTATTTAAAATTGTAAAATTCATTGAATAAGTAGATATTTTCAGATAACTTTTTGAGTATTCTGCAAAAAATTAAGTCACTTAACCCCTAATTTTTAAGGTTTTAGATACTTTTCCTCTTATTTTTAAGTATTTTTCTAAGTCAATTTCAAAGAATTTTTAGGTCATCAGAATCCGAGCCCTGCTCATTAAATAAAGGTATGTGTAATGATATTACATGAAATAAAATGTGTATTAGTAAGTATGATTTTGGGCTGGGGGCTTTGGGCTAAATTGACTGGGGTCAAACGCAGAGAGAGAAAGAGAGTAAGTATATACATATATATATATATATATATATATATATATATATATATATTGTGGCGTCACCGATTAATTAAATATAAGTTTATTATGGCATCGCCAATAATCAATAATTCCTACAGCTTGAAATAGCTCGCGCCGCGGCACAGAAGTAGGCCAAGAGGGGAGGCCCTCGCAGCAAAAGGGTCCTTTCGTCATGCCGCCCACCCCCCGACCGCGCATAGGTCTTTTGTCCAGAAGGCAGCTGGTTTACTGCAGTCATAAAAGCCATTCTTGTTTTCGAGCCGTTCGCCGGCCCTCTCCTGGGACAGAGCGCGCCCCCGCATCCCTTCTCCGGCCGCGCGACCGGAGGGTGCGAACCCCAAAGAAAGGATGGGCCGAGTGTCAATTAAAGACAACGACGCATTTACGACACGTAGTAAGCGAGAACCTTTTTCGAACAATGCTAACCACTCACATTCGTTCTGGCACGCGCCTCGACACGCGCCTGGGTAGACACCCGAATCCCTGCACGGGCCATTAACAAATTAAATACAGTAGGCAGTCAAGTAGCCCCTGCCGGCCGTCGGGAATCCGTGAAATGCGCTTTTTTCGCGCGCAAGTGTCCACACAGCTGCGATCAGCTCCCGGAGTAACTAACAAAAGGGAAGCAAGAGAGAGAGCGAAGCCAGCGACAGACAGAAAGCTTTTACGGAAAACTACAGAAAAATCGACACGAGATTGGTTAATCAGAATCCTGCGACGCAGTCACCCTCGGCCAATGGGAAGCTTCGCCATGAGGGAGGGGGGAAATTTGGTGTTAGGAACAATTTGGGAAGGGGAAAGGAAATTCTCTTATAAACGCGATGCAGAGTAGGAATGGGACACTTGTTAAAATTTCTTCAGACTGACTTTGTAAAATTACTTCGGCACAACTTCTGAGATTTTTCTGACACGACAACTTCAAAATTTCTTCGAGAGACGCTCTTTGTTAAATTTCTTCGGGAGACTTTGTTAAATTTCTCCGAAGGAGACTTGTAAGATTTCTTCGAGAGAGACTTGTAAATTTTTGTTGCTACGGGAGAGTTCCAAGATACTCCCTGGTAGCTAAACGTGCCTAATTATACAGTCATTCACGATCGGGACGCGACTTGTAAACTGTTGCGGAGGAAACTCTACCGAATCCCGCGCCGTTTTCGCTTCGGCCTGCCAGCCTTGCCGCCTCTCGTCCCGGGCTAAGTGACAGCCCTCTCCGTTACGTCAGCGCCCGTGGACACCCGCCCCTCTGAGCCTGTTCGATTCGGCGTCCTGCAGAGAAGGAGACGCACCGCTGGAGCTCAGCGACCTGGGACAGCCGCCGCCGCCTCTGTTTGAGGCCGCCGCCTCGGCCCGCCCACGAAGACCAGCAGCCATTGGTGAAACTATGAGACGATGCCGTCTCACTGAACAATTACAACAGCGAAAAACTGCGAGTGGCCGCGCTCAGGCCCATCAGAGTAACCTCTTGTAATTCATTCACAGAGTAGTTTTAGTATTAAAAGAACTTGCGTCGCCAATTGCGACATTGTAATTTACCTGGTAGCTTTTGGTGCCAGGAATAAACAGTTGTTTGTCACCAATGACTCAATTGCTCATTCTTGACCTCCCAACTCTTCCACTCAGTTACATTTCAGGAGCTGAACCTGGCGCCCTCCCCCGAGCAGTCTTATAAATATTACATTTGGCTGGTCCCAACGTGGGGCTAGTTGAGTGCAACAGCAATCACTTATAAATATTACAATATATATATATATATATATATATATATATTGTGACGTACCTAGTGATGCCGGGTATTTCACTGCAATATAACACTAAAGGAGGGTATCTTTTCCGTGAATGGGTCCCTGGATAAGTTGGTATAATATTGGGAAAGTTAATCAGAAATGGAAATACAATCATGAACAAGATTTATTTGCAAATCAAATTGGTTAATTACATGATCTGACAACATTTATACACTCTGCCTTGGTACCAAGATTAGGTGTAATATGCATTTATCATACCTTCGGGGCCCCGACCAAATACCTTCGATGATCGTAGAACAGCTCGTATCGACAGGGTTGCCGACCTCTGCAGCAGCTGTGGGCCGTCGGCGGCCGATGGCGTGGCGGTCGTCCTGGGCTGGTGACCTTGCGACTCCTCCCCGACTCGGATCTTGATACCACGGCGTTGCACCTCTCTCGAATCACCTTACGTCGATGGATTCAATTACTCAACCCGCGCCTGTCACGCGTGCTGGTCCCAGTTCCGTACCACACAGTTTCGGTAAGGTTTCCACTACACTAATTACTACAAGCGCGATCGATTGTTCTATCAACACGAATCTTTTATTCTAATGATAATCTCATTGTCTACTTCACGTATTTACTGCTTCACAATTACTATTACTTTACGAACGCATCGCATGTTCCCTTTTGTCCATGCGCTAACGGCGAGCTTTTCGCCACACGTCCGAACTCTTCGCCGCTCCGCTAACGTCTGTCTTCTTCGCAATTCTCCTAACGACTGCCTGCACGTGCTCGCTGCCCGGTTTGTAACCGACATTCTCACGCTGGCCTCCCGGCGGTGGCACCGGTGGCGGTAGCGACCGTTGCTAGCTCCCGTCGTTGTTCGCAGCGCTTGGTGTACGTACCGCGCAGTCCAAAATATATATTGATTACTTACACTAATGTTTTAATTAGTGTAAGGGAACACATTCTGTGTTTCAATATATATATATATATATATATATATATATATATATATATATATAATACTGTAAATATCTTACTTTCAATGTTACTGAGTTCACTGCTTCATTAGCATTTTTTCACAGTACTTATTAGTATCTGCTTCCCAGCAAAATTAAATTAGTAGATTATCATTGGGGTATTAACAGAATGAGAAGTTCAATCTCGCTTCTCATGATTCATTTTTTATGTATGATTATTGTTTATGTTATTATAAAGCAATATACTATTAGCGTTTCAATATTATTTTCTTCTTAAATTCATTCCCTGAGAGAGACTTGATAAGAATTGTTTGAATTGTCCTCACTACTCTTGATGAATAAGAATTGCTACAAATGATTTCTGCGTTTTTTGGTAAATAGTTGTACCTCACCACTCACGTTTCGTGATTTCTTAGTATATTTTCAGCACAGATACTACTACTTCCTTCTAGTAATTTCTTCTTTTTACGTTACATAAAATGTTTGTTGACGTTAGACGATAAATAAATATATAAAAAGATTTCAGAAATTTTTTGAATGTTTAATGAAGTTTAAAATACTTTCACTGCATTTGTGATACTTCATGATTTCATGCAGCAGATTGGCAGCCTTCCGGCCCTTGCTTCCGTTTGAAATCACCTTGTCACTATGCAGCTGCCTCGCAAGCTGCCTCCCGTCAGGGAGCGCCCGAGGCAATTTTTCCATAACGACTTTTCTGCAGCCCATAAACCCCGCCATCGACCGCCCGCAAGACCCATTAAAGCAGTGTTGCCACACGATCAGCGGAATTTATCAGGCGGATGAAAGTTATGGTTGAGCGAATATGTTAGATCAGTGCGTCGAGTGGCTTAGATTTGCTGAAGGCAGAGCCTCTGGTTGGCTGAGGAGGAAGGATCCGGCACACGGGGGAGATGCAAGGGGGCTTATGCAAGTGCGTTCGGGAAGCTACAAAGTCTGAAACCTTTTAGTGATACCCTTTTAGCGAAAATTTATTACGCGGGTAGAGCATTGTAAATATATGCTAGGAACTCTCCACCAAAAGATGTTTTTATCACTCCAAGATTTAATCTTAGAAATTCCAGCATTAAAAGTTCTTTAAAGAATATATCCGAATAAGGGGGTTCCCCCCAAACAGCGCGTTGCCTGCGCCTCGAACGCAGTGGCAGAATGAAGCGATTACGAATTTGCCTCGTGCCCCGTGCGGAGCGCTGCGTATTCTGGCGCGCATCCGTTGCGGCCGCGCGTGGGCGGGGCGTCCTCTCGGAACCCTCGCCGCCCACGCCAGAGGGCGACTTAGCGCGAAAATGCGCTCCAGTTGCTCCAGAAGATTTTCAAAGAAGCCAATTCCATTGGCCAATATCACTCCCACTCATTCACGTTCAAATCCTTTGTGTCAGCAGCGAGGCGATGTGAAAACAGAATAAGCTCCTTTTCCGCGATGACCAGACGCGCCCGAAATCACGTAATGTTGTAGACCTTCGAGCAACTTAGCCATATTGTTAGGTAATTCTACATAAGCGCTTATATTTCTATTACAAAAATGCGTATTTTAAACTATGCGGTAATCACGTTTTAAATTGTGGCTAATTTCACCATTGTTACATCAAAGTAAAACTATACTCGTTCACTGCGGTGACTTGAACTCGTGTCGCGTACAATTGCATTGATTGCGTGAAGCTGTGGCTTGTTGCCAATTTTCCCCAATGATAAATCGTATTTGCTTCATATTTATGAATGTACTTCGGTTTATCTCAGAGAAAATGGAACGAAACAAATTGAAGCCATTTTAGAGAAAATTTTGAAATGCCCTTGAGACTTCTTGAAAAGTACCACCAAAAATTAAATTATCTCGGACTACGACATCAGCCAGATCCATTGAGGAATGTCAATTTGGTGAAAGTCCTGCTTATGGTTTAGCTACTGGATCTGTTCACAGGGAGCAAGACGGACAGATGGAAGGAGAGTCCAATGGACGAGTAGGCGTTTTGTTGTGAAACAATCTTTCAGTATCAATGGAACATAAAAAGAGGATTCTGATTACTTAACGTGTTAGAAAAATTATTATATTTAGAAACAAAAATTATTCATATTTTTGATATTAGGGATTCACTTTTTTCTCAAAACCTCGGCCCTTTTTGCTGGAGCATTTCCATTCCTTCTATATACTACGTGAGAAGTAAGGGAGAAAGAAAAAATAGCCCGGCCCCTCTCATGCGTTGTGATCTTTTCATCAGGCGTTCAACCCTACCCACCCCCGTCGTACTAACCGTGCCTAAATTGGCGCGTGTCAAACGGCAGGGACGTCGGCCTCCAGCAATCGAGCCGTTTCGTTTGCGATGTGGTAGGGGGTTGAGGGTGGGGGCGGAATGCATATCCATCGGCTGTCGACGCTTAATCCGCAGCATTTCTGAAATACCTCGAATTATGGAGCAGTTTGAAGCGCCAACCGCCTTCCAAAAACAAAACCATTATGGGAGCTGTGAGATAATGGCTGCATCGTACTCACCAGCACACATTCTGCTCCGTCCATATTTAAGAAACACATTTTCTATTAAACTAAACTTCCAACGTCATCAACACAGCGTCAATTGGCCTAACATGTAATGTGATCGCGCCGTCGGCCGTTAGCAATTGAGCCATGCGTGTGTCGGATGGGGAGGGGAAAAAAGTGGGGGGGGTGAACAAAATCCAGCGGCAGTCGGCGCTTAATCGGAAATGCCACCGAGGGCTGTATTTATGACATGCCGCTTGTTGTGGTGCATTTTGTAATACTTCTCCCGCTCCAACCACAAAAGCAGGAATGATGCTTTAGACTCATGTTTTGACAGCTGCCAGTAAACCCCTTATTTTCCTATTATATTCCTTCTATTAAAGAAAACTTCCAACAGCGTCAATTGGCGCATGTCAATCGCGAGCGCCATCTGTCGCCAGTTGAGCGGTGTTAAGTGCAAAGGTGGGATGAGGCGAGGTTCTTCGCGGTTCTTCTTCTATCTTGGCGCTTAGAAAAGCACGTTCCAACCACAAAGCCACTGGTGGCGCTCAGGGCTCTTGTCACTGTTCCTGCCTGGCCCGCCATATCCCTTTTTACCCACGTCCAAGAAAGAAACTTACTGTCGCCCGATCCGCGACCGAGTTCGCTTCGTCAAATGCAAATGAACCGTTGTCACTGCGGAGGTGGGGAGTGGGGGTGGCAGACAGGCCGAGGCGGAGTTACGGTGCAGCTTGAAGGAATGACCGCATTCCAACCTCCAAACGGTGAGCCTGGGCTCATACCTTCGCATTTCCCGCCTTATTTCTCTTGACCCACATTCAAGAGAGCCAATGCTCTATTACGGGAAATGTCTCCACAACAGCGTCAATCGACGGGAGGGAATCGCGAAGTCAGCCTTTAGGAATTGAGCCGTTTCGGGAGGCGAGAGGGGGAGCGGAGAGTGAGGCGGGGGTGGGAAGCGAAACCAAGCGGCTGTCGGCGCTTAATCAGAAATGAAAGCGAGCGCTGCTTTTCTGAAACGCCATGAGTTATGGAGCACTTTGGAAGCGTCGACCACTTTCCAACCACTAAACCACCGGCGGTGCAGTGGGAACACGTTACAACCCTACCTCATCAACTCCTCCTCCCGCCCAGATTCTGCTATATCCGCGGAAGAGGAATCAAAATGAAAAGGTAACATATCCCTAACTTTTATAGTTATTTTCCACGCTAAAGAAGAGAAACTGTGTTGCATTTCGTCGCAGTTATGAGAATTTCAAATGAAGTTTTACGTTTTTCTTGATATTCAAACCAATTTCATAATTATTCAATACTCATCAATATGTATTTATTACTTCATCACCATTTCACTTTTTTAATGTCTTATACATTTGAATATTGTATTTGATCAGTTTAAAAGAGCATAGTTTCAGAGAGAGAGACAGACAGACAGAGGAGGAAAATAGAGATAGAGAGAGAGGGAGGGAGGGAGGGAGAGGGGGAGAGAGAGGGGGAGAGAGAGGGAGGGAGGGAGGGAGGGAGGGAGGGAGAGGGGGAGCTTCCATCAATTTGTTAAAATTTTATTGGATATTTTAAACAATGCTGCTTGTGAATATCCTTGGGTGTCAAGAGAGATGCAAATCTTTTGCCTTTCGTTTATTAAGTTTTGCAATTTCCTTATTTTCGTGAACAAATTTGGGGGCATTGTAAAAGATATTGAGCGTGTAAGCAACCTATTAGAAACACTTCTTTGCTCTCTACGAGTGTAGAGGCCCCTTAAGCTGGCGGAGTCTGCGTGCAGGTCGCAAAACTGGGAGGGGCAAGGACTATCAACAAGGGGCAGAGGAAACGTGAAACAAGTACGTCGCTTTCTGTAACTGACTGAGTGGATTTTCGTGAGACGATCCGCCAGGGCGGAGAGGTAATAACCTGATAATCCACATCGCAAAGCTACGCGGATTGCACCACAAGATGACGGCTTCATCGCTCGTAGGGAAGGGTTGTTAAATGAATAGTGGCAGCTGTGTTGGGAAGATTTGTCAACGCCGCGCCAGTATTGAGAAGCATCCATTTGTAATTATATCAAGGCAGGTCTAATGTCAAAAGTGGATGGCCTAGTGAGTGCACACAGTTGAGTGGAGCAGATCTATCGTTTTGTGATTTAAAAAATAATTCCGATTATTCCTTGGTATTATTTTGATTTTACGTAGCACAACAGCTTGCATAATGTACCAACACTGGGCCGGAACATTGGACAGTTTGATAGTGGTTGGCATACGAACATTTGTGGAAGTCATGGCATTCCCTGTGTTTCCGAGTTGTTTCTGAAGGAGGCATTTTTAATGGTGTAATTATAAGATAATCCAACAAAGGACTGAAAATACCGACGAATTCAAGAGATACAACTTTTGTCAACGGAAAGAGATTTACTTTCAGTTACAATAACTTTTGCTGTTATCGTAGTAATGAACACAATTGTAAAATGGGAATCCATTAAGTCGTATGAAGCATGTTAATGTTTCTGTTGCTATGCAGAGACCCTTTTTATTGCTTAAGCAAATGCCATGATTGATTTTTTAATGGTGGCATTATATATATATATATATATATATATATATATATATATATATATACGTCACAATATATATATATATGACGTATATATATATATATACGTCACTATATATATATATATATATATATATATATATATATATATATATATATTGTGACGTACCTGGTGATGCCGGGTTTTCCACTGCAATATAACACTAAAGGAGGGTATCTTTTCCGTGAATGGGTCCCTGGATAAGTTGGTCTAACATTGGGAAAGTTAATTAGAAATGGAAATACAATCATGAACAAGATTTATTTGCAAATCAAATAGGTTAATTACATGATCTGACAACGTTTATACACTCTGCCTTGGTACCAAGATTAGGTGTAATATGCATTTATCATACCTTCGGGGCCCCGACCAAATACCTTCGATGATCGTAGAACAGCTCGTATCGACAGGGTTGCCGACCTCTACAGCAGCTGTGGGCTGTCGGCGGCTGATGGCGTGGCGGTCGTCCCGGGCTGGTGACCTTGTGACTCCTCCCCGACTCGGATCTTGATACCACGGCGTTGCACCTCTCTCGAATCACCTTCCGTCGATGGATTCAATTACTCAACCCGCGCCTATCACGCGTGCTGGTCCCAGTTCCGTACCACACAGTTTCGGTAAAGTTTCCACTACACTAATTACTACAAGCGCGATCGATTGTTCTATCAACACGAATCTTTTATTCTAATGATAATCTCATTGTCTACTTCACTTATTTACTGCTTCACCATTACTATTGCTTTACGAACACATCGCATGTTCCTTTTTGTCCATGCGCTAACGGCGAGCTTTTCGCCACACGTCCGAACTCTTCGCCACTCCGCTAACGTCTGTCCTCTTCGCAATTCTCCTAACGACTGCCCGCACGTGCTCGCTGCCCAGTTTGTAACCGACCTTCTCACGCTGGCCTCCCGGCGGTGGCACCGGTGGCGGTAGCGACCGTTGCTAGCTCCCGTCGTTGTTCGCAGCGCTTGGCGTACGTACCGCGCGGTCCAAAATACATACTGATTACTTACACTAATGTTTTAATTAGTGTAAAGGAACACATTATGTGTTTCAATATATATATATATATATATATATATATATATATATATATATATATATATTTGTCACGCCGACGAACGCCGATGATGGTTCTCTCTTATCCCACCTTCACTCAATTGTATCGACGTTTACTACATTTCTTAAATATCTGACGACAACAGCTACTACCGACCTTAAAATAGCAAATTTCGTAAAGAAGTGCTTTGTATATGAGAATTAAAATAAAAAGAAAGTCAGCAAGACTGTCTAAAACAAATAGTATACGGCACACGTGGTAAAAATAATTTTGTTTTGCTCGTAGGGTTGCGCTACTCGACCTACCGGCCTCGTGTACTTTTCCTACTCGCAAAATGGAGATTTATCTCTTGTATTATAAACAAGGTACAAGTTGAAACTCCATAAGTAATTTCAAAATTATTGCACGAATATATTCCACGCCAACAATGTCAGGAACCAACTAAAAAAGACAGAAATCAGCTCTAGATAAAAAAAATCAATAGGAAAATAGTTTACCCACTGAGATTCCTATTTTTTTCGAAAATGCATCACATTTTAATGTTGGCGTGATACATAACATTTATGCATTGTTTAACATAAATGTAGTGCATGCTGATTACATGCATGCACTACATTTAAAATTCCTTTCTTGCGACACACCTACTCTCGAGTCCCTGTGGGAAAAAGTAGCCTCCGAAGTACTTGCGTTAGTCGGAGGGTAAGGTGCTGTTCACCACACACCGTGGAGCAGCCGTTGCCTATGAGTCCGTCCCGGCTACAGCGCGCGATCCTAGGTGCATCGCTGCTGTGGTCGTGTGTACGGCCGCACCGTCCGAGGGGACGCTCATCAATTAAATTCCTATTAAAACGCGATTATTCGGTAGCCATTGCTGTGCCAATTTGCTCACAATTAGCGCCACTGAGGTTTTCTCGGTGACGAATGCGAAAATAATTTCGGGAATAGAAGCAAGAGAGGGTATTTTAATGACGATGTTGGAATTAAGGGCCGTTATCAACCGTGTTTTACCCTCACGTTAGAAAACTTAGATCTGATATGCTGGTTCATTCGTATTACTTGTCGAAGAAAAAGTATTCCAAATTGTTCAAGCCTGGAAAGTCATTTTGACTCAACCCTCCAGATGTATACCTAGAAGCGTGAAAATCAAGTGAATAGAATAAAATTAAGTAAAAGAGCAAGTGAATAGATTAGTTGCTCCTTCAGAGCAACCTAGGACAACGCCTCTTCGTTGACCCTACGTTTAGGACTCTGAAAGTCAATCCAGTTTAAGGAGACAAGTGAGAGGGCGAGCGAGAGGGCGAGCGAGAGGGTGAGCGAGAGGGTGAGCGAGAGGGTGAGCGAGAGGGTGAGCGAGAGAGTGAGCAAGAGGGTGAGTGAGGTGAACGAGAGATCGAGAGGTTATGCAAGAGGGTGAGCAAAAGAGTGAACGGGAGGGTGAATGAGACGATGAGAATGAGACGAAGACGAATACAGTGAGCGATACAGTGAGCGAGACGGTAAGCGAGACGTAAATGAGAGAATGAGCGAGAGTGTGAGAGAGTGAGCAACAGCGTAAGTAAGAGCGAGAGCGAGGTAAGAAATAGGGGAGTGGGTGAACGAGTTGGAAGGTGAGCAAGTAGGAGGGTGAACAAGAGAATGAGGTCGCGTGTAAGTGAATGTTGGTGTGAAATACAAACCAAGAACGGAAGGTATACACCAGAGGGAGGAGGAAAATAACTAGTATTCGTATGTGAGGTGATATTTGGTTCGATTGATTGATTTTTGATTCTGGACACGCCACACGATGATATCAGTTCCGTAAGTGTAGTGCATGTTTTATAGTGGGGGGGGAATCTTTCCCCGCTGTATGGCGATTTAAGGCGCCGTCTTACACAGCGACTTGCGGGGTTTTCCTAACCAGGTACCTCCCACCAGGGGGGAAACGCCCTCGCCGGGACCTGCTCTAAGCTCCCGACTGGTCTGCCGGCATGTTTTTCTAGTGTAGTGCACGTACGTGTAAGAGTGTGTAAGAAGTGAGTATAAGACAAGGCAAAGGAAGGAGAGATGGTGCGCAGTTCTTGCAGCTCCGTTTACGCATTTGTTCCTGCTCCGCTTTACGCACTTGCGCTCCGGCATTCGCCTAGTGTTGATCGGAGAAACAATGAAAAACCACCCATCAGAGGAGAGGTCTGGTAGAATTGGTCTGCTAGTCATCCAGATTGCGGCTGATAACGGGCTAGCTAAGGAGCGTGTGTCGAAGATCATTCTACGTATCATCAGTGTTAATTTGGGGCGGTGGAAGAACGCACCTTAATAGTCCACGACAGAGTGCGAGTAACCGAGAGTATCGAGGGTCATGAAACGCGTCATTCAAAAGCTTAGGATCGGCGCCGTCTGAGAATATTTCTCGCAATGAGCCTCCTGTTTGTATCAGCCCCGCGCACCCTAATGGCCGCGAGGTGCGAGTGAAGGGCGGAGTTTTCTTTCTTCGTTGGCACCGGAGCCGCCGCGGGTTCCTGTTCTTTACGGCGCGCACTTCTACTGCGAAATTAAACCATAAATTGCGCCCGCGATTCCAACTTTTCGGCGAAATCGTTGAGAAGGCGGCGGTGGGACCTGTATGGTGGACACCAATGACGCTCCATGCAGGTGACACTGACCTTGTGCAAAGGAACTGAGAGGGTTAAATGGATCTGTCGGGTCACGAGTGGCACACGAACAATATCGTTCACTCACAATGTAACTAATGTGGCGTCTCGAAGCATAGTGCTAACATACTCACTCATCAAGGCTACAAATTTCAGATAATGTTTCCTTTACGACTCCCAATCTCTAAAGCATTAAAAATAGATGTTGAATGAATAAGAATTGTAAAGCCACATTTGAAATCTAATATTAAATGAGACAATGAGAAAGATATGTAGCCTCTAGAATGGCTCGAGCTTCGTACCAGTTTCCAGTACCAGATTTGATTCCCAGTCGAGGCACAAATAGAGTTGTAGATTTCCTTTAAAATCTTCCCAATTTCCGTGTCTGTGTGACGAAGAAAAGCTGAATCACGCGGAACTCCCTAGTTAAGGCGAAGGAATACATGTTCGCCACATGTCGCTCTTACCCAAAGCATGGGTATTTAAGTAGGCCTAGGAATAGCGGACACCGTTAGCTGGTCGGCAAAGTCTGTCTGTCGACAGAAAAATTCAAAATACATACAAAGAGAAGGTAATACGTTTAATTAAATTATTAAACTGGTTATAATATCTATATTACTAATTTAGCAGATACGCATAAATTGACAAACTAAAGAGCAATCATGTGAGAGGAATCACTGTTTTTAGATAACCAAAAAATAGGGGAAAATGCAAAAACAACGTAACAGTTTGGATTTAGACCGAAAAGTACAAATTTTTTAGACAATCCGCAATGTTTCATACCTGATGTCACGAATATATTGACGAATCTGTTTTCCTAGAAAGAAAGAATCTTCGGCATTGACCGTTTCAGATCGACCATTTTTGCTGCTTCGGACCCTACTTTTCCACACACTCAAGCAGTATTTTTCCTAATCCAAGACTGTAGTTGTATATTTTGTGCAAATATATATGTGGGTTTTGCCTATTTTCTAAACCCCATTATCAATATTATTATTGTTATTGTTAATATACTATTAATTTATTTCTATTCTATAATTTTTATTAGATAGCGATATACAAAAAATATTAACTTTCTAATCTTCCACCATTGAGAAATCAAAGGAAAATCATTATTATTTGTGTACATTTTACCTTCTATTTTCGCAGTATAAACGATTTATTTCCTATGTTGAAAGATGATAAAGATAATTGATTACGATGGTTGGCTTCCGTCAACACGAGCAGTTTAATACTTGAACTTTTATTAAATAAAGCATTCTCAAAATTAGCTTAACGCAATATTGTTAAGTTGGCTCACGAAAGGATAGTGCTGCAGATATCGACTACGCCTGAAAACTTCCAGAGTTCCAGCAACCACCAGCAAACTTCCTGCGCTGCGTTTTTTGCTCTCACAAAGCCACCCCCAACTTCCGTTCGGAAGCATCGGCAACTTCTGCGCGTGAAACACGGTTGCTACGAATCTTCTCTGTCACTGCTAACCACATTATATTCTGGGAACCTCGTCCCTAGATCCCATTTAATCACTGATATTAATTCATAAATAGAAAAAAGTAATTGTAATGGAGGAAATGGAGAATATCAAAATTAGTGAATTGTTTGGTTACAAGCTAAGGAAATAGTTATTTGTTAGGAATAACCCTTCAAAAAAGACGTGACAAAATGATGCAGAAGTTATCATAAAAAACTATTTACAAAATGCAATGAGGATAAAGCTTAAGGTTTCCTATATTATAAATTTTCTCATTACCATATTCCCATAAAATTACCCACAGAAACTCCTTAGTAACTTTTTTTTAATTTCAGGGAGCTATTTGAACATTATAAAAAAACTAGGGTTCTTTTATAAACACACCAGGGTCATACAAAATCAAGAGATCCGCCAATAAAAATAAATTTAGGGAAACCTAACTGATGTTTCTGTATATTTCAAATCCCCCAGTCCTCATATTCGTTTCTCTCGTTCGTCCTCTGAACTCAATCTCACTCCAACTACCAAGTGGCGCGCCACTACACGTCATACAACTTACAACAATCTGTGTTTGATTTATTTTGTGAATGATCAATAAAAAAGTATGTGACACTTGAAGGGAAAAGTACAACCCGCGCACGTTTTCTTCAGTCATAGACCGTCTTCCCCATTAATCATCAATAGTAGAATAATAAATAAATATACCGACAAAGCAAGGTTAGTAACTTTCGAAAATAGACATTTTCACTTCCGATTTGTAGAAAACCAACTTGCATCGGTTAACAAACTACGTGTTTATGTTGTTACTATTTTGTTATGGGCTATGGGCCTACCACAAGCAGCAAAAGAAGATCTCAACAAAAAGTGCGCGTATTGAAGCTAAACTTAGAAGCAGAAGCAAACAGGGGGTCATCTCAACAGTTGCTAAATGAATCAGGGAAACTGAATAAAGACCTGATCAATAAAAGGGTCATTCACTCAGAAGCTGAAGTACAAAACTTCTGTATTTTTCTCAGGGATACTATGTAGTCATCTTATAAGTTCTAGATTAATAATTTCATACTAACTACACATTTCATAAAAGTCAACATTTAGTGTCTCGTCATAACTAATATGAGACTAGTGTCGTCACACCGTATAAATATCGGTATATTAAAATATCGCAATCTCGAAAACGCACGTTCAAAAAAACCTGAAAACACTCAATTTGGACCAAAATGCATGGCTTCAATCTCAGTTCCACCCCCACCCCGAATCCCCACCTCGCAACAAGAGAAGTGCACGAGACGACAGACGATTGCGCGCTGGCACATGGAGGGGGCCGTAAGCGTACTCTCGCGCTCGCTGAAAGACACACTCCAATGCGCACGCCAAGGGCAAGGGATACGGAAGGGCACGAGGGGGGAAGAAGAGCATAGACCGGCAAAGGGCGCCCCCACGAAGAACAGCCGCCCGCCGCTCGGCGGTCCAGGGCAAACATTTTAGCAGAATTTTCAAAATACGTGACTGTATTAAATGCCGATTCATGCCTATACTGAATTCACAGATATTTGAATTCATTAGCACGACTTGTAGACTTCCATGAGCCGTGATCATCCAAAGATTTTAATTTGTTAAAGGCAAAATTCCATTTTTTTCATTGAATATTAATTGAGAGAAAATCAATTTCTATGTTTCTTTAACGACATATAGAATTTATATTTCCTCTACATTTCGCAAACTAGATCCATTTTGATGCTTTGAAATATAACAATATACGTGGGTTTTGGATCTGAAAATCTATACGTGTATTTTTATTAACATTGGGTTGATTGTAGAATATATGCGGTGCGAGAGTTGATTCTTGATTGTTGTGCGCCGCCCCCTCTTAGGCGTCGTATCACGCTTCACAACACCTCTTGTCCAACACACACACACGCACACACGCGCGCACACACACACACACATATATATGTGTATATATATATATATATATATATATATATATATATATATTGAAACACAGAATGTTTCCTTATACTAATTAGAATCATTAGCATAAGAAATTTGAGTTCATTTTGGACTGCGTAGTACAGGCGGCAGACGCGACGGACGGCAGTGGGGAGGCCCGCCGCCGCCGCCGTCGCTGCCGCGAACACAGCGTGGGAACGACGGTTACAAACCGAGCGTGGAGCGGCGGAGAATTCAGCCGTTACGACAGTTGCGAGGAGGGAGACGGACGAGGCGGTCGCCAGGGGTCGGGGGTGGCCGAAGTGTGGCCGGAATGTGGCCGGTGAAGTAGAACGTTAGTTAATGCAAGATCTGTTGAAACAATAGTTAGGAGGCCGGAAAAGTAATATGTAGAAGAGATTTGTGTGAGCAGAACAGTAAATCGAGCTCATGCCATTTGACGCAGTCAGAACAATACCAGAACTGCGTGTTGCGAAGCTGACGCGGGCACGCGTAGTGGCCGCGTGCTATGTAGTCATGTCAAACGGTGAAGGGTAATTAGAGGGAAGTGCGACGCCGAAGTACCAGGAGCCGAGATCGAGGAACCTGCGAGGCCGCCAGCCAAGGCGACCACTACACCACCAGCCGCCGTCTACGCCAAGCTGCTGCGGAGGTCGGCGATACCTGCCGATGCGAGCCGTAATTCAAACAACGAAGGTATTTGTTGGGGCCCCAAGGTATGATAAAACTCATGTTAAATCTGATCTTGGTACGAAGGCAAAGTGTATTGGTGTTCTAAATCATGTAATTAACAGATTTGGTTTGTGAATAAATCCTGTTTATAATTGGACTACATTTACTAATTAAACTTCCCAATGCTATATCGACTCCTCGTAGGGACCCATTCACGAAAAAGATACCCTCCTTTAGTAATTTCTTGCAGTGAAAGTACCGGCATTACCAGGTACGTCACTATATACATATATATACATATATATATATATATATATATATATATATATATATATATATTGTTGGCAATCACACAAGTCCATTTGAAAATCAGCACATGACACTTTTAAACAGCCATCGACAAACATTTTCACTTTAGTTGATATTTACCTACTATTACAGGGAAATGCATTAATACATTTTTATACTATGTATCAAATACGATAGTACTATGGGTTACGAAGTATAGTATTATGGGTTACAGTTTAACGAATTATGATACGCATTTGTTAAATTTGTTGTACATTTATTAAGTGGACATTTTAACATAATTATTGATATAATTTAACTATGTCTAAGCTACAGGTGTTATATCGTAGCTGACAAAGCGAGACGTTCCACTTTAGGATTCCTCAGAGTGCATCTGTATTTGGCCTATTTGATGTTCGGGCGAAAATTGCAGTTTTGAATCGAATTTTTAAAAGACACAGATGACTACAGACCTCAGTCTAATTGTGTCCGAAAAGTTCCTTTAAACAGGGCCTTTCAGTGTAGAAGAATAGTATCAATTAACTTCAATTATTCTGCCAAATTGAATCATTTGACATGGAAGTGGATTAACTTTAGAGGCATCAATAAGAGAATGAGAAGAAATTTCGAAAATAAATGTGTAGATCCTGTGTAAAAAAAATAATATTTATTAGACTTAAATGAAACATGACAAGTAGGTTTTCTGTAATTGGATACATACTAGTTATGCGAAAAGATTACTATTCCTTCAATTGGAAACGCTCTTGAAAGGTCTAGAACATTACACTTTTATTGCTTCACTAAAATTTTGCACTGATTCTAGTCTAGTCCCGCGGCTTCAAACGTTGATTTAAGAAATTAAGAAAGGTCTCAAGCTGTCCGAATCCCCTTGTAACGACTGCTCCTTCCTCGAAGGACGAAGGTGGAGCAAGTGAGAAGCCAGAGATGGGGACATCGTCCTCTGATATCATTTCCGCGCCTCCGCAGCCCTGTGCCGGCGAAGCGCAGCCGCTGCCGCTGTCTGGCTACCGTGCATTGCACCGCCCTCTTCTGCCCGAAAGCCAACTTCTTCATCCCCTGCAATGAGCTCCGAAACACAGCGGCGCGCTCCGAACCGCCAGACGCCTGGCCGCCGCCCCCTCCTGCCCCGTGCGAACCTATCCGACTGTTCTGACCGACCGCTTCGCACCCTCTGCACCCTCCGCACCCTCCGCCCCTCCGCACCCTCCGCTCCTCCGCACCCTCCGCCCCTCCGCACCCTCCGCTCCTCCGCATCCTCCGCTCCTCCGCACCCTCCGTCCCAACAATCCCAAACACCCTAAACGACCCCTACGTCTCCTCCGTCCCAAACGTCCCAAATCCCAATTGTAGTAATCGACCCTTCTGACCCGATCTTTCCTTCCAAACTCTTGAATCGGATCAGCTATTCTGACCAATCCCTCCGAATGCTCCAAACTCTCAGATCCAATCGCCCTCTCTGTCCAAACCGATCCCTCCGCAACCGCCCTCCTCTCCGTCCCAACCATCCCCTTCATCCGAACCGTTCCAACTGTTCAAAGCGACTTCTGCAACCCCTCAGACCCCTCGGACTACTCCGTCCCAACCGTTCTAATAGACCCCTCAGTCTCACACCACCTAACCGACCTCTCCATATCCCGTACAAACTATTCCATCCGATCCGTCCCAACTGCTCTTACCAACACCGCCGTCCCCCACAGTCCCAACCGTTCCAATCGTCCCCGCCACATCACTAGTCACCCCTTTCTGGTGCCCTCTCTCCCACTGCTCCCCTACCCCACTGTCTCCGCCGTCGACCTTGTCGCCCCTCCCACCCCCGCGCCACCGTCGGGTGCCTCACCTCCGCCGCCCCACAGCCCCTGACAAACCCCGTCGCCCTCGCCCGCGTCGCCATTGTGCGACGGCGACCACAGAGCTTTGACGCCACCGGAAATATCTCCCCAAGCGGATAGACCCACCCCGGTGACAGGGTGGCCTCTCTGCTTACTAAGCGACGGACACAATGAGAATATCAAGTGCCCCGCTCGTTCCATTGTCTCCCCTCAGTAACAACTTCACGCTAAAAGCCGTTCTTATTGTTAAGACCGAAAAACATTCCTAGATGGCAAACTTACAAATTTTATCACATAAAACATTCTAACCATGATGTCGTTTTGTAATGTTAAATTTATTAGTGGTACCAATAATAATAATAATAATAATAATAATAACAATAATAGAATAATAAAAGTATAATAATAACACAAGAGAGTTCAGAAAATCGTTTTTCTTAAAAAGGAAAATAATATATTATGGTTATAAAAATAGATATAATTTGAATTTATTTCGAGCAATGGTTTGGTATTTTTCTTACACGTACTTACCAAGAGTTGTTCTTATATTCATGCAATAGTAATTCCATTTGCTCCACTTTGATGCATGTTAGAAAAACTTCTTTTTCAATCAGAACTGCCGAATTGTAGAAATTTACCTAAAAAATAAAAATAATCGAAAATTAACAGTAATAGACGCAAATTTGTGATATACTACATTTACCCCATTTTAAACACTCTTTTGGTGATACTCCAAAGAAGAGGTAAAACGTACGCAATTATGTTTGAGGGGAAAGACTGACAGAATGAAAAGAGTTTCCCCTCAATCGGAAACAATGATAATTTTTGCGGGCAGCGACAAGGAAATCCGCATGTAGAGAGATCATGAACTGCAAGTATAATAATGCTGGTGAATGATACCCTAATTCAAAGTCTGCTAACTTCTACTGAAGTTATCTTTACACAGGCATTATCACTGCGTACGTGACATTATATTCTATGTGAAATCAAGCCTAGGGGTCAACTTTAACCTTTCAGTGTCGCTCCCAATTGTGATACGGAGGGAAAACATGACATACTCGTACTGGATAAACCAGTTCACAAAGTAGCATTTATTGGATTAAAATTAGATACTCGTGGAAACATTATGCCTCCTCTCTAAGCATCCATATTCAACGAAGCATCTTTGCTTTTATTGATGAGTAATATGACGTATTTTCTCCATTTTGTAACACAAAATATTAATATTATATCGATTTAAATATCAAAACACTGAAAATTTCTTCGCATTTTTTACTTGAAAATCATGTGGCGTAAATCAATTATTTCTTGCGAGGACTTATACCATGCAACTCTCATCGCGCGCAATCATACGTACATGAGTGGTGGCGCGCTCGAAATTTCCGGTAATTTCAATAGTTGGAATTAATTAATCAAACGTAAAATTATCGTGAATAATAGGAAAAATTACACAGATAATAAACTGCTATCGTGAGTAACGGAGCGGGTTGTTGTAGTCGTTTGTCTCCTTTTACAATCTATTAATAGAAGACTCTAAAAGAACCAGCAGGTTTCATCGGGTCATGGTGACTACATCGAGGGTTTCTCTGTTCGACATGATGAGAAGTTTATGCATTATTTACTGAAGATATTAGCACTGCTAATTTCATAGTATTTGGAGAAGTTAATAAAACTTGGATGTAACTTGTTAATATGTAAGATGGAATTATTGTAATTAAATTGTTATTTTGGTTGAGAATGTCTATTATTTATCATAAGAAAAAGTTATCAATGGGAAGACTAAGGCATATCTGTCTCTCTCTGATGATTGCGATGTTATGTGTTAAAGCAGTTTTTAGCTAAAATAGACATGCCAATTCTTTAAGGCGTGTATACCTGCATTACATTTTTATTTTCTTCTTGTTAGATATTTGAAAGGGTTTTAGGGAGTCATGTTTAACTGTTCTGAAGTGGTGAAGGCGAAAAATCCATTGTTTTTATTGATCATACGATCTTGATTTCCCTATGCTGGTGGTCAAGGTTTATGCTTGTATTTGGAACTTCTGAAAAGTTGCAAAGATTGCAATTTTTGTTTGTAGGCAAGGGTGAGCACAGATAAAAAGTATTAAGACAAATGCAATCGCTGTTGGAGGAGAATTCTAGCGCCCAGCTGCTATGATCGGTACTTTTCTGTGTTTTCTCCGATCAACATCAGGGGATGGCCGGAGCAGTGCCCTAACAAAAGGGGCACAAACCGCGCGCGATCTTTTCTTCCTCTTCCTTGTCCTTTACTAACCTCTTACTTACAAACATTAACACTCACATGCCTTACAATACCACACATGCCGGGAGACCGGTCTGGAGCTTAAAGGTTATCCCGGCTGGGACGGTACCCCGCCGTGGGAGATGCCTGATTAGAAAAATCTTCACTAGCCGACGTAGATCGTCACCACTTACCGGACTAATGACCTTAGCAGTTGACGCGCCCGAAATCATTAATCAACCAAAGAAACTCTGCGACGACCCTCCTTGTTGAAGGCGGCGGCAGGAGCTTAGGGAGGGAGTTGAAAGGGGTCGGTAGGGGCGTGGTGGGGGGTGCAGGAAAGAACAGGTGCTCTCAGGAAGACTTGGATGGGGAGGGGGGAGTGCAGGCGTCGCTTTAGATTCCCCGTGAGGCTGAAGCAGAAGTAGCAAACGTTGGAAGCAGAAATTGAAAAACTTCCAATGCCTCAAAGCTAACATCTACTTCAACCGTAATTTTTACTTCTGCAGCTGTCTTTCTCTGGAGGGCGAATTACATTTTTATATTGAATGGTACCTACATTTTTAACTTAAAACTACTGCGTTGTGAGGTATGAGATTGAGCGACCGTGCTCTCCCAGGGCAGTCAGAACTCTTTTTTCAAACATCTCTAGTACAGTATTCAAACGTTGCCAATGATAAAACTCATTAAAACTGCAATGACGAGAAACTTTGAGAATAACATTCCTAATACGTCTCGTTTTAACTTTTTAACATTTTCAGCAAGAAAATTTTGTCAGTACCAAGCACATGAAACGCATTTACAGTTGTTTATATATCAACGTAAGAAATCAGTATTATTTCTGTTCGTTCCCAATTCTCTTTTACCGCCAGTTCTGTGGTCGGAGAAGGGAATGATTTCTAATGTGTTTCTATCAAAATTAAAATAATCTATTCCCTTGTTTGAAGATATATCTAAATATTTAAAAGATATATCTATATTTAAAAGCTTAGTATTGCCGACGACAGTTGGGGTTATCTCGTATATCTGTTTGGTAGGGGAAAAATTACTCATCATATAAATCTGTCATCATTTTCTTCATTAATAGCTTATACCAACACAAAACGCCTTGCCAAGCAGTTCTGACGACAGTCCTGGATACATTTCTGATTTAGTATCTTAATACTATTTTGCTGCTTTTTCCAAAACATTATAATAAATAATATATTAAGCTACACGAAAAAATACGAATTACAACTGAGCTGCCCTGTATCTGCTCGGCGTATCATATTGGAGAGAACGCGGTAGCATTTCGCCATTCGACCGACGCAGACCGCCGAGCAGAGCGCCAGAGCAGGGCCCAGGGGCTGCGTTGATTGCAAAAATTGCCAGGGGCGCTTGACTCCATTTGGCAAACAGGTGAAATGCGTCTCCATAAATAAACACAAAAACGGCAAATACAACACGAGGCGCGGTGGAGAGGCAAGAGGCTGCAAAACAAACGCCCACCGCAGCGAGCTGATTGACCACTGACGGAGGGGGGGGGGGTTCAGGAGTGTCGTCAACTTAGCAAACACATGTATTGAACCTCGCAAACAAGGAGCTGCGCACAGGGTGGAACCACACTGCGTCTCATGTCCCTCTTTGATTATTTATATTTTCGTTCTATCTCTTTCACTCTCCTAATTTCTCTCCCTCTCTCGTGTATTATTCTCTAATTTTCTGGTATTTCTAGTCCTTCCCCTTATCTCTTTGGCTTTTCTTCCATTGTCTTTGTTCTTCTATAAATTTTCTCTTTATGTTATTTTGTTTCCGCTTTCTTTGGGAACATTCATTAAACGTTTTGTCTTCTTTCGATTTCTTTGTTACAGTACAATTTTTAACCACAATCACTCTAACATTTGTAGAAACGATAAATATTAAGTACTGCAAAGAGACCATTGGAATTTTGAGAAAAATACTTCAAAGGTTTTTTTAAACACATCAGTGCCTCATTATTTTCAATAATTTGTTTCATTAAGGTACAGATTCTGATATTTAAATAAATAATGGTAGAAACAACTCTCTAAAATCAATAGAACAGGTCTCTCACGGAGATGCTCGTTTAATTTTGCTAGAGATCGACGTTGACGGCCAAATAGCTGTTTGTTTACGGAAGCGAGTTACGGAAGAGGGAAAAGAAGAGGGAAAGGAAGAGGGAAAGTAGAGAAGCAGTACGTCTAAAGATGGGAACCGAGAGGGAAAGCACGATTCAGAAGGACGGAGACCGGTGCAGTGTTTGTTAGGGAGGAAAAGTGATGGTACGCGATGAGGGTTGTGCTAAAGAAATGTTGCTGAGTAGCATCTGAAAATATAATATACACACAGTTTTAGTGAGAGGTTGTTAAAATGTTTTTCCATGTCAAATTATAAGTTCTCAGCGAGATCCTATCGGTTAATATTTATGCGCCATGTAAATTAATACCAAGTGAACGTAAATTAATCTTTTTGTAATGGATGAACTAGCTCGCTGTCTATCTCTTAATTGTTACGGAAGGCGGTAATACAAATACAAATATACGTTCGAAGAACTCGCGCTTAATCCAACTCACTCCTCCTTGCGTCATAGGCGCTACTTATTTTCGGTCTCCCTCCTTCACACTCTCTCCTCTATCTCTCACCAATGTTTCTCTCATCATTCTCCTGTTTCTCTCCTCCCTCATCCCCCTCCCTCATGCCCCTCCCTCATCCCCCTCCCTCATCCCCCTCTTTCATCCCCTTTCTCATATCCTACTCTCACCCTCCTCTTTCACTCTCCTGTCTCGCTCTCCTGTCTCTCCCCTCACTCTCTCTTTCCTTCTCACACACACACGCACTCTCTCTTCCTCTCTCTCTCTTCAACCTAACTTTTTCATTCCATCACCTCCTTCTGGCGTCGTAACATGCAGTGTGTCGTAACAAAAGTGTGAAAGTAATGGCAAACGGAAAGTGGTTGGGTCGAGTCGGCTCACTTTTAAGACTTACGATCAATACCTCCTTGTGTAGGCCCTCCTTGTGTAGGTCCTCCTTGTGTAGGTCCTGCTTGTGTAGGCCCTCCTTGTAGACTCCAACACCGTTCGCACAACCATTCGAATGAAGTTCTCGGGACTTGGGAAGAATATAGGGACCAAAGAGGAGACATTACTACAGGGTAAAAGCTTCAACAGGACGCCCCTGCCACCCGATGTCCTCTAAGCCTCGCGTAACAGAGAAAAACTACACGCATTACACTACGTAGTCACGAACGAAATAGCGGCGCTGGTTGCAAAATTCGAGTCGGAAGCTTCATACCCAGAGACAACCCAGTTAAATACACTAATTCATTTCTTGGCTTTCTAGTTGTGACCTTTGAATGCAATTCATCTTATAATTGTTAGTACGGATGCCAATCAGTAGATATTAGTGACAGAATTACAAATATTACTTACACATCGACTGAGATCATTGAGTCATTCGCGAACGATTTGTTTACAGTGACTCTTTGTTAAGTTGATTTTTGTTCAAAAGAAACCATAAAACGGGTCAAAGAGAATTTACGCATGTACATTCCTCCTCCAGCGGTCGGAGGTAGATGATTAGCGTGCCCGCTTTCCGGCGCAACCCCAGGTTTCTTTCCTGGTCGCGGCAAAAATTGATTGTGCACTTTTCTTGCAATGCCCCAGTATCTGTTGATGTGTGACAATGAGAAAGCACACTTTTCGCACACTTTTCAGGGTGAGATTACTAGAAATACAGCAAAGTACATACATTCCTCCTGCTTTGAAAGCTCTACGACAAAGGTTTTAGATATTAACACTATTTCGTCACTTTGAACATAGGACAATCGTATTCCTGAAACGTTACCTTGATATGGCCAAAGTTGCGATAACGCATTCAGTTTTTAGGGAAATAGATTTCTGTATTCCGTTGAAATTTACACACTGTCTCAACCGAAATGTCCTTGAACGTGTAACGTTCTTAATGCGACAGCTGTTTTTTATAAATAAAATAAAAATAACGTATTTTATTTAATCTGTAGTTTTTGTGAACATCTCATTAATATTATTGGATATTTTTACAAATAAATTGATGATGACTTTTCAAATTATTAATTGCTCAATAGACAGACTGCAATCATACTTTTGAGAAAACATACGCGAGAAAGAAGTTAGCGAACACAAGGAATGAGAGACGAAACGAGAATTACAATATATTGTGAGAATCGGAATGAGAGAAAAAATATATACATTTTCATAAGTATGGAAATAATTCCGGTAGCGAATGTATACTCGGTCCATTCTCATTCTTCGTTTCCGAACCGTTGAGAATCCAGAAATTGTTATGTGGTACGTTGTATTTTTGTTCCGTTGCCAAAAGGAGAGGGGCAAGTAATTTTCGAGTCATCTGGTTTTCGGACGCTACGAGAGTCTCGTGATGAATGAGACGAGCGTCGATGACCAATGATTCACACGTTGAGAGTGGAGCCCTCGTTCCGCCATCGCGGGCGTGTTTGTGGTGCGCGTTCGCGCGTCGTAAAGTTCAAACGCCAAGCGCGCATGCGCAGATAAATCCACGGAAACACCGACAGACGAATAAATCTGCGTTTACTGCCACAGACAGGCGCGCAGAGGCGCGAGCACCGGGTGAGTGCCGTTCGCGTTACGTTACGCGTCGATGAGAACGTGCGCAGACGACTTCTAAGATGAAATCGACTATCAGGACACTCGTTTTAGAGAAATATCCCGAACACTTATCCTCACTTGTCGTCCAGATGGCCGAGATCGTTAAGGCAGTAGTGTCGTAGCGATACGTAGTGTACAGCTCGGTGTTTCGCAGTGCGGCGAAGTGAAGTGTGGTGAAGTGGAGTGCTATGAAAGATTGCACGGTGAAATGTTCACGATAATTTGTAAAGTTTGTACATTTTGTACAGTTTTTAAGTTTTGTAATGTTAAGTTAGTGTATTCTGCCACCAAGTTCTCAAACTTAATTGCAGATTTATTAATAAATCTAATCTAATCTAATCTCGAACTGAAGGATCGCGGGTTCGAGTCCCGCCTCAGGCATGGTTATATTTGTGTTCGCCCCTTCACTCCCTACCATCACCATATCATGTCATCTTCATAGTTATCATAACATTAAATCCAACAGTGGTCACTAATGACCTAGTTGTTGATGCGACTTTAAAAAGAACGTCGACCAAAAAAGAACGTCTCTCCACTTGTTAAGAGAGAATAAAATTCTGCGACTCTTACCCCCCATGCAAATCAATATCTGTAGTACAGCGATAGCGTACGTAATAGTTTGTAGAATCTCACAGAAGTTTTGTTGACTGGAAGCCCTAACACTCTGATACGTACGGTTGTAAAGTTTCCATTCAATGTAAGTTGCCACGGTGATTTTTTTCAAATCATTGCACGTTAATTCGAACGTCAAGATTGTTGTCACTGTTTTCAACAGCTTTGGTACATTTTAGTGAAAAACAGAATATATTTCTCTGCTCCTTCACTCTGATAACAGCAATTCTCCCGAGCAAGGGCGCATTCAACCGAGTTGCAATTTCTTCAGAAACTTCATTTTTTATGCAATGTTATTTTTCACGTATATATGTTTTTTATTATTATTAAATTGTACAATCTCGTGAATTTGATTCAAGACATTAATAGAACGTGGCAACTTTCACAGAAATTACGTATCTGATAACACACATGTCTCACATGTTTGTAAACACTTCCACGTCAACTGTATGAAACGACGCACCACAGGGCCACAAATCTCTGCTCAGCACTCTCTGAGTCATTCACACTTGGCATGCGATAGCATTATCTTTCGTGATATTTAGACTGCCTCGTGAATACTAGGGTACCCCGGTGTTGATCGTTGTTTAGAAGTCACCACATGCGCTAGACATCCACAGCCTCAGTCGTACGCAGGTAAGATACGTTTAAAAATCTAGCCGCACCGGAAACTTCGGAACCTTCTATAATCCCGGATTTTAAAACCTCCTAGTGCTTATTCACCAAATTCCACATGTATTGCTGAAATTTTCTTTTAAATTCCTATCTACTCGTGTACAAACGTGCAATGTTTAATTAAAAGCGACGTTCGCTCAATGTATTTAAAAAAATCTATCACAAACATAATTCGATCAACTGATTACCCCAATATCTTGAATTGTTTAGTAAAACGTCGACTTCAATATTCTGAACCATTTATAATATATTCTCGATAGGCATATTTATTGTCTAACCTGTATATTAGAACAAAATCACCTAATCATTTTCCTCGCATGAACAAGCGTTTTATGAATTCGGTTCACGTAATAGATTATTTCAAAAACACAATGATTACAAATTGCACCATTCTATCTTCAAATTATTATTAATTATCAAAACAGCACCGTACATACCAGCAAATGTTTAACGGAAATGTGTTAAGTGTTGTTGCGCTGGATTGTTGATACTCGTAGTGATAGAGCGAAATGCCGGTCTGGCGAATTCACCAACGCGCGCACTTTACAGCTATTCAGCAAATAAGGAAAACCGACGCTGCCGGACTCAGCCCAGGTGCATCCGCCTCAGATACGTCTCGACGACATTGAAGGGGAAGAAAAAACGTAGCGGAAACTTCGCAGCGTGAAGGCAGCAACGAATTGTCATTCGGATGTTCTGAGCTCTGCGATTGCCTCGTTCCTTCAGAACACATTCCAAACAATGAGCGGAAATTCCACGCTATTTTTTTTTCTTCTTCTCCGACTTTGAACCGCCGCCGCGCCCTGCTGCAGCGCCTTCGCTTCGCCGTTTCCGACAGCAAGGCGCGTAGCTCTGGCGACGCCTCTGCGGGTACGGAGTGGTGGCGGGGGGAGGAGGGGGATTTCGCGCCATTTCCCACGCGCCTCCGCCCATACGCAATTTTCCGCAAGAGCTGCTTGCTTTGCTGTTTGCGCACGCGACTGCTGCGACGGAAGCCGGGGATGCCGATGGAGGGGAGGTGTGGAGTGAGAACGAAGGGCGGGAGGACGGGCACAGAAGATTAGCGGGGAGGATGGGCGGGGAGAATGAGCGAGGATGACGGGAA
Source organism: Gryllus longicercus (assembly GCA_038098605.1). Taxonomy (NCBI): domain Eukaryota; kingdom Metazoa; phylum Arthropoda; class Insecta; order Orthoptera; family Gryllidae; genus Gryllus; species Gryllus longicercus. The sequence continues at coordinate 3,814,925 of JAZDUA010000007.1, forward strand.
GGGAGGACGGGCGGGGAGGATGGGCGAGGAGGATGGGCGGGGAGGATGGGCGGGGAGGATGGGCGGGGAGGACGGGCGGGGATGTGCACAGGACGCGTTGGGCGGGGTCGATGGGTGGGAACAATGGAGAAGGCGGTGGGCATGGGAGGTGGGGAGACGCCTATGACGAGAAAGAGGGGCGGGAACGATAGGCGAGGAAGATGCGCAAGAAGCAAGGGATGGGCAAGTTGGTTGAGGGAGGAGGAGGATGAACAGGAGTTGAGGGGCGGAGGAGGACCGGAAAGGAAGGCGGGGAGGGGGTGAAGACGCGTGTGGCGAAGTGCCTGTGATGAGACCGCACGTTCCAACGACGTGAGTTGTATGAACCCTTCAAATCTACCCGCCCCTCTGCGTGCCACTTCTTGAGAAAGGTTCTTCCGCATTTAAGCAGCATTGCACGGCCCCCTTCCGACCTCATAAATGCTCAATTCAACGGGTAGAAAGAGCGGTACCAATATTTAAGCCAAAGAGCTCAAACAGACGACCTACTCATGAAACTCTTAAGTGACATTTTGAATTAATGTAACTGTGATACAGAATTTATCTAACAATTGTTCGAACAACATAAATAAGATTTAGAATTTACTTTGTTTTGTATCCATTTAAGTTTGAATAAGATAAGCTGTAATGCTCCCGTACAAACATCTCTTGCAGTTCTCATTTCTTGGAGAGTATTGTTAATACTCGTAATGTACTCTTTGTACACAAGTAATTTACACTTTGCAGTGGACGATACACTGACTTCGAGAGGATAAAGAACGCAAACGGAGTTAGTTCCACGGTTTTCATTTCCTCATTCTGTTTAGCTTCTCGATCGCCACATGCGTCGATGGACGAATGGTCTGCCCACACACTTTCACCTAAGGCCGAAGCGAAGTCAAAGGGCGCAAGAAAGACTGCCGAGAACCTGCACACCCTTTCACCACATCTCGCTCCCAGCGAAGTGCCTCTCCAAAGCCAAAGGGCTGCCTGTGGTTGCAGGCTGTTTCTGCACCTGTGCCCGTGATGCCTAGAGGCCGAGACTCCATTCGATCCTTTCAAACGCAAGACTTCTAGGTGCGCAATCACAGAGATTGCTTTCCTGAGGATTTAATACCTCTCAAGAGCACAGTCAAAAAGAATCGATTTTGATATTTAAAAAAAGTATATATTTACGTTCTATTTGCACGCGCCTATATCGATGAAAAACGTATTATTTTTAAATAAAGTTGCCTTACACCAAAATCTTTCAACTACTTTAAAATCCAAACCCTACTTCTGCAGATGCTCTTATAATAAACACAATCTCTTCAGGGTGTGCGCAGATCCAATACAATGCGATTTATATTACGGTCTTCTACGCCATTCGTGTTCTTAGTCAATGCAAGGATGAGTCTGAAGCCACGCCTACTTAAGCTTGGTTGTTATCCTCAACCCTAAAGGCATCGGCTTCCTATAATACGTTTTATGAAAGGGCACAGCTTGGAAAAATAACGAGCCCGAGTAGTTTGGAAAAGGTAATATGTTTAGACTACGCTACCGCGATTGTTAAGAGAATCATTGCAATCTTTTTAAGAACTTTTAATTAAATGTAAGATAAGATGGAAGAACGCTGAGCCACTGATCCGGGAGAGAAGAGAACTTTGAGGTTTCGGGCAGGGTGCTCGTCACGAAGGGCGGGAAGCTGCCGGGATGGGCGTCACTGGGGTGGGGGGTGGGGAGGCAGACTTCGCGGGGAGGGGAGCAGTGGCGCTTGAGTAACCGCGCAGGAGATGGGACTCCTCTTCCCAAACGTGTTCACGACACACTGGATGGGAATTAAGGAAGCAAAATACGGAATTATAAGAATGAAAGACAAAAATTACAGGGGTACAATACGTACTTCATGGTTTATTACAACAAAATTACGAGTTATGAATGCAGATAGAAAGATATACTAGAATTAAAATGAATGAATTTTTGAAGCAGAAAACAAGTTGGTAGAAACCATTTAGTTGAGATGTGTTTTGTATATTTTTATTTGCAACAGATTTTTTTCTGAATGTTACAGTTGCTGAAATTTCAGTTTTTCGTTTTTCAATTGATATTCTTAAAATTATGAATGAAATGTTCTCTTTCACAACTATTTCAAACTTTTCTCTCAAAGACGTAGGTGTGGAAGAATGTCTGGTGTTCCCGTTCCTTGAGTCCCCTACTACTCGTAATTGTGTAATCACCATGTCAATAAAATGATCCGTTGTTTCTTGCACATCTTCAGTTTATAAGTCCTGCTTCTTGGCAGCGTGGAATAATGACAGACGGGGAGACAGGCCTTGGAAGGTAGCGGAGAGGCAGAGTAGTGACGAATTCTGCCAGAGGCGAAGGCACTGGACACGAAAGCTGGTCCGTTGGCGGAGCTGGAAAGAAAAACGAGGCCGAAGTTCCACGTAGCGCTGCCAATCATGAGAAGCGACCCAACAACTGAAATGCTACGAAAGGTCACACGGGCACGGGTGGCTCAAAAGGTCGGCGGTGAGGCGTGGAATGAGGTAGAAGGAAATGGCAAAAATTGGAAGGTTTGGTGAAAGAATACGGGCAGGGTGGGAAGTGCAGTATGTGTGGTCCGAAAGGTATTGCGTAGGGAAGGAAGTGAAGAGTGGGCGCATTAGTAGCTGATATACAAAAAAAGGGCGTAGGAGGGTGGATGGATGGTAGGCGATGGTCGAGGGTAAGTAGAGAGTGGAGAGTAGAATGCAGGTGGAAGAAAAGTGAGAGATGGAGCGTATGCGGTATATGAAGGTAGGTGGAGTGTGGAGCAGGTTGAGGGTGAAAAATAGGGAAAAAATCTGAAGGACATGGAGTGTGGAGGGTACGTGAAGTTTAAAAGGTACGAAAAGTATAGAGGGATGGGCGAGGGGGAGGGTAGAAGAGTGGAAGGTATATGGTGTGTAGAGGGTAGATGGAGTGCATAAGGTGATATGGTCGAACGCGCGCCTTTGAAGTTGCCGCCGGAAAGTGGTTCCGGCGCCGCTCAAGAGAGGGTGCCGATTACTAACGCCGCAGCACCGTCACGCTCGGCCAAGTCCCGGAGCCAAAGAACCCACCCTTATCGGCCAGCGAGTGGTAGGCAGTGTTAAGTGCCTGCCTGAGTGTGTATAAGGTTAAGCGAAGTGTATTACAGAACGGCTACGAACTCGTACTCTTCCTACAGCGAAACAGTGAACATCGCAACGTGTACGGTATATCTCCCGGAACATTGTTCGATCTGGCATGTATTGGTGAATCTCTTGTTGGCTTGTGGTAATAAAAAAACAGTTTTAGAAATCGCTGTTCTTTTTGGATATAACATAAGGTACGAAAAGGATGGAGTATAGGAATGGTAGAGGATGGGTGGAGTGGTCAGTGACTGGTCGGGTGCAGGAAGTTCGGGTGAATTAGAGCTTCAGATTTGGACGTGGACTTTGAAGTTGGTGGATGGGCGGATTTCGTGAAGATGGACGAATACAGATGTGGAGAGTGATGGGTGGCAGTTATCGAGAAGGAGGGGGAGACTAGGAGAATTCGAGGTGAAATTTGGGGGGTGAAGTTTCGAGATGCAGAATTGGAAGTGGGAGGGTGAGAAGTGAAGTGTTGGTGGTGAAGGGCGGGGGGTGGAGGGGCGGAGCGAGAGATGGAATTTTAGAGGGACAAAGAACGCCCGTCAGTGTTCCATATCGTATCTCGTCACTAGACGCTGTCAAAGGCTGTGTGCAATATCGGCAACTCACAACTCCCCCCCTTCAACAGCAGGCGCGCCAGCGGAATAATATGCGGCCTCTGTCAAAAGGAGACAAACTTTTCCGCGCGAGAGAAATCGGCGGTCGTCTTTTCGGTATACGCGCATGCAGCGTTCGCAAAGGCGGACGCCTTCACGCGAATTTATTTCTTTCGAGGCTCGCGACAAAGAAGGATTGCCTAGAAAGGGGACTTTGCGTATGCACAGCTGTCATCACAGTCGCCCAAAATATATTAATTTTAACTTAGAATTACAACTACGGTCATTTATGTTTGTACCAGTCTCAAAAATATCTTTTACATTGTGCTGACAGAGACTGCTTCGATTTTTTAAGGACGATAATCATACTCGCTTTCGATGCAATTTTTATTTACCCTTGTAGATTTGACGAACATGATGAAATAATGGATGCGGTTCACGGTATTGGTCAAAATATAAACAATTAAACAGTTTAGCATCTTTACTGAATCTTCTAATTCCTTCATTAGACCTAATGTTCAATAAAAAAACGAGAAACATCAATTTGGTACACATCTTACTTAACAGTTTGACAGTGAAGCATCATCTTCAACCTCGAACTAAACTCCTCATGAACTTTCTGCTGCACATGAGTCCATCCTACAACACGTCTGGATCGGGCCTAGGCCCCGAAGTAAATGATTGAGCAATACTTGTAGATTCAGTAATTCTGTTAACCAACTCCCTTTTTTGTTTACCAGAAGCAAAACTACTTTACTTCTAATCTCTGCTTTACCTCACCCTATTATTCCTTTCACAATGACACAGATTATATATATATATATATATATATATATACACATTCCCTGAACATTTAATAAAGGTTTCCAAAACCTACTTTCAAAACGGGCTTCTTCGGACATACGTGTCAATTGAATTCAGTAAGATTTCACGTAATGTGAACTGTAGTTCTTTATACGCGCACATTCCCGGCAATAGGCAAATTGCGACATATTACATGTTCTGGTCAAACTGAACACATTTTGAGAGCGTGATCATAAAGTATTTCTTAATTAGAGGAATTACAGTGAACGTACCTAATCTCTCAAAGACAACGCACAGAGCACGAGAGACATCATCAAACTAGGTCTTCTAAACTTGCCCGTTGCTCCTCTTCCTCACACCCCCACTCCATTCTCACTTCCACCCCCACTTAAGAGATATTCCGATGGACTTGCTTTTGCTGACTAGCAAATGAATAGGTATAATTTACGGAAAATCGTAGAATATTTGATTGTAAATGTAGAGGTGATATTTTATTAGTACATTTCGTCTCCACACACACACCCCGCTGCAGCCACTCGGTTCATGTTTACGGCCCTTTACCCCTCCCATTCTAGCCCTCTTTCTCGCTCTCCACGCGGCCCAACTGCGTGAAGGCCACTGCCCGGTGATGCCCGGTGTTGGTGAAGGGCGACAAGAGAGTGAAAATTGCGCATTTCTCGTCAAAGTTAACGCTGAGCTGCACATATACGCAACTCTATAACGTGAAATTTTAGCTCTAAACAGCAGTCACGCGCGAATTAATGCGAGTCTCGTTTCTCAGATTATCCAGTAAGCATCTTTAGTGTTTGCAGTAGTCGCCCGCGCACCGTTGAAGGAACCACCAAAGAGAGAGTATTATCGCCGCTCAAGAGAGGGCGACAGAAGCGGGCGCATCAGCGCCGACTCGCTCAGCTGAATACCGCAGGGCGCGTCTTCGTCCGCACGTCAGGGCTAGCCAGCGGACCTTTAGCCCCGGGGGATATAAAACGGCGCCCAGCCCAGAGAGCGTCTCCCGGCAGTACAGTGTTATAGTGTTCAGTGAGTACGAAGTGGCTAGTAAAACGGACTCTCTCTCCTGGATTTGGAAATCAACGACTACTGCAGTGAACTTTGGACATCATCTCGGTTGACGGCGATTTTGGCTTTTGTCGGTACATCTATTTTAACATTGTTGAACTCGCTTGTTAATGGTTAATCTTTACATGTGAAAGATTTTATATACTTGTTTTTATGAAAGTACGTATTTTGGACATAACAATCTTCCCTTCAGGCCATTCACTTGTCACCCTTCGGATGAGGGATAATATCAATGCGTGCATGGGCACCCTCAACGCATACCTCTCTCCCCTTTCCCAACCTTCCCCACCCTTATCTACCCTCTCCTCCCAAGATCCACTCCACACTCCCTTCGACTAGCTCTCTTCCAAGAGGAGCGAGCGTGAAAATATTTGCGGGTATCGGTGGGGTAAAACTTCGAAATGCGGTCGCCCTTCTTGCGCTGTCACAACGAAAACATACGCCAGTCGACGCTAGTGCACCGAAAAACTACTCTGATCGCCCCCTCATGCCCGCACCTACCCTGGGCACGCCCTATAACATGCCATCACCCTCACGTGGAACGCTACCATGCAAAGAATTCACCATAATAACCGCCTAAATGTGGAAACCAACAAGCGAGAATTTTTAGGGTGAGATAGAAAGCATGGAGAAACGCAGCTACCTTAGGAAGCTTTACGTCAATAAACATTGACTTTCATATTCTATATCTCTGTAAGTAGAAAAAAATAGAAGAGATATTTGAAAATCAAATGAAGGAAAGAACACAAAAACAGTTTCAGCAAAAAATTTAAGTTTTCTAAATACTAAACATATTGCCAATCATAAATATATCACAGGCTACTACTATTTAATTAATCATACTCTGCTAGTATTGAGAATTTTGTTTATGCTGCAAATTATTAATAATCCTCAAACGTTCAAAAATGTATTATTTGATTTGTAGAGTCCAGTAAAGATAGGGACAGTACTGAATAAAAATATGTTTTTGTGTAGGTATTGGCATTTTGGGAGTACTGTCCGACTTCGCCGACAAGCTAACGGAGTCCCCCCATACCTGAGCCTTGTTTAATTCCCACACTTTGTGGGTATGCGAAACATGTGTCGAACATGGCTCATTTCCCTTCACCGTAAGTAGCGAACTCCGCCTCCCTGATGTTTTCTTCGCCACACAGCTACAGAAATTAAGCCGATTTTACAGGAAAGCTATTACTCTGTTTTTGACTGACCGAGAATCGAACCCGGGCTCGCACAACAGAAAGTTGTTACGCTGCCCATAAGCCACCTAAGGCTTTACATTTTTAATGCATATTTAAATATGTGTTAAATATTAATTTCCCTGGACAATGCCTATTCCTGTCTCTTTGATGCTTCACTCCAAACGTGCGTGGTGGTCATACAACTCTGTTATTTATATTTGTTGCGTTTTTGTGTGCCTCTCAACTCACACCCGGCCATTCCCCACCCTCTTCTTCATGCAGGCTCATCAGCGAGAGTACCTTCCCTAGTGGTTGAAAGACGGCCGACTGTTTTATTAAAAGTGATAGCTTATTATACAAGGCGTGGGTGATGAATTAATGGCTGCAAAAATAATTAAATGCCGCCGGAAGAGCGACGGGAATGACGGGGATGGATGAAGCTTAATCATTATCAGCGTCACCTCAGGAGCTCATTTTTTTTAAATCGCATAGGAGCGTTCCCGGTGACTGAGGCTTTTGGGAGACTGACGTATTCGCAAGCACGGCCACCTGGGCGCAGGGTAACGCAATCGCTGCAGAGTTACATCGGAAATGTTCTAAATAAGCGGCGAATTTTATTAAAAATAAATGGTCCAATAACCAAAATGATTTGCATTCCTCTAATTTTGGAATTTATATTTAAATATTTGTGTGGAACATTTGTTTTAAAAAAATGTTCCACACAAACAAATGTTAACAAATGTTATGTTACGTAAAGAAAAAATTCACATTGTTGGAATCTTTATAGATGCTGCAATGCGTACAATGTTTTCAATGCAAGTGTGGATTGAGAAATTTTTTACAGACTTCCTTATGCTTTCGCGGCCATTCTTTACCAGACCCCAAAATGTGCCTTGAAACTTAACGCCTTAACCTTTTCTTCTCATTCCTAGGAATGCTACTAACAAGTTCGCAGCCTCGGAAGAAGGCAAAATATGGGGATAATCTGGGTGCGAATTAAAGCGAGATGAGTAAAACTAGGTGTGAAATAACGTAGCCCAAATGGCGGCACGATAAGGAGACCGAGACAGACGCTGCTGTGGAAATAAGCGAAAAGAAACGGGTGGAGGCAGCGAAAGCCAAGAACGAAGCTCCCGGACTGGGTTCAGAAGGGTGCGATATTGTGAGATTAACAAACAACCAAAGAGCTTAGAAAAGGAAAGTATGGAAGGGAAGATAATATATTGTAAAGACGTTGGAGGCAGTGCGAGAGCGCTTGTGAGCCCTGATAGCACGATTAGCACGCTTGAGACCCCTGGATTAAGTTCTGGCAGATTATACGACTGCCATAAACGATGAATAATTACAGAACTTCCTCCCCTCAGCACCCCCGCTTATACCATCGACGTCTCACAGCACCCCACCTTTCCACTCATTCCCCTGTTCCACGTTCCTGATATGTGGGCAATAATTTGGATACTTAAAATTTAACAGGTACGTTTATACAGACGTAATCACAGTACAAGTGTTTGTACTTCAATTTATTGTGAGGTTGGTAGCTGCGGTCATTGATGCTCGGCTACGAGAAGGATGGGAATGGGAAAGTTATATCGGCGTGGCTCGTAGCGGATGATGCTCCGGCGTTCTGCTAGTCGCAGAAACCACTGTTCAGAACAGTCGGCCTCTACGCATACGATAACGCTATGCGCCACAAACTCATTGCTGTTAAACTAATAAAGCAAACTTCTGCCTCCCTTCAGGGATAAAACACGTGACCTGTAAATCTTCTACACCCTCGATTTGTTGTCGTCATCATCAGGTAATAACTGGACATACTTCTTACTTGCCCTCAAATTTGATTTACAATAAATAATCTATCCTAAAAGGCTATTGTGGTCCATAAATATTCAAGAGCACATAGCTTGCAGTGACCGCCTCTGGCTAGACACAAGTTGACAGAAGCAGAAGGACATAGAGGAATCCCCCTGCTCCTCCGCTCTCCATCTGCGAGCCCCCCCCCCCGCCAATCCACGCCAAAAGTCGTTTGACTCGTCGAGGCTCCTCCACCATATTTTTTATATTTCCATATTTTCCCTCTCATTCTTTGAATTTGATCGTACCGCACTCTGAGGCATCTGTGACTAGACCACTTTCTTGATGCGTGAAGTCAACATGTTGAAACATAAAAAGCTGCTATATGCGACATTACTTTTTGTTCTGTTTTCAACGAGTTCCATTATAAGTTAAAATCTTATTTTCCTTTTTATAATAGTGTTTCCGTCACTTTTCGATTAAAAACATTTTCCAATTCTAGCCAATAATCGAGGCAACAGTTTATAATACTTTTGAACTGTTTAACAAGATTACGAAATAAGATGAAAAATAACAAAAGTAAGAAATAAGCTATTTCTAAAGCCAACAAAAAGTAAGGTAAGTCAATCAAGCGAAACACACGGGAACTCAAGAAATAAAATAAATTCAAGATAGCATATAAAATAAGCTTCAGTGCTCATTTTCCCTTGATAGTTCTTCAAACATGATTATATTCTATAAAAAGTGTCAAATGTTTTCTGAAAAGTCATCAGAAGTTCATTTTTAAACATCTTTATTTTCCTGGAATTAAAAACATAAAATATTTTATCTCACTAACATCCATTTCATGAGTAGACAAGTTTATATTCAAATCGCAGTGAATAAGTGTTTAAATCAAATTTGTGATAAGAGTAAGAAATCTTATAATTACTGATAACAGAAAAAAGATGGGTTTTGCAGAGTTAGAAGTTAGTATCACTGATTACAATTGTAACAAAATTCATCGATTTATTACAAAATCCTAATTTTATATAAGTGCGAACTTTAAAAGCCGAGCCCTGAAACGTAGGTAATTCTAACAACTTATTCACTGCGCACGCAGTTATTTCTTCACTGATATTATAATTCCTCTCTCTCCCAAAAAATGCTCTTGATATTTAAATTTTTATTTCTTAGCAAGCGCCTTCAGCACAGTCAATACACTTGTGTATATTGACGCCCAGATGTTGTATTAGGGTGGTGGGCGCTAAAAGTGCAGGACTTGGCTCCCAGTGGGCTTCACTAAACGAGCAAGGGCAAGAGCGTGTCCCTGGTGCGTGACGTAGCAAAGGCACAGAAATAGACGGGCGTTGCCCCACACACGCTATGGTCACGCAACTAGTCATCGACATGCGCCCAACGCTAGGAAATTAGCAATTTACTCGCTAAGCGATTTATGGCAAAAATGTCTTCAAATATATGATTAGTTTATTTCAATAAATCTGATTGTTTAGTCATCCATAATTTCAACCAAGAAACATCAAGCACAAGCACTAATATTTTCATTATTGTACAATCATGAGAGCGTAGGTCAAATGGTAGTACTTGTAATGGCGATGATGGTGGTGTGAAGAGTTTTTTTTTAAATTTGTGCTGTCTATACTGGAACGCGTCTCCAAACTCCGAGCGTTGTTAGGAGCGTCGAACGTAGTGGAGTAATCCTCCGTTAATAACGCCCTCTAGGGGCTGCTGTATTGTCTAGTCCCGAGTCAGTCATAGTCAAGTCAGGGAATCGCCGACAGGTAGCGTCTTCGCGCTCGCGTATCGCACGCGCCCTGCGTCATCTACCTATCGGCCAGAATTGGGAAGGAATAAGGATAACGATAAGGTATAGGGAGCTTCACAGAGGTTGGACTAGCCCTTGTGAAGCCCGCAAACTCATTTTGCAGTTTGTAACAAATTTCACCTGAGGTTCTACGGGGACTCTTCTATGAGAATCGAACCCGGAACCTCAGTGGCGAAAGGCAAGCGACTTCGCCACTGAACCACGAGAGCGTGTATTTGTTTTCAGTTCGGGCATTTGTAGATATTGCAGAGGTTACAGTGTGAATATTGTGATTTTTTATTACGGTGGTGACAGTGATAAGATAGTGGTAGGTTGATGGGGTGATGTGGACGTTATTAGCGAGGGTATCGTGGAGTTTGTGGTGATGCGGAGAGTAGAAATAAGATGATTATGTGGGAAAGGATGCGAAACGTAGCGCGTAGAGTTGTGAAGTTTCTAGAGGATATAGTGGTGACGTGTGGATATTACTATTGTGGTAGTGGTAGTGATAGCGTGTACTGGTGTTGAAATTATTGTTATTGTGGAGTTTGGGGAGCTGATTGTGATTATGGTAGTGGTGAGGAAGTTGCGATGGTGGGAGAGTGATAGAGTGGAGGTTGTAGTGTTGTTAGTGTGGAGGGTAGCGTGGAGCACGCGGTGGGAAAAAGGCGTTGTTGACGTGGGTAAATTTGTGATCGTGGGAACGGGGATGGGGGTGTTACGACAACTCGGGAGTAGCGGGGAGCGAGGCTGGGGCGGGGGAGGTAGCGGAGGGCAGTGGCGGTCGCGGTGCGGCGGCGGCGGCAACAGCGTGCGCGATGGCAGGAGGAATTTTCAGACGCGCCACGCGCACAGCACCTGCGCGGGCGAATGGGCCAATAAACCATCCCCAATTTAATGGACACTTCGTGCGCGAAATTCTCGCCCGACCCCGAGCGTCATTTATCAGAAGAAGCGGCGTCGCTGCTCATTCGCTCTGCCGCGTGAGTTGCGCGGGCGGCAGAGTGTCTCCAAAGGGGCGGACGCGGCGACCGCTACCACCTGCAACGCTGATTAGATGCGCACAGGGCGGAAGGGTAGCTTCCCTCCCTCTCTCTGTCTCTGTCTCTCTCTCTCTCTGTCTCTCTCTCTTAGCTCACAGAAGCACTCGCACGGATTAGCTACGACACAGGACCACAAGGCTCTTTGGGGGAGGGACTCTTTTTCAGAATATTTAAAAAAATTGAAGCATGTACTATTTACTGCAATTCCGTTCGTTCACTCTAGTAATTTCCTTGTTTCATTTCGCGGTGAGCTACTTTCCTAGAACAACACCAAATTAACATAACCTGCTCTTAAATGTTACAATCATTTTACCATTTAGTTATTAGTCTTAATTTATTTCGCTTTTCTGGGGGGTCCAAAACTAATCTCACATCTCCGTGTAGATCCGCTTGCGCTTGGGTATAATAATTACGAGCAAGAGTTGGTAGGGGTAACGGAGCAAACGAGAGAAGAAGCCGCTGGGAAGACCGTAGAGTAAAGTGCGAGTCGAGGCTGAAATGTTCCAAAGGCACGAGACAGGGGTCGTTCCACGAAACGCCGACAGAAGCGGACGACGAGGATGCATAATGCATGATCGCGCGCTTTCGCGAGTGGGGTGGGTGCGGGCGAGGAATGTGTGTGTGTGTATTATTTATGCGGATGACGTCTTTCTCCTCGCGCTCTCTCGATATTCGCGAGGGGAGACCCCAGGGAGTCCAAGGAGTCAACTTCGGCAAAAGAGGCTCACAGTGTCAACTGATGTCGCTGCAGTGCTTCTGACCCGGAGGTCCTGGGGTTCGAGTCCCGATGGCGACACGATTTTCTATACTAGCTTTCGAGCTTTTTTTTACCGAACGTGTTTTTACCGATCGACACCGCGAGAATGCCAGAGCAGGTCACGGACCGCGCGCGATATTTCCTTCCTCTTCCTTGTACTATCTTCATTTCTTACTTATACACACATTTACATGCACTGCACTACCACACAGGCAGGGAGTCAGTTGGGAGCTTAGAGCTTCTCTCGGCTGCAGAGGTGCTCCGCTGGTGGGAAATAGCTGGTTGGAAAAATTCCCCGTACGTAAAATGCAAGCACTGCATCTACGGGACTAATGCCCTTAGCAGTTGTCACGGCCGGAATCACCAATCACTCAGCGCAAGGAGTCAGTCATCGTAAGGAGGTTCCAGATGAGCAACTGAACGACCAGACACAAGGAGTCTGAATGATGCAAAAATGTGCTTTTACGAGCTAAACATTGTCAAACATTTTGGAATAAATGGTATTTATTCTTTTGTATTCAAAGCAAAGGCGATTTTTTGTAAATGATTACAACTACTAGAAAATGTTGGTATTATTTGCGTTTTTACAAAACTTCAGGCAGAAATAACTCTAATGTAAACAATTCTATTTCAAATCCATACATTTTACGTTGTAGTGTGTCCGAGTTTGCGGGAGAGGCAGCGGAGTGGACGGGGCGAAAATTGGTAGTGGTGGGCAAGCGGGAGCCAGTGAGGATCAGCGGGGTTCAACGAGGTTCAGCCGGGGAAAGTGAGTGAGTAGCGCGGGGCCTGGGTGGCGGCGGGGGGCTGACGGCGGGGGGGGGGCGGTCTGGGAGTGAGGCAGGCAGTACGATGGGCGTCGAGTCCTTGCGGGGAAAGGATTTAGACGGGAAGGCGTCCATGGGTGGGGGCGATAGATGGGAGGGGCGAGCCGAGCAGTCAAAATGTAAAGGATTGGGTGGGGCAGCGATGGCAGCGAGGGCGATGAAGGCGAAAGCGTCGCAAATCCAATACAGCTTCTAGGCCATCGCAAAGGCGTAATGTGTCGTACGTGGGACTTGGTTGGGCGCGGGCGCAGGGCCTTTGAAAAGGCGCTGGGCGAAGAGAGGGACAGAGATGGGAAGTGGTGGGGTAAGGTAGAAGTATGGGACGATGTGTCTGTTGATTGGTCAGTACGTAGGAGAATGAAATATCCGCAAGAAGCCGATGATCTTCATCTCCTCTTAGAAGAAACAATCGCTCTGCTCCGTACCTCCGACCTCTGATGAAACTTAAAATATTCACAATTAAAACAATGTTTATTGATATAGCGTGAGTTAATTCAGGAAAGCAAATGCCCGCTGATGTTGTGCAATCTTCTTGTCCCAATGCAAGAAGCATTCATTGAAAAGAGCTGATCTGTAAAATATGGATCTATTGAAATAATTTGGGATTGTTTTATCAACGGATTTCTCACCACTGTGGGCGTGTGGTTGAAACAAAGCCGCAGCAGCAGCAGCAGCAGCTAAGACGAAGAAGGATGAGAGAGGAAAAGGACGGAAGAAAGAGAAGGTCAAAGGGAGAAAGGAAAGGAGAGAGGCAGAACGGAAGGAAGGGAGGATGGGTATGTTCGGGGCTCATTATCCCTGCATAAGAAGCGGCCTGACACACAGATATTGCTACCTCCCACATTCAAATACAAGCAATGCAAGGAAAGCAAATAAGAGATATTCATCGTTCAATTGGCATATTTTTTTTATTAATAATTTGAAGGGATGCGATCCTAAATAAAGATATTATTTGAACAATTTTATTAAAATATTTTAAGACAATTTGCAATTAACAGTCATTGTATAGGTAAAGAGAATGTAATAGTAGTTTTGAATGATTATGGTAAATTCAACGTGTAGTGTGCTATGTTTTTTCCTTTTTTCCTTCGTGACACACATAAATGCGTGAAGAGAGAGGAATGAATGCCAACAAATGAAAGTGAACAGTGATATTTGCCTTGTGGATAGCTCTTGGTCATCGTGATCACTTTCCACTAGGCGGCCCCGGGTTCTATTCCCGTCCGGCCAAGATAATAGTGTACGTTTCGTTGCAATGTTAATCAAAATCTGCAACTCACATCAAAATCTGCATTTTTGTCAGGACGTTTTAACGTTGCCATAGACTGAAGTGGAAATTGAGGACGAGTAGATGTTAATATTATTAATTTAATAAGAGAACTCTTCATGTTCATACAGAAAAATATGTTGCTGTGTGACGATGCAAAAATTCACTCCTCAGGTTGAGAAGACCGGACTACGGAGTGGGGATGTGATCGTGCTAACCACACGTTCCCCCTTAACCCAAGGCAGCGAGGCAGGGACGTCGCCGGTAGGCCTGAGCCCATTCACGGCCTGTTCTGCCAAGTACATACATAAGAAAATTGTATTGGACACCACTGTCGATGCAATTAAAAATAGTTTATCGTGATTGAATTTGAAATTTCAGATAGGAAATCATATTAATTATCAATTTCCCAAAATGGCAAAGCAGCAAAATGTAAAAGTGGTAAAACTTTCACTGTAATTTTTAGTTTTACTTTTTAAGTACCTCTCTTATCACAGTTTATTGTGTGTTTTAAGCCTCATTCGTTCAAATATTGTAATGCACTCTTACATTATTTTTTTTCTATTTAACTAATATTAGTTTAATTGTTTAATGTCGATAAAATGAAACTGTTTTTATCTATTGTTTGGCAAATTCACATGACTTAAAATTGTTGATAACAATTTTGTAGATAGAAAGTACATAAATATTTTGGAAATAAAACTATAAGAGGCACTTTTGCAAAGTGCATCAAAGATGTTCAGTTTTCTAGTCAAATAAAAAGAAAAACTAGGAAATTTATGAAATTTAGGTCTCATCCCTTTCCACATTGGAACCCTCCGCAATCCCCTGAGTCTGTATTTCATCGTACCTGGTAGGAGTAGTGGGGCCTGGAATTCAAAGAAACATTTCTCAGCAAGTGAATGAACGTCACTTAGGAATATTCAAATTGAAAGAAAAGAAAAGGAAAGAAAAAATAAAATACGAGAACATAAAGTACTGCTAATCTCATTCACATGAACGAAGACAAACCGACACTAAATGTTAATTTTCCTAATCACCGTCCTTAAAGAACATATTTTAGAGTGATTGTATCTATGTGGAGCTACCAGCACGCACGTTTTCCTGTGTTGATTTCTCTTGCGATTACGAAACATGTGCAGGAACCCCTTTCGCTGTCCAAAGGGGTGGAGTTATAAGGCGCAGTCAGTCGTGTCCCGCGATAAAAGTCGACAGGGAAAAACTTTCGTCGCGCAAAACAGCGTACTAATTCGTCTTCCGCTAAGCGCTATGAGCTCTCAGAGACCCCTGACGTAGATTATTATCTCCTCACACGCAATCGCAGTGGAAATTTTGGAGTTGTGGATGATGTAGAATAATTTACTCTACACTATATAGATTTTTACTCGTTTACGTTAGTGCGTCAGGACAGAAAATGCGATAATAGTTCAGTGCATCCTAATAAATGTTAGGACCAACTTATCTTCGAAGTTTGTTTCCAATTTACCAATGGCATGTTGAACGCGAATAATAAAACTTACTAATGACATGCATTTCAATTTTATAAATTCAAAATAACACTTTACCTATTTGCATTTATAATTGAATTGGTGATTATAAAAAGCAAATAAGTCCACTTTCGCAATGGATATTTTGGAGTTTTCGATGATGTAGAAGTTTGAAGTATGAGGTTTATGGCTCAGCTGTTCTTCCAATCAACTGAAAAAGTATCCAATCTTCAAAAAATAGTAAAATACACCCCATATGATGTTATGAAGTTTTTTTCCTTTTTTCTCAAAACTATAGAAAAATATTTTTATTCTTATCCACATCAATATTTTTATTCTTGTTATCCACATCAAAATCTGCATTTCTATCAGAAGTTTTAACGTTGCTACAGACTGAAGTGGAAATTTACAAAGAGGAGATGTTATTAATTTAATAAGAGAATTTTTAATGTTCGTTTGGCAAAATATGTTAATTCACTTCATTATTCTATAATTATATTTTTTCGTAATAAATTGAATTATAAAGAAATAAAAAATGTAAACATTTAATAATTATTTTATAAACGAAATAAGTTCTGGGTACAAAATCTGTTCTGAACTTCACAAAATGCAAAATTAAAGTTACTGAGTACCCCAAGCAATCAATAATGACTTCTTCTACAACTTCTACTGTCGCAGATGCGAACTGTGAATTTTATGAAGATTTTTTTTTTTTTTTTTCGCAAAACTATAGAAAAATCTTTTTATTCTTAGTAATTGACGTAGCTGCAAAAATGTCTTTACGATCCTTCTGCCTCCGGACCGCGGGCGGCCCGGCCGCCGCTGCTGCCGTGCCACCTGGCGGAGCTTCCAAGTACCTCCCATTACGCGTCAGGGCGCCATGGGGCCGCCGCCGCGGCCCCCAGTTTGCTATGCCATGGCAATGCCATAGCATAACGAATATTCAGCCTGAGTTACATACAGCATGTGTCCACATATCTCGTGCGCGCTGCCTCAGACTCCGCAAGGTTGTAAAATTTCCCTTGCGTAAAGTCTTTTGTTTAATGTTCACTATGAACATAATGTTCACACTGTAACATAAAGTGTTAATTTTTGTATCGTAAGCTTTTTGAACTGTGTACGTGTACAGCTTGTCACGCCTGTTGAAGTGTTCAACTGTAAGTGAAGCATCCGAACTGTAATAGTGTATTGTGTCAATCATCACTTCTCGGGGTGAATAAACATGTTATTGTGCAAATTATCTGTTTCTAACTGAAACCGACCTAAACGCATCCTGTAACCTGTACGAACTATCACAAGGGATTCGACACTGAATTGGAATTAAACCAAAAAAATAGTCCACTCAACCTAAACAAATCTGCGTCGTAAATATATTTTTGTTCTTACATAGTTATATTTGATTTCTGAATCGCACATGTAAGATGTCAGAAACCACATGAGAAACACCTACAAGAGAGAGGTATTGATGGAAGCCAATGCCATGGAATCAAAAAAATCATCAATCAGGTGTACCAAGAAGGGGATGAAACAAATAAACCTATCCGGAAACATATACCATCTGACCAAAAATGTTTCAATTCTGTAGAGAGGAGAATACTTTAAAAGTCATTAAACAAAAACTGGATGCTATGAGAGATAAGGGGGAAGAACGACATTCTAAAAGAGACAGACTCGTGAGCACCGGAGCGTGTTGAGATAATGTTGAGGCGCAGTTGAGAAGCGACAAGAGGCGGAGAGCTGAAGGAGGGAAAGTCCCAACTCTTTATGCTGCCACAATAGTCTCTCAGAAGAACTATTTGCACTAAATTATCCTTCTAATTTCTAAAGCACAAAATGAATTAAACAATACATTTTTCACTCTGAGACTGACTCGTTAATAGAGGAGCGTGTTGAGATGAAGACGAGAAGCATGAGGAGGCTGAGACGAGGCAAAGAGGAGAGGGAAGGAATCTCTCAGGTCTTTAAGCTACCACAATGGTCCCTTAGCAAAACAATTGGCACAAAAATTTCCAAATAACTAACATGTAGTGCACGAAGCACTAAATCTTTCTCTCTGCTTGGGGGCAGACAATTGTAATTGAGGTAATGCTAAGATGAGATGATAGAGGAGACAAGGCAACTCGGAAGAAATCACTTTCCTACAGTGGTTCCAGAGTAGAGCTTATAGCATTAAAATATGTTTCCTATTTCGAATGTGTTATGCACGAAACTCATAGATTACAATGAAATAAAATATAAAGCGACCACACACTTTATTCTCTTTTATGATACGAGGGTTGCCTTTTATATTTAAGGATTAGAGAACAAAAACAAATATTAATCCTCGAAAATCACTTTATTTTTTTTCAAAATATTACCCATGAAGATCTAAACACTTTTGCATGCGTTTGAACCAATTGTCGAAGCACTTTTGCCACTCTGATTGAGGTGTCTCCAAAACATGCATTCTGAATGCAGCAACCGCACCTTCAGGTGTCGAAAAACGTTCACCTCTCAGTTTATTTTTTACCTACGGGAATAAAAAGAAGTCATTCGGTGCCAAGTCAGGACTATACGGCGGATGACTCATCAAATCGATGTTTTTTGTGCTCAAAAATGCAGTTGTTTGAGCCGATGTGTGAGAGCTCGCATTGTCCTGGTGAAGAGTGATCCGTCTTCGGCGGTTGGTTTTCCTGATTTCTTGAAAGACAGCTGGCAAACAAATCGTTGTGTACCATTCAGAATTGACTGCTCTGCGTTGTTCTAGTGGTACGGTTGCGACATGTTCAGTTTTTCCGAAAAAACAGGCGACCATCTGTTTGGAAGTGCTTCGTGCGCGAACAACTTTTGTTGGATTTTGCTCATTTTGAAACACCCATACAGTCGACTGCTGTTTACTTTCGAGCTCATACGCGTAAATACACGATTCATCACCTCTCACGATGTCATAGACGAGTTTTGAAGCTCCGCGATCGTATTTTTTGAGCATTTCTGTCGACCAATCGACACGAGCCTTTTTTTGAGCGATTGACAAATTGTGTGGGATCCAACGCGAATAAATTTTTTTCACAACAAATTTTTATGCAATATTGAATTATGCTGATCCTACTAATGCCTAAGATTGTCTCAATCTCACGATAGGTCATATGACGATCTTACAATATCAGTTCACGCACAGCATCAATGGTTTTCGGAACAACTGATTTTGGACGACCTTCGCAAAATTCGTCTTGGAGTGAACTACGACCACGATTGAATTCAACATACCATCGATAAACACTAGTCCTTGATGGAGCTTCATCACCAAAAATTGAATTAAGTTCATCCATGCACTGTTGCTGAGTTAATCCACGTCGAAAGTTGTAAAAAATAATCGCACGAAAATGTTCACGATTTAATTCCATTTTTGGGCCAAGATGAATCTTTTAAGTTACTGTAAACAACACAAATAGCGCTCGTATGTCAGAACGTTCTGAGTACGTATAACCTCAAAACATCCAATTTTACGATAGAACTGTCAGTTGCCAGATTGCAACACCAGGGTTGCCAAATCCCAAAACAAAAAGCAACCTTCGTACTTAACGAAACTGAGATTAATTAGATTTATTGGAAGTATTATAATAATCCACGGCCTTCTACTAACAATAATACTCAGTGTCGTATTGTAAGTAAAATTAGAACTAGTTCATGGCATCCTATTAACAACTATTAACATCAGTATGTCACCTTTTGCAGAACAAACAGTTCAATTTAAACTAAAGGTAAAATTCATTAGAAGTTCTACAAACTGGATAAAACGTTGCAGGACATTGCTACAATACTTGATTGATAATCAAAATCGACCTATACCGTCGTTTTATAATTCCCCAATTTAAAGTTATAAGATGTATTCCGATATTGGTTTTGTAAATATCTATTATCACAGTGAATAATATTTCGCAACCTTTTTTTCAATCGTCCAGAATTTATCCCCCGAAGCCAAAGTCTCGAGCCACTGTGCCCCCTTCAGAAACGAACTGCGCCCTTATCTTAACTTCCTGGAGCCTGCGCCGCGTCGTCGCGCCGCTCGAATTAACAGCACGACACAACAAAGGCTGCTCAAATGGTGCATGCGCTTGTACACCCCTTGTCCTCCTCCAACTACTTCCCGCGAGGCTTCATAACTCAGACAAGTTTTCCCCGCAGAAAAACCTCACAGAACAAACACTAATGGTGAGGGTGCGCCCCCTCTTTTCCTTCCTGGCGCGGAGGGTGGGGGAAGGGGTAGGGGCGCCCGCAGAATAAATTTCGGCGCCGTGCGCGTGCGCCTGGGCCTCGAAACGGGCGCGCGGCGAAATGAGGCGAAACGCATCGCGGCGCTGACTTCGACTGCCGTCTGAGTGAGAAAGCGGCGGTGGGGAGGGGCGAGTTTTCCATTTTGGGGGAGGGAGAGGGTTAAGAAAAATTGTGTGAGTCTCATGGAAGCTGATAAAACCATGAAGAGGCACATCATGACAAAACGCAGAGAGAAAACCGTTAAGAACTGTTCGTAAAAACTGTATTCTTATTATACCGACAAAGGTGGCTGCGGGTATCTTCTGACTTCACTGCAATGCCTCTGATCGGGAGGTCCTACGGTTTCAGGCCCGACAAGTTTAGGATTTTCGACACTAGCGTGTCAGCTAGGTCGAATCCAGCCGCTGTCTGGAAGAGAATTCTAGAGGCTGGCTGCGCTGATCGGTAGTTTTCTCTGGTTTCTCCGATCAACATCAGAGGTATGACGAGGTAGTATCTTAACAAACGGGCCATGGACCCCGCACCATCTTTCCTTCCTCTTCCTTGTCCTATCCTCTCCTTTTTTACACACACACACACACACACACACACTCATGCACTACACTACCACACATGACGGGAGACCGATCGGGAGCTTAGAGCTTTTCTCGGCTGGCGCTGTGCCCCGCTGTTGGGAGAGACCTGGTTAGGAGAACCCCCGTAAGCTGACGTAGGGTGGCGCCGGATATCGCTAGCCAGTGGAGAAAACAAACAGAATATTTAAAAAACTAATGACCTTAGTAATTGCCACGCCAGGAGTTACTAATCAATCTGTAGTTCTATATCGACTTAACGCAACCAGAGCGATGGATAAATAGGCACACTTAAAGGATAGCATCCGTTGAAAATGTAACAGTCCGCTATTCGTTAAGAACAGTCGAAACAAAGGAGTTATTTCCAGAGATGTGTATGAGTACACTTCAATAAATTGCGAAAAGTATTGAACAATACACAGCCAATAAAACGTAAGCCACAGCCATATCCAATATAACGTACTCACAGCAGAGTAGGTTGGCTACAAAGCTCGCTTTACAAACTTCAACAGAGTTGCTGTTTGTACACGTTATTTATCGGACCAATTACGATAAAAGAATTTATAATAGTGTTATTGTCAACTTGCTATTTCTAACGGGGATAAAATCTGCTCTTTCGAATTCTTGTTTGAAATTGACATTAAGATATGAAGAACGGATATTCCCAACAGTTAGTAAGGTCATATGTCAATGACCTCTTTTCTGGAAGGCAGGATTAACCTTGGCGTTGACGTTTTCCGTTCAAAACCCTTCTCATATTTATTTTCTTGCGTACAAATTCTATTCTTGCTTTCATTCACGTTTGAAAACTGACAAAATAATGGCTCAGGATTAGGAAAAGTAATAAAAATTATATTATAAACGATGAAACTTGATGTGCCGTTGACCCGTTGGTGTGCAACTGATAATATGTGATGCGAAAAAATAAATAGGACCATTTGTGGAGAAACAAAATGTTGCGTGAGACGCAAGAAACCAAAGTATGTTATTTCTTTTTTCATTGAATTTATTTTTGTAATGAACATTTTAAAAATACGTGTAAGCTAATTTAGTTTCTTAAGTCTTTAATATTGTGGTTTCTAAATTACGAAAGTTTAATCGTATTTTTCTTAAAACTTCTTTTTCCGATAACATACTTTCAAACTACTATAACTTCGCAAAATTTTCATATATTTGCAAGATTTTTATAACAAATTCTTCGGAACTTCATTATTTATAATTTGGTATAATAAATAACAATTTTAAAATATTGCGACATAACTTCCCTTCTAATTTTCCACTTTATAAAATTACGTGTCGTCTCCAGTGCAATCTGCCCTTGAATGCCTGGCCGTTACAAGCGAGCTATTTATTTCTCGGTGCTGCAGTGTATACGGTGCCTAAGGAAGTCTTAGGACAGTGTTCAAGAATTTACAAACTGTGCAAATAAGCATTTAAAAAAGTATCTCAAATTGAGGACAAGAGAATGGAAAATATAAGAGGAAAAATTCAATAAATTACTAAAGCTCAGAACTAGAGCAAAGGAACAAACAGTAGATAAATTGAAAAAAGTGAAATTAATGCACAGAAAACTGTTTTGAACATTCTGATACGTACCAATACATTTCGAAGACACAGTGACAAAGAGTTCTACTCTTCAATTCCTCACAGTTGTTTCAAGGAATAAAGTATTACATAAATTTAACTCAATGAAACCTGTTTTATTTTTCACACCTCATCTGCGTGACACGCTATATACCCATGAATCTCTCAAGTAAAGAAATGAATGTTCCGTAAAGGAAAAAAATATTTTTTTTCGCCGATTTCATGAACTTTCATGTACTTTCATAATTCCTTCACTTACTTTTAATAACGCGTGACGTTTGATTTTGAAAAATAAAGCACTATTTATGAGAAAGCAGTTATAACGGAATGAAATTAAAGCGTTCCTTGTTATAGCAGATCCCACGCCACCTCATGCTATAACTCATCATGCAAATAAGGCAGACTTTCATAGCGCCATTGCATTTTTGAGAGCTAATTTCGACAAATTACTACTTAATTCCCGTCGACAAAAATACGGGAACAATATTGCCGTTTCTGTTACGACGGAACCACAACTCGGGCGCACCACAAGGTCCTAAAGTGGGGCTATAACGCAGACGCGAGGACGGCGTTTTATGAGACCTCGAGGAGTCCATGCTGCGCAGTCCTCCCTCCGCCGCCCGGAACTTTTCGTCAAGAGCGAGCGAGAGGCGCGCGGGAGGAAATATGTCGAGATTGAGAGCGGCTGTGACGGCGGGGAGTGGCGGGAACTTGAGGGGCGTGGCTATGACGTGAGGGAACGGGGACGCAGGCGGCGAGGCGAGACGAGGCGAGTGAAGTACCTGAAGTCGGGCGAAGTTTTATGAAAATTTTGTCACAACCAGCTATGACCAAAACGTCGCCATCCGGTGTTGCTGCAAGGCGCTGCAATGTCCTTTTCAAACATTTTTGGTGACTATAACAAATAGTAACGTTTCTAATCACATAATTATGTATATCTTATAACAATATAAGCCGATATAAGCATATGCTTGCAGTCTCACAACAGATTCACTTCATTGTATTTATGATCGAAATAATTAACCTACGGAAATACAAACATTTTTAGACAATGGTTTTAGATAAAATTGA
This sequence comes from Gryllus longicercus, assembly GCA_038098605.1. NCBI lineage: Eukaryota > Metazoa > Arthropoda > Insecta > Orthoptera > Gryllidae > Gryllus > Gryllus longicercus. The sequence continues at coordinate 3,838,192 of JAZDUA010000007.1, forward strand.
TATATTTATATAATGTATTCATATATCGTTATTTCCATAATTCTTCTTAACGTAGAAATAGTAAATGTTATTCTCAGTAAAAAAATTCTATATCCAAGTAGCGGGTGTAATATTTAAAGAGAAGAACAAAGCAAATGCTCCAAATGCTAGATATTTTAAGACCATGAATATATTTGGCGAGCTTGAGGTGAAGATATGCGCAGAAAACGTAGGTAGATAGTCGCACTTGAAGAAAACGAATTTCGACGCTCGCAATCACATTTCTCCCTCTTTCTTTACTTTGCATTGGATGGTACTATGGTGCAACGTCTGCTCTCACGTGTATTGTAAGTTGCCTATCCCCAGACATTTTATCAAACATTTAGCAGCGTACTTTTTTTAATACCGTCTGTATGTAATCTCGAATAATATTAAGAGCGATTACAGGTTCCCAGTAACGCCAGTGCGTGTTCAGAGCCTGCGTTACAACCAAACGGTGACTGTGTTTTTCGCGATATATCGCGGCATTCTACAGAGCGTGGCGCTGCTTCATCAACTTGACCATGTCTGTCGATGCAGCGAGTGTGGGTCGTGGCACTGGCTGAATGGAAGAGGAACAAGGGAGAAACGTGTGTGGCACGACTATGGAGGGCGATCGGTGTGGTGAGAATGTGTGGTATGATGGAGGGGCGGAGAGGGGTGGGGGAGGGGCGGCGCAGGGGCGGGGAAGGCAGGGAAGGGCGAGGTAGGGACAGGGGAAGGGAGACGGAGTGGCGGGGAGGGCAAGGAAGGGTGGGATAGGGGCGGGGGAGAATCGGAGGAGGAGCGAGGAAAGTCCGGGAGAGGGTCGAGGGAGGGGCGACGGAGGGGTGGTGGAGGGGAGCGGTTGGGCGTGGGAGGGAAGGCGGAGGGGCGGGGAGGGGAGGGGCGGGGGAGGGGAGGGGGAGGGGCGGGGGAGGAGTCGGGGAGGGACGGGGAGGGGCAGAGGAGACTAGAAGGAGGAGGAGCGAGAGAGGGAGGGGGAGGGAGGTGTGACGGAGGGGCGGGGGAGGATTAGGGGGAAGATGGGGACAGGGCCAAGCCTGGGCGGGGCCTGGGCGGGGCATGGACGAGGGCCCTTCTTTAGAGACTGTGACACTTATTTAGCCGCCACAAAGATTTTCTCCGGGTCTTCTATTGTTTTTGACAGCCGTTTTGTTGTCTAACTGAGAATGGATCTGCAGTTCTCGGTATCTTTCAGTACCACCAAAGCGACAGTGATGTTCACAACAGTGTGGGTTGATACCTCGATGAATGACGTATTTTCTAACCTCTTGCGTTGTTCCGTAGGTTATCTTCTTTATGCGACCAAGTGTCTAGTTCAGAGAGATGTTTTAAGCATTTATTGATTCTACTCTACTTTTCATGCAAATGTGAAGAGGAGGCAATTAAAAACAAGTGGTCTAGATGACAGTAATGATGGAGAAATTTGTGATGATTCCGACAAGAAGAAAAAAATGAAAATCACATGTTATGTGGTGCGTCACATAAAACGTTAGGTATTTGCTTTATATTTTGCAATGTTGAATACAGATGGAATCTATAGGTATATACACTATCTTACAAATATTCAAACTACTGATCGACAATGTCTCAAACTTTTTCACAGAGTTTGTGGCCGACTCCCTGAAATTGAATTGAATTTACTTACTAACTCACATTCCATTTACATTTCGAGATATCAGAGTCATCAAAATTCAATATTCACAAGCATCGAATAGTCTTTCAGAGGCTGCTCTTTCAAATCAAAAATAAAAACAATTTTAATTGTTTACATGTTTTGTCTATGTTCAATTTCTGGGTTTCTTTGTGACGTTTCGTGCGTGAGGTGACTATTACATGTAAATGCAGTCATGCGAGTGAAGAAGGGATAACGTATTATACACACACGGCGGGTCAGTATAAACCTTTTCTATCTCCATGAAATATTTCATTTTAGACATTTCTGTATCATTAACCTTTCTCTGATAATTGCGAATATTACACACATAGTAAGAAGATAAACTGGCTCAAACCTCTTTAATATTTCGCTGAGCAAGTAAAGTTTTTGAGAGTAAGAGAAATTGAAATCTTTGATCAGAAAGGGTACCTTGAAAAACAGTACTGAAATTGCTACAAGCGAAATCGTGAACTTGAAGAAACAAATCGTGTACTTGTACTTACAGATTAATGTTTCTGATGTATAGTATGTCGAGTTTGACGTTTTGCGAGCAGAAAACTAAAAAAACTGTTTCTCTAATTTCTATTGATGAAGTATTCACTCTACCTGCCTGTGTTGGAATTTGCTAGTGGTGCGGAGAACGTATGTCGTTGTGAGGCAAAATATACAGGATGTTCGGGGAGGAAACATCGAAACTTCGAAAATTAGCTCTCAAGACAATTTTAAACATACTTTGTCTAATAAATTACTGGGATACTCCGAGTAGCTAAGCCTCTATAAGCACTCAAAAATTGGATTGAAAAAAATATTTTTAGGCAAACATTTGCATTGCAGCAGCATATAAACCCTCCAGAAATATGTAAATTGTTTACTATTTACAAAATAAATGAATATACCTCTTCAGAAAGAAAAAAACTAATCCAAAAATTTAAAAAAAACAGTCGAATAGAGGGTGCTTTTTTTAATTTCTGTGTTAATTTTTCTTTGAAATGTGTCAAATTTATAAATTTCTTTTGTAAATAATAATCAATTTACGTCTTTCCGGAGTGTTTCTATGCTTCCGCAGTGCAATTTTGTGCATAGAAAGCATTTTTGAAACCAACTTTTTCTTATTACGGCTCAACCATTCGAAGTATCCCAGTAGTTTATTATGCAAAACACGAATTGTCTTAGACCTTATTTTCGAAATTTCGACTTTTCCTCCCCGGACTCTTGTATACACCCTACTCACATAAACCACGTAATATTGACGTGAGACACAGTTTATTGAGATGGCTCCTGATCCTCGAGAAAATGTTTTGCTTCTGGACATAAATGTAACTTCAAATTAACTTCTCCCCATAGCATGTCAGCACAACAGTTTTTAACTGTTTTTGACGTAAATAAATAAATAAATAAATAAATAAATAAATAAATAAATAAATAAATAAATAAATAAATAAATAAATAAATAAATAAATAAATAAATAAATAAATAAATAAATAAATAAATAAATAAATAAATAAATAAATAAATAAATAAATAAATAAATAAATAAATAAATAAATAAATAAATAAATAAATAAATAAATAAATAAATAAATAAATAAATAAATAAATAAATAAATAAATAAATAAATAAATAAATAAATAAATAAATAAATAAATAAATCCTCCCAGACGGATGGTCGCGGTTGTCATCCTGGAGACAGCCCTCCACGTCCTTGACTCGCGATGCGGCCCTCCCTACACCCCCGCACACACAACTTCTGCTGCCATCGTCGCCAAAGTAAACGCCCCACCTCAGCGTGTGTGGAAAGTGTTCATTCGTGAAAGGTCGCCGTCTAGTGTCAGCTTAGTGTCAGCCCTTAAATTCCAATGGATGTACCATTCTTTCCGAACATGTCGGCAACTTCCTGACAGCGGTGTATCCAGAAAATGGCTTACACCTCCTTCAGCGTGCCAGTAGCGATGCCAGCTCTACCCGCTGCTTTCAGCGTTGCCTAACAGTGCCGGCACAGACCAAGGGCTATTTTTGGCCTTCTGTCACTTTCATAGTCAGTCCACTGGCTCTGAAGCCGCGCCTGCAACGACCGTATAAAACAAGGGGGCGTAGTAGCATCACATTTTTCACAGGGGAACAGCGGAGTCATTATCCGCCTCAAGTTCTTTTTTTCGGCCTCTTTTACGACGTACAGACGAGGGACACGCACAGACGAGGGATTTTGTTGTTCCTACTCACGTCGTCTTTCACACAGTTCAAGGGCGACAAGTCCACTTTTTAAAAGTAAAATCCTCATGAAATTGACAAAAAATTGAAAATTGTAATCACGTAGCTAATTGTAAATCTACATATGAAAACAAAATCACACTAGTGTAAAGTATCAGGCAGAAACAATGGTTTTGAGACTCGTGTATTTTAAAATAAGAGAAAGTGAATACATGTTTCGTGTCTAATACGAACATTCACTGATTTACTCCCTTCAGAATAACGAAGGGCAAACATCATAACTTGTCATCAAATATTGCTCTTCCCATTCAATTCAGTATATGCTTATCATGCCAATTTTCTTTGCTAATAATTGTAATTTATTGTATGAAATTCGAAACCTTTGTTCGGAAATGTCTATGACCTAACATTTAATAGATTTTTGGTGATTTAAATGCATTTTCAAGGCATTTTCATATATTTTATTTAAGGCTAATTCAGGAAGAAGCGGCAGTTCCTTTTCGGTAACAGTAACTTGGCTTAGAAAGTCCTCGTTTCTGGACACCGGTTTAATGATAAATTTTGTTATTCAAAGAGATTCAAGAACTTGTGTCGATCTTCTAATCAGCAAGCATATAGTAAGTACCACAAGAATGCAAATATCATTTTGAAGTGATGCCCCTGTGGGTGACATGTCTGAAGCGAGAAACCCCCGTAACTAGGCGTGCTGGATATCACCTTCCAGCGGAGGAGCAATACCACATCCGGCCACGGCACACGACCGGAACTAATGGCCATAGTAGTTGATGCGCCCGAAAAAACGAAAAACGCTCTGAAGATGTGAGGCTGAGGCGCGCCGATCCCACCTGTGCCGCCGCTCTCGTGGAACTCGTGCCGTTAGTATAGCGTATTAGAGACCTGACCACTTTAGCTGCATCCACCCAGAGGAAATAAGGAACCAACAGAGCTCGGAAGGTCGACCACTGGTCGCCGCTCGTCCAGATGTAAACTCTCGCGCGGGGTAGGAGAATTGAGCAAGGCGGGAAGGCGCAAGGGGTCGGGGAGAGGAACACGCAGGAGTTGGGGACAGTGATGGGTGTCGGAGACGGGGACAAGGGCTAGGTCCTGGACGGGAACAGCAGAAGGCGCGAAAAGCAGAGGAACGGGTACTGGGATGGGGACTAGGATGGGGACTGGGATGGGGTCTGGGATGGGGTCTGGGATGGGGACTGGGATGGGGACTGGGATGGGGACTGGGAATGGGGACTGGGAATGGGGACTGGGAATGGGGACTGGGAATGGGGACTGGGAATGGAGACTGGGAATGGGGACTGGGAATGGGGACTGGGAATGGGGACTGGGAATGGGGACTGGGAATGGGGACTGGGATGAGGGCTGAGATGGGGACTGATATGGGAATGAGATGAAGATGGCATGGGAATAGGAATCGAGACGGGGTAGAGGTTGGTAGGGCAGAGGCAGTTGACGGGGATGGCGCGGGTCCGATGGGGAAGAGGGATGTGAAGAGATAGAGCGTGGTAGAACGTATGGGGCGGGGTGGAGTTGGGGCGGAGCGGCGATGGGGTCAGGCATAAACGAGGAGGGGACGGGGGCGGGGCCGTGTGTTGAAGAGGCAGACGAACTTCCGCGGGGCCTCTTATCCGTCCACTCCGGCGGCAACTTGCGCCAACTCCCGGGCACACCCACCGCCCCCGCGGCCGCTCCGTAAGAGCCCCGCCGCCCGCACCCACTCCACCCGGGCAGAACAGAACGGACAACTCGCTGGGCGCGTGCAGGCACTGCCGGAGCCCCGGAGCAGTTGGACGACGGCGGTGCCGCTGGCCCAAGATGTCGTCTGCGGATGACACGGAGACACTTCCTTTGGCGCTTCAGAACCACACCAGAGAGTTACAAGAGGAACAGACCTCGTCGTTCGCTGACACAGGCAACGAGTATTGACGAATTGAACTTTACTATTCAGCGAATGAAATTAGAACGTATTGAGGACTTGACGTTCCAGTTTAATCCCACTCGAAGGGCAAGGAGGCAATGACTCCGTGTGAAGGTAAAAATCAACTGCAAACACTCACGGTTACACTGAAAACTATAACTAAATTATTCTAAATCTCAATTATACTAAATCTAAAAGTTATACTAAATCTCAGAGCGACATTTTTATAATTTTCGACGATATAACAATGTGTATGGCTTATAAATTGATAATCGTGTATGTTGTGCTTTCCGCGTTGATGTACGACTTCATTTGAGTCCAGAATGTTAGTTTACTGCATCAGTTAAACACGATGAATAGTCTATTTCCCCCTCAAATCTGGCATAAATTCTGATATTAATCACTTGCGAAGTTGGCAGCTGCTAACAGCAATTTAATATTCCAGCATAGCGTATACTATATTTGTGATTTCTCTTGCTTCAATTTTGGCCTAATTCCAAAAGCAAAATAAATCCAACCATTCAAACGTTTTTTCTTGTACGAAAAAGTCAACGACTGCCCATGACAATTTCAGCGTTATCGGTGGTAATTGATCATGACCACCCATACAATGTTATGTACCATACAATATTTCTGAGCATTTAAGTCAACACATTTATTAATATTTTATGCCAAAATATACTCCGAAAGGCAGAAATAATGCCCGAAGCTTTTTTAATACAAAGTATACATTTTTCCTAGTTATTTTGTAACGAAATATTTTATATAGTGTTATTCTAATGAATGACATAAGGAGAAATTGGAAAAATATAACCGAGTATAATGTACAACAAAATGTGATACGTTAAATAGATTACATAATAATAATAATAACAATAATAATAATAATAATAATAATAATAATGAAATTTTTGCGTTTCTAACTCAATTACTAGCTTATGATTATGCCATTTAGAGCTGAGTCGGAGGAGTGAGGGAGGGCCATGGGAGGAGCATTTTTTCAAGCTACGAATGAAATTTTGCGATTCGAAAAAAATCTTTTAGAACAATAGTTTCTATGACTTCTGCTCCTACTCTCGTATAATTACGCTCCAATTTTCATTAATTAGAATATTTATTTTACATTATGCTTAAACAAACAGTAAGTGATAAGGTCGAGTCTTAAAGTCAATACAAAATCTACACAATAAGTTGCTAAGCTTCCAACTGCTAGAAACCACCCCAATTAATCTCTCCTGTGGGAAATAGTGTAATAGGGCAAATGAAAACCTCTTGAACGCGGAAAAGCCTTTCATTGGGAGACAAATTTTCACAATCTGAACTTTTTAATAAACACGTGCGCATAATATATTTGGATTTCAAGTATAATCCCTATACAGTATTTGAGTAAAACCCCGAATATTCGGATGTGCGGTTCCGTCACTCACGGCTAAACCACTTCCCTTCCACTAATCGAGACGTATGAAGTGTCATTCGACGCGTCACGCTCTCCTGATAATTTGTTTTTTAATCTGGCCAGAAGATTCAAAGAAATTTCCACCAACGTGTTTTTTCTTGTGTTGGCGCTGCGCTAAATAGATCTATTTAGGTGGAATTGATTTTACCCCATTACCCAAAAGCATTTTTCTCAAAGCTCAATACGCCATACTTTTCTTTCACAACATTGTCAACACTGATGATGACATCTTTAAGTGAACACTTGAATTATCAAGCGAATCGCACTGTAAATTTCAATTTTTATTCGAATTATCGTATTTTTAAAAATAAATTTGTAAATACTAATTTTCAAATGAATGTTATCGACAATTCTTATTCAAATTAACTAACATAGTATTCACATAAACATACAAAATAGTCGCCTTTTAATGTTAGATTCGCATGAAACGCTAGATTTGCATACAAATTAGATTGAGTTTGTGAAGTTTTAATCTATTCAAAAATTAGGGAAGAAAAATATGGAAATGTTAAGGATACCCAGGGAAGAATCAAATATAGTTGTAAAAGATCTTGCGACAGAATTTTCGGAACTAATTGGGAATGATCTCCATTTTTGCATATAGCATTTATGCTAATGCGAATGTGCTATGTGCATTTTTATTAATATAACCAAAAAAGCGTAAAAATGTAGCTGTATTAAAATGTAACTAAGTATTTGAGACGGCGATTATAATTTTCAAAGTGCAATAAGACCAGTTCTTATCCTCTATGGAGGGAATATACAAGGTCATTGAGTGTTGGTAACTTTTGAACGGAAGTGTAATATTACCAGCCACTACAATTCCTTGGTACGTCCAATGCCAGATACTAAAAGGACGTATTAGAACAACGCTTGTCGTGACAGAAATGAAGTAAGAAAGAAATTTTCAACACATGAAACTATTTTTAAAACAGTATACAACGTCACCGATGCCACATTTAACTAGGTTTAATAATATTAGCATTCATTACGGACCTCTATATTTACTGAGATTATATTTTAAGTTCCTTGATATTCATTCTTTCAGTAAACGTTTTCTGTTAATAGTCAATTGTATGATATTATGTTTTGCCATTTATATGCGACAAACAATAATAAAAATGAAACAGACATTATTAGTTTCAAACAGTGACAGCACAGCAACGACGCAAGCTTTGTAAATCAATAGCAATTTGAAATACATCTGTGGCTGAGTGGGCAAGGCGGGCAGGCGCGAAGCCGGAGGTGGGGAGGGGGGAGGTGAGGGTGAGTGAGGCGGAAGCAGGGGCGTGGGCGAAGTGTCGCGACGTGACAACCCTTCGCTGCAGAGCGGACGCGGCGCCACAGCGGCTGCGTCGCAATGAAATTACATTTAATTTCGAGCGAGCGCATTAAGTGCTTCTGGAGCGCGTTCAAACAGAAGACGCGGGGGAGGGAGAGTGTGGGAGTCTGGAACGGGAGGGGAGGAGATGACTGAGGTCACAGAACCTCCCAGCGAAGGGGAGGCGGAACCGACCAGATGGGCATGGTGACCTCGTTACTGAAATCTCATAGCTGGAGGAGACTAAGACCGATGAAAGCCAATTTTTATGGGTATGTTACTGACTATATTGGTTTGTTAATTAGCTTCACTAATATAATATCTGTTACACACGGACGCAAGTATAATGTCAGGTTTTCTTTTGTATAAGCTGGGCTGTCAATTTGATTTGACTTTGGCAAAACACCTCAAAATTTCTTTTCGTAACAAATATTTCTATATCAGAATTACGAATAGAACCCTTGGTTGTTTCACAGAAAATGTTTTACTGAAATATTAAACAAGACAGCTCCGCCGGCCACCTCCGTCGGCCACCTCCGTCGGCCACCTCCGTCGGCCACCTCCGTCGGCCACCTCCGTCGGCCACCTCCGTCGGCCAGCTCCCTATTCTAGCTATCGTCGGCAGAGATGTGACATTCGTGTCGGGTACGAGTTCCTCATCCTCCTGCGCGGTGTTATGGGCTGATTTTTAGGCAGCGTTTGGAAGCATTTAAATAAATGAGGCGCAAAAATAGTATCTTGACACCGCTCAGACGCCATTACGGTCATTTTCGTGTCTTCGCCCCCACGCTCTCCAACCAGACGCTTTATGTGTTGTGAAACATTTGTCATAAAGAAGCGCTCACGCTGCGTAACGCATTTCATGTTCTCCATTAACTTTAATGTATTCTTTAATGGGCAACTTGGCCAGGATTATAACAACATCAGGCTGTAGTATGCTACGAAACTTCATTATGTTCATTCCATAACGCAGGATTCCAAAGAATTCATTATTTTAGTGTCTTAAATGAAGAAGTTCTCTCGCACTTGGCATTGCATCGTGACATTTCCAAAATAAAAGTGTTTTATAAAACATATATAGAGATTTTACGAAGCCAAATCTTACTCTTTCATTATCCTTAACGTGCTTCCTTAAACAATTTAACCTGGGCTTAGGTAAAAAGTGCAGTGTACGTCCTATTTTTCATGCAAACGACCGCATCCACGTCTGGGGGCAGATCGGGAGGCTCCCGAGAATCACTTAAAACTTTGGTGCGATGTGTCCAGGCCTTGACCCTTTCCCTACCGGCGACCAGACTCTACACCGACTGCGTGATGCCGAAGCCCAAATCTAATATACCTACACATGAATAGACAAAGTACGGCAAAACTCGCCCGCACGAGCTACTTGCTCGCCTGGGGATCCCAGCGTGCACTACTAATCTTCCCTTAAAATCTAGAATGGGACGGCGAATAGAGGCTTCATACGAAATTGTTTGCCTGATTTTTCCTAACAAATAACCGAGGATTGTATTACGAATGTTTATATTCTCGTATGTTTATATTCTTCACTAATTACTATTTGATGTTATTTTCTTGCTAAATTCTCTCTTCTATAAACACCTTTGCTAAGTGACCGGAATATGTTTGAATGACAAATTGTTTCATTGTTTCTGTTTGGCGTTGTGTTATTGAAAGATTCAGTTAATTATTGTATGTAATAATAATGTGAAATAAATTAAGAAGTTTCAATAACAATGGGCGAGCGCTATGCAAAACAAAATAATTCTGGGCAGTAATGGGTTAAATAAACAGGATTGTAAAATCAAGATTCTTTTGATTCAATTTTTTAAAATTTAACGCATGTGAAAATTTGAAATCTGACTGAGGTATTATTTTATTTTAAGAGACATGTATTTGCCGTAAAGAAAAAAATACTAATTAATATAGCTAAATGTTTGACAATTATTGTCAAGTAATTTCCCCCAAAACTGTCATGGGACAGGTACCCAGTGACGTACCGCCATTCTGTAGTATTTGTACAACCGTTAGTTTTAAATCTCGCGTCAATTTCTCTGGACGCAGTGGCCGCGAACTCTAGTAAGCTTGTTACCTTGCTCGCGACTTTGGCCTGCCTAGCCTAGACTTTAAGGAAAAGAGGCATCTTACCCCGGCGCATGTCGAGTTGGACATTACTCGCGGCAGGTAAGTCTCTCCGCACCGAACCCAGTCAGAGCTTCTGCCGCGCCGCCTCCGCTTCTGCTTCCGCCCTCAGCTTTGCTGCCGTGCGCGGCGCTAGTGCCGCATCCATGCTGCCACCTAGCCCTATCCTCCCCCGCACCACTTCGGATGGTCCCAGCAGCGCTGGCGATTCTCGTGTAATCTAATTATTGTAGTACATTAATGACATGAAAGTGATTATCAAACGACTATTTGTGCATTATGTCATAATTTTCTGTAGGAAATTCAATAATTGACGAGTTCCAAGGTCTCCAACCGACTCTTCAAAACACATTTGCTTAAAAATTCGCTTTCTATTTCCATGATCAGAATATCTTTGTAGGTGTAAAATATGCCGCGTCATAAAAAACTTACGCAAAATATAATATGTATTTGTTGTTTCCAGGTCTCCTACAATCCTGTATACGGAACTTCTATCAATATGTTCTACAAGTATGCTTTAAGGATGACTGCAGGATACGGATGCTATTAATAGTCTCTATGAAGAATTTCGTCATATAATCCCTTCGCCCTCAAAAGCGCTTCCATTTCTCTGCGAGCACATTCGTTGTCAGCTACTGTGCGCACATTTGCCTGTTACTTTCGCCGTGCAAGCAGGTCTTCACGAAATGCAAACTGAAGTTTCAAAATATAACGAACGTTTCTGCCAGCTGTGAGCGTCAAGGGTTGAAAGTTTGACCGAAATCTTATAATTCTATCTTCACTGGAAAAGTAGGTGATCTTTGAGTAATCATATCGAGCGATGGCTCCTCTGGAGATTTGATTTGAAGAAGGCTAATTAACGAGCGTGGAAGATCTGAGCATGGTAGAGGTGGAGCAGCACGGGGACAGAAGTGGTAGTAGGAGATGAAGGTGGAGGTGGGTGAGATGGTAGGGGTGAGGCGCGGGTGAAAGCGAGGTCGAGCTAGAGTGAGAGCGAGAGTGACAGCAAAATCGTGGACGAAAAATAGGGTGAGGACGAGGGTGATAGCGGTATTGAGGGGGTGAAGGAGATGGAGGGGTGGATGGGGTGGTGAAAGGACGTGAGGGGAGGTGGGAGAGGGGAAGGGAGAGGGAGAGGGGGAGGGGGAGGACGAGGTTTGAGTTGGGAAGGGTGAGGGGGAGGTGGATGCTGGTGCGTTAGCATCGACATATGCGAGGGTGGGGGCGTGGGAGGTGCCGGACGGGGAGGGAGAGAGAGAGGGAGGTGAGGAGGGAGGAGGTGAGGGTAGCAGCGAGGGCGGGGTGGGATCAACGATGGGGCAAGGGGGAGGGGGCTGCTGCGAGCCGAATCCGCTTCGTGAACTGGATGGCGCAGAGCGAAATCACGAGCTGATAAAAGCCACCCGCTGAGTTTATTTTGTGTTCCGAACTCAATAAAATAAACTATCACGTAATCAAATAACGTCATGAACCTGACGGGGACAATTAAATTTATTTGGGAACGGCATTACTGCCAGCAATAAAAGTTGCGCTGCCAAGGGATAAATTATATGAATGTGAAATGCAGAATTACATAAAGCTCTCAGAGCTGCCATCGTATACAAATTATGTTGCGTTTTAATCCCCAGGGTCTTTTATTTGCTCCACATTCGTATTATGCATTGAGAGAATTATCCCAATTGTAGGGGGAAATCTCTTTAAATTAGATATAATATAATAGCTAAGGTCGTATGTAGTATCATTTAAAAGTACCAAAGAATTACCCACGTTTGCAGGAATAATATTTTACCTAGCTTGACCTTCGAAATATTCAAAAGTGGAGATGTCAGTACCATATTCCCGCTGGTCCACTTTATTTCTAATGCAATATTTTGAAAGACGCTATCTCTTCAGGAGTTAGGTTGATAAACTTATCAACTCGTAGAAGAATAAATATGACTGTATTAGAATCACAAGAGCAGTTTCAATAACAACTGTTCTCTGCATGTTGCGGATTAGAAAAATATTCGCATTAGGGGCTACATTATCAAGGCGCATCTGTTCATTGTGGCGGCGTCTTTAGATACTGCACGTGAAATGACGTATTTCCGCCTTCGTAATCTCTTTTCATAAAGCAAGCTTTCAGTTGTATACATTAGATCTGCAGGTTTCCAACTCTACGATGAATGGAGATAAAATATTTTATGATTCATTTATTAGCTCCACAAACTCATATTTGAAGCTATGTATTCTAAACCGTCAATTTTGATCAACCATTCTCCAAATTTTGGTGAATCGTAATCGTCGGTCTGGATACGAAAAATTACTTACGTGAGCAGCCCATAAGCGAAGGGTTGTTAATACATATTTACTTTCATTCGGAAATACATATTCAGTTTACATTCACTTTTTCATGAGCATTGGATGGCTTACTATGATTCTTATTTCTAATCTAAAAAAATATCTTCAGAGAGGAGTAGGGAACTACAATCTACAAGTGATGCGACATCGATGTCAATGTTTTCAAAACAACGATGTTTTATACATCGATGTAATAACACCGATTTCATTAATATCAATGTTTTGTGTTCGATGTTTTTTCTTTTCCGATGTTTTGTTTCTGAATAAAAATTTATCATGATCACAATACCGTAAAAGATAAAATATGAAATAAATAACTGAGAGTAACCAGTTATTCATGTGAACCAAACGAACTATACACTGACCCACTCTCTCGAGAAGACCTCCATACCCTTGTATTTCCTTTTTCTTCATGTTCATGTCGCACATTGAGATATAGTCAACAAATACGCTGTGGGCGTAAGGTCTGCCCCTTTTTCTCGTACTCTATTAGGCAAGCTGATGATCACGAACACTGTCAATTTAAATTTTAATGCAGACAAATTTAATGTAAGAGGTTACTAATTCAGTCTAAAAACATCAATGATGAAAAATATCGATGGTTTTTAAGTCGATGAATTTTAACATCGATTTTGAACGTAGATGTTTGCTAACATCGATGTGTTATAATCGATATCGCATCACTACAATATACAACTAATGTTAACAATTGTTCAAGAATTGTTTAGGAAGGGTATCGGTTTTTATTCGTGTTGGAGAATAGTCTGTTGAGGCGTGGTTGTAGTGGATGGCTCGTTGTATAGAGTTGATGTTTGACTAGATGTTACCGGAGAGATGGGCTATGTATTTAGTGATGGATGATACATTCAGTTCTTTGTGTATTTGTTGACTATAAACCATGAAACGTGAGTTGCTAATTGAAAAAAATCAATTTTGTTTTATTTGCAATTTATTTATAGTTGTAGCTAATGTATAAATCCAGACTGGGCATGTGTATAACATACGGGTCTGATTATTTATTTCTATAATATGATAGCATTTTGTATTGACAGGCAGCTTTTGGAGTTTATTCAAGGTTTTAGTTATGCTATTTTGCATTTTGTTTGTTGAGTTTGGTTGTAATTTGGGAATTCCAGTTCAAGTCTAGCCCAAGATATTTGACCGTTTGACAGGCAGTCCATGGTACTGTTGATGATTATGAAGAGGGAAGCAATTTAGAAATACTTTAGCGAGCTTGGCAGTGGATTTTGTTGGTTTAATTTAATTTTCTATTATATTTAATTTAATCTGATTTTCAAATAATAATAATAATAATAATAATAATAAAGACGGATATCAATAATTCTACAAGTTAAGAACTACTCTACGTTGTTGTTTCAATGTTTATATAATTTTCTAAAAGTATTTGGAAGAAATTGCCAATAGTCCTTTTTATGTTTATCATCCTTAGGTAGTATTCGTGTAACCTGAGTTCGTCCATCCGTTCATCCGCCCGTCCGTCACTTACAATTAGACATCTTCCCGTCAACTAACCGGGACAAATGAGGTGTCATTCGTCGCGTCTCTGTCTCCTGGTGGGGAACAGGTGATTTGTTTTCGGATCCATCAAAAAGATTCTAAGAAATGTCTACAAACATTTTCTATTTTTATTTAGAACTTGAACTGCAGAATTTTTTGACATATGTAAATCATCCCAAACATCGTCAAGCGTCAGCGAAATAAAATCGAAACAAAGGCTTGAAATGTTGTGATGAAATAAAATAAAACAGTGTTCATCAGATGGTACTTCAATAAATTAAATGATATTAATGTGCACAGTTAATATGTACATTTTGATACTTTTTCGACAAAATAATTTACCCGTTTTTATTGTGTTTGACGATGGATATAAACAAACTTCTTCTTTTGCTTTGGCAAACTTGATTGCAACACCACAGCGTGCGAATAAGGGATCTTAACCATGTGGAGAATGAAACCTTATCGCCTATTATAATAATTTATTGTAATTAATTTAATTTAAAAACATGCAAAATTTTAAAGATTGTTTATTAGCTTACTTTAGTTTAAATAGTATTCTACGCCGTCGTCCGCATCACTTACGAGAGTAGTTGTAATGTGTTATCCCCCTAGCGATAAATAGGTACGGTTGCAACATCTTCAAAACCATTAAAAAGAGTTTTTCAAACTTCTCAAGTACTGCGATCTCAAAGTAGTTTACAGACAATTTATTATTTTGAAATTATAATTATGACAGGAAAAACGAATTTTGAAAAAATATTTAAAATTAACCATAGAACGTATAATGTTGAGCGACTCACCTTTGCGTACAAGTTTTAAAAGAGATAGGATCTTTCAAAAACTATTTTGAAAGTTCCGATGATTTACCGTGGAGGACAACTAAGGAAATTATCGCTTCGCATTGCTTGCCAATGGGAACACGTGTTGCTGTAATATATTCATAACGACATTAACACGTCACGATGAAGACAAAATTACAATTCTCTCTCCGATGTGAATCAAATGGTTAATATTAGTAACGCCATGTGTAACACGGTAAACAAACTGCGATCCGTGTCTAGTAGATTAGAGGATCCAACTACGATGCTAGAGTGTATTGTTCATTGGGAGATCGCCCAAATGCCATTTCCGCCAGCAAACAAAGTTGGAATTCACCGGCGCTGCAGGTTGGTTACCTGACCCGGAAACTCTGGGAGGTCTAACTCGTAGCAATGCATACATTATCTCTCTATAATTAATGCTCTTTGTATATTTAGCAATCAAGGACGTGAAATGAATAGTGCCAGTTACTCCAAATTACTCTAAAATATCTCTTCCATAAAGCGCTTGCTCTAGGTCGTTGCTATTTAGTATTTTTCGTAATATTGTCCCTTAATAAATCTGCATATCGAAACCCCACAGAGAAATCTTGGGAAGCACCGCACAGGATAACTGCCGCAGACGGAGGATCGTATTTATTGGTTAGTAATCGATTCCCATTATTAAAATTTAAACAATGTATCGACCGACGTCGATACCGCGATTAATTCAACTGTTTTATCAACTTTAGATCATAAATTTCTCTTAAAAGATATTACTTCTACCCTACTCATTTTGAAATAAACAATAAATAGATTTCATATCCATGTTATTGGAAACAAACCTTCGCCACTTTTACAACTTAACGGTTTCAATTACTCGGTTTAAATTGTTAACTGTTTGAGTGTAGCCCAATGGACTGAGAAATGACGGGTTAGAATGCTGTAACCCAGGTGCAAAATAAGTGTCAAAAATTTCATTTTCCAGGTACTCCCATTTCATGTAATTTGTTCGAACTCATGAGCCACCGAATATGACAGATGATAAAAAATTTTACGACTTCTTAAGATAATGCACATGTTTCAACGTTATATATGTGTACCACTTTTATTCACAATGGTGTTTTATTTTTTAAATAATTTTATTATCGCTTTATAAATAGCCCAGCAGAGTCCACGGGAGAGAGAAATTTAAATATTTTCATTATCAAATTTCAACTAGTTCCCTTTGCTCACACTCGCTTTTAAATGCCAATGCACGTTTTTTTCTTCGACCCAAATTCAGAGCAGAATTTAATGTCAGTTACATGAGAATACTTTTCACAAAGTCTATTAAGTTGTGCGCTAGGCAGTATTGTTCTTGAGTCTACCATGGCCTCCAATAGGTGTCCAACGTGAAACATAGCTCTTGCATCGCCGAGTTCCGTCTCTTAAATATTTATTGACGCGTTTGCAAATTTTTTTATTCACTTCCCAGAGCTGCAACTTGTTGCTCACCTTGCACTCAATTTGATAAAACCACTTCCATTGATTTCCCGCTCTCCGGCTCTCTCTTTCGGAATGTTTCAACGCTCCTTTTCCGAATCCCGCCCCTTTTAATCGCCTTTCATCGACCCTAGCATTCCCGTGTGCTTTTAATCTTCGTGTGTTATCGCCCTTCCCTGCCCCAACCGACTTTTCCCGGCGCTTTTGATGAAGTTTCTCGCGGTACAGCGGGATGCCTATCGTGGTAGTAACGCTTCTCAATAATTTCAAAGACACGAGGAATATAAAGTCATACTTCCAGATACTTCCAGTCTTACTCCTCGCTGAAAAATACCCCCTCACAAAAGAGTACACTTTGGAGAAGATACACTTCAGAGGAATCAATTAAATCAACATTTTACCATTCTGTAATACAAAAATATTCATCAATTATACAACTATATAATTAATGTATATTTCATGAATATTAATAAATAATTCTGAAAGTTTAACTTTCGGAACATAAAATTACTCATCACAATTATTTTTACACTAAACACTCGTTTACAAGGAAATATTTCTTTAAAGATAAAAGTAGAAATACAATATTTTGAAGAAACTAAATTACTCTCATACTTTCTAATAGCAATAGAACAAGTCTAATATTAAATGCATCGCAAGAAAACAAATACTTTTCCTTAACGAAAAAAATTATTCAAATGTACCACCGTTTTTTTCTTTTTATTAGAAAATGTACAACACCGAAATGGATCAAACAGATTTTTATTCCTTTTTCTTCAGAAGTCGATTACAAAATTCTTGATATATTTCACTTACCTACGTTACTCAATACTGTGATGTAATAAGTGCAAAAATAATTTCAGCTACGTCATCTACTTGTACGTGAGAACGTGTATGAGATGAAAGGGAAAAATGAGGAGCTGTCGTGATTTTAAAAGATATGTTCTATTAAATTGAATTAAAACGTATCTCATCATAGGCAAATGCATTCTTTCCATATATACAGTACCAATGCTATTTCCTAAAACAGAGACTAAGACCATCCTCTTCAATCGCATTCAATGATTACAGTCTTTCCCTTCCATTATGCCTTTAAGATGTCAGAATTATTTTTTGCGCGAATCAAAAGTCTTATAATAGACCTGTTTTCTCGTACAGCTAAGTTTAACGTACTTCATCAAAAATTTGCCGGTGACTCAATAACAAAATTTCGTGGCAGGTAACTATTTTGTTGATTAGTGACCTGATTTTGTTTTTCTTCAGTAAGTCGTTGATCAGTTGTATTGAAAAAATTGTATTTTAAATATAATAATTTATAGCTGAATTTGAAGACTTTGATCTACTCGGATATACCCAATATGAGAAAAAGTAATAAAAAGGAGAAAAAGTTTTCTTCTTAAAATCCAAGAATTAAATAAATAGATTGGAAACACCACCGACCGAGTTCACCTTCCACTGGCGTTAGCCCACAGGGAGCCCTTGAGGGGCGCCTCCCGCTGCGACCCCTGCCGACATCACGTTGAAGATCTGCTCCGCAAGGCCTCGTGGTCGTGTTTGTCCTCCGCAGGGGAGGACGCGGCTCCGAGCGCAGGCCAAAAATAACATTTGTCTTCCCGGAAGGACACGCGGCGGCGACGCCAGGCCACGGCCGCTGCGGGGATTTCGGCAAAGCGAGCGAGGGGCTGGGAGGCGGGGAGGGGGGAGAAACGAGGGGGTGGGGAATCAGGGAGGTGTGCTGAAATGGGAGGACGTCAGAGTGACAGGAAATCAGGGGCGTTGTGGCGGGGGAGCGAGGCGGGTAGGAACAGGGAGGTGCGGAGGGGTTGGCGTAAAAAGACGGACAACTCGGGGATGGGGTTGAAAGGAAAGAGGAAGGAGGAGGAACGCGCTTCACAGCTCACCCCCTCCCCATTTGAAGCTTATGAAGTGAACGCTCGTTCCTCTCTATACAATAATCTATTGAGTACTGTGACCATTTAAAATTTTAGCTTTGAACTTTTATTTTCTCAGAACCGCGTCACACACCCATTGTTTACCAATGGTATCCTCGAAGTCCTCTCATCTCAAGTGAGTTCCACTCATGACTCGAACAATGTAATGGTCCAAAAGACAAATCATAAAATGAAATAATTTAAACGTTTATTTATTCCGTTTATACAATAATACAATAGAACCTAACTTTATTTTATATGCCACTCTTTATTTCTTTGTGGCAATGCTGATGCGGTGTTGTTGACATTATTTATTGAATAATGGAAATCATTGTCAAAAAATTTGTTTTTTATAAATGTAAGTTGACAAAAACAAGCATTATTTCATCTATTATTTATTAAAATAAACCAGCATTTGGACATTACGACCGTAATAATGTCTACCAAGTGTAATCTATCGAAACCACACATTCATGATTCTATAATAATTGTCTATAAACAGTGTCTCACTATCTCTACAAACTTTATAATACCATAAGTTATAAATTGTTATATTATTTTTCAGGAACATTTTCGATTATTTTTCAATCTCGGGAAATAATACGAAAATGATAAATGAGCATTCATATAACTTTAAATTATATTCCTTCATTCGCTTATGATATAATATATTTTACTATAAAGATACATTGTGCTGAAGCAGATAAAAAATTAATTATATTAATGCATTTCTTCAAATTTGTTTAAGTGATCTCTAAAATGCAACCAGAATATGCACAGTATTTGAAGGAGTGTATGCTACACAGAAACTAAGACAAAAGCTAACAATAATAAGAATAAATAAAATAATACAAAATCAAGTTTTAAAACGAATTAATTTAAAATTTTAAACGCTTTTAAATGGCTTATTAGCCAAGTATTTTAAACTTTTGAAAGATTTTAACCGTCATATAATCGTTTTCGTTTTCTGAGCGTCGTGTGGGCGCATGAATAATTCAAAGGGGCGTGCTAGTGGGCGGAGCTTTGGTCGGATCACAGCGCCGCCCACGCAAATGATTCTCCCAACTAATTGTAGGCTCCCCTCACGCGAAAGCGGCGGTTTTCACAGCCGCGCGAACACTGAAAATGCACCCACGAGTCCAGGAGCACCCAAATTCTATTGCTTGTTATAGGTGGCTTAAAGTGTGTCACTAAGTTCGAGTACGTCAGAAATATGCAACTTGAGGACAATTAAAAGTAAAAACACGAGTTAACTAGAAATATATGTGGGCTAAAAGTATTAAAATTCACAAAAGCTAGATTCTCGAAGGCAACGACTAGACGGTTTTCCGAAGTCGGGCTGGTGTCTTTCTACTTAATTTCTACCAAAAATTTGCCTTTTACGATATTCCAACTTTAAATATGAGGGCCAGTCAAATGAAAACTAGACAGATAGGATAGAAGTAAGTAATCTGTCTATTATTTCAAAAGTAATCGTAATTCAAAAGTATTTGTATTTGTATCCCGCGGAGAGTCAAGATGGCCAATGCCTTCGTCGAAACTTTTTTCAGTTCCTTATGGAACAATGATTGTACCCAGGTGTGCACCGCTTGGTCCGAAGCAAATTGACGGCCAGGAATAATTTTAGAGTACCAAACATTCAAAAATCGCATGAGGATAGATCTTGATTGTATGCAGAATGTGTGAGCTTTCCAAAGGGACTTCTGCAGTGTAGTCGGAACAACGTTTGCAGCATTATTGTGCACCAGAATGATGCAGTCTGTGAACATTCTCAACATTTTTGAGCGTTTGGACTTGATGACGTACTTTTTGCACATTTTTCATACAATAGATATTCTGACATGAATTTCACCTCCTGACAGTCCTTGCGCTGTCAAAATCGTACTACACTTCGCTGTTCCAATTACCGGCCCACATAATGATAAATGACGCGTACAAACTTGCTGGCCTAACTTCAAGCACGTCTAACAAACGGAAGTGCGGCAAACGTTCGCACTGTTCCTACCTGGCTTCCAATAGAGGGCACTTCCGTACACAAACCTAAAGCTTTTTTTTAACGTCCTTGTCATGGTCGTTATACAGTCTATCTCGTTTCATTTTACTAACCCTCATCAAATGTATATGGAATGGATTGAAATAAAATGGGAAATGGATGGGCGGAAATTAATTTCACCAGACTAGAACACTATTATATATCGGTGATGACGCTCTGGCGTCTCATTAAAACAGTAAATTTGAAATAAAAGTTTTTATTTTGCTTTTTTGAAAACTAATTTTTTTAACAAAGAACGAAAATAAAAAATAAAAACCAAGCGTTCTTTTATATTCCTAATATCTCTATTTAGAATGGCAATTGTCACTCATTGCATGTAATTTTTTGTTCCTTTCTTTTCTGTTTACACTTAAGTATATGTTATGAGAAAGAATTCTACATTAATTGTATCCAAAGCAACTTCTTGCATATAATTTTCAGTTCTATTTTTCTGAGTAGAATTAGTATCTAGATAATTTCGTGGATTAGATAGAAGTATTTCTGCGTAGTGCAAGTCTGTCTTGATTGTGTTTCACTCAAGTCTACTTCCGTCAGTGTCTCAAGAAGTAAAGAATTTGTTCGCCAGTGCCAGATCACTCCCCCTGTATTCCCTGGGCCAAAGTTAGCTGGACACAGTGAACAGGAAGTGCCTCTCTCACGTCCAAGTTTGAAAGGAATAAATATTAAGACATTTGTCCTGGCGCGGGCTATAGACTACTAATTTTAAGTCCAGTTGGATTCTCCATGATCTTAGCAGGGGATTATGGCAACAGAATATGAATTTCGCGCGTCCCACTTAAAAACAGCGTTTTTGATTTTGTCGCTGGCTGCCTAAAGGAAAGTCAGTTTGTCGCCATTCCACCAGTAGAAGGTTGACGCCAGTCACTGGCGCCCTCTCAAGGTAAGGAAGGCTGATTTGCGAAGACGCCCCCCCCTGCGGCGCCACCAGCCAGCGTTCACATGGGCAGTTGCTGTGTGTGGCGGAGAGGCATTTCGGAGCCCTAAGGGAAGGCCAGCTGCTCAAGGTGGTGTGGTGTGGCGTGATATAGCGAGGCGAGTGGAGGCATGGAACTCAACCCACGATGGAAAATCTCCATGAACTGTCCATCAATGGAGTAGACGGCTTAGTGGCTGTGTTACTAACTCTGTCTGACTAGATACCCAGGGATTGTAAATAGTTCTACGCCCCGACTTCCATTGTGATAGTGCTGTAAACGCCTAAGAATTTTGATGTATCTAAAAGCAAGAGTTTAAATTGAGAATCAATGTGTAATCTTAAATCTTTCGAGGTTCTTGTTTTTATATAATTCTTTGTAATGTGTAGGCAGAAACGAGGGCCATAAGAGCAGTTTCGTTTTCTTGCCAAGGCAATGAAATATTTCTTCTGTAAATAAATTCTGTGTGTTCTCGTTGAAAATGATGCTCCTATTCCATGTATTTCCCTTTCTCGGCAAAGATTTTGAAATTTGTTTTTATTAACACCATTCCCACCGTAATTCTTGAACATGCCTCCGTTCTTTTCTTAATTAAGTTGACATTGAGAAATTATT
Organism: Gryllus longicercus; assembly: GCA_038098605.1. Taxonomy (NCBI): domain Eukaryota; kingdom Metazoa; phylum Arthropoda; class Insecta; order Orthoptera; family Gryllidae; genus Gryllus; species Gryllus longicercus. The sequence continues at coordinate 3,860,582 of JAZDUA010000007.1, forward strand.
GTATTAGAACATGTACATGTACTTCTCCCTTCATTTTAATTATGTAAATGAAGTTCCAGGTTAATTATTTATTAGCTATTATACTTTATACTATTTGTTTTTATAGCTAAAGTGTCAGCATCTGCCAAAGCTACACATATTTCTACAGCTAAAGTACAAACAAATTTTAATAATTACTAAATTGTGCCTAGCCTAAATATATTCAAAGCTATTACGTACACGTAATCATCTTCCTTTCACAAATTGAATTATGCATTTCGCGAGAATTTACTGTTGAGACAATGCTCACTTATAATGACCCCCCAAACACACACACACACACACACACGCGCGCGAGGTGATCGTCTCGCGGTGTTAACATAGTGGTGTTAACATGGGTGTTAACATAGAAATTACAAGTTTATCTGTCAATTAACAGAAACTTATGTGGAAAGTAAATAATGAATATTTGTCTGATAAATTTAAACAACTGATCACCTTCCAGAAAACAAGTTCTAGCTGTTTAATTAGCGTGCTTTTTCTAGATATTTTATTAGCGTGTGTTTTCTAAAAACTAATGAGCAGAACATTTTCAACTTCCACCCATCTTTCAGGACTTATCGTCTGCCTGGAGCAATTTCAAATTGGGTTAAATGCACTTCTTCTACGTTCTGTAATACACCACGTCACATTATATGGCGTTGTCATTAATGTTGCTATGTAATAAGGTTAACAATATAGATTTTAATGGAAATTTCAATAGTCCACCATACCAACGATCGTCCCTTTGCCCTCACTCCCCTTCATCCCCGCTCCTCTTCCTCCTCACCCTTTCGCCCTTTCCCACGCCCCCTCGTCGACTGTGCCCGCGCCTCACGGCCATTAGTTCCGGCGCGAATCGGCCATTAATTGCATTGCGCTAAAGAGGCCAACGACGCAACGCCCGGCGCCTGAGTTGTGGGCCTCTGTGGGCTGCGCAACCTGCAGAGGGGAAGGTGGCGGAAAGCATGGCGAGATACGAGGCGACGGAAATATACGGTGCTCTCAACTTGACCACAAATCCGATGACGTTCGCACAAAACGAGTTCTTCCGCTGTCTTTTATAGAAGTACACTTACTCTGAGGAGGCGTATATCATATTCGGATTCAGAGAATTTTCTTCAGATACTAAAAGTCGGAGGAGAGTGTCCACCTCACGAGTCGCACACATGCATGCTCTTTGGGCATTTAACCTCGCAATTAGTTAGTCGGAACACGTCCTTACTCGCTATTGTAACCGTATCTCAATTAGCAATCCATCACGTGACACAGGCAACCTATGGTAACGATGAAGTAAATTCGTAGAGCATTAACAAACATAAATACTAACAATGAGTTCTTTTGCCATTCCCCTCGCATCCAACGTCCTTAATTGTATCCTCTCAACCTATATTCAACTGAACAGCAGTTTTCTCCTAACCATAACTAGTCGACGGCCGTCACATGTTAACGTAACTTTACGTTTATAAACATTGAAATAAATTCCTGAAATACTAATAATATCGTTCGTAATATCGAAAGAACTACATGCGACATACGCGTTAAAATTCCACATAACTTTAGTAAATTCCACAAAACACTTTTCTCCTCTGTTGGAAGCAAGTTGAAATTCGTTTCCGGAGGAGAATTTCCAGAAGAAGGAGGAGGCGTGGCCGCTTGGAGCAGTTTTTACTTACGCTTTCGCCCAATTCATCATGCGGCGGCCCTCCCGCCCTCGCGGTTTTTGTCCAAGCATCATTTAATGTGAAAATATTGGATTGCAGGAGGAAGGGTAGGGAAAAGGAGAACTTGGAGTGAGGTGGGAGAACGTATGGTGCAAGAAAAGATGCGGCTTTCGGGTAAAGCAAGACTGCAACACTTAAGTCCGGAATACGGCCTAGTGGGACACCAAGGCCTAATTGAATAATTTTACTAACATTACTACAAGATGGACACAAGGGACCTTTCAAATTATCCGCACTTTTCAGTAATGTCTGTCGCGTAATGGTACAGAATTTCTAATAATACCAGAAAACATTTTTTAGTAAATGCTACACACCCCTCAGAGAATACCACAGTACTCCCAGCCTTCCTGATTACGGAAAAATTGCGGGGCAAATGCGGGTAAAATACGGAAAACTGCATGTGCATTGTTTTTGGAAGTCGAATTCAGTTTGTAGGTTTAATGAAATATTTACCAGAGAAGACAAAACACGCAGGCATGGAAAGAAATATGCGAATATGCCATTTTAGTAGGTGCTTTGACACCTGATAAAGATTCGAATTAATTAAGAGATGTATGTTTGCAGTTCTCTGGAACTGACCATTTACATTTTCAATGTATTGTGGCCCTTAAATAATCCGGTGAAATAGTGTTCTATTTATAGCATCAATCATACTTCTTATTGCACAGAAATAGTTGATTTATTGACACTATGCATGTCAGCAATCATTATTGACTTCCACTGCCTGTCCAATGCAATGTTGCACATATGTGTTCTTTCTGGGAAAGAGTACCATCTTTTCTTGTTGCATGTTGAATTTCTACTATTTCCAGTAAAAATCTTTATGAATTATGAGGAATCTTTGATAAAATTCATACTCAAATTGAAATTCAAAATTGATCATCTGTCGATACACTTTTCCCTTCTACGTTGTCTCAGAATATTTTATTCATCTGAAGAATAAAAATGTAATTTCTATATCATATTCTACAGGTGTCACTTGTAAGACTGCATCATTACAGACCTACCCCCACTAATATTTTATAAAATGGGTGAATTTACTAATAATAATTAGCAATAATTTACTAATAATAAGCAATATACCAGGAAACACTAATCATTAATATTATCAGTTTGGAGTTTGCAATTGAAACATGTGAAATTTACGAATATTATTTATAACTTTCCTAATAATTTGGACTATTAATATTTATATTAGGCAACACATATTTTAGAAGTAATTTGGTGGCACTTTTACTAATATTAGTTTTGTAAGTTATTACGCAATATAGTGATATCCAGATAGATTGTACATTACTTGTTTGAATGTTTATTTTATGTACTTCAATGTCATTTAGGGGGTCAAACAAAGGGTATTTTCTTTATAGGTAGAAAGCAATTGAACTGTAATGTATTTCTTAAACATTGATAAAGAGGAAAATGTACACCAAAAGTTGAAAAACTCTTGAATGTAGCAATTCATGAAAAGTCCAATCAATTCGCAGCACAACACCACCAAGCAAACCAAAGCAACACAGACATTGTTTCTGCAAACTGGTTATATAATTATACGGGAATGTAGCAACGGGTTCATTAATGCAAGTTGTGTTAACAACGCCAAATGTTTACACGACACTGGGGCAGCGAACTGGAGTTCTAACTTGTTAGCCATTTTCTACCGAGAGTAAGCTCCGGCATGTGTTTGCAGTTGAAGCGACCTGCCTTCGTCAGCGGACGCGTTGCAGGTTTCCCGATCGAGGGACGCGCGTAAGGGAAAGGTTTGAGAAGAGCTGTTGCCAGCAATTCTCTGATTTCAAAGTCTACTTTACAGATGGTGAATGAATAACGCGTTTAACGATGTAACTGGACAACAGGAAAGGGAAAATATTAAACTCAAAATAATATATCTGCCGAATAGTTACTTTTATTTGTTTTGCAGTTCTAGAGATGTTGCAAATCAGTTCATGTTACTGGCTGTTTGTATACTGTGAGCGGCATCATGTATCAGTATCAATACAAATAGTTCTAGAAACACTTTTATACCTATTAGAGCAGAGTTTTTAAACATAGGTTTTGTCTCTATGGAGCATCATATCATTAATCCAAATCAACTGAAAACCCTTTGTATGGAATTAATGTGAATACACGATTTAAAATCCATTGGTTAGAGTGCTCGCTTTCCATGTCGCAACTTCGGGTTCGATTCCCGATCTGTTGCTGTGTGACGATGAGAATGCTCACTTCTCAGGTTGAAAATATGAGAATACAGCAGAGGGATGGCTATGTGCTAACCACACGTACCCCTTAATTCATGCCGCAAGGTCGGGACGCTGCTTATAGGCCTTAGCTTGTAAAGAGCTGTAGGGTCAAAGTACATACACACATACATACATACATGATCTAAAACAGCAGATTTGTGAACAGTGTAAAGAATCTATGGTCAATTGTGAAACAAAATAAAGGATATTACAAACCAGTTAACAACTAGCTTCGTAACTCAATTTAATAAGACGTAATTATGAATACATTTTGAAACAGATTGCACATACATTTTTACTTTGTGTGACGAAAGTACTGAACTCAACGTCCCCGCAACAGCGTGTGAATATGTGAATTCCGCTCGAATCATTTGAAGGCAATACATTCAGCTGCAGTGTTTTTGCCGCTCACCAACCATTGATGTCCGTTGATCTCTCTTGAGGTAATTTAAACAATAATACTAACTTCAAGCATAAGCAAATGTATTGTTCATTAAATCATAAATCCATAATCAATCGGAAAGTGCTACTTTCTTGACATCTGAGAATATCGTATTCCTTACTACAGAACCACAGGTTAATTTGTTGAAGAGCTTCCCTAAGATTTAGACAAACTTCCAATATCCTGAAGTCGCTACTAATTGGGTTTCAAAACCAGAATGTCACATCAATATTTCATTCAGACGCCCATTCATTCTACATTCAGACGCCCATCAGCATACCAGGCGGACCCAGTCTCTCTCAACAAACTCGCGTCCATAGTAACCCACGCTAGATCCATTAATTGTTCTTTACTACGTGTTCATACAATTCGATTTCATTTCGTAAACTTTTGCATCAGTAAAGAAAGATCAGAACATAAAATACCTATATTATTATTAGATTTGTTCTTGGCTGTATTCCCGTACCCGTATGTATCGCCATAATCGCATCAAAGAGATATAAATGGTACCAATCTAACATCAGAGATTGGAGGGGAAAATGTGGATAAGAAAGGTACCTTAGGATCGAAATGCAGAATTGATCGCGTGTATGAAGCAGACATTCGCCCACTGGGACCTGCGCAGGTTCCTCGGGCGCAGCCGCTCTTTCTGCGGTTCCAAAGGGCTCCGAGGGCACAGGAGAGCGCTCCACCTTTCCTCCTGGGCGCCCTTTTGCGACGCGAGCTCCCAAACGCCGCTTACGAAACGCCCATGCCGCCGCGTTCGTAATCAAATCCCGGCCGCTGCCAGGCCGCCCCGCTGCGGCAACGCCGGTCTCGCTCTGGACCGCGCCTTCGTTCCCATTCCCATCCCCTGCCCCGCCGCACCCACACCCTGGCTCACACCCACATCCCGTCCTCGCCTCCACCCCCGAGCCCGCCTCCGTCCCGCCTCAGTCCCCGATCTCCCCACAGCCCTCTTCCCTAGTTCCTATCCCGGCTATTCCCCCGCCCCCCTCACCGGCCACCGCTTCTTCGCCGACACTTCCGCCCAGGGAGCTGCGCCTCACCCAGTCCCCGCCCTCGCCTCCCCCTCTTCAGCCTTCAGCTTCCCCTCCGCTCCCTCTTGAGCTCCGCCACTTCTATCCGTCCATCTCAACCCACTGCCCCCACCGCTCCGCCCGCGCATTGCTGCACCCGCGGCGGGGCGTGGCCAGGCGCGCTGTTCGACGCAAACGAGATCAAATGCGGCCCGTGCCTTCCCCTGTGGCGCCGCTCCCTGCCGCTCGCCCTGTGCGGCAGTGGAAAAGGGAAAGGAGGGGGAAACGACGGGAAGAGGGACCGGTGGAGGGCAAGGTTCGGGTGCGTTGCGGGCGGAAGGTACAACACAAAGAGGTTTAGTGCCCCGCGCGGAGCGTGCGCGGTGGAGAGACCGAGGTGATCGAGGTCAAGGACGGGCACTGGGGCCGAGGGAGGGGACGTGGTGAGAACGGAGGCGAGGGCGGCGCTGTGCGGTTCCATCCGGGGGCTGGGGCGATGGCGGATGAGGGTGAGGCGGGAGAATGACCGGGACTGGGGAAGAGGGCGGTGGTGAGATCGGCGTTTGGGGCGGGACGGTGGCGGGCTCGGGGGTGGAGGCGAGGATGGGATGTGGGCGTGAGCCAGGGTGTGGATAGGGCGGGGCAGCGGATAGGAATGGAAACGTGGGCGTGGTTCAGAGCGAGACCGGCGTTGAAGCAGCGGGGCGGCCTGGCAGCGGCCGGGATTCGATCACGGTCGCAGCCGCCCTCCTCCCTTCTCAAAAATAACAATTCACGCAACGTTACGCTATTTACTTTGTGCTATTAACATGCAAAATTATTCTCTAGATTATCACCAAAATTATTCAACGTCTTTAAGTCGTAAAGCAAGACTTTCGATTCCTACTTGCCGACATTCAGTTTCACGTAAACCATTTCGCTACAAACAACTTTCGAGAAGTCCCATGCGACGACTAATATACTCATTTGCGATTTCATTTATGGTTATGTATTGTTTTGTTAACAATCGTTTTTGTCATGCTGTTTATTTTCTTTGTGTAGTGCACGCATAGTGGGTAAATAGCGGATAGGTTGATTCCACCATATCTTCTGGAGGCTGCTGCATAATTTGGTTCCTTGCCATTTTACGGCACTTCATCATTTACGGTCAATAACGCCCACTAATTGTAAAAAAAAGGAATGAGACAGTAATGTCGCGTGTGGTTCATAGTACAGGGCACTGCCGTGGCATTTGCCTGCAAGTGAAAAGGGAAATCGCAGTAACCACGTTGAAAGCAGACGGTCTTCTAACTCAATTACAGCATGCGCCACAGTTACGGATATACGACACAGTCATTAGAGTCCTGGTACTTTGCCAGGATGGTATCACCGACCTCCCAGTACGTTCGAGAGTAAGATTCTCGCTTCTGCTACTTGAACTGAAGAATAAACACGGCGGGTCACAAAAGGTCACCCTCATGCGAATGCCAAACATAGCGAGAGAGTACGTTTTTAGCATTTCCTGGCGCGTCAACTGCTGTAGTAGTTAAGTGCACGTTGTATCCCGGGATGTGGCGGTGTTTCTTCCCCTGCTGAGACGGGATATCCGCCGCCGACATACTCGTCGGTTTGTGGAATTTCCCGTCTCCAAGAATCTCCTTGATAGTAGTACAATCCAATACAGAACAAACCCTAAGCTCTTGGACTATGTGGTAATGGAATGCACGTACGCGTTAGTGTTGGTAAGGGGAGATGGTAGGACACGAATGAGGGAGAGATGATCGCACGTGGTCCGCGGCCAGTTTTTTAGGGCATTGTTACGGGATTCGTCTGTATTGAGTCAAGAAACCACGGAATACTTTCGAACAGAACAGGCTGTGGCTAGTATTCTCCTCTACCCATTGGCTGACTTCTTCCTATAACCAAAAATCAGTCACCGTTGGTATTGGAGACAAAGACCCAAAACATCTTCAGGTAACACTTGACGCGGATACATCGAGGAAGTGCACATACCGCAAGCATGACCTCCTCCGAGCGGGTATGCCCGCAGCCTGGGAGTGATTGGTTAGTGATTTCGGGCGCGTCAACTGCATTATCTCCGTAAGTGTAGAGCGTGACTTTTATCTTGATGTGGCGGTGACGGTGATCTTGCCCCGCTGGATGGTGAGATCCGGCGCCGATCTACTCATCGGCTGGCAGAGTTTTACCCGGTCAGATATACCACACCCGCGGGGAGCCGCCCCAGTCGGGGCGAGCTCAAACCTCCCGGATGGTCGCCCGTCATGTGTAAGCCTATGTGAGGTGAGGTTAGGATAAAGAAGAGGAAGAAAAGATCGTGCGCGGTCCGCTTCTCGTTTATTAGGGTACTGCTCCGGAATTCGCCTGATGTTGATCGGAAAAACTATGGAAAACTACCGATGAGAGCAGCCGACCGCCAGTATTCTCTTCGTTCAGCGGCTGACTTTGGCCTAGTATCTAGCTAGTACAAAAATCCTGGCACCGTCAGGACTCTTAACAGTAGAACTTCCCCTTCAATCCCTGTATGACGCCTAGCCAGAGGCACTGCGGTGCCATCGATTGATGCCCTGAGCCACCTGAGCCGGTGAAATTGTTGAACAACTCTCTCAGTTTAGTTGTGAGTCTGTCTCCCTTGCAGCCTCATTCTGCTCTGTCACGAGACCACTGTTGAGGAGAGCGATGAAATAGTTCAGCGGGGTGAACGACTACTTTGCGCAAAGAAGCCCATTGACTAGACTTTACGAGAACTAATATCTGAAGAGAATGCCAATATGACATCTCCTTTCTTCTCTTCCCCTTTCGGCTCACGAAATGGGCACCCTGGTCAGTTGAAGTGCTCCCTCTTCAAATGATGAGGGACGGAATAGACATTCTGTGAGGACGAACGGGTCTGACTGCTCAGGTTCAGCTTTAGAGTTTGTCTCCTTTCAAAGTGTAATCAGCAGCAAGGTGCGGCCAGAGAAGTAGAATTATGTTTCTATGGTCCTGCGATGAAATGTTGAGTTCGATGAGTGTCGGAAAGTTATTTCGCTTGCGTTCTTTTGCTTCATTATTAGTGTTTTTGGTTCTCGCGGGAGTGTGAGACACACAATAAACTTTTGGCACGAATGTTTTTCATAAGTGACCATTCCATCGCTCTTCCTGATACCCATTCTCTTCTTCCTCGTACTGCCCTCGGGCTCTGCCTTGACCTCTTCTCGCCCTCTCCCATTCTCGTACGGCGGCCCCCACGTGAGCTGCACACAACCTCCCTTACGGGGCTCGTTGTGGTGCCCGTTTAACAGGACTCTTTATGGGCGAGGTAGAGGAGGCTAGTGAAAAACAGGGAAAGGAATAAAAAGGCGGGCAAAGCAGATAAGAGGAGAGTAACGGAGGGAGTAGAAGGGAAGGGAAATACGGGAGTGGGAGTCGATGGTGGAAGGTGGGAGCCTGGAGTGCATTGAGTCGCCTGTTCCACACGAATTCCGTGATTTCAAGGTAAACGAGTGCCTTAAAAAGTTTAATTCTTTTCAAATATGCATTAAAATAATGGCGATTAATTTGAGGTCGAGCTCCGCGGCGGCTCCTATTAACGATGTTTCAGACAGGAATATCATGGCCCAAATTAGGATTTTGTCATACCGTTGATGTGCAAGAAAAGCGAAATCACATGTTGTCATTTTGTGGAGAACGATATTACCCAGAGAGGAATCACCGAGTTTGCGACCAAATACAGGGTTTCATTTTCCAAAACTGTTGTTTTACGATATGCTAGAATCTAATTCAACCATTATGAAGGAGAGTTCTAGCAGACGGCTACGCTATTCAGCAATTTTTCGACGTTTTGATTATTATTTCCAGACGAATGTCGAAGCAGTACTCTAACCAAAAGAGCACGGTCCTTGGAGAAGCGTCCTTTAACCTTTTCCCCCCTCTCCTATTACACGCGCTCCTTCTTCTCACGCTCACCTATTTTTGCATGCACTACACAAGCACACTCGTCGGGAGACCAGGTCGGAAGCCTAGTTCGACGGGTGGGGCTGTGCCCGGATAGGGAAAATTCCTGGAGAATAAAAACGCACAAGCGAACGTGAAGGTCGGTGCCGAATCAAGTCTCAGCCGTGGGGGAACATCGACACCTGCAGGGATATAATATTCACTGCAATTACGGGGCTGATTAACTTAGTAGCTCACGCGTCCGAAATCAATACTCCCTCCCCCCGCCTTTACGGTTATGTCAGACATGACAGAATGCTCGTTACCCCCCTTAGTAATTGATATCTATGTTGGGTCTGTTATCATGTAACCAATGTTAAATGGTAAATCGTAAAAGCATTAATCACCCCAACGGTAATTGAACTCAGGTTTCCTTTTTCATATTAAGTTGTTTTAAGCACACAAATGCCGAAACAATCTATATTTTTAATATATTCTTATGCCTATACCTAATACTCCTGCAGCCACGAGACCTGGTTTCTATTCGGTGCCTGCCTAAGTGACTAGATTCATTCATAAGAGAATAGTTAAAAAAATCGATCATTCTAGTTTCAAATAATTGAATGAGTGAAAACCAGAACGGTATAAGTGACGTTTTATAAATTCTTTAAAAAATGTTTACATTAGGCTATATTTCTGTGTCAATGTAATTTCCTGGGTCCTGTAATTTCCTAACAATTGAAATGCCGTGGTTTATAAATTATGATACAAAGCACCACGACTTTTCAGGGAGATTGAATTAAATAAACAGATTTTTTAGAATTTATAAAATGTCACTTATAGCGTTCTGATTTTCACCCATTCAATTTACCCATTCAATTTTAACCAACACTTGGGTAGAATGTAAACCTGTATTTATTGATCGAAATGTGGGACATCCACTTAAATTTATCACATTTCTCTTTAAAATATGCAATGTTGGAATTGTGGAGACTAAAGAAGTGCTTAGAATGCACGTTGAATGTACTTCTCTGACGTACGCCACATACAGATTTTTAATTGGCCTAATTACTAACTTAATAAATAAGTTAGTAAATAAATTTACTATACCACGAAAATCTTTATCCAAATTTCTTTATCCAAAATAGCTTTTCGTTTATATCCTTTAAATCATCGGGATTATTTCTTTGTTTCATTTCAAATAAAATATGGTAAGTATTTTTATAGTTAACGCAATATTCTCAACCTTTTCTCTTTGATCGACACAATTTAAACAAATTGTTTGCGTCATCGACTCTTATGTTTTCTCTATAATATACAGCATCTATAATTCTAACACAAAGAATTTATTGTACATAGAGCCTAAATGTCTTGAAAATAACAATTTCGTACACCAATATTCTTGTAATATCTCGATTTTTCAATAATCTCAGACTCTTCTGCTTTTGAATAGTTGAGTTTCTAATCTTCATTGAAAAGTAATGGTTCCAACATACTTAGTGTTTTTAAGAACTGACCTTGATATATATCCAATGGTATTGTGGGATACTAGCCCGATAGATGCGATAGCATAGTTATTAGTTCTTGCGTTTTCTAAAACTATCAATTCTTAAATATGAATGGCGCGTAAGAAACAAGAGAAGCAAATTAGTAATATTTTATCTTTTGTTTTGTTGTTTTATATCAGAAAACAGTTAAATAAGTCCAGTAATTTTTTTGTAATCAATCGAATCTTAAATATCCTAATGAAGCGCTGGCTAATATTCAACTATTGACCACCAATCGACCCCTTAATCATCAATAACCTCTTTCAAAACTCCAAAGACCAGGGAGTCTACACGGAACCCGTTGGTAACGACTGAATTAACAGATAATATCTTAAGCCTTTCTATTACTCGAATTTATAACGTGTGTACACAGTTGAAAGCACGCTTTAAGTTAATATTTATTGTTATGTATTATAATAATTCAATACAAATAATCAACCAATATTAATTATACTTCATTTATTATTCGAAAGTAAAATATTTTTAAAATAATGTGTTTTATTTATACAATCGGGTTAAACGTAACTGTTACTGTATTTAAACATTATCCATATAGTAGATACAGTGTCTTTTTAATAACTATTACATTCATTACAATAAAACCAAAGCTGTCTCAATAGTTTATCAGGGAGAGCTACTACGGCATATCCATTTAATCACAGCAAGCATTCGATGTTGCCGCCACCCCTTCCACGCCGCAAGCACTGATAGCCGCCTGCCATGGCGATGCAACTGACCGACACGACGGCGAGAAATTTCCTTCCGCGGCGGCGGCTTTCAGAGGCCGTAGGGGCTTTAACGGCGCGGCGCACGCATTTGACACGAGGGCTCGCAAAGCGGGTCTGCTCGACAAAAAGGTTATTTTTGTTTTCTCCCCCAGATAGCTCATCGTTCCTCTGGGACACACCGCGTAATAGAGTGCGCACTGAGCAGGAAGACCGAACAACTGCCAACAAAGAAACGAAATGAAAATATAACGGTTTTGTAGCAACATTAACACTTTAGAATTAAATATTATAATTGTAGTAAATTTGAGATATTGCAGAAAATGGAAAAAGTCCTCTCCAAATATCAGATATGAAGTTTTGTAGTTGAGAAAAGGCTTTCTAAGATTGGCCTATTTAAGAAATGAAAAACATGAAGTCTTACGGTACAAGAGATTTATTACAGAAAATCTGAAAACAGAAGTAGTTGGGCTGGATCTGTAGGAAGAAGGCAGGAGCAAAGACTAGCAAAGTAGGTGTTCTCTACAATGAGGGAAAAAAGGAAGGAGTGGGAGAAGGACGAGAAGGGGGGGAAGTAGGAGAAGAAGGAGAGGTTGTAATTAGATTGATAAGGAAAGATTGTAAATAGGTCTGATAATGCGGGCTAATTTTATTGAAACACTTACACAGAGTGTTAGCTCGTGTCTCGTTAATTGAAATGTTCACTTTGTACTTCCAGATAAAAATACAGAAACTGGTATAATCAGTGAAGTGTATTGATCGAGTACATTTTCATCTCTACCCTCCATTTAGTGCACATTCAAGCATCTGGAGTACATGAAAAGAAGTGCAATAGAACTCCAATTATCCGTATTTAATGGGACTGGCCCCATTTCATGTAATCAAATAACTCGATAATTGGATGAATCATTAAAAATACCTCTTTTAAAATTAATTTAATTACTACAAAAGAAGGTTGTCTATTTTTGTACTGTACAGTACTGTACTGTACTTACGTAAAATATCAGTCCCTAAAAACATCGGTCAGTCGATTGTTAAGCTGCCTTAAATCATGTCCGTACAACCAAGACTGGCATCCTCTTGATTGCGAGCATCTGGTAAAACTCAGGCTGGATTCATTGATCATACTCTGTTAATTGTTCCCTGGAAGATTGTATCCTTTCATGTATTATCGGGAATTGATTTCGAAACAATGAAGAAGCTTCCAGTGTACTAAAGTAACCGTCCAACAAAATCATCCCGTTGCTTTAATAAAGCGCTTTTAGTGACACAAATTTCTTTTTCCTCAAAGCGATCCGGATAATAACAGGCCACCCGGATATTTGGAGATGGAATAATTGGAGTTCCACTGAAAGTTAACAGGAACAAGAATTATATACACACATATTATACACTAATATTTTGTAATAGTTGAAGTGAGTGAGTATTTGGGTTTCGGACACGTCAACTACTTTGGTCATTAGTCCCGTGTGCGATATGTAGCCGTGATATTGTACCTTTGAAACGTTATATCTGGCTCCGACCTAAACATAGGCTTGCTGGGTTTCCCTTCATATCCCCCCCCCCACACACACACACACACACTCACGCCGAGATAAGCTCTACGTTCCAGACAGCTTCATAGTGTATTGTGTATTGTTTAAAATGCATGTGTGCGTGTGTGTTAGTGTGTGTATAAGAGAAGAGGAGGGCCAAGGATGAGAAAGGAAAAATTTTACGCGCTTCCCTCATGACTGTCACTGAATTCAACCTAACTATGTAGCTGGTGTCGAAAGAGTCATGTTTCAAACTCTAGGACCTCTCGATTACCGTATAAGTGGTTACTTTCATATTTTATTGCCATTTTATGTTTTAACTCATTCTTACTTACATAGAAAGTACACAAATACCTAACAAAATGTAATTCTTCACTTAATTCGAGAATTCCATTTAGGCATACTATTAATAATATTCCACGTCACTGGCGATTGCATCGCTGGTATGTGTTGCCTTCGGAACTTAAGTTCTCCACCCTGAAAGGGCGTCCGGTGCCGATGCCGTACCTTGCGTAGCGAGCAACACCTGCAGCAGCAGCAGCCCCAGCAGCGCGGTCGGCACCGCCGCCGCCTCCATCGCCGCAGTCGCCCGCGCCGTCCACCAGCCGAGCACTCTCGCACCGACACACGCACTCTCACTAGCACTCACACCGCGCGGCCGGCAGGCAGGCACTCACTCCCCCGGCGGCACTCACTCTCTCACAGGGCAAGGGCACCGGCGCCGGCACTCGCGGTCGCGGTCTCCGCCGCCGACTGGCCTTCGCGGGGCCCTCGCCGCGCGCACGCCGCGCGCGGCAGCACCGGCCGCGCCCGCCCCCGCGCGCATGCGCACGCCGGCGCGCGGGGCTTTTGTCCGCGCCGCGGGCGCGCGCCTCGCACCACGTGGCCCGAGGCGCCGCCTGCCCCGATCACGGTCTACACGGAGGGGCGGAAAGTGACAGACCATTTGAAGCGCTTTCTTGAGGGGGGAGGGGGGATTGCACGGATTGTTGGCGAGTTTCGATGTTCATTCGCAAGTCAGACTGACTTCGAGGATCAGAGCATCAATATTGATGTCACTGCAGTGTCTCTGACGCGGAGAGCTCTTGGATTTAAGTCCCGACGGTGGCAGGATTTTCCATTCTGGCTAGATAGCACATCATACAATCTTCGGTGTATTTCCTCAAAGTCTTTCCATTTGTCCTTGAGTCCTCTTGCAGGAAGTAAAAGTCATGTTGTTGACGACGTTATTGACATGGGGGACAAGTGTAAGTTTGTAAGTGCAAGTGCGCACGCGTAGGAAGAAATGCCCAGGCAGATGTTCGCAATTTACACAGTCACGATTCTTTTATGCACATATTATCATAATAAATAATTGATTCTCGCTTATCTGTAATTCACACACATGAGTTACATATGTATTGTTTAATGTTGGCAAACCTTACGCACCAAAGTCACATCAACCTCTCCTATCCTAGTACCCTGAATTTTTATTCTCGGTTCCAATGGAGAGCTGGTAGGATCTGACAGCGACACAACTTCCCCACAGAATGCCATTGCGGTTCACAGGCTTGATGACCCTGCCAATCGGAAAAATGTACAGGGTTGAGGGAAATAAATGAAAGAACGAGCTCTGCTTCAGGCGTGAAACAGTCCTTGCCTGATAAGAGACAGCAACAAGTTAGCAAAGATGTGCACCGTTTCCCGCACTATCGAACTATTTGTCTTCAGAGTTAGTTTGTGTGTCTTCTGTGCCGTACTATTCCTGTTCCTTTTGGGTTCATTAATAGTAGTTTAGTGACTTCACTTCCGCGTCTAAATAACTATAAGAAAATCCAGTCGTTGCCTTTGCATTACCTGCTAGAGCGCCAAGGAGGTCAATATAATCACTAACGCACGTCATCTGCGAGAGAGAAAGCTAAGAATGGTAACAGTGTCAGTATTTATTTAGCTTTTTATTTGTCAATTACAGTTTATTGAAACTTTTGTTGGTTATTACTACGCAAATTTGATGATTACATAAAAATATTACGAAATCATTGATGAAGTCAGATTTAATGCTGATACATTTACTGAGAAAATAATATCCGAATCATTACAATTTTAATTATTTACATTGCAAAAAGCAGCGAATAGAAGTAACAATGCAACTAATTTAAAAATTGGATGACCATGTTTGCGTAATATAACTTTATGAATTTACTTTAGAACCCTGAATTCGAAATAATTATCAACTGAAACTCGGGAGTGTTGTATAATGTGCGTGTGCCTCTGAAAAAGGAACGCCGCGCACTTGCACTGCACCAAACCCCTGGTGGCGCGCAAAGTAACTTGTGGTTCTGCTTAGGTGGTATACCTCCTTTAGGCACGACTACAGAGCGCCAACTTAATTCCCAACACTCATTACGTTTCAGATCTAGTTTGTATATTCATTCATTTCATTCTAAAGGTTAAATAATCTGACAAACATTTAAAAGGTAGTCTTTATTTGCAGAGTAGCGCAACCGCTGTCATTGAATATCCTCTCCCCCGACAGCCCCGTCACGTAGCATTCAGACGATGAAAAGTGAGGAAAACTATTGAAGATATTGTGAATATTTTCTAGGATATTTATATAGATTTTAGAAAGATTCGTGGTTCCTATCGCACAACTAGTTTGCCATGGGAAAGGTGGATGGGAAAGAGGAAAGGTTAAATGACAAGGTGAATCGGCGGTGCAGAGAAATACGCTGCTGTCAGTGTCTAGAAACTCCGTAAATTATTCTCGAGCGCCTTTTACGACGTCGCGGGAAGAATTTAACCTGGCATGCTGAACGTGCTCGTGACCTAGTGTCTTTCATTTCCCAACATTCTACCCCAGTAATGTTAAGGTCGACGCCATCAGCGAGGGTCCGTGGCAGGGGTAACACGATTGATTGATTATGGATTCCGGGCGCGTCAACTGCTAATGTCATTAGTCCCGTATATGTATTAAATGTTTTCCTCGGGAGATGGCGGTGATTTTCCCCCGTCGGATGGCGAGATCCGACGCCAACCTTCCGTCGGCTGGTGGGATTTTCCCCAACCAGGTATCTTCCACCTACGGGGCACTGCCTCAGCCGGGACAAGCTCTAAGCTCCCGACCGGTCTCCCGTCATGTGTGGTAGTGTAGGGAATGTGAGTGTTTGTGTAAGTAAGGGGCAAGGATAAGGCAAGAAAAAGTAAGGAAAGATCGTGCGCAGTCGATGGCTCGTTTGTTAGGGTACTGCTCCGGCATTCGCCTGGTGTTGATCGGAGAAACCCGGAAAACTACCAATCAGAGAAACTAGAATTTTCCTCCAGACAGCAGCTGAACTCGATCTATGGATCAAGCTAGTGTCTAATATCCTTCCACCGTCGTGACTCAAACCTAGGACCTCAGTGACATTTGTTTATACCCTGAGCTACCTCTCCCTGTTAGCCCAACGAAATCACCCCTCCACGCAATTGATCACCTCGCCACAAGCGATCAGGAGATAGTCAAAGTCGCCCTGAACGCTTTTACACTTTGCACATGAAATACGATTTAGCGACATTGAGATAAATAATTTTAAGAATGTTTGTTGTTATTTTTATTGACATTTTACTTTGATTTTTTCTGTGAATATCTTCTTTTGTACATGCAATTCCACCAAGTTAGAAAACGGCGGGGTTACTACTGATAGTTCCCTTTCCCGACACTAGTTGCGCTGAGTAGCCTGTAGCATGCCACGGTGCCACGAAGTCTGCCACTGCCACCAGTACGAGATCTTGGCATCACTCCTCTACCCCACTGGTGTGAAGGTTCTCCACTGATAACAGTATTATGCCTCGCGCCGCCGTCTTTCCATCAACGCAATTTGTAAATTGTTAAAGCAAGCGATGAGTAGAAGGCACACGTAAGTTTTCTACAATGACGGTGCTGTATAAACCTGATTGAGGTTCGTGAAAGAAAATGAAATAGTTTATTACCGTGTGAAAACAGGATATGTACTGTAACATAAAATTGAAAATGTTCATAAACATAACAGTCAATAAATGTTTTTCTAGCCATCATCTAATTGAGTCGCAGCTGTATGTTTCAGAGCTGCTTTCACTACTGCTCTCTTAAGGGAAGATGGTCAACCGTGTGCAGAGGTGAATTACTATGCCACCGCGTCACTAAGACATTTCACAGACTGCTATTAAGAATTTTGTTTGTTTTCCTAACCAATTAATCATACATATGTTTTACCTGTACTGAACTGATTTATGTATTTGGTGAGTGAGACACCTTTCACCTTTTGAATATCTCTCTTAAAATCATGAGTTTTAAAATTAAGATTTTCTTTATGAAATGGATCTTTACGAAATGGAGTTATAACATGTCGCTTCTTATATTGTGTGGAAACACTCGTAAAAAAATCACAACTGCCTTTACTTATGGCCGTACTTTCACGAACAGCCTGAAAAACACAATTCGATATTGGCCTAACGTTCGTCTAAATAATTATATATGTAGATTTATTCTCTGAATTAAGCGCATTTTGTCATTTCTTAATAAATATTTCTGGGAAAATTGAGCATTGCAGATAACATACGAGAAGCAATGCATTCTCCTGGAGTCGTAGGAAATGAGAATGTTGAATCTAGAAAATATTATTAGAACAAAATATTAAAAAAAGATGGTCTGATATTCACTGAAATACAATAAATGCATTAAATGTGTCGTTTAGTAAAAGTACTTTTTTAATTAAAAGTGAAAGTAAAAATAATGATGTTGACGACTCGAGTGTGTACTACGCATAGGAAGTATGTGCTATTTTTTTTGTTTATAACCCGAAACCAAATACATATCTCTGATAGAATATTCTGACACAGAACTTCTACAGTTGCACAAACCTTGTTTCTACAACTCCGAGTTAGATGTTTAGAAACACAGCTCCGCAATTTCTACAGGCGATTGTTTCGGCGATAAGCAGCTTCCGAGACGCGAACATTCTAGAACAGCGCGCGTAAACAGTGGGCAAGAAATGTTGGCGAAACTCTCGCTGCGCCCCCTGCTTCTTGTTATTAACAGCAGTGGGCGCGGAAGTTCTTGCCATCGAGACTAACTTGAAGGAGGCGAGGGAGGGGATTGAATGAGTGAGCGAGGATTCAGGGGTGAGGTGGCAATGGCAATGACTAACCCACGGGAGAGGCGGAGGCAAGGGCTGGCGTAGCAGAAGAAACGTGCTGAGTGGGGGCAGGGATGGGGAGAGAGGGTCGGGATGAAGCGAAGAGGTTGGGCAAGATTGGAGGTCTGGAAAGATCATAGATGATGCTTGGAGGAGAATTGGGGAGGGTCGAAAAGGGGCGGGGAAGGTCGGGTAAGAGCGGGGAGGATCGAGAAGGGTTTGGGAGGGTCAAGGAGTGTTGAGTATAGACGTATATATAATAAAATGTCGGAGAAGAGAGAAGAAGGTGGGAAGTAGAAGGAAGCAGAAACGAGAAGAAGAATGGCGTAGTGAATATATAAGAAGAATGGGTGGGGCAAGATGAGACTGAGAGTTGCGGGGAGATGCAGAACGGGACGAGAAGGAACGGAGAGTGAAAGGGTTGGGAGAGAGAGAGAGCGCGGGGGGAGGGAGGAGCGTAGGGCAGCGGAAAGAGACGGAGCGGTGAGGGACGGGGAGAGATAGAGTACTGAGTGGGTGTAGAGTTATGGGTGAAATGGCGGGGAGAGAGATGCGGAGAGTGAAGAGTTAACGTAGATGGGGGATCGGCAGAGAGATGCGATGACGAGGGCGAAGTGGAGTGGTAATGGGTGGGAAGGAGTGCCCTGGCAATGAAGGGACGCTGGTAGGAGCCGGCCTTCGTGGTATCTGAGCGGAGTGGATTGGAAGGGGCGTTTGGGAGCGCCCTGTAGCCCCAGAGGCTCCTTCCTCGAGTGAGATAATTTTGCGTGGGTGCGGCCTGAGTGCAGAGCCGTGTCGGGGTTTGTGATTTTTCATTACTCTTCCCCCTCCCCGCACATTTACACGCCTTGGTTTCTAGGAGAGAGATATAGGCAAAACCTATTTCAAATTCGCTCCAGAATAATTTACTCTGAGTTATATATTTTTGTTCAGAGCCAATTTCTAGCATTGGTTCACAAGTATGCAAAACTCTTCAATCGAACAGCTTTTATAACATTTCGATTCTCACCCTGCACTTAACACTTCTAAAAATAATTTTGTATTAGAAACGTTTATATTTGTAATTAGTAATTCTTGTATTTCTATTGAATTCAGAATGCTGCATATTTCGTCCTGTATTCTGTAGTGTATCGTTTAAAACTCATCTTTTCTACAGCGACACAATATTTGAATAATGAAATAATACTTCTTAATTTAATTCAGTTATATTTATATTTTATTGTTTCTCTTTACACGTATCAATACAGAATCGTCCAACACAAAAAAAATTAGACGAAATTTGTTGTGCGTAGGTGATTTTCATTATATAAACACAATAACTTTGGCCTGACATTGCAGAGCACATGACATTGTCTAGGAAATATGAAGTATAGTTACCGAGTGATAGTGTACATGTTTTCCTGATTAAAACATTTCATAAGATCTTAAGTGGATTCATTCGAAAGCTCACGGTAATATTGCGGCGTCGTTTTCGTTTTCGGTTGGTCGACTGAGATATGACACCGACAGCCTTTTTTCAGAGGGACAGAACACCTCCGAAATTAACAATCGATTCTCGATGGCGTCGCTATCGAAGTATCGATAGGCAATATTAATGCAGAAGCGACAGAAAGAGCTCAGTGGTTAACGACACGCCGTTTCGCTGACAAGTGGGGGCGGCACCGCAGTGGCATCAGCACCCCTAACTGCGAATGGACGAAGGACGGGCCGAAGATGAACACGGAGGGAGATCTGGAGGTTAAGGTGAAGGAGAAGGCCAAGACGAAGGTAGCGAAAACGAAGACGGAGGCAAATACAAAGTTGAAGGCGGAGGGAAGCCGGAAGTGAAGGTGAAGACGGAGTGTAGGCAAACGCTAAAGCCCAGGTGGAGGTGGAGGTGGAGGTGGAGACGTAGGGAAGAAGAAAGTGAAGGCAGAGTTGTAGGCGAAGGTGGAGGACGAATACCCGGAGGATGAGTACGTCGTCGTTGACTCGGCGGTGGTGGATATGTGACATAGGTACATAGCTAGGTCGCCAGCCATTGCCTGGAGAAGAATTCTAGAGAACATACGCTACGATCGGAATTTTTGCATAATTTCTCGAATAATTCCTAGGCGAATGTCCGAGCAGTACCTCAACAAACGGAACAACCTCCGCTCGCGATTTTTCCATCCTCATCCATTTCTCCTTTTCCGCACCCAAACACACACACACTTACATGCTCTACACTATCACACTAATTGGGAGCTTGTCTCGTTTTGGGCAGTGCTTCACTGTCGGTGGTATCTGTAGGGAGAAGCTCATGAAAGCACCAGATCGCACTTTCTAGCGGGTGGATACACCTCCACCTCCCGGAATATAACGAACCCTTTTCTTACATATTTAATGATCATAGCAGTGGGCGCGCTCAGAAAAAAATATTCAGTCAAACAATCACACAGATTTTCAAATTAAGACTACAATTTATATATCATCTAACTAAATTGTTTTGACTGATGTCTCCCATCAACGTAGAACTTCCCCAAAGCTTTACCAACTGCTTACACAATTAGTCAGTGCGACAGCATTCTATTCCATAGCCCAACAACAATACAATTTCTGAGCACTCGCATATTAGTCCAAAAACAAGACATTTGATAAATGAAATAAATAAATGAATATAAATTGTAGGTATCTTGTCTTACTCGTCATGCTTTGCAGCTATTTCCTTCTCCCCCATTTTGTCCCGCTTTCCGCTCCCCCGCCCTTGCCCTCCCCTGCCCCTCTAACCCGCCCCTTCTCCACTGGAAACAATCGCCGCTCGTGTCGGGTGCCGTCGCCGCCGACTCACAAGGCGCAGCAGGGAGCAGTGCGCGCGTCTGAAGCGTTATTTGCCATAAATCAGCATTAGGCGCGGGCTCGGAGACAGAGGCGGACGGGAGGCAGACGGGGCGGACGGAGGCAGACGAGCGAGACGCGTTCGGGATGGCGGGGGCGAAAGAGAAGGGATGGTGACTCTTGCAAGCGGGGGCCGGTCCGGAGTCGGGGGCGAAGGCGTGACCGGGGGCGGGGGATGAGGGATGGGCCGGGGATGGGGGTGGGGGCGGAGTGGGGGTGGGGCCGGGGATGGCCGGGGGCGAGGCCGGAAGCATTGCCGGGGCCGGGGTCGGGGCCGGGGCGGGGCTGCGAGTGGGGGGCGGGCAGTGGGTCGTTGGCAAGGGCGGGGGCGTGAGGGAAGTTGCGGGGCCGGGGGAGGGGGCAGGCGGTGAGGGGCACAGGCGTGGCAGTCAGAAGGGGACGGGGGCTCGTGCGGCAGGCAGGGGCGAGAGTGTTTTATGAGAAAAGATGGTAGCGGAGTGGCGGGGAGGTAGAAGAAATGGGAGTGAACAGGCAACGTGAGGGAGGAGAGAAGTGGAATTCAACCGAGTTGTCAAACAGCGTAGTGTGAATAATGTATTATGCATATTCGTGTGTAATAAATTGTCTTCCTAATATGGTGATAAATGCTTTTTACATCGCAAAAGGAACCCTACACAAAAGGTATCCTAAAATTTATTCTTGCTTCTCCTGAACAAAAAAGTGATCTGTATACAAATTTGAATGTTTACTTTAAAGTATCCAAACATAAAGTGAGTCAAAATTAATAACCATAATCTATGATTTGAAAACGCATTTCTGAGGAATATGAATTACGACTTAACACTGTCAAATAATTGCACAGCCTTCAGTACATCACAGCATATTTCGTCAACTATGTCCCCTCTGTCAATTGCAACATCGTCGAGGCCGAGGTGTACTCGGAATTTGTGTTTGGAACGCAAAAGCATTCCGCTGGATGACGCTCATTCAGTAAAAACTGTCAAATGAAGACTGATGTGAATTCACGGAAATGTTGCAGAATATTTTGGAGATGTAACGTAGGTGCATCAGGTGGAATGCCTAAAAATGTTTAAATTGCCATTAAACATGTCCGTTTCAGATTTGTAATAAAGTCAGAAGTGATATTTACAACAAAAAATGTATAAGAGGTTGGTCATAAAAATATTCTCGCTAAATCAGAAACTGGAAAACCATTGCTGTTTAGCTATCTCTCAAAAGTCCCAGCGATGACGTAATTTAGGTGAGGAATAATGACTGGAAGCGAGGATTGGTGTACTCATAAACAGACCGCATACGACTTATTGATTCTTTAACTTGATATCTGACAGGTACAACTTCACCTTCGCCCCTTCACAGCTTTAGAAGGTCTAACTTTATATGTTCCTAGAATAATACTTACTAATTTTGCACATGAAATAACTCACCGGCATCTCCAACACTTCAGTATTTTAAGGTGAGTTGCATTACGTACCTGAAACAAGAAAGAGACATGTTACTGGATATTTAGAATTAAGTAGAGTAAACACGTTATGCAAAAAATTAGAAGTTTTTTGGCTACATTGTATTTGCATTGGGTAAGTGAGAAAATTGATGAGCAATTTCACTTTTAGGTTCAAATTAAACTAATTATTTTAATTGGTATTTCAAGTTCAATATGCTAATGCATGAATGTGTTTCAAAAGTCCACTCATTCAGTCAAAACCGTGCTGCACGTTTATGCTTTGTACGCCACGATGAAACCATCCAGATTTTTTAGCCTCGTCCGCTTTCTTGTTTCTAAATTAAAAGGGGTATTGTGCGAGCTCTTGCCCTTTTGCAGGAAGTAACGAGAGCCCCGCAGCAAAACAATAGGCAGGACTTCACTGGCGCAGAGGGTGGCAGAGTGGAAGAGCAGGGAGTGGGGGAGGTGTTGGGGGGGGGGTACCTGGCAAGCGTCTTCGAGAGTCCCCAGTGCCGCAAAGACCTTGTTCATTTCGTAATTACACGCAAATTAATCCCACGAAGGGACGTCCGGAAATGCGCTCGCGTAATCTCAGCTTTTGCCGCGCGTAATCCCGGTTTAATTTTTAATATCGCGGGATGAAATGGACAATCTGCGCCCGCGAGAGGTCCCTGTGGAGGTGCATGGGGGCGGGGCGGGGCCGGGGCGAGGGCGCGGGCGATGGCGGGCGCGGGGACGGGGACGGGGTAACGTGTTACGAGAAAAGGTGGAAGCGGAGTGGAGGGAAGGGAGGAGCGGGAGTGGAGTGCACAATAGCACAATAACTGTGTTATGATAAATTTCAATCCACATTTCAAGAGAAAGTATTGCTATTAGATCTACTGCTAGTTCTATTTAACAATTTTCTAGTAAATAAGGCTAAAATTGGAGAACTAAATATTTCTGTAAATTTTAATCAACCATATAGGGGAAGATAATGAAAACTATTGAATAATAATATGGAATACTATTCTGTTTTCTGTTGCTTACAACTTCGAAAAAAAAGAAATGATTGTGAAATGGTGCGCCATAAAAAGGAATACTATTATTGTCATTACTGATGAGAAGCTAACTGCATAATACATCTCGAAGTGCTTAAAAAACATTATTTTTCATGAAAGTGCATTCTTTCTTCTCTTGGAAAATGAGGTGCAAATATGGAATACCGCCGATAATACGCAATAAATGCTGAAGAATTAGTCCAAATTACAAACTGACATGTTACGTTTACTCGAAATCTCAGAACAATGGAACAAATGGCATAACACTGTACAACAGACATTTTCATTGGCAAAATCACAAAAAAACATCCTTTGTCATAACCCGACCAATCTGCATTTTACGCATCTAGCACATTACACTTATAATCCGTTGTTCGCCTTAATGTTTGCTGAAAACTTTCTAGATCTGTACAGGCACTCTACATCTGCTGCACTCAAAAATGCTGAAATCTGTGGAATACCAATGTATTCCATATTTATGACACCTCCATCTTGGTATTCAGAACCCCAAAACAGGCAAAGACATCACCACCTACATTAACAGGTCGAGGGGCTGGAGGACATCTTTGTGTGTTACGTCACGATTAGAAGGTTTAAATTCCCTCTCCTATATGTGTTTTCTGATTTACACCGTGGATTGCGCCAACCGACGAGAGTTGTTTATGTTTTTTCATCATCATTACATCAAAATTCGCTCTCGCAACAACAACTGTGTATTAACAGTTGTTTTACATCGATGAAAATCGTTTAATACGCATATAGTGCAACAATGTATTGAATACAAATATTTTTCAATGGCGTATAAGTGCTTTGTGCCAAATTGTAGAGGAATTAGCGATGGAAACTGACCACATGATCCCATGTTTCAATTTTCCAAAAACGATAAACTTATAAATGGATCTCTGCTAGTCATCAACATAATTTCGTTCTTACACAGTGTTTATTTTTGTAATCATCCATAGACTGCTTGTCCTTGATTGAACTGCCTCGAAAGTTATATAGTGTATTTATCACTTGTCCCTAAGAAGTAGATACTATGCAATGACAACCTCATAACATCATCTTCTCGAATTTTGTGATAGAAAAAATTGTTGACGAAATACATAAAATTATGTAAGGATCTTTTAATTTTCTCTAAATGACAAACTTAGCGTTGGTAGATTAAAGAAATATGCAGCACTTTAAAGTAACTCCCAAAATTTTGTTTTACGAAATTTGTAGTTCAAATATTGTCAGGTAAAATTAGTTACTTGGTTTTACAGGATTTAATGCTTCTTGGTCTGAATATAGTGTCTAAATAAACATCAAGGCATGTATTTCAGTGTCATTCGCAGAGCCGGAGCCCTACGATACGACTAGTTTCGACAAGCGGATGGCCCGCTACAGAGTTTCTTCAGCCTTCTATGTGTGACGTCACGCGGGTGCGCCACGGCCTGAAATGTAGGTGGTATTAGCAGATCGCATGCGAAACAATAAATATATATGGTTGTTAACCTCAATGGCTAAGCTCGAAATTAAAATATATTCCATATTCATAAAGATAGTAATTTATATGTTAAAAATAGTTTGTACTTGACGATAAAAGATTTATATACCTCAAAAAATGTAAAAATTCTACCGCTTGTAAATCACGACCTCCTGCAAAAACAAAGTTGGTTTGATGAAATGTATGACGTTGCACAGATTTGAGTGCTTTTCGCCAAATGTCATCACCTGCGTAGTTAGATCATACGATATTGCATATTAATGCCGCTATTCCACGTTTATAACTCTTCATGAATATGAACATGCATTTCTGAGAAAATATTATAAAAGAACTAGTTTTGTAGCATACCTCTCCTTTCATCTTTGTGTATTCATGTAGTTATTGAATGATAAATGGTATCATTTCTAGCAATACGTTCGTTATGTATAGTATTAGCTGTATAGGGCAGTTGTATAAGAATACGCATTGTTTTATAAACACACAAACATCACCTACTAAAACGTTTAATGCTTGGTATTAAGTATATTATATATTTATTCCGCTGATGGAGAACAGATATAGATAGAAGAGGAAGATAATTGCGAAGAACAATGATGAAGGCGAGGGAAGAGGACAAGGAGTGGGACGTGATATCCGGAGGTAGAAGGGAGATTTGATTGTTTGATGATTATTTTGTTTTCCGAGCGCGGAAACTAGTATGATCTTAATCCTGTAAGTGTAGTAAAGTTTATTAATATATGGTGATGGCGATATTTCGCCCTCGGTGGTTCGTTGGTTAACGTGCACGCTTTCCACGGCGCATCCTTGGGTTCGATTCCCTGCCGGGGGAAAATAATAAAAGTGCGCTTTCCTTACAAATTTTGCTGTATCTATTGCTGTGTGACGATGAGAAATCCCACCCTAAGATTATGAAGACCAGTACATACGGTGGAGTGATGCCTTAGAGATAAGCACACCAACCCCTTATCCCCTTATCCCATGGCTGGGCCGTATCCGCCCATATCGGGCTGTCGACCCAAGGGATGGTGACATCCTGTGTTTATATACATGTTAGCTTCCGGGCAATTTTTCTTCCAGGTATCTACCGCAGCGGCACACCGCCTTTCACGACACAAGGATTAAGCGCCTGAATGATGTTAATAATAATAGTACATAATAATAACCAAACAGTGATTGTCTATATGATATTTTAGGACAGTGATATCATCTAGATACATAAAGTCAATCACTCTTTTTTTATAACTGAATTATTTTATAATCATCAAGTTCCACTACAACACGATTCGCGACTCAATATCAACGCATCAGTTTTATCATTGAAGTATTCAATATACAATAACTTAAGTTGCTTATTTCTGGTTTTATCTGTATAGTTTGCAAACATCCTAATTTGCATAGTAAGAACTGATAATTCTGCAAATATTCTAATGTAATGTAAAACTGTAGCAGAAAATGTACAAATGAATCAGGTCTAAAAACGCAACTGAATAAAAAAAGTACGTTTTCTAATGAGAGTAGGGTTAAAACGCAGCTGTAAATGTAATTGAGTTCAGGTGCCCTGGTTTTGCATGACAAGGGTCTCAGCAAACAAACAAAAGCGTTTGCAGAAGGGCGGGAGGCAAGAAAACACAACACCCGTGAACTCGCACTAACATACTCACGTAGCAAGAGACCGTCGAGTAAATGTTGGCAAGCTCTTGGCATTCTAAGCAAGGTACCTTGCTCGTACGGTGCATCGCGGAGCTCCCAGATGAGTTCCAAGAGTTACATCAAGGATTTTTTTCACTACTCACAAAACAGAATATTCCTTTTACCTGAATTTGCGATATTGGACCGACTTAAGTTTAGAATGCTCAACAAATATTTAAAGTGTTGAATTAATTCTAAAGGTTGTGAAATTAATTCTAATGCACAAAGAACTGATGAAAAAACAGGTATGATACACAAAATAGCATTGGTGCATAGATTTTCTCGAACAATAATAACGGCGATTTAAAATGACTGAACTGAATTATTTTGTAAAATACAAATATTTCACAGTTTTTGTTCGGATCAATAAATGTTGAGACCATCCCTCTCAAAATAGTATTTTATCGCTTTTCCGCTTTTTCGCAGCGAGCCCTATATTCTTGATGAGCGTTCACAGAAAAAATTGATGTTCTCAGAATGTTAATGAGGAAAGTAAATAAGATACTTTAAATTTTACGAAATAAAATACAAGAAACATCTTCGGAAGTCAAATAAAAAACCTCATCAAGAATAATTCGAAATTCGTTGCGGCAAAACAAATGCAAATAGATGCAGCGCTCCGGCGACGTTCCAAAGAATATCGCAAAGAAATAAAATGCAAGAAACGAAACATCAGAAACAAAGAAAAAGAAAAGATAGTAAATAAAAGAAGGAAGCGTTTAGATATCTACCCCCAGTGTCGTAATTTCTTCTCCAGTCGTCTCGTTATAACGTTTTCGTAATTGAAGTTTCCCCCTGGGATACAATTTCCGATCTCCGATTAAGAGATCACATTTCATATTCACCAGAAAAAATTTTGAAGTTGAAAAATCATAAAAGTAGAATTTAGTACAAAATTTCCGAGTATTTTAAAAGAAAAGGAAACTTTAATTTCTGTATGATAAGTTACACTATATTTATTGTTCGTAGTATAAAAATGAATGAAGAAAGCCTGCGAGGACATTTTCAAGACATGGTGAAACTAATGAAAGACTGATCTTGACGAGAGATTGCCACAAAAATTAAAATGTGGATGGTTTTGGTATTAACTTGCGGTCCGGCGGCGCAAGTTTTTGAAAACGGTATCAAGACACCCAGAAGGTTTAAGGGAAGGGGTACATGAATGAGTCACAAGTTGTCTTCTGGAAAAGTTCTGATGAATGTCGATATAAAAAATATCCACGAACCTTTAAGAAAGGCCCACTATAATGATAATTTTCTGGACGGAATATGAATTGAAGTATTTCAGGATTATTTGTATTTAATAATATACATGGGGGTCAGCTAGTGGACCGCCTCCTCGTGGTGACTCCAGGGTAATGCTAAAGGTCCACAAAACTATTGTAGCACTCCTTCCACTTACTTATGCTACATTTCTATAATATTTCCTATTTGGTCTCTCTTGATCCCTTGTTATATCTTCGACCCCGACGCTATTAGGTTTCGAGGGCTAGGGTGTCATTCATTTCTTAATCTACTCTGTTCTTGACTTTTAATTCTTTTTCTTCTCCTCTTCTCTACAATTTATCTGTTTCTTCTCCTTCATTCTTCTGGGGTAGTATCCCTACCCAGCACAGGGTATGTGTAAAGACTACAACGGCCCAAGAGGCAATGTGAATCCAGGCGAATATCACAGTGGCTTGAGGAGCGGAAGTAGCAGCCCTCTCTGCAGGGGTTTATACGCAGAGAAGCTGGGATAGAAGCTTTAAGATGGCAGCCCCATTACTATCCTTACCCTGCGCAGCGCTTGCAATGCGGCCAGGGGACATCACTCCGCTAAATTTCTCAAAGATTCATGCCGGACAGATTCCTCTATGCCAACATATGCAAAGAAAAAGGAAACGAATAAACGACAACAATCGGAAATATTAAAGCTGGGAATATGGAATGTTAGAGCTCTCTCAAATAAAGAAGCTGAATTAGAACAGGAATTAGATAAAGCTGGGATTGATATTGCTGCAATTACTGAAACCAAAAAAAAAGTTACAGGGCTCATCAGAATTACAAAATTATATAATGATATACAGTGGAGTCCCCCAAAAACAGAGGGCATCGGCTGGGGTATCTATTTGGATCAGAAAAACATTGAAAAACAGAATAATATCGTATACTTTCATAAATGAAAGAATAATAACAATGAGATTTAAAGTAGATAGAGGTTACGTTTCAGTCTTTGCCTTGTACGCACCAGAAGAGGGGAGAACCCAAGATGCGATTAAATTCTACGAACAACTGCAGACAGCAATAAATAAGATTAATAAAAATGACTATCTTCTTTTATTAGGTGATTTAAATGCAAGAGTAGGGAATACCCCTATAACAGATATAGTAGGCACAGAAGGTGAATACACACTTAACAATAATGGGAAGAAATTAATAGAATTTGCCACGTACAATGAGCTGAGAATTACTAACACTTTCTTTAAACACCGAAATATTCACAAATTCACATGGACAGCACGTGGATCCGCCTCTATAATTGATTACGTCCTTGCAAACAATAAGACTTGGATAAATATTAAGGATGTAAGAGTATTTAGAAGTTTTGATGTGTCATCTGACCATTTCTTAGTAAGATGCCACATAATGTTCCCAAAGAGATGGAAGAAAACCATCTTAAAATCCAAACCAGAAATAGAAACATTTAAAGTTCACCTTTTACAAGATTATAGCATAAGACTTTTATACCAGAGTAGACTCAACCAGAAAAATATTATTAATCCTGTAAGTAACAATATAAATGAAGAATGGGCAAACATTAAAGAAATTATAACACAGGCAGCAGCAGAAGCAATAGGGTCAAGGAAAAAGAAATTCTCAAAACGAGGGCTAAGGTTTTGGAATGATAATATCAAACAACTAATTGAAGAAAAAAAAGAAGCGTATTTAAAGACTCTCTCGTCCTCTGGGAATATGAATCATAGAATAGAATATAAAAGAAAATCTGCTTTAGTTAAAAGAGAAGTCCGTAAGCTTAAACGAGAAAGTTGGAAAAGATGTTAGCGAAATTGAACATGACTTATTTGGAAACCAAAGTAAGGCATATAAAATTATAAAATATTTAAATAATCAAGAAAGAGATAAAGTTCAATTAAATATAATTTCAGAAAGTAAATGGTTAAATTATTTTAAATCGCTATGGACCTCTGAAGATGAAGAAGAAGAGAGAGGAATTAAAATTGATATATGTAATTCTATTGATCTGATCTCTATGGATGAGTTGAAAGCAGCCATTAACACAACCAAAAATAAAAAGTCACCTGGTACTGATAATATAAACATGGAATTGATCAGATATGCATCAAATCAATTTACGCAGAGACTTCTTAACTTTATTAATATCTGCTGGTCCACTGGATATGTGCCAGAAGAATGGAATGAAGCCCTAATTTACCCACTACATAAAAAAGGCGACAAATCTGAATGTTCAAATTATAGAGGTATAAGTCTTCTAAATTCCTGTTATAAAATCTATGCAAAAATTATCAATCAAAGATTAGTGCCTATTGTTGAAACTCAAATATCTGAAACACAACATGGTTTCAGAAAAGGTAGATCATGCTCAGACTGTATTTTTGTACTGACACAACTTACTGAAAAGCGAAGGGAATTTAAACTACCCACATACTACGTCTTTATTGACTACGTAAAAGCATTTGATAGCCTTAAAAGAAGATTATTATGGGAAACACTGAAAAATATTGGACTCCCTTCCCACCTTATTACAGCAATTCAATCATTATACAGAAATAATAAAATCATGATCCGAATGCTAAGAAATGGAACAGAATCAGCATATATAAACCAGGGAGTAAGACAGGGATGCTCGCTCTCGCCAACGCTTTTTAATATATATATGGACGTGATCATTAAAAAATGGTTGAAGACTTTAAATGATGTTTTTAAGATTAATAATGTCGAGATCCCAACATTACTTTTTGCCGACGACCAGCTTATCATAGGAAAATCTGAATATGAAATTCAAATAGCAGTCCACAAGTTAAGTCAGGTTGCTAATGAGTATGGTATGAAAATCTCACCAAGTAAAACAAAAGTGATGGCATTTAAAGGACTTGAACTTTTAAGAGCAAAGATAGTTATATATGACCAAATAATTGAACAAGTAAATGAATTTAAATATCTTGTGTATCATTTTAATTATATAAAATCAAGGGATATGGAAATAAAGCTGAACAACTTCACATATTTCTGTGGAACGTTACAGCGAACTCTACATCATAATGCGCAAAAGGAAACTCTGCTCAGATTTTACAAAGTTATTGCTTTGCCATTACTACTTTATGGAAGTGAGAGCTGGACATTAACATCAGATCAGCTGCGCCGAATTGAATCTGCAGAAATGAGATTTCTTCGTTTTGTGGCAGGATATTCACTATTAGACCACAAAAAAAGTGTAGATATCAGAGAAGAACTAAATGATGAACCGGTTATAGATACCATAAAGAAATACCGAGAAAACTGGAAAGATCATGTCCTGAGAATGCCAGAACATAGAATAAGTAAAACTATTCTTCAATATGTATCTAAAGGAAAAAGAAGTGTAGGACGTCCCTTGAAGAGATAGCATGAACAATTCTGAGACGGAACAGACCAAGAGGTCTAATCCTTGCTGTCGATGATGATGATGATGATAATAATATACATCATCATTTCACATTATCAACCAGCATTTTGAATCTTTAATACGTATAATATATATGTGATCCAAATATCCTCAAATCGCGAAGTAATTTTGAATTGACTCCCTTCTCTGATTCGTAACCATTGTGTCGCTCCTGTTCGTGTGGTTGCGTCACCGTTGTGGGTCTCTGATTGAGCCCTTTGAAGCCCCATAAAACGGTCATTCCCCTGATAAATGAAACGTGACGCCGTTGCGTTGCTAACGAGTACCCTGCTTTTTTTTATTCTCCGGAATAATTAATTAACCGCGACAGCGAGTGGTAGAGGCGGAGAGAAGTGTGTGCGTGGCGCCATCAATGATTTTATAATAGGGCGGAAACGCAGTGGAAACCCTTTTCAGAAAAGCTCAAGAAAAGACCATTCATTAAGGAGGGTGATCACTTAATAAGAATTCAATTTAATGATTTTCAAATAAATTTTTTATGTTGAACAGACGAAAAATGCGTTCATTCATTCCATGCTTCTGATCTGAGATTCTAGAAATAAGTGTAAAATTTGTTCAGCTATGACCAATGACAAGATTGTGCAAGCCACAGATTAAACATTTTGAAGCATCTCGAGCGGCAGCAGTAACGCCCAAGGGACATCGCTGCCATACATATCAGTCGGGAGCTTAGATCTTTTCCCGGCTGTGCAGCACTCGGAGGGCAAAAATACCTGGAGAGAGAAAAATGCCAATGTGTACCGCGGAACCGGATCACACCTTCCAAAGGCAGAGGGATCACAGTCTCCTCTTGGCTACAGCAGGCACTCGCGGGACTAATGACCAAAGAAGTCGGCGCCCGCAAATACCAAATACGCGTTCTTATTGATTGAATAGCGATTCCAGGCGCGTCAAGATCAGTAGTCCCGTAGGTAAAGTGTATGTTTTCATTGCGAGAGATTCAAGAAGTGTATGTTTTCATTGGCAAAGATCGTCCCTCTGGCGAAATCCGTCGCCGATCCACGTCAGCTTGCGGGGATTTTCCTCAACCAGATATCTCCCACCAGCGAAAGTGTGACACTGTAGTGCATGTGAATGTAAGTGTGTATACGTAAGAGATTAGGACAGGACAACATAGAGGAAGGAAAGATCGCGCGATCCTTGGCCCGTTTGTTAAGGTACTGATCGGAGGTTCCACTCGGTGCTTATCGGAGAAACCACGTAAAACTACTGACCACTGCAGGCGGCCCCTAGACGTTTCCTCTGACAGCATCTCAATTTACCCCTGCTCTCTAGTTAGTGTCGAAAATTCTGCCGCCGTCGCTCACTCGGACGCAGTGCGTATGGTGCTAAAGCGACAGCAACGCTCCCCAGCGGTGGAGCCCAATATCGAACGGCTGTCCATCTCCACCCGCCTCTCCCTCCACACCCTCCAATGCCCGTAGCTGAATGCTGGACCGGTGCTATCATTCCCACTCGACGCATCCCGCCGACCTCGCTATCCTCCTCCCCAGACACCGCTTTCGTCGTCCACATTCGCCCGTGCTCACCGATTCGGAAAATACCCACTTCCGCAGCGAGCAAGAAACAACGCGTCAACCTTCGTCAAATTGACGGTTTCGATTTTCCCTTCAAGAAATCGTGTGATAGAAAACTTTGAACCGCCAGTCAGGCGATCATCGAATTGTATCTTTAGTTCAAGAAAGATGGAGGAAAGGTAAAAGGAACACGTTCATTGCATGAAATACTATAAGATCACCAAGTGTATCGACTACTCATAATGCTAATTTGTGGAATTAAACAAATGAATAGTTAAACATAAAAAATTATAAAAAGTAAACAAAATACAATATAAAAAACGAAGTAAGCAGTTGCTATTAAAATGAAATAATATAAAGAGAATTAAATATTAAATGGGGAGGAAGGAAAGGATAAGATGAAAGAGGAGAAATGAGAAACAAAGCTACGAGAGGAGAGTGAAAAATGTGTGTTTATAAGAACTTCATTATAGAAAGTTTCAGAGAGACCTACGCAGCACAGATAAAGCAGGAGAGAATTCAGGGCAGACAGTCGGCGTAAAAGGACGGTCCCCGCCGAAGAGGGCATCCAGGATCGAGGCGGTGAGAAGGTGAGGATGACGAAGATGAAGAGGGAAGAGTCGAGAAGAAACTCCAGGTAGTCCTCGTGCGGTGCGGCGGGTCGTGTGTGGCTCGCCCTCTGAACCTTAATTATTATATAGTGGAATTCTTTCTACCCCGCTGCGAGCTCATAGCAGACTTTGCAAATGATTTGGTGCGCTGAATTCCTCACGTGATTGAAAATGCAAAGACGTGAAATGGGGGAGGGGCGAAAGTATTATTGGGTAGAGGTTGAATAGGGGATCAATGAGGGTTACGTAATGATTGAGTGGAGGTTCAATGGGGCTTGAGTGGTTTTTGAGTGTAAGCTCTAGGGTGTAGAGCAGAGGAAGAGTGAGGGTTAAGTAGGATATGATTGGGATTTATTGGTTGATTTTCCTTGCACGTCACCTGTTATGGTTATTAGTCGCATTAGTGTAGCGGGTGTTAGAGTGTTCTCCAGGATGGTGGTGGAGGTGATTTTTTTCTCGGTGGATGTTGAGATTTCCACCGACCTACACATTAGCTTGAGTAGGTTTTCCCCGTCCAAGTGTCCAGCAATTCACTCTTCCAGTCGGGACAAGTTCTAAGCTCCCGACATGTGTGGCAGTGCAGGGCATGTAATGTAAGAGTGTTTACGTAAGGGATGAGGATAGGTCATGGATGGGGAAGGAGAGATCGCACGCGGTCCGTGTCCCATTTGTTAGAGACACTGCTCCGGCATTCGTCCGGGACAGATCGTATAAAACACGGAAAATACCGATCAGAGTAACCGACCGCTAGAATTCTTCTCCAGATAACGACAACATTGGATATGAGCTAAGTTTGTCTGGTGGGGGGTTGAGTAGATTTGGGGTTGAGTGGTGGTTGAATTAATATCATGTGTAGGTTGAGAGGAAATTCGAATTCACAGCGTCCTGAGATACGCTGATACTTTAACCAAAGCGCAGTTTACACCAGGGAAGGCGAAGTAAAGGCAGTGAGTTCCATAATCCTCGGACTACATACATAATAAAGCCAGTAGCATTACGTTGATTCCTCGGGAGAGATCACTGACAGTCTTGGGTTGGTTGGTTGGTAGTGATTCCAGGCGCGTCAACTACTGAGTCCTTCGTACGCCTTCCTTCGGAGGGGAAGTAAAGCCGACTGTCCCATGTTAGTAGATTTACTTGCATGTAAAAGATCCTCAAGCCTAAATGACGCCTCTGAGCTAAATTCAAATCGCCTGTTTCTCGCCCAAGAAATACCTCCTTTCTCTGCTAGTTGGTGAAAGGAGCGTAGCGAAATTTACGCGGTCAGACGGAAGAGCAGGCCTAATGGCCTGAGTCTCGCCACGTAAAATAAGGCTTCAATTCAATTCAATTCAATTCAATACTGAGGTCATTAGTCCCGTAAGTGCAGTGATCTTTCCCTCGGGAGGTGGCGGTGATCTTTTCCCGGTGGATGGCGCGATCCAGCGCCGACCTACAGTCGGCTTGCAACATTTCTCTCAACCAGGTATCTCCCACCAGCGGGGCACTGCCCCAGCCGGAACAAACTCTACCGATCAGTACTACACTACCGACAAAACTACCAATCAGAGCAGCCAGCCTCTAGAATTTCCCTCCACACAGCGACTAGCGATTGTCGGGACCCAAACCTAGGATCTCTTGATCAAAGGCACTGCAGTGACATCTGTTACTGCACTGAGTCACCTCTCTTTGTGACCCTTGGGGCGAGTGCTTCTCCTAGTGTAAGGTCCTTCATCTGCAAAAAATCTCCTTTGCCATAACTTGGCAAATTTTGCAAAAATAACGGTTTTCGTAAGTATTCTTTCGAAAATGTTCATAATGTTAGCAGTCACGGAGTCAGAAATTTAATCAAAGGACGCACTACACTACATTCATGAATATTAACAACCATGCAATTATCTTAATTGCGATACGCTGAAACCACAATTATATCGTAATTTATACTCGTAGGTTGCTGATCAAGATATTGCATCAACTTTTTTTCTCAATTATTCAGGCTTCGCGTGCCCAAGTGTCGTTTGTTAAGAAGGAATATCTGCCGTTTTACGACCTGCTTTCTACCTCTTCTGCAGCAGCCAGCGGAAATGCGATCTCTTTGGTGGTCAGAAACCCTTAGTTTCGAGCATCGTTATTAGAATCCCAAACACGGAATTTGTAACCTGCATGTGTGCACGTCTCATGTTTAACTATACACCAAAAAGCCCTCACAGCCGAACAGTTTTTCAGTACGGGATAATCGCGTCTCCTAATCTCAGCTCGGCGACTGCCTGACCATCCCCCTAGAGCGCCGGTGCATTTGTTGTTCGCCTTCGACGAGGTGAAAGCTTGTCACAATCAGCCTTGCAGGACCGTACTATTAACAGTTCGTGACGGTGAAGACTCAATTGGTGAAGACTTCAGGACGTTAATTACCTTTTATGTACATATTTAGTAATTTAGATGTATAATATATCATGTAATTTCCATGTTTTTCACAGGCAGACAATTAGATAAATATGGGGTAAAATATTAATGTTGATTTGTTGACCTGAACTTCCTTATTTCAGTAATTTTGAGGGTAATGTTGTTAGCGGTATGTTAAACTTAAGAAAAGTTAACGGTGCATGATCACATTGAAGTTTGGATTCTTAAGTTTCAATCATACTTGTTGTTTTGCGTACATTGTGCGTTCTGAAAATTATTGTGATTGAACATTTTGTATTTACAATTGAAAAATTGATATCTTGTTTGCAAAGTTTAAAATATTAATTTGTTACTGGTGTTCAAATACTCCGTTTAATTCAGTGGTATATGGATTAATAAGAATACCGGTACGAATTGGCTGAAGTAAGCCAGCGATTGAATGGTTGTAATGTGTGAAGAGTACAAACTTTCTTCCTAACGTTCCCAAAAAGCATCGCTTAGTCCTACACTTCGAGGAACAGAAGATTGGGCAAAATCCGGAGCCGCTGGATTTCGAAAGTCAGAGTTTTGCACACCAGGGTTCGGCATAGACATTCAAATTTTCTCAAACGAATAAAACGAGGGAACGGGTCAAATTGTGGATACGTAAAAGTTTGTAGCAAGATGATGATGAGTAATGAGTTGCAAAGTTGATTAGCATCCCTTCTTAAATTGACTTTAAAATCTTATTTTTGAATTTAAATTTTCAATAGAAGTCCTGGGTCACAATTCATTGAATATTTTAAAAAATTGAAGCAAGTTAAAAAGTGATAACTCTGTAAATTAGTAGTAAATAAATAATTTTAATCGATGTAAACAATAAATCAAATGTGTCATTTTACTAGTATTAGTGACAGATTATTGTCCAGCTTTTCCCACTTCGTTTCATCTTTCGCTTCTGCATTGTCTGCCTCCCTCCGGCCCGCTTCAGCCTCCCCTACCTTCACAGTCCTCCGCCCGCTAGTGGAACCCGAAGTCAATCCTTTGCGAGTCGCGAAAGGCGCACAGTTGTGTAGCGCTTTATTGGCCGCCACCTGCATTTGAGAGCTGAGGCGTAAAGCTCAGCCTCCCACTTCTGCCACCACGCCGCACGCACAAACACACATACATACACACACACACACACAGGTTACAACTGTCAGCTGCGGAGGAAAAGCAAGGGATCGTCAACTATATTTTTATAACGTCGAAATAATTTTACTCACCTTAAACTTTAGAACCAAAAAGGGCGTGAGCTGAAGCGTACATTTATCACCAATTCCCAGATTTTGAAGTTCATCGGTTAGGCTGGTCATTGCCAGTCCCTACTAGTTTACTAACTCAAATACAACTACTGGATTGAGAGTCATCCAATCGTGGTAGATATTCTACGACTAGTTTCGCAGAGCAAAGATACGAGAGTTTACTGAAAATTTGAGAAGGGCACTATGCACTTCATCTCCCTGGAAAGTGATTAGTAATCTTACTATGTAAATATGTAGAGACCTTAGTGATTTTCGTGAACTTCGTACATTAAGGATGTGAATATAAATCTACTCGAGTATTGGTAGATGAGTATAGTGCATCATCTTAGGTCTGGAAATAAACATTTTTATAAATTGTCAGTGTTCGTGTTTTAATTCACGAAATAAAATACTACAATATCTTTAGTAGTTAATCGTGTTTGGGGAACTGAATTTTAGATTCTTTTGTTATTATCGTAATGTTAACTCCCGTATTTGTTCCATATCAATATATTAATACAGAAGTATGACTTTCCTTTTCTATTGTTAGCTAAAGATACCTCTTCCTGTTTTAAACGATGGATAACACCACCCTTCCTAAAATCAAAGATGCAAATGATATCATGTTTACATTTTGACTGAGTAATGAATGGCACTCATCAATTGATACATTGCTCCTCATATAGGTAAATATGGACAAAATGAAGAATTAATTCTAACACGGGACTGAGAGGATTCAATTCATTCACGATATCACACTGGGACATTTCAATACTCTTTCCTTAACATTTCCCTCCATCTTTTGCATATTGCTATCAGCTACATTTCCTTCTCTCCTGTTCCTAAATATAAAGCTGACCTCATTATTTCTTTAAACAAAATTAAGAGACTCTTAGTAGTTCAGGGATCCCTATCAAACTCTCAGCAATTGCCTCAAAATCTGATTATTTTTACTTTTAATTAATAAAGGTTTTTTGTTGGATACTTTGAAACAGTTATCGGGTTTTATTATATATTCCTCTTTATACGTTGCAAACATTTCAAAAAAATATTGAGTTGAGGCTACTAATAAAAAATATAAGATGACATCAAATACTCAGCGGTGGTGTAAAACAATTGAAATATCAGATATAAACTGTTTAATATTGTAAAAATTAAAAAAGTTTGAAAACCATCCTCTGTCGTCATATGTGATAAAATCCCACTTCTCAGACAAGTCGGGAGAGAGAGCTCTTCATTTTTCAAGTATCCCTTTCAGAAGCGCAGCAAAAGGTTTTTGTCGGATGGTTCCTTACTTGCGTCGTCTCTTCGCGGATTGCCGCTCTGCAGAGCGACCATCATTCACCGCGTCTGCCACCGCTGGATACCGTCATTGTGTCAGTGTATCGCATGGAGCCCATCGCGTTGTTGAGCGCATCTCCCGCCCTTGCTGCCTTCGGCCTGCGCGGCCCATCGCTTGCAGCGCTCTCTGACAAACAGGTCGATGACGCGGCCTGGAGGCCCCGCCCCCTCGCCCTCCTGGCATCACTCGGCCGCCGCGGAGCCCCGAGTCATGTCCCTTTGGCGGAGCCCTTTGCTTCCAGACAAGACTGCGCTGGGAACGGGAAGGGCGGCAAGGGTTGCGATTCACGGGGAACATACCAGAGCAAAGAGGCGGCGTTATGATTCTCTTGAACACTTTCGGCATTTTCGTTCTCCTTGTATTACATGAGAGACTGGTGTGGCTGTCAGATTGATTGCCAGTAACTTGACAAGATTTGACAGTAACTTGAAAAGGCAATCTCTTGCGTTTCTCCAAAACTCAGCAATAACATCCAATAGTATAAATCGTACCGATAGTATAAATACCACACTGCTAAATATATCCTAGATGTGACCTACACAATCATCACCGAAATAGTAAATTTCTCACTAATGAGCGGGCAATATCCCTTATCCTGGAAGACTGCGCTCGTGCATCCTATTCACAAGACAGCATCAACCAAAAACCCTATTGAATACCGCCCAATTAGCATCCTCCCAACTATCTCTAAAGTACTCGAAAAAGTCGTCCAGAAGCAAACTGAACAGTATCATAAAAAATCTTTTAAACGATCAGCAATCAGGTTTCTGTTCCGGCAGGAATACAGGAACCGCGCTACTGAACGTTATTGAAGACGCGAAAACAGCAATAGATTACAATAATATAACTATCTTGGTTCTTCTGGATTTCAGCAAAGCATTCGATTCAGTAGATCACGACATCCTGCTCGCAAAACTAAAGATATTGGGATTTGCACAGCTCATGCGTACATGGTTTCATAATTACTTAACTTCCAGAACCCAAAGAGTGGTGTCCAGTAGCCGCAGCTCAAGGGACTTGAAACTTAACAACGGAGTTGCTCAAGGCACTGTGTTAGGGCCACTGACCTTCTTAATCTATGTAAATGACGTAGTAAATGCACTTAAATATTGCAGTCATCAAATGTATGCGGATTATCTCCAGATACATTTAAGTGGTCACTCATCTCCACTCTTATCACTCGGACAAAAAATGTATGAAGATTGATAACGGTGAAGAACTGGGCAGCGTCTTTAGGCTTACAATTAAACCCAAACAAATCACAGTGCATGATTATCAGTTCAAAAAGCACTATGAATAAAATATCATCTTCTGCTTTGCTTAATATTTATATAAATGACACCATTCTACCTTGGTGTTCCGAAGTCAAGAACCTAGGTGTAGTTATCGACAACACTCTCAGCTGGACCTCGCAAGTAGATTCAACCTGCCGTAAAGTATGCGCCTCAATGCATTCACTTAAACGCCTGCGAACACTTTTACCAGGTACCACACGTGAGATTCTCATCAAATCACTTATCATGCCACATTTCGACTATTCGACTTTCTTCTGACCAACATGACATTCAAATTACAACGTAAACTTCAAGTAGCCCAGAACGCATGCGTACGTTTTATTTTTGATCTAAGAAAATACAACCATGTATAGGAATTTTTTTGACAGAATTCGTATGCTTACTCTAGACAAAAGACGGTTACTCCACTCTCTACGTCTTTTTTATAAAGTTTCAAACGGTTCTCATGCAACACGCCTTATAAGTAAACTTCAATCCTCTGAAACTAAATCGATCTCGTGAATCATCTCTGCTTTGTGTACCACGTCACAACACGATTTCGTTCAGTAGATCATTCACCATTACAGCCATCCGAGTCTGGAATAAATTACCAGTGAGTCTAAAGCATTCATATACTTTCGGTAACTTAAAAAATTAATTAACTACGTGGGTAAGGAATAACGACATATAGAATGGCGTTAACGTCTTCTTCTATCTCTAGACTTCTCCCACTTCAAATTGCCCGGTCACCGTCCCCGTTAAACATCGTACTTTCCCCTCTCTATTTTCAAATCCATTAAAATCATTCCTTCCAAATGTGGCTCGAACACTTAAAAATTTGAATTAAAATGAATATATGAAATTCATACATCACATTGTCACTCAACGTAGGATGAAGTGCAACCTCATGCAATCAGTTAACAATATTTTACAAAATTTGTAACTACAAAGAGAAGTAAAAAACAGCAGCTACACGGTTTACAGTTCCAACTGATTATATCTCGACTGTATGTTGATATTAGCAAATCTCGCTTTGCCTACTCATTCGAGTAGAAAGTACCAACCGTTCAATGCAGAGCTCGTGAGTGTTCTGGCAGGTCTATAAGCGAACAGAGGCTCATGCGCTCCACCGCCCGCAGGGGTCTGATAATATTAATGGGAAAAACCACCAGACCCCTGAGACTGCGCCTGCATGGATTCACTGGACGTAAGGCGATTCGAGACAACGAATACAATCTTGCAGAGGTTGGTTGATAAAATCATTTGAAAGATAATAAAGCAATGGTGCAGTTGAGGAAATGGATGAACCCTGATGAAACACGCCGCATTCGCCGCCACAAAGGTCACAAGGAACGATCTGGATTTGAACCCTGATACCCCGAGGTGGAAGGTGAGCAATCTCATCACTACCTCACGGATCGCACCACAGAGGGAAAAACTATTCACAATAATATGCGTTTCATGCTTCTTTTAAGCTTCAATTAGAGGATGGAAATTCGCTTATTAGATTCTCTACAATATCAAAAAGTTAAAACTATCTTTTTAAGGGAAAACATTTACTGTATAAATTAGTCTGCAAGCGTAATATTTACATAAGTTTGTTCTTCTTTTAGTTGTAAAGAAGGGAAAGCGAATTATGAGGCAAACATTGGTTGGTCTTGAAACGGAGAGGATCTAGTGATTGTACTGCGATCTTACATGTAAAATGAGACAAGTAGTTATAATGGCCCCTTATCACTTCACCCAACCTTACCAATGCATCTGTTCTAATAAAAATAAATTCAACGACATGTAACAGACATTGATAGTACAAAATGTAGTACATAAATAGACACTAAAATTTTACAGGCTCTTCTTCAGAACAGTGTGAGTGTCCTTGCAAAGTTTGGTAAAGATTAATTCTACACAAATGCGGAAAATAAATAATTTAAATAATAAGTTGGTAGATTCACTATGATTATTTGTCACCTATCGTTAAGAACAAAGTGGTTCCTAATATATTCCTCCATAGGCAAGTAGCGGTGCGATATAACTGGTAATTAATAGATTCCGTAGAGACCAGTAGTAGTAAGATAAACTTTTTAATCTAATAACAATGTACTGTAAAACAAAATGAAAGAAAATTATAGTATTTTGTTTAACTTCGAACCAATAACATTAAAAATGATAATCTTAAACGCCATGGATAATATTCTTTTTCCCTTTCCACAAAGATTTTATGAGAAGAAAGTCTGGGCAAAGCCAGGTATTTTGCTAGTTCGCTATAAAAATGAACGCGCTTAGTCCCCGACCGCATGTCGACCGTTTCGCGACGGAAGTAATACTGAGGCGCCTCTCGCGGTTTCATGCTGAACTAATGCACCGATGAAACGGGTCGAGCGTGTTTCCGCGATTTGTGACAAACCATTGACTTCGCAATGATATTTTGTTTCATTTTTTTTAATTTCCGCAAAAAAATAATCACTCGACTTGAAGTTACGGCTTCATAATGCAAACTTCACATCGCGTTGTACCACACCACAGAAATGTCAACAAAACATATATGCAACATTCGATATGAATTCCTGGCAGTAGTAGGCGGAAGTTGTGGCGAAACATTACATTATGTGCCGATTTAAAAATACTCGATGACTATAACACTAGAACAAAGCTTCGTGCATCGAGTAGGAATCAATAATAATAATAATAATAATAATAATAATAATAATAATAATAATAATAATAATAATAATAAACATTTGGTGTTCTTCACTGGACAACAACTGCACTGCAGGAGCTTAATCGAAAATATAGTATCACTCTTACCAAGTATCGCATGTACCGTCCCAACAGTTCAGTAGAAATACTATACTTACCTCGGGACGAAGGAGATGGTCTTCTGGATTTTGAGTCTTTGTGCGCGAAGAAAATAAATAATCTTCGCAAAAACTTGATTCAGAAAAAGACGGTTGTGCATGAAGCAAATTGTTCCACGGACAAGAATTTTACCCCACTGAACCTGAATCAAACGGTCTTTGAAAGAACAAGTATCACCAAAGATGACTGGCTGAGTGGATCCAGAAGCGTTTGCCCGGCAGGAATTCTCAAAGGGAACGCCGTGAACATGGAATCGTGAGTTTCCAGGCTAACAAAATCTGACCTCTTTGCTGAGACAGAAGTCTTTGTCATTTCTATTCCGGACAAAGTAGCATCCACTTGCAATTACCGAACAAAATTTGTCGAACATCCCTCAGCTATTCACATGCTCTAACCAGAGCTACTCGTGCACTGCAAGATTGCAAATTTATTCGCAAGTGTACAAGCAAATTTTCATTCAGAATAAATAGTAGTCTGGCCTCCAATATTATGTTTAGTTAGTGCTTTTTAACCTTTTAGATTGCCAATTTTCGCGTGATTTCATAGAGTGTGGCTGTATGCTCATAATCCATGGCCATTCTCTATCAATCCTCATCCATTATCTTAAATTTTATTCCATTGTGATATCGTGAGGCAAATAGGTGTTTACTTTAATATTTGACAAATGTAAAGGATGAGACACCGAACATCCTCGTAATAACCCAATCAGAGCCAAATGCCAACTGTGATACAACGGATTGCAGAGAGAGAGAGAGAGAGAGAGAGAGAGAGAAATTGGCTTCGATTATCGTTTGCAGTGATGACGACCTCTTAACAGCCATCTGTTGGGGTTTACGTTTGGCTATTGTGTCGCAATGGAAATCCAATCGGTGTCCCAAGTCCCTCTTCCCCCACAACAGCCATCGCCGCATGTTGTGGTCTCATCTGACGCAGCAGGTCCCGATTACGGTCGTTCACACACAGGAAGATTTGTGCTAAATCTATTTATTGAGTTACTCTTCAATGAACCGACTAGGTATACAAGTCGCATTTTGCTGGCAAAAATATTTCGTAATTTTCTAGAAAACTTTTTGAAAAATATAAAGAATTTTGAATTCTTAAGTTATTTAATTTCTTTATCTAAATAATAATAGGTATTGCAGTTGTGTGTCAACTCATTTGAGCACTTAATTCTCTAGAGACTTTATTGAAAAGTAGAATACAAAAATATTCTAGAAAACATACGAAAGATGATCAGAATGATCATTGATTTTATCTCTCTCCTGTGTTGGCATCGCCATGGATTTTATATTATTTTCAAATGTCATTTTCAAATCATTGTATTTGCATCTCTACATATATTTACACCTCCGTTATATTATTATTATTTCAATTTTGGATAGTTTATCAGTCCTATTAAATTTATTTTTCATGATTAATCCGATATTTTCAGTAGCGTTAAAGTCAGGAGAATAACTAGGTCACTCGAAGTTATTCTGTGGATTAATGCATATTATTCCGTAACACAACCGAATGTTAAACAAACTTTTTTCATTGCCACACACAACATAACTACGCAGTTATCAGAAAATGCCACAGCTCTCAAACTTGTAAAAACCTAACTTCTATCGAATCGATCAAACTTTTTGAACCTCCTGTTACATTTTTGAAGATATAACTGTTCAGGGTACGCCTTCTCTATACCATGGGTGAACGGAAAGAAGGAAAATCCTAAATCTATGTTTCACAGCAGGAAGGAAAAGACAGATTCAAAAAATTAAATACATTGTTTGATTTTCTTCTCAACATAATCTCAACGCTTAGTGTTCCCCTCGATCAGTACTGGACGTATAATGTTGTGCTACATAGTTGGAACCTGGTCGTTTAAAATTGGGTTCAACTGTGAAACTATTATCACTTTTAAAACATTGATTTACAAAATGTTACGTCTTCGCACGGGTCTATCTGGTTAGATATTAATATTGTAACTTACCCAATGTTTTATCGCCGATTAACTCTCAAAACATACCAGAAACATTGACGGCTCAATACA
Source organism: Gryllus longicercus (assembly GCA_038098605.1). Lineage (NCBI taxonomy): Eukaryota > Metazoa > Arthropoda > Insecta > Orthoptera > Gryllidae > Gryllus > Gryllus longicercus. The sequence goes on from JAZDUA010000007.1 coordinate 3,905,327, forward strand.
CGTCTGTGAATTCCATACGCTGACCTGTTTTGAAGCAACTCGCAAACGAGGACTGTCTATAACACCGACCTCTCGCCCTCATTGAGAAGTTAAGTACACCATGTGATCAAAAGTATCCGTACATGAACAAAATGGCGTCATAGTGTGGTCGTGTTTTACATGGAGAAGGCTTTCACCCTTTGTTGTTTTGTGTGGCACTATCACGGAATAGGCATACGTTGATTTTTAAACACCTTCCAATGGTTGAAGAGCACTTCGGGGATGGTGATTGCAGTTTTCAACACGTTCAAGCACCTGTTCATACTGCACGGCCTGTAGAGCAGTGTTTACACGACATTAACATCCCTGTAATGGACTGGCTTGCACAGAGTCCTGACTTGAATCCTATCGAACATCTTTGGGATGTTTTGGGACGCCAACTTCGTACCACGCCTTCGCACCATCGATACCTCTCCTCAGTGCAGCACTCCGTGAAGAATGGGCTGCCGTTCCCCCAAGAAACCTTCAGCACCTGATTGAAAGTATTCCTGCGAGAGTGACAACTGTCATCAAGGCTAAGGGTGAGCTAACACCCTATTGAATCCAGCATTACCGATGGAGGGCACCACGAACTGGTAAGTCATTTTCAGCCACGTGTCCGGATACTTTTGATCACATAGTGTACGTGGTGATTCTATGATTCCCCTTCATGATGGTTGGTTACACGATTCTGCATCATCTCTCCACGGTATGGAAAACAATTTACAAGGTGAGATTCAGACTCGTTGCTCTCAAAATATAAACTAGTTGTCCTTAAACAGCACGTACTTTTTCACCCATACTTTCACGCAAAATTACGCGAAAAGTACTCAAATTTTGTAAACAATGTACATGACTTTATTTGAAGATCTATCGTTACGGAACAGATTTCATTAAGGGAAAAAATCTCTATATTCATAATTGTAGTTGTAGGTAGACGCCAAAACAATCTTTAAATTTTGAAAAATCGGAGTAACAAACATGAGATCTGCACCATTATCTGAAACGTTCCTCATACTATCCAACAACATAATTTAATCAAAAACAACGTAGCCACATTTTTGAAAATTTGGAAAATTTCCCATGGGCTTTGTGTAAGGAACCCTCCAAAATTAAAATATCGGTTTCAAATTGAAGGGGCAGCAACATCAGCTAGACCGATTAAGGAATATCATTTTTGGAGAAAATTGTCTGAGCGGTTTCGCCGCTAACGTTGTTTACAGACAGACGGGCAGACGTTGTTTACAGACATTTTGTCGCCATTCGATGGTTTGGTATCAATAACCCACAAAACATGGATTATGGCTAAACCACGTGCTACAGGATTTTTTTCCAAATTTAGCAACTGGATTTATCCACTTTTTCGTTACCAGGGTCCAGTAATAAGAGTTTTTTTCTGCCGAAGTTCGCCTTTTTCCCATGCAGGTTTACATAGCTTTCTCGCTATTCCGTACCTAGAAAATAACAAAATTATATTCAGTATTTAAATAGAATTTTTCAGCTGCAAACGGATTTCGAGCGATAGTGAGAGTGTGTCCATGAACGCGCAAGATATTAGCGTCATTTGGTTTTGGGGCTCCACTGCACGGGAAAGGAAATGCAGAGGCATCTAAACTACTAATTTCAGTTTTCGATTTACAGTGATCTGAAAAAGCTAACCAGCAGTTATCTCCCCCAGTGGTGTAAAGCTCTAAGAGTCCGATTGTTCTATCAAAACTTGTTACAGTGTAATGCATTGAACTGTAAATATGTGTGTGTGGATGTGTGGGTGTGTGTCGGTGTGGGTGTGTATGCGCGCGCATGTAAGGGTAGAGATGACAAGGTTGCGGAAGGAAAGATAGCACACTCCATGTCCTATTGGTGAACGTGCTGCTCCGACTTTTGCCTAGTACTGTTCAGGGAAACTACAAAAACTACCAATCACAGCAGCCGACCGCTAGAAATCTCTTCCAAACAGTAAGTTAATTCGGTCTAGTATCTAGTGTCTAAAATGCGCCACGATTGACAATCGAACCCTGAAGACACTGCAGTGGAAATAGTTGTTGCCCTAACCCATTTCATTAGTTGAGTGCTCTTGGTTGTCTGGTTGACGTTGTGTCAAAAGTTATGATGGCGGCCATGTTGTCATGGTCGACCTTTCGACCATCTTTCTCTGCGGTGGTGTGCCAAAAGAAGGAGGGAAGCCTCAGCAAGAGTGTCGACCCGGCGTCACCCAGACAGCATTCGCAAGTCTCTGGCCTCGGAAGCTTACGACTGCCATTTTATCCGGTGTCAACTTGTGTACAAAGAGCTCCGACGTGTAGCCTACTGTGCCTGAAGGACGCTGCTCTGGAAAATAGGGTGAGAAGGGAGTGGAATGGTGTGGAGGGGGGAGAGGAGAGGGGAGGGGTGGAGAGGAGAGAGAAGAGGAGGGGAGGAGAGGGGAGAGGAAAGGAGGGGAGGGGAGGGGATGGCCCCGAACAACTTTCCTCTGGTCCGCGGGGAGCGGTGGCGGCGCGCGCGCAACTTAAGAATTCTGCTCGCGCTATCTATCCCGATTTGGACCGCGAGGGATAAACACTCCTCCCAACTTTGTTATTTGTTACGCTCCTCGTGTTTATCTCCATTTGTAAATTCTTCCGCTCAAGACCTTCCTCGTAGTAGCGGCTCGTTTTTATCTATTTGTGGAGAGACATGCGCAGCAGGAGAAGGCGGCGGTGAGATGGACGATGCTGCGTGGGTAGAGAGTTAATTCTCCTTGCAGGACTGCCAACCTCCCCGTTTAAAATTTTGCGAAAACTGCATTCACCCGGGAGTTGCTTGTGAGGAAGTAAAATGCCGAGAGCGACGTAAGCTATGTGAGCTCTGAAAGAGTTATGGTTCGTCATTAGGTAGACAAGTTACTTCGCATTTGTGATGCGATTGGAAACGTTGAAACGTTGAAATAATGCAAATTATATAAATCAACATAATAGGTATAGTTTACTTTATTTGCAAACCATATTTTTTCTCAATTCAATTTTTAATAATAAAAAAATATTAATCGCCTAAGTAATTTTTGCAATCAGTATTTGCAAAATTGTATACGACAGCATGGAGCATCGAAGTTGCCACATGCGAGAGAAGCATAATGAGGCTATCATTTTATTCTGTATACCGTGATTGCACATAACTGTTTAACTATGAGAAAAGAATAACATGTAATGTTTCTTTTTATTGTATAAACCTCCCTCCGTTTTGGTGATAGCAATCTTCTTCCCTTTAGAATTTTCAAGGCTCATCATTATTTTGTTAATTGAATAACTGCTTTGCCTCATTATATAATTAGGTTTCTTATATGTTGTAGTTGTAGTATGTAGTTGTAGATTGTCAATATGTTGTTAGACAAATATCTCTTCTTTATTGTGAGAATTTAAAATTGACGCACAATTACAAAGACGTATTAAAACCTTTCTAAAACCTTTTTATGATTGTTTTTAATTCATTTTAAATTTAAAGTTGTGAAAGTTTAAAATAAAATAAATTTTAAAAAGGTCAGTTTAATGTGTCATTGTAATATGTCAATTTAAAATTTCTGGCAATAAAGAATAGGTCTAACAATATATGGGCCTACAAGATACATGTAAACTAATTAAATTGAATAATCTTGATGCTACGGAATAGATTTTAATGTAATTATATTTATCTTTCTGTGTAATAAAGTAACAGCAGATTGTTTTCTACACGTATTACTAGTACATTTAAGCTGCACAATGCCCAATGTTCATGAACCGTTTTTTATCTTAGTATCTATATCCATTTAAAAATAAATATTTCATTTCTTGTTTTACTCTTTCTGATGCTTCAATTCTGCCCTGTTCAACAGGCACTGTGACCAGCGCGAGCACAAACTAGCAGGAAGGCGAGCGCTTACAATTGTAACGGTGGTGGTCAGCTGCAGATGGAGCCATCGATCGTGCACTATTGTTTGTGAAAATGACAATAACCAAAAGAAATGGTCAGACTCACTTAAAAATCGGCGGATGCGTTTAACAGTATATCCTTAAGCAGTGGTTCAATTTCAATAGAGATGACGTGCCCGGTGACATAACAGCTCCCTTCTTTTTGTGACAGATGAGCTCAATGTCACACTAAACTCAGTGGGGGTAGAGCTGTCAAACGATGTGGAATTATTCAATCAAGGGCCAGTATGTCTCGTCGACAAAGGACGCAGTATCATCTAAGCGAGTTCGAACAGGGCCGAATCGGTCTCCAAAAAGCGGGTATGTCGTACCGTCACATTGCGGCTCAAACGGTAGTGATGCTTCGACAGTGATGCGTGTTTGGAACCAGTGGATACAGGAGGCCCGTTCAAAGCGACGAACGGATACTGGACCAGACAATGCGACCACAGCACGAGATGACCACCATCTTGTCCTCACGGCCGTAACCGTCAGAACGGCGTTGTCCAGAGTGTTGGCTCGATAATGGAGCACTTCAGCGGGTGTGTTCTGCGTCGACGGATCGACGCCACCTGTTGAGGGATGGACTGGTGGCACACGTACCAGTGTGTCGGATTCCTTTATCTAGAAACCACTGTTGACACATTGCCGGCCAAATTACTTCGAATTTGGCGCCTTGTCTTCTTTAACAGGGCGTTTGATGTTCCTTGAAGGCGTTTCAAGGGAAAAGATCATACATTTTAAACTTGGCGCCTCCGAGATAGTCTTAATTTTCCCCAAAAAGCCGCGCGAATTTCTTCTCTGTTGTCCAAACATTCATTTCTTCGTGCAAAGTTCCTTGAAGTCGATTTCAACTTCGTTCTATTAGTGCGGAGCGTCACCGAAAGATCGCACCAGCTCCTGGGGGAAGATCCTCCAGACACTCCCGCGTAAACTTGGCATGCGCGAAATACTGAGAATTCTATCGCAGACGCCTGATCGCCTTGTCACGACAAGGTAATGCGGAAAGCTGAGTAAAAGCGTTTTGAACGTCTTCAAGGTTCGACCCAGAGTGTGCCAGGCACTGGATGTAATAGAAACACGTAGCTAAAGGACACATAATTCGTAAGGAAAGGGTCAGTTTTCGTTTGGACAGAGGTAACTGTGACAACTTCTTCAATACTCGTTAATTCTTTCGCCAAGTAACAATACTTGTAAATTGTGTGTCATTTATTTTCCAGAACATTCTTGTCTGACAAAAAACTACTGCGGTAGAAGAGGCGATGTTTCATTGTCATTTCCATCAACAATGCTCTCCCAACTTCTCTTCGACTATTTCGCAGCCTGAACAACCACCAACGCTACAGACAGCAATGGTTACTTGAATGTGTTCACTGGTGCTGGTACGTACGAGTCCCGCACTGGTACGGACGAGTTCCGCTTCAGTTTGTGGTATAGTGATGGCCGCGTACGTGTTCGCCGCTACTTTGGCGATATCAAAATGCTAGCCTGAATTATTTTGTGCCATTGGGAAAACCGACAAGCGTGCTGGTTTGCGGCGCCATTGGCTATAATGTGCTATCTCGCCACATACGCATTGCAAGCCAGATACGCATTGAAAAGCAACTGCTACACCAGGGAGGTTTTAGAGCCCGAGGTACTGTCCTTCCTGCAAGCAGCTCGATATGCCATATTTCAGCAGAACAGTCCCTGACCGCATGTAAGGAGGAATGTGCAAGCTTTCTGAAGAGAATGACGGCTACCACAACTTTCCTGGCCTTCAAGTTCGCTTCACATGTCGCCCATCAAACATGACTGGGATATGCTCGGACGGCAATTTGTTCATTCTGGTCTTCCTGCAGCCACTGCCAATGCGTTGTAGGCACGCATAGAAATCGCGTGGAGATGTGTTCCCCAGAAGCATATCCAGGCCCTCTTTCAATCCATGCCTACGGCGTGTTAAGGCTCTGATGTCTGTGCGTGATGGCTTCAAACCGTAGTAAATTCTTAAGGTGAATATACACGCACAGTTCTGTATTTCTAAACATTTTTATACTGTGATATTTCTAATCTGTGGAATAAATTTTATGTTAATTGTATGTCTCCTTGGTGTAACAATTTTCACAAACACCAGTGTATTTCGAGCGGAGTATCGGATTTGCTTGATCAGCTTGACTGTTGCTTTGACAGCATCGTTTAATTGGAGGTTCTAGGGTTTCTGTTTTGATGGTGGATTTTTGACACTAGATAGCTTGATCGAATTCAGCCGCTGTGTGAAGAAAAATTGTAGCGGGCGGCAGCTCTGATTGGTAGTTTTCTGTCGTTTCTCCGATCAATCCCAGGTGACTGTTGGAGCAACATCTTAAAAAATGGATCAAGGACCGCGCTTAATTTTATCTCCCTCATATTTATTCCATTCTCTCCCATTACACACACACATATATACACACTCATACACACACATGCACTACATTGCCACACATGTTGGAATATAAGTCAGAAGCTTAGAGCTTATCTCTGTTGGAGCGTGCACCGCCGTAATAGATTGTAACACAATATGTCAAATTAGTACGTAATTTGTACGAAGATAAATTATGAAGTCTGTCGATGCTAATGACGCAATCTCACGGCAAAATAATCCATTTCTGATCGAGTGGTCAGAACAATTGTTGTGTTCAAATCCAATATTACGGGGTGTGAATTCACAAAACTCATAATGAGGTAAAACAAATAAAAATATCAACTTTTAAAGTGATTGCATAACTGCATTTAAATAAATTAGTTTTTAACTCACTCGGGCTCACTGATTTGAAAAACGTAAAAAAATGGGCGTCATTCATTTTGTCCCAAATTAACCCTAAAGAGTCCCAAACCAAATTAACCCAAAACGAGTCCAGATGACTACACTCTCATCCAACGTGGTACATTTCAATTTTAGATTCATTAAGGATCTTGAAGCTGTTAGTTCTACAAAAACTCTTACAAGATTTCTTTTCTAAATTTGAAACTCAAAATTACATTATTTTCTTCCCTTTTATGAAGGAAATTTGGAAAAAAGACGCGGAACGCCAACCACAAACGTTTTATCAGAAAATAAGCATTGGTGTTTGATGTTCTTGCTTTTGCTTTTTGCTTTATCACTTATTGCTTTTCTTTTTTCTGCATTTTCAACTAATGACAAGCTGTATGAATAAGACTTTTTACTTCCGTCTCTGTATCCATATTTGTAGCGGATATCCCGTATATTTAGATGTACATATATCCTTCAGAACTATTAAGTATATACCTAGTTTTGATGGAAGAAGCAAAATCGTCTGTTGAAAGGCGAATAAAAAGATACCCAAAATTTGATTTATAACCACAAATACGGACAGTCTAAAGTTTTTGGATTGGCATTAAAAAAACAAAATAATTTTATACAATACGTTGGCTGATATAAATGCACTATTAAGTGTTTAGTTCATCCACTTCAACGTATCAGAAGGAATTATCAATTTTCACGTCAAGTTGATTCAATCTCAGAACGCAATCAGGACAATGTTGCCAACAAAACTCTTACTTATCCAACAAATAAATTCAGATTTTGGCGAGAAAAAATCGTCCGCAAAACGTCTAGAATGTGTGTGGGAATGAAATATACTCTGAAGAGCCAAAAGCTGGTACAGTCATGCGTATTGAAATAAAGCGATCTGGAATTAATCAGAATATGGCGCTCCAGTCGGCAACGACTATATAAGACAATCAGAATCTGGCGGAGTTAGATCGGTTACTGCTGATTCAATGGTAGGTTATAACGATTTAAGTGAGTTTGAATATTGTGTTATAGTCGGCACAAGAGCGATACATCTCCGAGGTCGTGATGAAATGGTGATTTTCCCATACGACCATTTCACGAGTGTTCTTCGAATATCGGGAATCCGGTAAATCATCAAACCTCCGGCATCGATGAGGCCACAAAAAGATCGTGCAAGAACGAGACCGACGACGACTGAGGAGAAACATTACTCATGACAGAAGTGCAACCCTTCCACAAATTGCTGTAGATTTCAATGCTGAAACAACAAGTGACAGATTGCGAAACATTCAGGAGGCGAAACATTCAGTTTCGGAGCCGAAGATCCTCATGTACCGTTGACGACTACACGACACAAAGCTTTACGCCTTGCCTTGGGCCGTCAACACCTACATTGAACTGCTGATGACTGGAAACACGTTGCCTGGTCTGACGAGTCTCGTTTGACATTGTTGTGTACGTAGAAGTGGACACGGATGTCTACGAGTATGGCGACAACCTCATGAATCCATGGACCCTGTATGTCAACAGGAGACTGTTCAAGCTGGCTCAAGCTGGCTCTCTGAAGGTATGGGGCGTGTGCAGTTGGAGTGATATGGGATCCCTGACACGTCTAGATATGACTCTGACAGGTAACGCGTACGTAAGGATCCTGTCTGATCACATGCACTCTTCATGTTCATTGTGCATCCAGACGGACTTGCACACGGACGTAATTCCAGCAAGACAATGTGACATCCGACACTTCTAGAATTACCACAAAGTGGCTCAAAGAACATTAAAACACTTCCAATGGCCACCAAAATCACCAGACATAAACATTATTTAGCTCATATGGGATGCCTTGCAACATGCTGTTCAGAAGAAATCTCTATGCCCTCGTACTCTTACGAGTTTATGGACAGTGCTGGAGAGATTCATGGTGTCAAGTACCTCCAGCACTACTACAGACATTAGTTGAGACCATGTTATGTCGTGTTGAGACACTTTTGTATGCTCGCGAGGGCCCTATACAATATTAGGCAGATGTACCAGTTTTTTGGCTCTCCAGTAATAATCAGAAACATATCAATTTAATCTAGAAAGAGAGGAACTAAGGGTAATACGACACCAGCTACATTCTTATATTATTGGTAAAAGTTACTTAATATTATAATATTGCATCTTTTCACGTTGATATCTCCAGGATAGAATACAACTAGGCTTTGGGGAGAGAAATGTGTTGCGGGATCAGTAGTGACGCATATGCGAATAATAATTCAAATAATAATAAAAATAATAATAGCCGATCAGATGGCCGAGATCGCTAAGGCAGTAGTGCCGGAGTGGTTTCGGACCAGAAGATCGCGGGTTCGAGTCCCGCCTCGGGCATGGATGTATTTGTCTATGTCTGTATGTGTTGTCCTTTCACCCCCATTATCATCATATCATCATTTCATCTTCCATACCCCCAGGGCTAACAACCGTGGGGGATAAAAATCGGATCCAGCTAAAAATGCGGGTCCCCCCCCCAAAAAGTTGTTGCAAGCACCTGCCACCGCGATAATAAATAAAAACTGAGCCACGGTAAATGCAGGATGCTTGCATGCGTGGTCCTAGTCGGCCGATTAACGAAAATAATAATAATAATAATAATAATAATAATAATAATAATAATAATAATAATAATAATAATAATAATAATAGTAATAATAATTGCACCTTCTATCCAACTAACATTTCGGCCAACACTTAAATCCCGGTTGAGGCAACCAATTCATTGAACAAATTTAATTATAAAACGTTATAACCCAAAATAACGTGGAAACCAATAATATTTTTCAAATAACAGTACCTAAAATAATTTAGTGTTATAATATTGCGGAGTACATTGCATTATGAAACAAATCTCTAGCTTGAATATTGAAGGTGAGATACACTATAACTGAGGAATGCGAATATACTAGTTCAACTTCATTACATGATCCTAGTTATTTGCAATTAATCTCAACAGATGATTAGCGAACGCGGTGGGCACGCAGTTTGACGAAATGAAACAAAGTACCTACAATTTATTAAACGCCAGAGCATTAAACAAACTGAGATACGACAGATTAATTTCAGGAGTTCAGTGTGAGGATGGTGTTCATAGCGAGAGAGATGGACAGACGCGTTGGAGGGGACAGATGCGACGGAGGAGGGTGTAGACTCCCGTCTCTATCGACCTAATCGAAATCATGAGTGATTGACAATGGATAAATTTCGCATTAAAAGCGATCTGTTATTCACTAGAAGCGTCGATTGGATCTCGTAATTCAGAATTTCCCTGATGATGATGCGATCGACTCCCGATCGGAGCTGTAAAACCTGCAGCTGTATCACTCACTCACATAGCGACTGATATTGAATAGCCACATTTAAATTATAAATTGTAAAACTTTTCGAACTTCAATTTAAACAACTACACATCTTACATGAGTTATGTAACTACAGGTAGAATATGACGTCTTCAGCGGAAATGAATAAAGTAATGATAGCGAATTACGATATGTCACATTTTAATAAAGCAGATTTTTTATCAATTTTTATCATGATGGTTTTAGTACAGAAACGTTCTATTGTCACAAAAACTTCACATTCTATTAAGAATATTAAACCATATTTTCTTTATTTTCATGAGAACAACTCTTCAATCAAAAGAACCATCTATTTTTCAAAGTTCTTTCTTGCTGTATGAACCATATATTGGGGGAGAGTTCAAATAAATATTTTCAAAATTTAGCACCACTTTTACAGATATTAAATAACCCTTTTTTTATTTTTGGACCCATTTTATTAACATTTACCGTAAATATTGAATCTGCTGGGTAAAATATGGAGGAACCAGCTCCGTGCTGTGCTCGCGGATGGGAGAGCTTACAGCTCCGCTTGTGGAGGCATTTAAAACTCCCAGCGAATGGCAATAACGCACTCTTTGCGTTCGAGGAATTAATATCTCAAACAAAAGCTGTGCCCAGCGGACGCCGATGTTTCTAAGATTTCTCTTTCTCTGCCGCCATCGAAGCGTGCTCTGCATACTAAGTAGGTGTTTCCGCTTGTTTGGCTTCGGAGAAGACGTTTCGTCCGAACGCCGGCTCAAATGCCTTCGCCCTCGCCCTCCGCCATTTTCCAAATGGGGCTCTTTCCGTCATCGTCTCGATTCTCCACTGCGTCCACCCACACTCAAAGATACGAAATTGGAACGCTCGTACTTACAAGGAACGAAGGACTTTGAAGCGGAGATGCAGAAAATGATATATGTGACGTACTAATTAGGTGAAAACAAATAAAACGAAAAACAGCGTACAAGAAACAGTTCAGAATTGAAATTCAAAGGTTTCTGATGATTTCAACTCTTGACATTTGTAACAGAATCATTAGAAAACCTAAGAGAGTCTTTCCACAAGTTGTTGAAACTATATTACCACTACATAAATAGACGTTAAAAAATCGTTTCAAGATCAGTAAAATGGTCTCTGCAAAACAGATATCAGATTGGTCCTTGATACGGTGTCAGCACACATAAAATTGAAAAGTAAATAAATAATGTGAATATAAATTGATAGATTAATAAATAGAAATCATTGTTTATTTGATAGAGAAGGAAACGCCTTAGTACATTTCTCACAGCTAATGCCGTTAAAATAACTACAAAATGGTATTATTTGGGCATCCTTGTCAATATCTTATGAGTAGTATCTCATCGGCTGTGTACTATTAGTCTATGTGTACAATCTCTCATTCACTAAGCATTCGGTACCTCCACTGGGGTACCGCCCAATTCGAGATAAGTTGTAAGCTCCGTATTGAACTCTCTACATGTGTGGTAATAGAAAGCACGTAAGTATGTGTGTGTTTATGAGAAGGAGGTCATAAAAGGAAGAGAAACGCGCTTTGCGGTCCGTTTGTTAAGTCCGGCATTCGCCTGATAGGTTGATTAGTGATTCCGGGTGCGTCAACTGCTAAGGTCATTAGTCCCGTAAATATATTAAATGTTTTCCTCGGGAGATGGCGGTGATTTTCCCCCACAAACTGGCGAGATCCCAACTAGTCTGCCGGCATGTATGGTTGTGAGTGGATGTGTGTGTACAATTAAGGGCTCAGGATAGGACAAAGAAGAGGAAGGAAAGATCGCACGCGCTCCTCCTCTGAATTGGACGAAGCTATGTTGCTAGTGTTGAAACTTCTGCCACCGACGGGACTCGAACCCAAGGACCTCCCAGTCAGAGGCATTGCAGTGACCTCAATTAATACCCAGAGCCACCTAAGCCGGTGATAATGAAACCACTGAAAAGTTCCTATAAGAGCACCCGTCCGCTAGAATACTCTTCTACGCAGCGGCTGAATTCGATCTAGATATGTTGATACTGTCAAAAAATTGGCGTTCGTTTTGTGCCCTTGTGCCATGGTATTCTTCACCAGAGGTTCAGCGCAACATGTGTCAGCTCCCGAATAAACCCTACGAACGCAGCGCCAGGGGACAGGGGGCAGGCGCATCGCGTCACGTGGAAGAGCAGCATTTGCATTTTAATGGAATCTAACGCCTCGCGAGTGCCCCTCCCACCTCGCATGCGCCTGGTGACGTGGCGGCCGGTCGGCGGCAGACAGCACGCGAGGTTCACCGCACTGAACGTGCACTCAACGACCTCCCACTGAGGAGCAGCGAGACGTCATGTCAGCCTTTATCTATCGTCATTTATTTTCACTCTCTGCACGTTTACAAATGGTACACACTAAAAGTATGGCGTTGTTGCTTGTGATGTGCTATGTCAAATGCTGAGTAAATAATAATAACAATAATAATAATAATAATAATAATAATAATAATATCAATTATAAAAATAATAATACAATAACAATTATGAAATTGGAATCATGTTTTTAATGCATTACCAAAAATGTACAAAGAAATAAAGTTACATCAAAAATGAATAAAGGAAGAGTGTAACTATAAGAATTGTAATTTAGATAGGCACACCAACAAAATGCTTCTGTTACAACATTAATTTACAATCTTATTAATTATCCAGATCTCTGAATTAAAAATTGCACTAAGGGCTCATTCATTTGTTTTTCATTTGTTCCCCTCCAGCAACCTCCAGTGATTAGCAGCAATCGAAATCCCTCCGCTGCTTACTGTGTGTGCTTCCGGAAGCAAAGGGTCGTGGCACCGGGCAACCTGCCACTTGTTTAAACTTTTAGCCGGGCCATTTGGTTCCATTCCTGGCCCTCCCCTTCCTCCCTCCCCACCCGTCGCAAAGGGCCACTTCGCATCCCGAATGAGGCCCCTCGCCGCCACAGACAACAACGCCGCCCCACGCTTCACCCCACACGCTTCACCCCGCCCCACGCCGCGCGCTTCACCCTACAGCTAGCGACACCGCTGTCCCCTCACCACTCGCCTATTTTAGAAAACAAGAATTATTAATGCACGAACAATAGGCTGCCTTTTCTTCAATATTTTTTTCCGGAGATAAGATTCATTACTTGAATCCAGCTGATTCCGACTGTGAAGATCAGGGAGTATCAATACGTATCTCCCTCTTTCAGCATCGCCTCTGTGGGACAAATTTAAGATCATGACTGGTATCCTAACTACTGTGTAGTGCACTGCATGGGATAGTAGTGTGTGGGCAGTACAGTGTATGAAAGGTAAGTGTAACCTTGTACCATTTTGTTATGGTAGTGCTACAGTATTCGTCTGTAACTGTACAGAGGAAGCACGGGAAACTATTGATTAGAACAGGACCCGCGCCTTTAGAATTCTCCCACATTCAGAGTCTGAAACAAACGTAGTTACATATCTAGTTTCAAAAATCTGTCATTGCAAGGACTCGCAACATAAGACTTCCCGTTTAGAGACACTCCAGCGACATCTGTTGCTCCCACAGAGCAACTTCGACCTTTGACTATTGAGGATGAAAGTGTACCAAATTTTGAACCTGATTCTAAGGCCAAAGGGCAAACTGCAAGCTATGGATATCCCCGCATGGTGGTAGAAGCGTAGATAAGTTGACAGATCACTTAAAATTTCTTAATCCAACTGATTCTGACTGGACAAGAGTTGTAAAGAATGGTCTTGAGTGCTGGGCGAAATGCCGCCTCAATACACAGAGCCACTCCTGACTCGGAGACCGACTCTGACTCTACTCCTGGCAGTTGAGTCGCATGCGCAGATGACGGCAGGGGGGCGAAGCACAGCTCGAAGATGCTACCACTCCCCCTCCCCACCCCCCGGCATCGGATCTGCATCGGCGCTGCATTATGTAGCAGGCACTGCCTCCGCCTACACCGGCTCATCCCGTGATTCACAACGCCCCACGCGAATCTATCGGAGACGCGCCTGATTCATAATTCATACCTTACGCCCTAATAGAGATTTACAGGGCATCGCCTGCTCGGTGTGGGTTACGATCCGTAGCGCGAGAAGACGAATAGCGCGCGAATGCGTGTCAAGGGGATTACACCGCCGCCGAGGGCGTCGCCCTCGCCCTTTTGGGTCCCCTCTTTCGCTTCAGGGCGTCGACATCCAGCCTCGGAATGTCATCGACCAGGTCGAGCAGGCAACGCGTCATTCGAACTTTAGAGCCCGCTCCACTTTATAAGACATGATAAATTAATTTCCTCATTATGAGGAAATGTAGAAGTCAAAAATTTATCTTTATCATTAACAGTTGCATACCGATGAGGAACCAACAAGAGACCTCACCGTTTGCCCTTGAATCTTGTCTGGGTAAGGAGTTAGTTTCGTCGTTTATGACTTTTATTATTAGAACGTTCCCTCACCCTAAGCGAAAAGTTTCGTCTTTCGAGGCTTCTAGAATTTTTAGAAAAATTTCGAAACCGCCACCGAACGTAATCGCTGCATGGAAACTCTGTCAATCTGCCGGGTCAGGCTTATCCATCAATCTACTTCAATCTCATTGTATGCCTATATAAATAATGCAATTGTGCATCGAAGCTACATAGTGAACATTACATTCGTTTTTTAGTTGACGTGGTAATCTGGTCTCCTCCAAAGAGATCGCAAAGAAAGAAAATGGTAAAAATATATTGCGCCACCCTTTCCCCTCCTCAACAACTGAAAAATGTTTAATACAAATTTACAATCATGAGAATAGTCTTAATTTACTGTATTCTTACTTAAATGTGTTAACTTTTTCTTCAATTATAGTGCAATTTATTCATGAGTCAAAGTTGACCTCTACTACCTCTAATAGGTGTTTATCGGATACCGAAATGTCGTTGGTCTGCGTCTATTAATTATCTTACTAATATTTACAAGACGGTAAAAATGAGTTAGGATAGTTTTAAATAAGCTTTGGAATCGGTCTGAAAGCTGAGGCGCCTAAATGAACGCTGGAGCGTATTGACGTTGGGAAATGCAACCCGCCGAACGAAAGTGAATGGAGCGGAGTGTGTTGCCTACCCTATATCCCTTGTTGTGAACGTTTTGAACCAGTACACCTTTGGTCGTAGAATTAGCAGAAGTGTAGAACAAACCACGCTCATCCAGCGCGAACGGTCGTCGGCAACTGGCGAGCAATAGCGCGCATCCGAGTGGCAACGGAGAATTCCGAGGGGGAGGGGCATCGCCCCCAGGAGATCTCACGAAGTTACTGGATGGGACCTCCAAATGCTGCTTTTTTACGCACTGTTGAGCTGAGGGTTGGTTTTTCATACATTAGAGCAATAATCTTAGTTAATGTATCTCAATAAAATAAACCACATTACGTCCGGCTAGTGATTCAGTTAAATTACTATTCTTCAGGCACTCAGCAATTTGAAACTTTATTTCGACGTAATTGCAAACATAATACGTAGTAATTACTATGTAGTGATTGAGTATTCAGGTAAATTTTAAATTTTGCTTTGTAAAAAGTATATTACATACAAAGTAGGTTACGCACAAAACAGATTATGAAGAAAGTATGCGAAATATAATTATAAAAGTAGCTTTAAAGATTCACGTTCATAAATTCTCATTATCATTACTCATTAAATAACCTGGGTTTACTTCGACGTTTAATAGAAATTCACTTAAATACTGGTTCTTTATTTTCATACTCTCTGCGCGTATTGCAACCCCGAATTCCCTTTCTAAACATTACCGCTCGCGTTAGCTGAAGATGGAGGAACGATCGGATGGTGGGATGAGCGCAGCCACTACTTGTAACTGTACTGCCCTGCAAACCGGCTCGGTAAATGCGAAACTTGGACAGACCTCTAGGGGAACATGGTACAATTAAAATTATGATATTAACCTAACCAATCAAGATGCTAAATTCCTACTTCGTAACCTTATTTTTGGTGTACATGAACAAATATCATAAACATGTGGTTAAGCGATACACTATTCGAAGTTTCATAAGAATAAGTAAATTATTTTCGGTAAGTACAGTATCTACCTGCTTCCGAAAAAATCGCAGGATTTAGTTAATTTGGTGTGTTGCGATTGCTCAAATCTCATCTTAGAAAGTGTCTCAACAAATAATGTTTGAATACTGAAGAGTAAACTCGTAAGGGACGAACTTTACCCTGAGTATAGAATGAATTAGTGAAGTAATATGGGCAAAATAAGAAAGCGACGTCATGCCCCAAAGGTGTACTGGTTCAAAACGTTCACAACAAGGGGTATAGGGTAGGCAACACACTTCGCTCTATTCACTTCCGTTCGGCGGGTTGCATTTCCCAACGTCAATACGCTGCAGCGTTCATTGAGGCGCCTCAGCTTTCAAACCGATTTAACAACCAAAACTTATTTTTAAACTAGAAACATACTTGAGCCAACAGGTCTACAGTGTGTGATTCTAACCAAATACAGAAAACTGAGTTGGCAATCTAACTGCTGCACTGACGCAATCAACCAGTTTCTTGTTCCTTTTTGTGGCTTTGCAATACTCTTTGTACACTTGGGATGATATTTTCGTATGAAACCACCGCCACCACTTCCGTCTCCCCCTCCGGTTCCGACAGCACTTTGACTTGACCTCGTTCTTTGTCCCCTTCACCCTTCCTTCCCGCCACCCGCCAGCGCCCCCGCCCCTTCCTCCCATGTGCCATAAATTGCCACGCACGGACTGGAAGGCAGGATGCCCCGACGTAGCACATTTTATTTCATAGTCACTGGGAGGGCGCGCGCGTTCATGAATTATGAATCGCCCGCAGGAAGAGGCTAAGCAGCCGCTTTACATGGCGGCGCTGCTGGGACACCACGTGATTTACTTTTAGCAGAGCGTCGTTAGAATTCAGGGAACTTTGTTTTCTAATTTTTTTCTCCCATGCAGTAAAGAGACATTTATTAAAAATGTGTGGTGTCCAGTGGCGCGGCAGATATTTATTGAGTGTGCGGGTGCAGAAGGACGTTCTGGAGCGCTAGTCTTCTTCCCCCTCTCCTCCTCCCCCTCCCCAGCAACGACGCCGCGCATCCCGACATTCCGAGCTCTCCGGACAAGATCCCGGACGAGAGAGACAAAAGAAAGTAAATGAATTCCAAAGAGTTTTAATAAATACACAATGAACATCTTGTGTACAATCCGAGGTTTTGCTGCTTTGTTTCGCCTGTTTTCACTTCTTTAGTGTCACGTTATTGATCTAAATGCACCAAGACATCTCCATCTACAAACGATGTTAAAATAATCAAAGCAAAAATGTGTATTTTTTCAGAAAATTAATTTATAATTTTGAAATATTTGATATTAAAATTTACAAATGTGTTGTGTAGTACACATGAAAAGACGCTACTATATGAGGTGTACTATATTTACTAGATTTACTATGAAAAAGGCTGTGCTATTATTAATATAAACATAAAATTAACAAAAACATTAACATCATGTTTGGGCAATAAATCGATTCAAGAGGGGAGAGTACAATGTATACTGCCCGTATTCAATGGTTAACTAGAAAATTTGATATTTTACACACTTAAAAATAAAACCTTTCTTATTATTTTGCAATTTTTAGTTGATTAAAAAATAATTAGTTTTTAATTAAAACTGTAACCCTATTTTTTCAGCATTTTGAACAAACATTACTTTTTTATATTTTTATTATTGAAGAATGGTTATGTAAAAATGTCAGTTTATTGCCAATAATATTAAAAATGTGTCCTGTAAATTACAATAAATTGTGAATAATAGTTTCTGAGAAAAGGCACATTAAGTCTCCACTCGCCGCTGCTCTAATACAACATTCCTGCTCCGCATTCTGGATCATCATCTTCAGCCAAAAACCAATGCTATCAAAGAATGATAAAGAACATGTACAAGTGCATACACACTGCAAGCACATACAAGTGGTGCGTGGGTCATGCGCATAAGAATTAAAGGTCCTTTCAAGCGTTCTAGTAGACAAAATGTTGATATTTGGAAAGAGCAAGGTTTGAACTACTATTTTTTCCAAAAAACCTAAATTCATAATTGAACCTATTTCATGGACCTCGTTGCACTTAATGGAAAATGTGATAATATTCATTCAGTAGAGCACGGTAGCAAATATTTATTGAAATACAAATTGTAAAAATAACTCCAACTAAGATCATTAACTGTGATTCCAAGCAACCAACCCAAAGCAAGAATAAAGAAGATATGTTTAAGAATTTATGTGTGTTTTTGTTGCTTTTTCTTTAATTACTACTTGATTTCTTTGTTATTTGTTTATTAAAAACGAAAGAAAACATGTTATTTACTTTGGAACGTACTGATGGAAATATAAAATCAATACACTATTTTGAGAGAAGCTTTCTCTGTATTCCTTAACTTAGTAATAGCTTTGTAGCAAACAAGGTTATGTATATAATACTTCTCATTACTATACCAGGGCGAAAGTAAACTGCCCTCAGCATCACTTTCAATTGTACTATCTCAATGATTGATTCATTGATTCCAGGTGTCTCAACAGATAAATCAATACGTACCGTAAGTGTAGTGCATGTCTTTTATCGCTGGAGGTGTCGGAGATCTCTCCACTGCTGATCCGACGCCGATCTATATCGACTTGTAAGGATTTCCCAACCAGGTATCTCCCAAATCGGAGCAGCGAACCAGTCGGGACAAGCTCTAAGCTCCAGACTAGTCTACCAACAAGTGTGGTATTGTAGTGCATGTTAGTCTGTAAGTAGATTAAGACAAGGAAGAGGTAAGAAAGATCGCGTAAGGTCCGTGGCTTGTTTGTTAAGGTACTGCTCGGGCATTCGCTGGTGATGATTGAAGAACCACGGAAAACCTCAGATCAGTGCAGCCGGCCGTTACAATTCTCCTCCAGACCGCGACAGATCTCGACCTATCTGTCTAGCTAGTATCGAAAATCTTGCCACCGTCGGAATCGAACCCTAGGACCTCTCGGACAGAGAGACTCTAGAGACACTAATTATTGCCCTGAGTTATTTTTACAATTTGTAGTACAATACATATTTGCTACCGTGTTCCACTGAATGACCTCAGCCGGTGTACTGTCTCAAACTGGTTAGCCAAGCCGACAGGTCCGACATAGCATCTCACTGTCCTACGATCTGGGACAACCCGTGGTGCAGCGGCTAGGCTCCCGCGGCGGGGTGAAAATCCCGCGCAATCCACGTTTTGCGTGGTGAACAAAGCGAGATAACGGAAAAGTCCTCTCGGAGCTTCCCCGTTCTCTTTCTCCCTCACTCTACCATTGCGTCATCATTATTAATATCATGTTTTCATTATCACTTCCCCATAAAAATGGTTCATCCATTTACAGGTATGACTCCTAGGCAGAGGCACTAGTTTATAAGAATAAAGAACATTATAATATTGTCCTACGAGATACGTCCGCGTCCTTCACATGTTTAGTAACGTCAGCAGCTAAGGAGCGAAACGTCTCTTAGTAATAACTTATTTCCAAAATGTTGTATCTCCAGGAATTGCAATTTTTCAAAAACTGAAAATAATAAATTTTAGCCCCGATGTTCAAGAAAGGATTCAACTGTTTCCGATAACGTGTCACAGAATAAAATATATTTTTAAACACAATATTCGGCAGTATGATGGAGAAGTGTCTTAAGAAAATATTGAAACGTAAAACTAGAAAAGAAACGAAAATATAGATATGTCACTTTGGAAATAAAATCTTCCCTTTTTCAAGTAAATTGTGCTTATAATCTGAGAAACATTGTCTCTAAAGCTTTCATATCACCTATCGCTTCCTCAATGAGCTCCAAAAGAGGAGAAATGTTTACATTGGCATTTTTGGCCCTCTTCCATATTTTTCAATTCATTACTTTACGCCCGTAATAAACCCTTCTCATCCATTTGGGGACCCATAAGATATTTTATTACTTTCCGCCTTGAAAGTTTACGCGCGCACTAAGAGAAATTACAGTCGGAATTTGGTGATACGATTGGAATGTAACTTCAGTGGTCGTAGGTTGGGGCGTCAATTGGGAGTTGAATGTCGTTTGCGGTTTCGTGAGTCCCGTGACGAATTATGAGTTTCCGAGAGCGGCTGTTTCCCCAGGCCAAAGAAAAGAGAGGGATCATAAAAGTGGACAACGGGGCATAGAGAAAAATAGATTTTATGTACTCTCCTGTCTGTACACAAGGACAGGCCACTTACATTAGTCATGATAATACGAAAGGAGATCAAACAAATCTTTGATATTAGAAAGTCATTTTACATCATTGTATACATGAATAATTTAAGAACTACCTTCAGACCCCCATTAAGTGTTTTTTAAACAGTTTTAAGAAGTTATCTATACCCTCTCACTGAAAATAAAGTTCTGTTGAAAGGGAAACAAAATTGTGAATAGGTATGTTTGGTATGAGTCGTCTTTCCAAATAAAACCATTCCCCACCGTAGTACGGAAATAGAATTCGAGCATCCGGATATTGTAGGCTATTTTTTAGAAAGTGAAAGCCCGTCACGATAAAACAACACAGCCTTTTAACACCAGAACTCCAGATGCCGCCAAAAGCGGTCAAATATGCGACAAACCTAAGATCTAAGCCCCGCTTTTTTAGGTCAGTCTTCTTTGAATTGTCTTTCTAACTCGAACAATGGACTGAACAGTTGAAACTCGTAGCTACGGCAGTGAAAAAACGCGTTATCGTTGTGTGTACGTATCTTGCAATGAAACACAAGTAATAAGATTTTCGAAAACCCTGACTCATACCTTCTATTTGAATTGAATCAGACATATATTTTCTTTATTTCAATGAAATTTCCGAATTACTTCTTGGTTTTCCGCTAATCAACATGCAAGGATATGTAACTACCGACATTGTCGCTCGTGTAAAGCTTTCAGACACGATTTTATATTACAAAAAGCATTCCGAACAAACATCCTGAATCAGATTATTGGACTACATGACATAAAATATTGCCGTGAGAAATTACCAGTGCTATTGTTTTTCAAACCTTCGGAATAATTATTATTGAAGTCACTCGAAAAAGTTAAAAGAAAAAATCGTAAAATCCTTGTATTGGAGCAACCGATGCGGCGCAGTGAGAAACAAAAGCTAAACAAGCCCTTGTTAAAACCCTTGTCGTGTGTCTCAGCCGTAGAAGCGAAGGAGGAAACGGAAATGAAATCAACAGACGTGACCAGCGAGCGGAGGCAAGGACGTGAGACGTAGGCCAGAATGAAAACAAGAGCGGAAGTGGGAGCTTTGAGCACCGTTATTGCTCTTCAAATCTGCCCCTGTGCATTTACTTCAAATTCCTACACCACAAAGAATTATGTTCTAAATTGTTAATGTAAAAAAATCAACTATGTGATTGATTTTTTCTTCTATTTATGTATCTCTCACTAGTAAATCGATATATTACTTCCCACGCTTGTTTACAAATGTATTGTTTATTCATGTGTATTTATCCATTGTGTTAACTTAAGTGAAACTTATCAAAATTGAGGTCAGCATGATACAAATATGTATAATACAATGACTCAAATAAATCAATGAACTTCTGTTAAGAACTAACAACATCAATGTCATATTTCCTGGAATGAAGATTCAAAAGTCATAAATTATAGTATTTATAATTTATTTATCCAAAATAATTTATCCAATATAAATAACTTATCCAAAATTATTTCTCCAGTTATACTATTTTGGAAATTTTAAAAAGTTAATAAATGCAGTACAATACTCGCTTGGTTATCAAATTAGACATAACGTGGTCGCTTGATAGTTTTCCAATCTCGTTCTGTGATAAACGTCTTATGATTTTCAGGAGTGTCCAGAAGAAGAAGAACAAGAAGAAGAAGAAGAAGAAGAAGAAGAAGAAGAAGAAGAAGAAGAAGGAGGAGGAGGAGGAGGAGGAGGAGGAGAAGGAGGAGGAGAAGGAGGAGGAGAAGGAGGAGGAGAAGGAGGAGGAGAAGGAGGAGGAGAAGGAGGAGGAGAAGGAGGAGGAGGAGGAGGAGGAAGAGGAAACGAGACCAACTTGCCCCAGGCCTCGACTTAATTGGGTTCCATCACTGTTTTCGTTCATTACAATTAAACATTGTATTAATTTTTAATTAAAATTAACCGTTATAAGTGATATGTTTCACGGAGAAATAAAATCTGTATATACATTGGGGCGGAAGTTATTTTGGAAATAAGAGGTCTCAATGGATCTGGTATCTCAGACACCGGTTTTTTACGCACCCCTGTCAATACTACTAATTTCTTAAATAACTGTTTTGCTTCACGGCGTTCCGAGAAGCTTTTTTTCTGACATAAGCTGCCGCCTGAAGGGCGAAGGGACCTAGACCAGCAGGTGCTCCCCCAGAACCTCCGACAACGCATCACTTCCCTCCGACATCGAACTACAAGCAACCACAAGACTTATTGTTCTCGCGTAATAACATCCGCCTTCTAATGCACAAGAAGTTATTTTCACATTGACTTATTGACACGTCTGCTACTTCACTCTCTCCCTCCCTCCCATCTTATATCACTCCTTTTTGCCTTAAAATGATTTCTTTTGTATAAAGAACACGAACTGTACTTTAATTCAGAAAAAAAAATACGTATGAAAATGATCCGTAAAAATGTCGTTTTAAGACCGTTATCGCCGCGACGTCCGCAATGTTAAAGGAGACTGGAGCAAGTAAACCGTGGAAAAGACGAACCGGCGCTCCCTCTTCTCCCCACCCCCGGATACGCCTACGATGTTTCTTGAGAAACGAGTGAGCAAACGCTTTTATCTCCGCCACACTTTGTGGACCGCGGTGTTTATAAAACGTAGTGATAAGACTTTTCAAAAGGAGATTTACACTTGATCGGGGGAGAGAAGCCCGCGGTTTCATGCCACAAAGCGTCAAGGGCGATAGAGAATGCATGGAGAACGGCCAGATCGGGTCAGGTCAATTTAAATTTGCATCAGCCTCTAAATCAGGAATATCCAATGTATGCAAGATCATGCCCTCCCAGCACCCTCACAGAAACAGCAACCAAAAAAGTGGCATCGAAAATACTGTACTTTTCCATGCATTTTCGAAACATTGAAATATTTCTAGAAACCTTCAAACACATTCTACCGTTGTAGGTATTAACCAAACCGAACGATGTTTTAAGAATATGAAATAAAACCACCGCCTCTTTTTGGAGAAAGAGAGAAGAGTAGATTACATTTACGCAGGGAGACCTCGCCGCGCCCTCGCCGCGCCCTCGCCGCGCCCTCGCCGCGCCCTCGCCGCGCCCTCGCCGCGCCCTCGCCGCGCCCTCGCCGCTCTCACCGTCCTCGTCGTTCTCGCCAGCCCACAGCCTTCACCGCCGTCGCCACCACCGATGTCTCCACTGCCTAGGCCGCTAAACCTGCCCCTTCCAACCCCTCAGGTCTTCACCGCTGGTCGCCCGTGTTTTTACCCAGTTCTTTTCATTCCGCCGCGAGGCCTTGTCGCTCTCTTTTTTTCCTGGGTACTTGCGCTGAAATCGAATATCTGCTATCAGCGCAGACTCAGAGTTCCCATCGCGTCGCTCCAAGCGGCGGAGAGCGCCCTTGTTCTCGCCTTTGTCGCACCCCACCCCTCCCCCTCCCATCCCCCAAAGCTCTCGCCTCATTCAGGCCACGCCCTCGCTCTCTTCCACCTACGCTGCCTGCTGCGCCCACATCCACCTCACGGAGCACACAGCAGCTCGGGCTGCTCACGAGGATCATCTCTCGCAGCACCCGAAATTCTCTTCTGTCTCACAACGATATTCACTGGGTCCACCGACGCGTAGTGCTGTGGCAGCGAAGAGAGACCGGGGCCCTAATGAAGGTACACCATAGATCTCTCCTTTAGTACTCATAATTTGACTAGTATAAAATTTTTGGAAACTCTACACTTTGGTTCAGACAAATATCTTCATCCACCTATTTACGTTAAACAACGGCGATGAAAGAAATTCAGTCTAAATGTACCTCACTAAAAATTCTATCTTCAGAAATTTATATATATATATATATATATATATATATATATATATATATATATATATATATATATATAACAATTATTAATCCGAATCAAGCACTTTTCATAAAGATATGCTAATTAATGTAACATGTCATTCTAAATTATGAATCACCACTTTAATCTTATATAATAAATTCTTTAAACGAAATCCTTTTAAATATGATATCTAATAGTGAAACATTGAGATCTCCGTGCAAAACTTTCTTTGAATTTCCTCAAAAACCTGAAATAATGGAATGACTTGGAATAATAAAATATTGTGTCTTTCTTGCATTTCTTTAAATACATAATTCAGCATTGAGGTGGCGTAAGTAATACT
This sequence comes from Gryllus longicercus, assembly GCA_038098605.1. Lineage (NCBI taxonomy): Eukaryota > Metazoa > Arthropoda > Insecta > Orthoptera > Gryllidae > Gryllus > Gryllus longicercus. The sequence continues at coordinate 3,929,785 of JAZDUA010000007.1, forward strand.
GATTTCCTAATAAACTTTGTTAATTATACATTTAGCAGAAAAATGTGATTTCATTACAAATTTTTATACGAATTTCTTTTCAACTCTCTGTGTCATTCAAACAGATTGCCAATTTACTTGTTGGGGTTATTTATTTATCAAACTGTACTGTTCGTAACACAGACATCTTACTTATTCGTGATGGTCCTCCGTAGTACTCAATGTTTCAGCATTATATCACTATTATCAGAAAATAATGTTTATACTAGTTTGCTTCGTCTGAAGATTTCCATTCCAGTCATTTCTTTGAAAGACTGTTTTTCTTTTAATTTTCCATGCTGCAGACCCTTCGCGAAATTTCTTCAGTATTCGAATTACATGCATTATTTTATGACATAGCAGTATACAAAAGTCATGTGTTTCACATATACGCAAAGTTTTTAAAATGCTCTATTAGTTCTTCTAGCCTTGAATTTTCCTCACCTTTCGTTATGTTCTCTTGCAATATGTTTTGTAATGTTGATCAATTGAAATCAAATGTGTAGCAAATTTTCAGTATTTAGTAACATCCAGTATCCGGTTAACAGCAGTACAAAACTGCAATAAATTGAATATGCTTCTCACTCTTTACAACAAAGCAAATATTAAGTAATGTAAGTACTTTGGACTACCTTGCAACGACTGCAATATTAAAAGGCCTAGAGGTAAGCCTAAGAAGGATTTTGACGTTATGACCCCCGCTTTTGATCACACCTGGGGAGTGAATGATCAAGATCATGAATGATTATAATTGGGATGATTCTTTAGGTGGAATACGTGCTGGAGTAAAAAAAACTAACCTCATAGTGAAAATATATGCTTTAACTGTGATTTGGAACTCCTCGTATTCGACTCTGCGGGTTTATAATCTGCTCCAAGCCCTTCATCCTCCAAGATTGGCTACTGCACCATATTCCTAGATTAATTTCTACTTTCCTTGCAGATAGAGATTTTAACAAATGAGTTCTAGTACATTCTTTAACTATTAACAATAAGTTTAATGAGAGGTCATTCCGTAAAATTATTTTTATTACTAATGTATACCCTATTTTTTTATTAGATGGATTGAGCTACTGGCATAAAGATGCTCGTTATGTTCAGCTTCACGTTCATTCAGGTGTTTGACCAATCAAAGAAAAGATTAAAATCTAAGCAGTACGAAGTAATAAATTATTAGCCTTTGTTTTTTCAAGTATGCCAATGGATTTGTCATATTTCAGCATAAAAATCCTGATTCAGGTTCAAAATATTTATTTTTCACCTCAGAATAATTGTACCACCCAGACCCTTTTTTATTATGAGTGTACATGTTGTCATCTGAGTCAAAAAGGGCATCCTAAAACTGAAGTATGAGGTGACACTATTTAATATATAATTTTGGAGTAAAATCTCAGGTCAAAATTCTGAATGCTTGGTTTATATTTTTCTCGGCCTCTGGTAACATTCAGATACATATTCTCTATCGCGCGAGCGAATAGTGTACAGTGTGGCCACACTTATGTTTTTCTTTGGATTTGTATTTTTTGTTAATTTTTTGGCATGAAATCTGAATATTGTTCAACCTTATGAAATAATTTTCTTGTCTAAAATATGAGCTTTATATCTTTGGTAATGGTTAGAACTTATTCAGTATTCAATTTTGAGTTTATCCATGGTATTTGTTTAATTTATAAGTCACTATTTATATTTTATTTTGAATTTTAAAGGTGATTATTATAAATTAAATTACCTACTATTAATGTATTTTTTGTAACTAAATTAAAAGTTTTGTGTACCTCCTAGCTTGTTAAAAATGTTTAATATTCATTCTTAAATCATTGTATACCCCAGATTTTGTTTGCAACACTGTCTATTTTCCTATTTTATGTTAAAATATTTTTCTGTAGCATGGTTCAATAGGCTTAATTCAAGTATTCACGCCCCGGGAGCCGGGCTGTCGCCTCCACGATCGATAGTTTTCTTTATTCAATTGTCAGTCTGTAAACCACGCAATCTCCTGCAGATTGCGTTGAGAGGAAAAATATTCCGCTGCAGAAATTAGACTGCGGCGGAGGGATATTTATTTTGAATTTACTCTATATAAACGAGCGCATCGTTCGCTCCAGGCGCGCTGATATAATTTACACGCCCGTGGCCCTCAGCTACGTTAAATAGATTATTTCCCGTAATAGGCACCATTAGTTTTAAGTTCTCGCCGTGGCTCACTGCCACGTTAAAAATCCAAACATTGGTATATCTATGAAATTAATTTTAATTGTACATATGAGACCTTTCTAAAATTGTTCCAAATAATTAATTGTGATCTGCTTTACTTGGATTCGCTCGCGCGTTTCGCATGTTGATATTGTATAATTGTATTTTCTTTTGTTCCAGAATTGTGATATATTTCCGATTCTAAAGGGCTCCGTCTCAATTTATTATTTGCATCACTCTAATGTTTATTGTGTTATGTTACAGAGTGTTGCATAAATTATTGCTTGCTAGCGACCGGGAGGCCGGGGCCGCCAACTCTAAGAGTCTTGGGCCTGGCAAAGCGTTGTACTGGAACAACTGGTGTTTCTACAAACGTGCTCGCAACTTTCATACACCGATCTATGTGGCGTAGTCCGAATTTTTGCTGACTGTGCTTCCTCAGGCCCGGAGTGACACAAGTGGTGTTGCGACTTAAGAAAGCCCTGCGGCGCGTATAAATTAGTTACGAGGTCGTGAGTTGCCCGTGTCAGGAAACACCATTGATAGTTAGGCGAACGCACATTGGTTTTTATTGTAAGAGCGCAATCCTAGCAGATATTTCTTTGATATTGATATATATTTGGTTTGGTACAATAGTCTCCTATTGTGTGCAATTATTGCGAGAACAAGTGCCTTGAAATACTGTATTTGTATTCAATTGTTATTAGTCAATTTATTGTCTTATTTTTGAATTATGAAGTTGTAATTTTGCCAGGGAAAACACAATAGAGCATGTAATTATTTTTTATTATTTTTAGAAAGTTCGCTGAACAGCGACTTTGTCATTATTATATTTGCGCCCTCTGCGCTGTAATTCTGTATGAAATTTGATATTGTTATGATTCCGAGCTGAATCCAGAGTTTGGAAGATCTTCATGTTTGTGCGATTCATTCGCAAAAATTGTATTTCTGTATAATTGTTGAATTTTGTATACGGCGGTAGAACCGTCCCGATTCGCTCATCTCCTCAGAAGGATTTGGGTAGGAAATTTTAATTGCTTATTTATTTTCAGGACATCGGAGATTTGAATTGTTAATGATATTTGATATTTGTATCTCTCCTTGCCCCGTGCTGAATAAATTGTAATTTTGTATTGAAAGTTTGATAACTTTTCCCTACTGCGGAAATTATGCCTTCGCAGCTGACCCATTGACCCAACACCTGTTTCCTATTTATATTAGGTATCTATACTTCGGAAACGTGTGCTGGGCTAGCGACGTGCGCTGCTTTTATTTTTTGCCTTTTTCAGGCTGGCGACCGTGAAATCTATTTGTCTAATTCGTTTAAAGTAAAAATTCGCCATTGTTCACAACAGAATTTTCTATACGCGACAAAACAATATATGGGAAGGCTATGGTATACTACACGTTACATAAAATCAGACAATAGAATTCTCTTAAGAGGACTATCACATACGAGGCTCTCAAATAAGAGCACACGCTGAACTTTGATGACATTTCTTAAGAAATTAGATCCTAAAATTACTCGTGCTTCCACTTTCGCAGTCGGAGTGTGCACATCCTTAACCAACGTCATCTGGGACAAAGAGATCGCAATCTTTGGGGGCTCCAGCATGCTAGCTGCCACGTATCGGATCATGGTACAAGTTTAAATTCTACTAATTAGTATTAGTCATAAGAAAAGGAATATCGACGGAATGTATACACTAGTATGACGTTTGAAACGAGCACAGTCGTGATATATTTCATGTATCATCAGTAGATGAATCGTTCACTGATGTTCACCAACCGGCAATGAAGCAGAATTCACCATGTCGAAAACGGCAAAGCAGCAGAATATCCATTTCGATAAAGCCTGTTGAAATCTCCCACTGAACTCGCCTCTAGTCCAGCTCCCAGAACGCGCCCGCCGCGTTTTTATTATTTATCAAATTGCTGCCTCTCAGATCGATCGCCCATTTGTTCTCGATAATGCGATAACGTTTAACACCATGTCACATTAGGGATTTATAATCGTCAATGCGTTTAGGTACTTCCCGAAGCTCAATTAGAATTAAAGCATGGGGCGAAAATGTGCGAGTGGATTTCATGGATTGTGATACAACTGTCCTCGGGCAGCAAATGGTTTTGATGTGCGCATTGTTGCATGTTTATCAGAAAGCCTCAAAATCCAGGGAGTTTTCACACACAGACTGGGGAACAGATTTTCAAACTGTAATTAACAACTCTCCTAGATAACTATTTTTGGTGATCAGCTCAAATTTATTCAAGAGCACAGAAGATCATGTTCCCGAGATGTAAATTGAAAAACCTTTTCATTTTGAAGATTTTGAGTTTAACGTAAGACAAAAGTTGATGTTGATTGATTCTTTTATTTCTAAGACACGAAGTCAGTATCATTTTTTAATATTAGGTCAAATTAAAAAGTATAAATTTATTAAGTCACAATGAAATTGTTAGTTTTGTACGATGTTTGTAATGTTAATTTATCAGCATATTTGTTTTATTAAGTTGGATGCTGGGAAGGAACTGTTATCCATTAAATATTTCGAAATATTCTATTTTTCTAATAATGAAAGAATTATATTATTTTACAATATTATATTTTGTTGGAAATCTGCGATTTGATTTTTAGAAAAAGAATTAAAAAATTTGCTATCAATTCCTTCAAGCGAGTCAACAGTTAATTTGTTTCTTTCTGAAAATCTTTCATCATTCTGAATACGGATTGAAGACTCCGATTTGTAAGAAACTTTGTAAAACGTAACATAAGCACACACTCTCTTTAGGGAGTCGATCAGTCTTTCTCTATCCTCACTTTTGTACTAAGAAGTTGAGGTACACATGGGAAGTCACACTAAGTACCAGAAACAGAACTCACTAAAATGAATAACTGGAAAAATATCTGCTCTCCTAACACTGAATGAGTAATACATGTCACTGATTTTCAAATCTGTCAAAATATTTTGGTTGTCAATCGCAAAAACGTGCTTCATTGTCAGAGGTGTCTACTCGTTCAATCAGTGCGAGCCCAATCAATCAGCGAGGCACTCAATTGATTCAATGATTCATTCATTCTTTCATGTTTCCGCGCACGTCAGCTACTATAGACATCAGTAACGTTACTGTTAGGAAATTTGTTTGCCTTGGAAGGTGTTGGCGTCCCTTTCCGCTGGAGTGTGAGATTCAGAGCCAATCTACATGTCGGCTTGCACAGGGGATTCGCTCTCCAGACATCATCTACAGCGAGACACCGCCCCAGCCGGAACACGCTCTACGCTCCCGACATACGTGGTGGTGTAGTGCTTGTGTGTTTGAGTGAGGAGAGACAATACAACAGGGAAGATGAAAAAATCACACGGACGGCTGTCCATTTGTCCGTTTGTTAGAGTGTTGTTAAAAGATTAGCCGGGTAATGACGGAAGAAATCACGGAAAACTACCTATCAGAGAATCCGGCCGCTAGAATTCTCTTCCAGCATCTACCTAAGAAACAGGTGGTGAAATCCCGATACCGTCAGACTGGAACCTCCGGGCCACAGGCTGCAGAGAAAGCGGTAATATTGGCTCTGAGATAACGCAACCGGTGGGGGCAATGGAGGCCTGCCCCCACCCCCACCCTCCACCCCGGCGACGATGAGGGAGCAGCCACGCGACCGAGGACCAACAGGCGGCGACGCGTGCGCTCATGAATAACCAAAGGAGCGCCGCGCGCACCTGCTCAGCTCTCAGGACGCCCCCCACCCCCACCCCTTCGCCCGCGCTCCGCGAGCTCCGTCAAAGGCGGGAAGCCACATGCCCACTCAAACCGCCACACAAACAAACGATTCTGACATGCAGTACATTTCATGCCATTCCTCGATGCGATAGACGTGTTTTGACCCGACTCTCATTTAAATACGCTATCGTAAATCCAAAAATTCATTCAATTAACTTCATTCTCCATAAAACCGTTGTTTTTTGTCATCCATATTGATGTAACGACACATTTCAAATTGATCTCGGGAGGTACAAACATGTGTATTATAAAACATTTAATTCAACATAATGCATAAGAGTACAGGTGGTTGAAACAATTATTATAATTTTCTTGGAAACTCGAAACTTTTCTGTGACCATGAGCTCTACTTTTCGAATTTTCATAAACGCTGAATTACATTTTTCTGAACACAGATCCGAATTTTACAATTAAAATTTGCAGAATGATAATGTTGTACTTTTCTATAATATATGTAACTCATTTTTTCCTAGAACGAAAATAGTTTATTTCATAAATTTAAGTTGAATACTGATGTGTCCCCAATGATGGCAAACACAGTTTACTAAAAAGACTGATACTAGGCTGAAGCTGGATAGAAAGTAACGAATAACGTTGAAAGTTTCCAAAAAGAAAGTGGTCAGGTCACTTTTTAAAGAAATATTTGTAAGCTCTCAGCTTACTAATTTTTTCTGGTATGTAATCAATATAAAACAATACATATTTATGTATTAAGAGTTAGAAACAAATGGAATTCATATGAAATTTTGTTACATTCCAACATTATCCTACGTACAAATTTATGTTGTTTCTATGCATTCTTATCCCTACCGGCCATATAATTGACAAGAATCGTTTGTCTGTCTCTCAAATATTCTTGCTAGGGTGCTTTAAATTAAAATTTGGTTGTTAGATAATAAAGTGTAATTTGAATTTCCAGTATCCAATTTTTTCATTGGTTGTCCATACTCTTCTCCAGAAAGATAGTACTAGTTGCGGCTCGCAATCAATCCGATTTGAAGTATTTTCTGTGTCTGAAATGCAAATATTCCATGACGATCAGGCCCTCTAACAAATCAAAATCTCATTATTCTCCTTCATCATAAATTGAAAATCACTAAATCATACCAACTTTTATTTTACAACCCCGTTTTTAAGTTCGGAGCAATTAGTCTCGTGCCCTTTTTTTTCAACTGCCACAATTCCATTTAAAAAGAAACATTTCTGAAATATAATAAAAAAGCGTGTGATATATACTAGTTTTCTGAAAACGGCAATTGGCATCCTGATTGTCTTTCATAATTTTCGTCAACTTGCAAATTACTCCTACATCTCTAAGGTCAAATATGCATGCCTTCATTGATATTCCACTATAAGCATAAAATGATTTCAAAAATCTTATCTATGATCACCACCACTTGAAACTCAATTTTTTCCGCTAATTATAGATAAGTGCCGTTCCAAGTATAAACTAACTGCTCATGGTAGGGGTAAACTCTGGCTAAAAGCGCCAAATTGCAAATGTCTTTTGTTCAATTTATACAAAGAATAGACTCAAGTTTTCAAATGATTATTCTTTATCTAAAATGTGATTTACCGAAAGGTGACCTTTTTTCGTCAAACATGCTCCGAGACATTCTTTTTAGTATCATTGGAATCTATGGAAGACCTCGCCAACTGTTTCTTCCAGAAATGTACATTTATGCTGTGCCTCTTTTGGATGTATAGAAAGCCACTTATATGCTTTGGCGTATCCATCAACAGAACTGTCTAAACATACCTCATTCGTCTTAATATTACATCTTTTTCGAAATTCTATGTCTCTATGAACAGTTTCACGTGCGCTGCTTGAATTTGACTATTCCCAAATTTTCGGGTGCATTGCCAAGGTTTCGAAAACTGAATCAATAAATATTTGATTTTAAAAGTTGTTTTAAAAATCACTTTGTACTCAAACCTTAAGAGCCTTTTTATTTGTATATATTGTATTTTGCAGAATGATAGTAAGTCACATATGTCAGCGTTTTCAAGATAAAAACAAGAGTTTATAGATTGTAGGCCTGTAGAGTTTTCACAATACCCTTTTCCAGAGTAGATGCGTAAAACATTTGTGCGGTTGAGTGCAGCAAATCGTCTCCTACATTATTTCAGTAGTATACGTACCTTTTACGGCACTCACACGCAACCAATCTTGATAAATGACGTCTCTAACGAAAGAGAATTTCACGTAGACGTGACGAATTGCATTTGAACTTCAAAAATATGAAGAATTTGTTGAAAAAAGCCTGCATAACCAGCACCCGTAACCCTCACAGCCCGGCGGTCTTGTCCAAATCTATAATAACTCCTAAACGAAACGTCTAGAGTCTTAAAATCTGGAACTTTGAGGCCATAGGCCTCAAAGAATCGTTTTCCGTGCCGTAATCTACATAATGAGATATTATTAAACATTCTATTACAGTTTTTTTAACCCGACGCTTCGATATTATCTAATACCAACTACAATAGAACCTACATTCTAGCACTACAACACTACATTATTCGGCGCTAGAAGCGATCTGATTTGGTATTAGATAATATCAACTCAGAAATCTTATATATCTCCAACTTATATGTATGCTTTCTATCTACACTGTGATTTGCGCCGACTTTAATTCAAGATTGTGCAAATAAACCTAAATTCTCTCGCGGCAACAATTAGAAGTAATTAATGGTTGCTTGGAGATTTATTTTGAAGATTTATGAGAACCTGAAGATTTATTTTTATGTGTATACTTCACATCCGTTCATTTATTGAATGAAAGTTAATGATATTCTAATTTCTGTGAAAAGTTTGTGATATAACCTACAGTACCTACTGAATCTGCAGAATCAGTAACCTACAGAATCTGCAACTGTATGTGAAATTAAACTATTTACTTGATATTCTATGCGATTAAATTGCACGGGTGTACCTCTCAGTTTGGTAATAAAATTAAATCAATATTCCAAAGAGTAGGGTTATGCTTGTCCAGTCCTGTATTTTCGCTTCGACAACTTTAAGTAGCTTTCTCGAGAGTAAAAAGCTTTTGTAATACTTTTGTGACTATCAAGGAAAGCGAGCAGCCGTGTAGCAGCGGTGGCGGAGTGCCGAAGAGGTGGAGGCGAGGAAGAAGAGAAAGGGGTGGAAGGGAGAAGTTAAGAGGAGACGAACGCTCTTAACCCTCACCTCATCTCGTTGATTTCGCTTTTACTTTTATACAGCGTCTGTCATCTTGTCGAGTAAATTTAGCACTATCCCTACTTAAAGTTTAAAGTAAAACATTGAAGCCGTTCTTGACAATATCTCGTTTTTATAATTTTTTAAAATTGTAAATGTTGCTCGCAATATTGCGCGAAAACTACTCAATTTTTTTAAAAAAATGTACATTACCTTAATGAGAGAACTAATTATGGAGAACAAATTTTATTTGAAGTAAAAATCTCTATCTTGAATTTTGTAGTTGTAAGAAGACGACCGAATAAGTTTGAAATTATGAAACTTTCAAAAATCCAGAGTTAACCGTGAAAATCGGACCTATGCCAATTTTATAAGTGTATGTTACTCTAATCTTACATGTAAAGAAAAAAATTGGAACCGTTTTTGGGAAGATTTGGAAAATGTGCGGAGGGCTTCACGTAAAGTACCCCCAAATTTTAAAGAATGTTTTTTTTTTTTAATCTCAAAGCTTCGACTAGTGCCAGTTGGACAGGGATTTATTTAATTTGGAAAAATTATATACATGGTTTATGGGCTATTAGTGTGCAAAGACAATTCTTCACATCAAAAGAATCTGATTTTTAATTGGGAGGAATATCTTTAATTTTATAAATGAGATCTAAGGAATTATTTAGTTTGAATCTAGGGTTAAAATGGGTGATAGATTTGAAAACAGGGATCATATATTTACCAAGAGGTGAAACACTGCAATTGAAAAAACTAACGACTGGTCTAATTGGAAGATTTTCTCTATGTAGTTTAATAAGGCCATACAACTAGGACATAGGGGATTCATAACCTGAGGGAATTTCTTTTTTTTGCTGCGGGAAAAGTGAATTGGTTAGTAGAGTGTTTCTGATCTTAAATTAAAAGATAGAGAAGGGTCTCTGTTAAGGCAAGTAAATTAATTTTCATCTAAAAATGTTTGCAATTTATCAATGAAGTAATTTTTGTATATAATTACAATAGAATTGCCTTTATCAGTTTTCTTAAGGACTAAGTTGAGTTTCACTTTTCATGCATTCACGTTTTCACTGAACTGTTCATGGATCATTTTGAGGAAAACATATTTAGTAGCTTGAACCCTCCCCTCAAAAACCCTTATTTATTTTTACAGGTACGAGTATGTCGATGACATTATATGTCTTTGGTCAGGAACGTCTAGGCTATTGAGCCAGTTCTTTGATTTTCTTAATTTATTTCACCCGATATTAAAATGTTCCATGGAAGTTGAACATTAAAATACCTTGAATTTCCTACATTTAACCATTACTAATAAACACTCAAAACACCGTCTTAAAATATTCAGAAAAAACACTCAAATCCACTCGCAGATTTAATCATCCCTTCCCATTTTAATCACATTCTCCATTATAACTTACTGTTCCTCACTCCTGGATCAACAGACTATTCCTGAGTCCTATGTCAGATATAGATTTTAATGAAGTAAGTACCATTTGAACCATTGATTTTAATAACGGTTATGGTTCTCTGAGCATCAGTAAACTTGCCTTACAAAAAGGTTTAAATATGATTTTGAATAACGTTTTTTCCACAGCTTTGCTCTTTAGAACCTAAGAAATTTATTCCCCTACATAGACCCAGTATCTGAACATATAGGCGAATGCTTCATTACACACAATATTTCAAAATCTTACAATAATTTAAACTCCCTCCAATCTTTATCCCCTAGTTCCAAATCCCCTATCCCTCCCTCATTGGAAGAAGTAGCATTTATCATTTCACTTGTAATAACTGTAATTCAGCCGATGTAGGCCAAACAGGAAAAAAATTTTCAGTTAGAATTAATGAATATATTAGAAGCAAAATTTAGACTCTTCCACCTTTGTTAATAATTTTATTAAATTTGACCATTCCTTTGCTCCTAATTTTGATTTAAAAATCCTTCACTTTGTCAACAAAGGCAAAAAACGTATATTTTGAAGAATTTGAAATTCTAAAACTTTTCAAAAATATTATTTTTCTTCTTTAGTTAAAAGCAGTCCCATTTTAATTTTTTATTTACTAGCCCCCAATCATTCTCTTGAAATTCTGCAAACTTCATCTAGTGAACTAGTTTAAAATATGAACTTTTTGTAATTTTTAAATAAAAAAATCTAAAACTTCTCAAATTCCTAACTTTTTGTCATTAATAAACATTCCCGAATGAAACAGTCAATTTTAAATATGTTTATGATTAACCCTTCTACTCTTCCAGTTCCCCCTCCCACACTTTGGTTGGATTTCTCTGCTCTCCATTCCATAATATGGTATCACCTAGCCGTCCCCAACACGTTTTCCTTTTTTATGTATTTATCCGACCATGTTGTGAACGTTTGTGGGTGATCCACGTTGCCAGGGCGGTGATTTTAATTTTATTTATTATTTATTTCATTTTATGTGTTATTTTTCATATACTTTTAATTTTTTTTGCTCCCTTCATGTTAATTTTTCAATTCTTCTCCTTGCTAGAGATCCACTGAAGATGGAAAAAGTGTTTTCCCGAAAGTTGACTTTAGGAATGTTAATATTAATACAATTATTATAACTTGGATTGTGGACGATTATTTCCTTTCTCACATTATGGATTACTACAAGGTATCTGCTACCACCACGGAATTTAAATGCTTCATGATATAGACACTGAAATCGTAATTCAGTAGAACGCAGTCGCATTTCTTACCGGCGCCAGTAGGACGCCAGGAGATACGCAGCCCATACCAACGGCTTCGCAATCAGCATCCGTTCGCACGTCAGACAAGAAGAGGGGGGGGCAGTCAATCTGGCGCCCAGCCACGCTTACATGGAGCGGCTCTGCGGCCTAACGATATTTCTCTCGACACTCCGTCGCCCCCCCCCGCACACACATACATTTACTCACATTAATACAGTAGCATCGCCTCGGCCCCAGCGCCTGATCTCACAGCTGGCCTCCGACAAAACGCCACTAGCGTTCAGATCGTCTTACAACGCGGACGTACTTCTGTTCTCATAAACTTTGTTTGTGGCATACATATCGATGCATCGCATTTGCCTCAATTACTTTGACGACCACCCTGTGTGGTTAGTAATTGCGCTGTACCTACGCAAGCGATCTTCTCTAAACAATTGTGACCACCCGTGTATAACGCGATCAACACTAAAACGCGACTACTACTCAAAAATGTCAACTACATAAAACTGCGAGAACATCCAATCCTAGCCTAGTAACATTATCGAACTTCTAGTTCGACTAGTAACTAGTTAGAATGACAAGTGCATCCATTTGCTGCCGAATGCCACTTCAGGCATTCATTAGCATTCCGTCAACTCGAAGCCGCTAACGAGCAACTGCTGTCATCCAGACTGCTTATAGATGAGTAACAAAAACAAAATAACATTCTCTAATTCTAATGAGAAGTAAACGTCATCCTCCTGAATTGCTGATGGTACCTTGCTTTCAACTATTGCAAGTATTGTAGATCAAAAACGATTGTATAATAGCACTTAATGAATGACCCACAATGCTCCAAACTGAACATTCACAATACCTAATTTCATTGGTGCAAACATCAAGCAATTAAATTATCATTATTTCTATTTTATTATTAGTTCATATTACTGTACTATACTATCCATTGCTAGTATTAAATCACCCCCATCTAATCTTAAGAAACCTGTTGTTACAACCATCCATCAAGCTTTGTATTGCTTTGCATTGAATCAATTAAATCAGTACAATTACAATCTACTTTTCTCAGCTACCAGCAACCACCTACTCACTCGCCTGTAACCAGACCTGCTGGCCAGAAATAACTGCCCAGGATAATCCGATTATAAACTTCAAAACCTGGAGGTCGAACTATTTTAAGAGGAGATCCATGTGTCGTGCTCGACCAGTTAGTCCTCATTATGAGCCTGGTGTGACTCTTTACAAGAAAAGCTAGAAACGTATGATAGAGAATATTCTGGTTACCTCGTGGCACGTGAGTACATATATTGATGGACTTATCAAGTACTCATTCATGTTGGCAAAAGGAAAATCACGCCCATAGATGCCTTTCAATTAAATTTAAGGCTTAGCTATTCTTCCAACCAACGGAAAGAAAATATCCGATGTTAAAAAAATAGTCAAATACGTCCCATATGAATATTTCCATTTCTACCAGAAAGGTATCACATACCCGCAGACTGAAGTGGAAATCGATTATGAGTCGTTGCAGATATTATTTAGTTAAAGCATATTCATTTCCGCATATCACAATATGTTAATTAACATTATATATTAATTCTATAACTATGTTATTTCATAATTCCAAAAATTAAGAAATATAAAAATTGTATTTAAATATTTCACAATTATTTTTATAAAGTAAATAAGTGTAGGGTATAAAACAGTTGGGTACATCATAAAAATGCAAATTTGAAGTTAGAGTAGCCCAAGCAATTAATAACAAATACTTCTACTACTTCTATGTAGAACATAAATATCTCAGATGCCAACTGTGGATGTTAGTCATTTCTCAGAACTGTTGAACAAAAACTTATTTCACTTCCAAATAATCTATTCATATCTTAACGCTATTCTTGCCTTTTTCAATAGCATTTGCTAAAATGATACCGTGACTGATGTTCTCATTCTGATAATGAAATGAAATACATTTCCTGAAGCCATCACAACAAGTTCGGGAATTTCGCTCATGAAACGGATTCCTCTTCTTTGTGACATGAGCTCAAAACCTGCCTTCAAAAGCAACGTTGCGTTTTCAACACTTCCCGTTTTCCGGTAGCGGCCCGTCAGACACGCAAAGCTGCCCGGGAGCGAATCCCATTCGACGTATCCAACGTGAGAAGGTAGAGCCTCATTCCCCTCACAGTGGAACAGATGTATCGTACTCATGATGGACTGGGACAGGCCAGGAGAGCTTGAAGGCGCACTCGGTCACAATTTAAGACCACCTCTCGAATAATCAATGCGCAGATACCAAAGTGACAAGTGAACAACGGCTGAGAAGAAGCATACGTTGACAGCGCAATTTCCTGTTGTGTCATGCTTCTCCCCTGTCATTGAACGGAATTACATTTGCAATATCGATTACCATCAGGAGAAGTGTAACAGGTTTGGTGAACATTTGAGTCTACCAAAAAGTATAAACGTAATATAGAAAACACATTAGAATACATTTTTCAGCATTTCAAAAGTTCGTTCTGGCGAGACTCGGTCCTTCACTGCGTGGGGTATTGATCACCGTCTAGTAGACCACAGCCTCCAATTATGACATTAAGGATTAAACAAAGAGTTCAAGGCATCTAAAGTCAACATTGTTATTTATAATTGCTATTTTGTTTTCTATTTTGCAAAGTAAATACCTACTTATTTATTGCCAATTTTCCATTGCCTGCACTGATAGCCATAAGCAAACCAAAAAATAATTAACATTAAATTTACTTCATTTCAGAGGTGAAAATCGATTATCCGTAATATTTTGACATATGTGACAAAGAACTCAATAAAATGTTTTAAAGTATTATTCAAACAAAATTAAAATTTTCACCGTTATTACCTGTCACACGTAGTAGGTCCTCACACAACAATGTTCCCACCATGAGACATTATTTCAAGTAAATAATTTTGCATTCGCATTATTGTGTTACAGTTTTCAGACCACGAGTTTCTTGTGTCAATTGGATCGCATATTCAACAAAATGAGTAGGTAGTAATCTCAGTACTTTGAGAACAAAACAGGGTACCTGTGAAAAACGAGGTCGTCCATTGTTATTGTACAATTTCCTTTTCATTCTAAACGCAATCCCTTTTACTGAACTTATAACCCATGTCTCGTTATCGAATTCGTGGACAAACTGTATCAGTGCTTAGGGCGATTTGCCAAATTTTCATAAGGTGGGAATTATGTCAAACTGCCATCCATTCTGCAATCCATCTCGACAGTCGACGGACATTCGCACGTGACCGCTGGGATTCCCAAACTCCTTCCGAACGATCGGGAGAGCAGAGGAAACAGTGCTGGGGAGGAGATACGAAAGAGCATTGCAGAACATTGGCGAATGAGTCCAAACCATCACATCACTAGCGGCCGAATCCATCCAGCGTACCAGGAGAGGTGGCTCAGTGCACCAATTGATGTCCCTGCACTGCCTCTAATGGGGAGGTCCTAAATTCGAGTCCCGACAGTGACAAGATGTTTGACACTAGATAGTCAGCTAGGTCGAATTCAATCGCTGTCTGGAGGAGAATTCTAGCGTCCGGCTTTTCTGATCAGTAGTTTTCCAGGGTTTCTCCGATCAACAACAGGCGAATGTCGGAGCAGTACTCTAACAAATGGGCCACGGACCGTGCGCAATCTTTCTTTCCTCTTCCTTGACCTATCCTCACCCCTTACACACATTTACACTAACGTGTACTACAGTACTGCACATGTCGGGAGACCGGTCAGGAGCTTAGAGATTGTCCCGGCTGGGGCGGTGCCCCGCTGGTGGGAGATACCTAGTTGAGGGAACTTCCCCCTACCCGATGGTAGGTCGGCGCCTGATCTCGCCATCCTGCGGGGGAAGATCACCACCACCTCCCGAGGAAAAAACATGCAACACGCTTTCAGGACTAATGACTCCAGAAGTTGACGCGCCTGGAATCCTCTAACAACCCACCAACCAACATCCACCCAACGTAAGGTCGCTCTGGTTCTTGACCCCGGTGTGGAAGCCAGGCGTTCGATAACAGTCGAAAGGGTAGGTCTTGACAGACCCAGCGAGGTTACACATGTCAGTTAGATTTAGCGCGGAAATAATGCTGGGTAGGAAGTAAGCTGAGAAAGGTACAGCAAAAAAGAGCTGAGATACTTTACTTAATGTTTTCAAAAAGCTTAAAGATTTTAAGGATGCGATCTCTCACTGAGAACTGAGAAAGGTACAGAAAAAAGAGCTGAGATACTTTACTTAATGTTTTCAAAAAGCTGAAAGATCTTAAGGATGCGATCTTTCACTCATCCACTGAGTCTATATCATTAACAGATGTGTAAATTTTAATACCCTAAATATCGGAATCGTTACCGATTATTGAAGTGAAACACTTCGCAACGTTAAAATTCTGTATGTTCTGTGCTCTGGAAGTACAATTAAAACAAAAATTGACGGAAATCCTGATTTGGAGGAACTTTAACATTCTTCTTCCATTTCATTGCAAATAATGCGATACAGTTGCGTTCCTGGTTTGGGTTGAAAATTTTCCGGGCGTCGATATTTTCTCTGCCGGTGACATTGATATCGCATCGAATAACCATCACGACATTCGAGCAGTGCCCGTTGTTGCCGGCATTGGATATCTGCCGCGCGCAAGGCGATCGGACTTTTTCCCTGGGACAAAACACGAGCGTCCGCGCTCGGCAGCTGTCGAACGCAGCGTGCGCCGTCCTTCGTTCGGGGCTCGGCGGCGCGGGGTGGAGAGGAGAGGTGAAGAGGAGAGGAGATACTGGGAAGAGTGAGAGGGGACAGGATAGGATAGGATAGGAGAGGCCAGGGGATGAAGGTAGGGTGGTGAGGGGTTGGAGGATAGAAAAGGGGAGGGGGCACTCGGTGTGGGTGTCGCGTTCGCCCTGCGTCGCTGAGCACAGAGACAAACTGGGCGCCGCTTTGGGTGTATCCATTTGCGACAGGGACGTATCTCCGTTCCGTTCCGTTCCGTTCCGTTCAGTTCAGTTCCCGATACTCGTTTATTGAGAGGACTCAATAAAAGCGTTCACAAAGTCGCGGACAGGAATTCCAAGAAATACAATATAACGGGGCATAACAAATATAATATATCCTCGTGGCATTAACATAAGATTAATTTAACGACAATTGAGTTCAACTCGGTGACGACGATACACAAAATAAACTAAGAATATCAACATGGAACTATCTTAATAATAATAATAATAATAATAATAATAATAATAATAATAATAATAATAATAGAAAATATTATAAGTGATAGCACTACACCGCATGGTGCCATAGAACCATACAATAACGAAATTCATGTACTGTTCCCTCTGGCGCTGCTAAATGTTATATAAACTTTTCGACGCACTTCGACAACTCCTCACTAAACTGCATAATCCAATTTAAATTGCGTAAGTTTTGAGTTAACTCTTCGGAAATTACGTCATACACTTATACTAAGCAAACTTAATAATATTTTTTAATTACCTACGTAACAAAGAAAGGTTTTGAAAATTGTTTCAGGCAAACTGTTGCAATTAGTAACAGTTCTACTGACTAATGGAAATATGAGTACTTTGTTTTGAGATATGTATTTCGCTTTACAAAATACGTGGGCTTCCAAATACATTCAGACTTTTCTACAACGCTGTATAGCATACGACCTTCACTTTAAGAATAAATATTTCAAAGCGACATGATCGAGAAACAGAATATGCTCGTGTCGAGTAGGACGGGTTTAACAAGCGTGTGAGTAAAGGAAGAGGGAAAGGCTTCGATAGCTTTCCAAATAGCGCAGTCGGTCTGTCAGGATTCGCTCCCGCTTTCTTCATTGAATGCACTAATATAAAACATTGTCATGTACTGTAATATATTCAGTATCAGCCGTACACATTTTATTTTTCCTCCTTCTTCTATAGTATAAGGGATAAAATTATTACCATTTCCAAACGTTATCGGAAATATCGGTCATAAAATCCGTATTTAAGGTTCATCTCAATTGTAAATGCGTACACAGTCAGGGTTAAGGGATATTAAATCTGTTTTAAAGATTGTACAGATTGATTTAGGTAGCAGATATACGCTTTTTTTATCCGAAAATCTATTTGTACATATGGATGGATGTGTCACGCAAAACTCAAAACATCTTTACACTTAAAACACTAACGGGTTTTGTTTTCAAAGAAGTTTGAGTTTTCAACTAATTTTACAGATTTTCTTTTAAACAAATGGTGGTGGCTTCCAGATGTTTTATCGCATGTTATTATTGGCCGGTTTTATAGAATAAATTCTAAATTGTAATAAAATTAATGCAAGTGAAACAGGATACCCATAAAAAATCTGCCAATGTCCTCTTCGTTTACGTCAGCTACTAATTCAGCCTCAAACGATCGAGATTTAAACCCCAATTCCAGTGGTGAAAACAAGAGATCTGACCGTTACACCACCGGACGCCTCCAAAAAAGTTAGAATAGATGACTAGTAGACCCCCTACGTCGACCGTTATTCTTTAATCAGCATCGACACCATCATGGCCGCTGCAAACAGACACAATTCCGCCACCAAAATCATGTGGAAAATCGCAATAAGATATTAACCTCTTCGCAGGTGATCGTTTCTACATCCCATCCTTAGCACATCGTACTGTCTTGAGTGTGTATGTATGTGTGTGTGTCTTCGCGTGCGAGAAACTAGATGAAACACAATTAAATTGGTAGATTATCATTGACAAATAAAAAGAGAGTTGCCGCAGCTTCTCTTGTTGCTGCCCGAAGCCCTTCAAATTATGATAAATAAAATTATTGAGTAGTAGTTCTTCCCCTCCCTCCACGTAATACCTCCGCAGTTGCTGAAACTCCTAAACGTGAATTAAGCCACCAGAGCAGCATCCTCATCACAGGAGGCATTAGCAGTTCCTTACGTGTTTTTCTTTGGTGGCAGCGCCGCCGAAGTCGTCGTGAGGTGAAGTGGAGGCGGCGTCAAGTCTCTCCACCTACTTTTTGTGGTGGGCGGAGGCCATTAAGCGACAGCTCTTCAAGGAGACGCCGTCCACCCTCGCAATTACGGTGGCCACTCCCTCGCTCTTATCGCCCGCGGCCCACAGCTGTCACAGAAGCCGCGCGAGCCTCTGGTGCCTTGCTTTGTCAACATCCTTGGTGCAATTTGTACTTTCTCGTATACGTACGTATACACGGAGTAAAATACGGAGTTTAGAGAATATTGCGTAGACGTAATTCGTAAAATCAATGTACAGATTTTAGAAGAATTACGCCCTCGGACGCCCTTGATACCGAAAAAATTGTTTGGTTCAAAACGTCCGTCTGTTTGTCTGTGCGACCAGTCCAATTATCCTTCCGAATGTCGATTCGAATGTCCGCCCGTCTGCCTACCTGTTCAACTATAAATCCGTTTGTCTGCCCGTCCGTCCGTCTGTCTGTTCATCCATTCATCTGAGTGTCGGTCAGCCCGTTTGTGAACAACACTAACGTGTAAATGATTTTTTTCGAAATTGAATATTCCCCAGTCGATCTGGCCTTTCTTAAGGCCATGCGAGTTTTAAAAAATATCTTTAAACTTTGAAGTTTCTTCAAACAAACTTTGAAGTTCTTTCACGAGGAACTTTTTTCAATTTTCTGAAAAAGAAGTTTTTTCTTTGAATTTCTTGTGAAAATAGAGTAAAATACACTCATAAAGATGACAAAGAGCGTATTTTTACATTTAACCCTAAATTATGAAAAGTCCTTAAAGTTTGAAAGTTTTGGACCCTCCCGTACAATGATATTATTGAAGAAAGATTGCTTCTTTAAAGTGATTTTTTCTCCTCAATCAGTTTTTTTATGAATGTCATGCAAGGTTTTTGAAAAGAGATGTTTCTGGGGAGTTTTGATCAAAATATGGGCAATTTTAAGAACGAAATTTTCTCCAAAACGGCACCAGTTTTCTTTTAACTTCTGCGGTTAATCAACAGTAGTCGGATACCATTTTACATAGAAGAAATGCAATTTGTGGAAATAATATTTAGCAGCGTGAAGGAGAAGGGTATTAAATTTAAATTGATACGTAAAACCAGAAAACAAACGAAAATGGACATAGGTCAGTTTTGAAATACATATTTTTTATTATTCAGCAATTTACATGTCAACCGTTGGTGCAAGCACCCAAGCATTGTGTCCAATCAATATTATTTTGTTTATCACGATTCTTACATTTTGTGAGCCTTGCATTAAGTAGACCCTGGCTTACACGTCACACAAACATTGATTTCATGGGCCATATTTCCTCTCCGGGACTCGGAGTTTGGGTTCCGGAGTAAGAGAAAACCATGACATATTTCGGGCATTGTTCCATTTACATCCCAACGTACTGCTTTATTCTCTCGTATATCAAGCAGGATTAAGAGTAATGGACTTCATATCCGGGGGGAACCGCCTGGAGCAGATAATGAAGTGTATACCCCGGTTCTTTTGAACGCGGCCATTTTCGAATCGGTTCGTCTGTCTGGCGTCCGTCGCGCGACGGGACAGATGAACGGTTTGCGTTTCCTGACGTAACTAATGTGGCAGCGCGGAAGGTTCGGCGTGAATGTTATCTTGCAGCATCAAATGCGCTCACGGCTTCAATTAGGCGCAGAGAAAACTAACAGCCGCCCAGGAGACAATAGACTGCGGAATTGCGGGTGGAAACGGAATTCAAAAAGCAATTGTGAGCGCTAATCCGCGAGAATTGATTCATTGGAATAAGAGAGAAGGTGGGATGTAAATATTTGTGATGAAAGTGAAACCTGGGAGATTTGTTTGTTGCACAAGAGTGAGTTGTAGCTGCACAACCAGAGTAGGTATATGTTAATAAATAATACAAAATAGACCTAGATCACGATTTATGTGCATGGATTAACACTTTTTTTTAGAAACAATATTGCAAAATAATGTAGAAATACATTAAAATTAGCAAAATTTTAAAACGCTTTAATCAGATGGTGTAATCGGATCACTCACATATAGGAACTTATGAGCTCAAATTAACAATCTGAGAACAACTTACTTGAAAGCGTGTTAACAATTTACTGCCAGAGTTAAGCCACAGGAATTAGAACTGGTATTTCGTATTGTGAAAAAAATATCTTTCTCTGCAAATAATGTGCTTCTCACTCTTACAAAAATAAGATCTGAATTGAGGGGCTCAGAGCACAAGGGCTATAACAGCTCTAAACTTGATATTGAGAAAATCGAGTATAAATTTGTGTGATAGTAGAAAACGCTAAAGAAGGCATTATCTTTTTATCGCTAGTACGCGTCAACTGTTTGAGCTCTTGGAATGTCATTTGTGCACGAAATCAAATGAGGATTTTACTTTACATTGTTACTTTTAACTCCAAATTTGCCAAATAAGTACTTTAATCCTTGTGTTATTCAATTGAAAAAAATAGAGAAAGGCATCACGATTAACACGCACACTTGTCCTGTTTCATATAATGCCATGCCGCTTGTACTACGACTACAAGGTGCACAGGAAACTCGAAATGTCAGTGGCCCATCACCTTCTCTGCAGTTCTAACCTGGAGACCACAAGTGCTTCGATCGTCTGAGACCACCTAGCGACGCAGCGCAGTTAGCGTTTGAGAGGAGATCAATGACTTCCCTGAACTCCACGGGCACGAAATTTGCAACCTTCCTTTTAGTTAGTTCATATTGGATTACAGTACTGTAATCCAAAATTTAGACTATTCTTTAACTCAACTTTTAACATTTTTGTGAGATAATCACTTTATGTTTTTTACATAAAAGTTGTGAGTGTACCGCATATTAGTTTTGGCGGCGTATTTAAGAAGTGATGGTGTAAGGGATCGCTTGTGAACTGTGCAGTGGGTAGAGGTTGAAAGCCATGAGTTTCCTGTGCGTCTCTACAGGCAGAAGACGGATACAGAACAACAAAAGTGGAGGAACCGTCAATACGGAGAACAAAGTGGGGAACAGCTAACTACGTGGATAAATGCAACACCTACGTAAGCCGCGTATGTAATTAAGAAGAATTTATTCACCACAGCTAGCCAAGCGAAACGAGACTAATATCCCATTTCCCTCCTACCTTTTGACATCGGTCTCGGGATTTGCGCATGTGCAATAGTGAACAAGCGCATAGCAACTTCTGGGTGGTAGAACTACTGTGCACTAGCGAGCCTTTGCTAAAACATCTTAAATTGTTTGCCAAAATCAAGCATGTAAATCGGGTCTTTTGTATCGTATCTATATGTTGAAGTAAAATGCTTTGGTAAATTTGCTTTGGTTGGTGTTTTATGTTAATCGCAAAGTACACAAACAACAGCTTCGCCATTGTCTAGTAATTGTGAGAGCAAAACAAATCAGCTTCGCCTTAACAAATTTTATGATTCAAACCAGTATTTTTGACAAAACGTTATTTTAAGCCACATCTTTTAATACATTCAACTTTTTAAACTACTGGCACCTAGAGAGCGCGTGTAACTAGCGTTCGGTTCATCCACATGCTTGAGCAGTTTGCCGAAAAAAATCCTGCAATCTTGTGGGTAAAATGTCGGAAACGCTGTGGGTGTACGGTGTGCGTAGGAAGACAGATGTGATGAGGGTGGGTGCAGGTTTGATATGAAGCAGGGAGGCACATAGGAATCGTAGGTGGTTGCAGGAGCGGATGAGAAACGTAAAGAGAAAGGGGCGAGATGTAGTAGCGAGAGGTGGTGGCAGAGCGGTTTGGAATAGGGGTAGTGAGAAGCGTGGACGAGAATAAAGACACGGGCAGTGACGAGGGTGAAATCGAGAGAGGGCGACCGAGAGAAAATCAATGGGATGCAGGGGTCGATCTGGGACGGACGAAGTTGGAAGAGGCCGAGTCGGGGGGGGGGGCAGAGTTAGGCGAGGAGAGGAAAGGAAGGGAGAGGGAAGCAAGGAAGATGCGAGGTAGGGAGAAGGGAGGAAGAGAAAGAAGAGGAAGAAAGAGAGAAGGAAGGGAGATGAGAGAAAGGCAGAGAGACGTGAGAAGGGAGGAAGGGAAGGGCGGAGTTGGAGGGGGAGAGGGAAGGGACTGAGTCAGGACAGACGGAGTTGGGAGAGGTCGAATTGACATGAAGTCGAGATGGGCAGAGTTAGGCGAGACGGAGAGTGAAGGAAGAGAGAGGGAAGCAAGGAAAATGCGAGGAAGGGAGAAGGGGGAAGAGAAAGAATAGGGAGGGAGTAGGAAAGATGGGAGGAAGGTAGAGGAGATGACTGGAGAGGGAAGGAAGGGAAAGGCGGATATGAGGGGTGGAGAGGGGATGGACTGCGTTAGGCGGGACGGAGAGCGGAGGGACAGGGGATTGGCCGCGACAGCGATTGTAAGAACGTGGGCGATAGGTGGAGGGACAACAGTGATGAAAAGAGAAGCCTCCTCCTACTCCTCCAGGTTGCCCTTCCCCCGCGCTAATGAAGGAGCAATTAGCTGAGCGCCTCGCAGGTGACGTCACCCCGCAGGTGCTCGGAATTCGTCTGCTCCTCAAATCTTGCCCGACACAGAGCGCGTCGGATGACGAGGAAGCCCCATGCGTCAGCGGAAAGAACATTTTCTTTATTTTCCTTTCGTTCTCGTTTTCGTAACTCTTTGTTTCGTTTCTCTTTCTTGGTGTCAGATGGCGTTGCCGCGCGGTAAAGTGCTACCAACTGAACCGGCCAGTCCTCATTCTTTCGATTAAACCTGTTTCTGTTAAACATGATTAAACATATTAAACAAACTCTAACCACTCGGAATATCAATAATCGTTATTTATTGGAAATTGTATTATTATTTATTGGTGACAATTTCTTAACATTTAAAAATATTAAAATAATGAGCTTCAGGGCTTGTATTATTTTCCCTGCAATAATTGTAAAGAAGAGTGGTGATGTATATCCAATACCCTGCGCATCCCCTATCAGAGCTTTTAAGTCTACTCAATGAATTTTCTTCTAGAGCCCCATAACTTTTAATTCAGTATGATAATCTTTATTGTAAGCATTTTAACTGCACATTTATATACATTCATTAGCACGGTAGGTATTGTCATATTGTAACTTACCAAAGAATTAAAATTGTAGTGTTAAAGGAGAATATAGGGTGTTGGCTTGGTAAAGGCTTAAAAGTTTTCGATATAGCCCCATAATTAGTAGTAGGTAATGCACTCCATTTTTGTAACACACTGAGGCACACTAATAAAAACGACTGATTATGCGCGTCATATCAAAACTTCACCTCCTCTTAGTGATATTACTTTTAATTATAACAACTAATCTCCTTGTTTCTAAAAAAACAGTGCATGACATCTTTTGAAAATGTAAAATCGAGAGATCCTTGCCACTAAGGATGGTTTTTCCCCTCGCGTCAGCCTGTTTTCTCTTTTTCGAACAACTGTGTTCCGGGACGCTTCGCCGTCGTCTCTGAATTCCGCTCGTGCGGAGCGTTGGGGAGCGCAGCAGGGGTGGCGGGGGCGGCGGGGAAGGAATGTAGGGAAACGGGGCAACAGGCGGAGGGGGCGGGATGCCGCGGGAGCGAAGGGTGGAATGCCACACGGGGCCGGGGAGGAGGAGCAGGCACGAGGAGGGGAGGCGAGGAGAGAAGAAAGAACCGGAGCATTCCGGAGGAGGCGGCGACCCCCCGTCGCTGCTCGTACAGCGCCTCTCTCATGAAGTTTTCAAGTCCCGCTGTGCGCAGCGCGCATCCACCTCCTTCCCCCGTCCCGCGCCGCAGAGAAGGGTCCTCACGCCGCCACAGGGGGACGCACACTGCTCTAATGTCGCGGGCTGTAGTCGTACATATTTCCCTATTTGCTCCTTCGGCGGAACAAGATTGTGCATTGGAACCATTTTTCGGTTCTCTTTTTCGTCTTTCACGATTTTAGTCAAATTGGCAAATTGACAACATAACTCACAAGCTTTTATAAGCAAATCATGAGGGCAAATGATCCGATATAACAATTTTTGATTATCACCGGAAGTACAAAGTGTTAAGTGAAAATGATAAATTCCTCATCCGGACTTTGTTTGGTAAAACCACTTCAAATTTTTCATAACAAAATACGTCGTATTTCAGCCAAAGCACCTTGGTTTGTTGCTAATAATCATTTGCATAGAAATCTTGATATATTCATAACAGCTCAATTCATTTCCAAACTTTCTAATACATTATTCCAAAACTTACGGTCTTATCCAGCAGCAATTAATTTCTGATTTGTAAAATCCTACTCCCAAAAGAAAATTCAATCCAGATTCCCTAAGGATAAAATTAGATCACCTTAATAACCAATTTCCTCTTGTAACCTGTCTGTCTCTTTGTACTCGGCAGCTGCGAACGAGCAAGAACCTAGGCAGCGTCTCGACCTTGCAGCCATCGGATTAAAAGGGTACATTTTGTTAGCCCGAACTACGCCGTATTCTCGTCTTCTCAACCTGAATAATGAGTTTTATCGTCTGCATAGAGGAAGTAACAACTGAATTTTTGAACCTTTTTTCATTTTGATGAATTATTTTCATCGCGTCGAAAGTTGAAAACACAATAAGTTTTACCGTCGAAAATACAATAATAAACCTTATAAATGACAGCAAACTGATATTGTGTTCTACTGTATTTGCCTACAATACAATCCTTGGATCTGACAGAGAACGGACATGAACAAATGGCTTGTCACTTACCTGTCATTTTAAAAGATGACGCTCTTTTTCAGTGTATCAACTGAGCACTTGTGTTGTGACTATGACAAATGATTTGACATCATTGAAACGCTGACAAATGATCAGAAGAATTTACGATAATAAGTTGATTTTAATCAAGATTTTTTTTTTCGATTGAATATTTTTGTGGCAAGTGGAACTATTGCGACAGATCTATATTCTCTATTTCCAACTGAGAGCGCACCTCCCAGGACCTCTGAAATCACGGAGCGCGATCCTATATAGGCTAAGGTACGTGGATTTTTGAAGCGAAGAATTTTTTCTGGCTTTCGCAGTATCTATTAGATCAACCTACATGTGTTCAAGAATTGCAAACAATATTATCACAAGAAAATGAAAATGTTGCATATTGTGGATTTAAATCTGCAACGGTATCCGGTAAAGTTGACCAAATCGAAATTATTTTCAAATATTTAAAAGTGCTAAAGAGTAGGTTTGCGGAATGTAGTGGTTTACTACAGACAGAAATTTAAAAAAATGCTCCGAGTCTAATAACTAGTGGAGTTGCAACAGCACATACTTTCTCGCGTTATTTCCAAATTTGCAAGTCGTGAAAATTCAGAGTTCAAAAAATTAGACCCGCTTCATATTTAAGTGTTCCTTATTGAAAAACAATTTAAGAAAAATATTGGGAGCGGTTTTCGAGAAAATGTTTTTATTCATAAATTGCATCAACTTCAAGCTTGAACTCAACCTTCTGCTGAATCAAACTGCAAAGCAAATTGCTTCCGGTATGCGGAGATCACTTGATATTTCCAGCCGACGATTGGCTTGAAAGAACTTGATGAACAGACTTCAGGGCGAATTATGAGAAAAAGACAGCAAGACTACTCAAAGTGACCACACTACCAAGAGTACCTTTGTTCAATCTTCGTAACTCTCGGTCATGAACTATATCCCTGCCAGTCGTTAGAGATCGAAAACGATATTTGAAACTTTAATTGAACTCTGATGATATATTCGTTTTTTTTTAATATTGGTGTTGGTGAGGGAAGTTATCAGAAAAATCTCACTACTTGTCAGAATTACCTGAAGTCAAAGTAAATTGTACTAGAATGTTTTATGCGTATGTACCTGAACTATTTATATTCTAATAATTTTGTTATAATACAAAACAGAATTTCAAAACGTTTGCAAGAACTTATTGCTCATTTCACATTGACATATCTCATTTCTACGATTAATAGAGCTTTTAACAATGGCTATCCCTCCTAAAATGACAATTTTTTTAATTACCATTTTCAGAAAGTTTAGGAAATTTTACTTTGTGAATGGTTCTTTGAAATTGTTCCATCCTTCGGCATGAAGTATTTGATTTTATGGACACGCGTATTAATATCACATAAGTCGGATATTGTCAAATTGAACATACTCTTTTTTCTAGCTATAATCTCATCAGTTTAGGGAGTATTTCATTAACTTCAATATGTGTATTCTAAATTCGTATTCGTAAAAATAATAATAATAATAATAATAATAATAATAATAATAATTCTGTTTTCTTTTCTGAAACCAATTTGGACGCCTTTTACTTGGGGTTCCCATTCCTTGATGATCGCGATTATCTTAGACAACAGAACCGAAGCGATTCATGCAGTGAAAAAATTACATGCAATAGCACAAAAAACTGGGCTACAGATTTCCTACGAAAAGTCTCATTATATGGAAAGACGACCAGAAAATAAATCCCCTTTAATTACAAAACACGGCAAAATCACGCAAGTCTGCTATTTTAAATACCTCGGTGAATCCATACAGACTTCTGGACTTAACAGAATTGCAAATGAACAGAGAATCTTAAAGCTGCAGAAGGCCTACAAGTTAACATGGTGTCACTACAATAAGAAGTGCATTTCCATAGACGCCAAACTAAGACACTACAAAACAGTGATTCTCCCGGAAGCAACATATGCAGCTGAAACAATGGTAATCGACGGGCATTCTAAAATTAGGGAAATAGAAAAACAGGAACGAAAAATTCTCAGAAAAATTTATGGGCCAATCAACAAAAACGGGATTTGGATGAAAAGACCTCAGAATGAACTTTATCAGAAGACCAACACAACGGAAGAAATCAGACGGAAGAAATCAGAAAACGCCGAGCAAAATTTTACACCCACATCTATAGGATGGAAAGCTCCAGATTGCCAAAGAAGCTGCTGAATATCGTTACAACAAGTAAATGCGGTACAGAATGGTTGAAGGAGGTTCAGAGGGACCTTCAACAGATCAATATTAAAAATTTTGAAGATCGGAACGAGTGCAGGAAAAAGATCAGCAACGCGAAGTTTGAAGAAAGGACATCGCGGCAACCAGGAAAGAAGTGGACTGACGAACGGAGAAAAGAGCATTCCGAGAAAATGAAGAGATTTTGGGAAGGAAAGAGGAAAACCATTCTAAAATGACACATGTGTTCAAGCTCAATCGCTCTCCCAAAGGGCAATAATAATAATATTAATAATAATAATAATAATATTAATAATAATAATAATAATAATAATAATAATAATAATAATAATATTTGAATATGGATATTTCTTATAACATCCATCGTATTCTAAAACACAATACAGGCAGATATCGAAGTATGTCATTCATTATTAAAATAATTGTTATTTCATCAGCCTACAGTAATTAACTTTTTCAGAAAATAAATTGTATTAATGTCACAATTTTCACGAAAAAGTGTTTTGCTGCTTTTCTGTAGCACAATGTCTTTGTCTGCTGAATTCTAATTTAACTGCATATATCACGTGGTATGTGATGTGGTGCGCCTCTCCATTAGTAACATCCATCTTCCACGGCACTCTGATCGCCAAGCGATTTCTCCGTGGAGATAAGAACTGCTGTGATTTGTACCTGAGGAACTCCACCACCAGAGTAGTGAGGCTGTGGTGCAGCGGTCGAAAGCAGCACTCAACCTTCACACCTGCGATGCTTCCTCACCCAC
This sequence comes from Gryllus longicercus, assembly GCA_038098605.1. NCBI lineage: Eukaryota > Metazoa > Arthropoda > Insecta > Orthoptera > Gryllidae > Gryllus > Gryllus longicercus. Next base: position 3,958,343 of record JAZDUA010000007.1, read on the forward strand.
ACCCATCGCCTCTTCTGGTATCCGCCACACTCTCCATTTCTCGGTCTTACTCATTCCATCTCCCATCACCTCCCTTCACATCTCTTCTCCTTCTCTCTTTCCTTCTCCTTCTCATCCCCTCGTTACTTCTTCTCGCCTCTTCTCGCCTCTTCTTGCCTCTGGTCTTTCTCCTCCCGCCTTTCTCATTTCCTTTTCTGTCACACCCCTTTCCTTTTATCACACGTCTTCTCTCCTCTTCCATCACATCTCCTCTCCTCTTCCCACACATTTCTTTTCCTCTTCCCTCACATCTCCTCTCCTTTTCCCTCACGTCTCCTCTTTTTTTCAAGAGAAAAGATGTAAGAACATCTTCTCTTTGTCTTTCACACCGCTTTTTCTCTCATACTTTCTTTCCTTTTCTTTCGTGTCTTCTTTTCTTTACTCTCTCCTCCTCTTTCCTTTCGCTCTCTTCTCTTTGCTCCTTTTCCCTTATGCCTCTCCATAGACTAAGGAGTTTCGTTACCCTGTGGTCTCTCCTCTCTTTTTGTCTTTATCCTCTTCCTCCTCCCTTTTCCTCTTTCCCTTTGCCTTACTCTCCATTCTTGTCTCTTCGGTTTTCCTGCCTCTCCCTTTCTCTCCTCTTGCCTCTTCTACTAGTGCTTTCTTACCTTTTGGCCGCATCAATCACCTGCACCCGTCCGGAGACGGCGGGATCCATAATTCATGCGAAGCCCTTTCACATATTGAGTGAGCAATATGCTAAGCTTGATTGGGAGGATATTGAAATGAAGGACTAAGGTGACGAGGTTCCGTGTAATCTAAGCCCATAATGGCCGGTGCCTGACGGGACCTCAAGAGCTCTACAGGCCGTGCCGTCGAGAGCTGCGCCGTTCCGAGAGGCGAGTGACGGGCCCAGAGTCAAGAGCGAAAGAGGACGCCGAAGACAAGAGAGGTCGGGTTAGAATAAAAGGTGTTTCGTCGTCGCATGCCCGTGTCAAAAACCTCGAGAACTGTGAAATTATTCGAACGCAATCCAAAGAAGAAAGTCGCAGATGAAAGAAGTCTGGAAGAAGGTTTAAGGAGACTCGCTCTCAGACACACATTACATCTAAGCTATCCCATTAAGTACTATCAACGTCAGTGTGTAACCTTTCACAGAATAAAAGGTTCAATTTAAACGAAAATTATAGTATATGGGAATTTTATAAAGCGGATAAAACATATAACTATATTCGTAGCGTCATGCTTTGTAGCGATACTCAAATCTGACGTTGAAATTATTAAACGAATGGAATAAAATCAAACCAAATCTTACACACCACAATAAAGATATTTTTTTTGTATTCCGGCGTTGTAATTGACCTTCTTTGTTACAAGAAATCATTCATAAAATGACCGTATATGGCACAGATTGACATATTTTCCGTTTATGGCACGAATAATTGCATAATATTAATCGCAGTGAGAGAATCGTGGAGAGGTAGCGGTAAACCTAACCGCCACCGGCCATGTTTTTTCGCACAGATGTCACATACCCGTCAAGTCATTATAAGGTTATTTCCAAAAATTAACTTTGCTTCTCACGCAAATTTATAATGCTGTTAGACAAATATTAACGTATTCAACTCGTTTACAATGTTGCTTTATTGCATTCGCTATTACGTCGTTCGTTTTCAATCGTATATTTCAGGTAACGAACCTTAACATTATAAACTAGTTGGTATTATACTTTTTTCTACTCCCATTGTATAATTCTGATATTTGATGGCTACAACCAGTTGAATAATGATACTCACTATAATACAGACTTCATTATGATGCAGGATCGTGACCAATTACAGAAAAGCTTAAAAACCAAATATTGACACTTCATTAATCATTGAGAATCGTTATAGAAAATTTCCGTTCGATTATGTACATTAAAATTGATTTAATATTATATTGTGTTTTGCCAGTCTTAATTTTTTTATTATTAGTAATTTTTACGTGAAATATTATTTAAAATAAATGGATCGTAATTACCCTTTGATCTATTTGACTAGCGTAGTGTAGTTATTGGAGAGAATATTTGACTAACGTTAACATTTGAACGCAAGGCATTTTGTGTTATATGTTACTATTACTACCCTAATTTTCTAACCAATTCAAAACCATTTCTTATACAATTCTTACTCTTGAAGTTTTACATGGCTGGAAATCTTTTCCTTTTTTTCCATGCAACTATTTTTGCCTTAATTTCTCCGCACATGAAAACTTACGAACACTCACATATAGCCTATTAGGATAATTCCGCCGGCTCTGTGGTATGTAATAATAATACAGCATATTGTACCACACAGAAATGCTTACAATAATATCACATATTGTACCACACAGAAATGCTTACAATAATATCACATATTGTACCACACAGAAATGCTTACAATAATATCACATATTGTACAAGACAGAAATGTTACGTACGTGGCACGCTATTTATCACCGCTGAAAATGCCTAGTTTACACCAGTTAATGCACGTCATTACCAGCAAAACCTCAAAACGATATGACTTCTTTTGCCGCCATCTTGACTCACATTATGCCAGCCATGGAGCTTTGATTACATATATTAACAGCCAAAAGGCATTGAGAATCTAGGTGATGTGGGTAGGGGGAAGGAGCTGTCCACTAGGTGGCCTTGGCTGAATCCTGCATGTCGACTTCACTTAACGATTCAATGTAGACGTTTAACTTACAAATGTTACCATAAGTCGTAGAAAACGTAGTACCGTATGAAACTCAATGTAATAGGTATTAATAAACTCGTGTAAAGTTTACGATACTCGCTCAAATCGTAATATCACATTTGTGTATTAATACCATCATTACATCATCGTTTCGTAATGCACTAATATCTATACGAAAAACATTATTCCCTCGCAACCGAGTTGTTTATGCGGCATTTTCATTATTTTCTCTATTGGAACAAGTCAATCTTAAAAGTTCAAATTACCATTAATAAACATTATTAGCGTGTTGAAAATAAATGTTTCAAATGGAATTGCTGCTGTCCTACTAGGTTAACATTCACCTTCTTCCCAAACCTTTACTCGAGACTTATTTCAGAATATATGTCCATGACACTTAACAATCACAAATCTGCGCAACCGAATGAGATGGAAGTAAAGAGAGCGCGTCGTCGGGGGAGGACGGGATGCAGGGCGCTTCGCTTCGACCGCCGCGCCGCGCCGCGCCGCCTTCGGAATAGCCCGCCGGGGGCGGCGGCCGTTGGGCTTTTACGCCGCTTTAAACACGTCCGCCCGGAGGCGGAGCGGCAGAGGCGCTTCGCAGCACACGCTCACAGACGGCGGATGCGATGAGTCCCTTCCTCCCGGCCAATGCCCGTTGAGAGACGACCTCCCCTCCCACCTAATGGTTTTCGTCTCCCGTTCTCTCTACACCCACACCCTTAAGACAAGGCCCGACACGACCTGCCCACCGCAGCCTCCCCCTGCATCAGGTCCCCACGCTCTTTCATCGTCTTCTCTTTCATTTTCCTCCCTCTCCGTCTCTCTACCTCCGTCTCGCGCCCTCTCCGTCTCGCTCCCTCTTCGTTCCTACCTCTTTGTTCCTCCCTCCGTCTCTCCCTCTCCGTCTCTCCCTCTCCGTCTCTCCATCTCCGTCTCTCCCTCTCCGTCTCTCCCTCTCCGCCTCTCCCTCTCCGCCTCTCCCTCTCCGCCTCTCCCTCTCCGCCTCTCCCTCTCCGCCTCTCCCTCTCCGCCTCTCCCTCTCCGCCTCTCCCTCTCCGCCTCTCCCTCTCCGCCTCTCCCTCTCCGCCTCTCCCTCTCCGCCTCTCCCTCTCCGCCTCTCCCTCTCCGTCTCTCCCTCTCCGTCTCTCTCTCTCTCCTCTCTGTCTGTCTGTCTACGTGACTGCCTCTATATGCCTTTGTCAGATTCTGTCAGTTTGGCCGTATATGTGTGTCAGTGTCTCTTTAACTATACATGACTGTCTGGATCTGTCTGTCTGCCTCCTACACAGCCTCCCTCTTTCTTTTCTCTGCCTCTCTCCGTCCCTATCGCCTCTCTCTCCCTATCTATTTCTCTCTCTCTCTCTCCCTCTCTCTCTCTCTCTGTGTCTGTCTCTGTCTCCGCCTCCAAGTGTCTTGGTGTGATTGACTGTCTCTGTCTAGCTTTCCCTCTTTCTCTCTCGTCGCTCCTCGTCTGCACCGTTCGCTCTACACTGCCCGCGCAACATCTCACCTCGACGCGCCCCAGGGCTGCCAAGCGCCACCCAATCGTCCTTTTTCCGTACTCTTACACACCACTAAAGTCACCTCAGCCCCGAAAATACAGTGCTCATATATAAAACCATTCTCCGTCCACTTGTCCTTAAGCATGCCCGATTTGCTGACATTCAGTAACATTTCGTATCTTCTTCTTCTTCACCTCACGGATTAGACTCATGACCTGTTCCGTTTTCACAAAGCATTCATTTCCATCTTTTACTCGGTCTGCCTATATTTCTTGTACCACGAGGATGATAGTTATAAACTTTTATGATAGTTGATGACGAGGATGATAGTTATAAATGTTTTTGGGTATTCTTGTATTTTCCATTCTTTCTACGAGTTCTTTCCATCTCTCTCTGTATTCCTCTATTTTCCCATTTATAGCCTCTATTTTTAATTCCTGTCTAATGTCATCGTTTTTTATCCCGTCAGATCTAGTACATCCTTTCACTCTTCTTACAAATCTCATTTCTGCAGCCTGTATTCTGCTATCATCCTTTTTAGTTGTTACCCAACTTTCACTTCCATATAGAAGCATTGGCATGGCCATCATCTTATAAAGTTTTATTTTTGTATCTTCTCTAGTTTTTTGGCCTAATGTTCTAGTTATTGTGCCGCAAATTTCGTATATTCAAAATCCAAATTGTTCAAAATAGAATCCTCGGCATTGTAACGAAAGTCGCATGGTGTCTTAGAAACATAACCCATCCCTCTGATTTCAGCCTAAAACCAACAAAATTTCCATTCACTTCTCCAACAATTTCTTCTTCCATCTACCAAACATAACTGGATCATCCTTTTACACCTCGATGAAGGTAAACATCTGTTTCTGAGAATAAAATGAGACATGTACTACATTCCTTCCTGAAGTGCTCCTCTACCTTCGATTAATAACTTCAGCAACTCGTATCATCTCGCAGTGATTCTCTGGCGGTAGTCTATGCGGTTCCCCACTCTTTACTTTTTAAGTTTAGAATAAAACATAAATCGTCTCTAGAGCCTAAAGGCTGAAAGATGTATATTCTGGTAATAAATAAATTGTGAAAAAAATCTCCACGCCCGCCTATCGACGCCTTCTGTTCATATTCTACCCCGATACCCAATGTTCCCGCAAATGGAGGGGGCAAATAATCTATTGCGCATTCAAGGCTTACATAGATGCCATCTGACGCTTCTCTAGTGATGCGTACGGGCTAAATAGAGATTTTACATGTACAACTCCTTCAAAATACGTATGTGGAAAATTATCCTTCTTTTAGCATTCATTTCCGTACAAAACGTTTATGCGCGCTATAGAATTGGTAATTACACAGTTTGGAATAAAACCCAGTCAATTGCCATTAACACCAACATCTCTGTGCGTATATTACACAAATCTTGAATGACACTATTCTGTTCCCTAATGTTAAACTTATTCTTTAGAACGCTATTTTGGCTTCTTTACACCCACAAGTTCATTAAGATAATTAAAATAGTAATCTTATTCAATGTCATAGCTGCTCTGAAGGCGCAACTAGTGATTTTAGTCTGACTCTCCAGACTTGGTTTCTTCAAATACAGGTTATAATGTCCTTGAATTTTGTACTGTTCATTTCACGTTTATGGTCATATTAAGTACCATACTATACAAGTAAGTTTGGTGTGATCAGTTAGCATGAAATATTAAATTACACATTGAATAGGTTTAACCTCATTCACACATTTGCCCTATATCTCGAGAGGGTAATTGAAATATATTCGTACAATTTGTACAGAAACGTAAATAAGCGCATGTGTAGGATATAAATGCACATCACCATGCGAATGCAATGCAAATAAGCAATAAGAATCTTTAGAAGGAGCGGCGGTTGCCCAGTGATACAGTTCTCTTGCTTTTGACTGGTTCGCTCCGGCTGCCGTCCATTGCAAGTGTTGAGGTTGGCTGCTGGACTTTTACGCCGCTTTAAACACCTCCCGTAAAGGTTAAAGGAGACAGAGAGGGAAGAGGGAAAAGGGCTTCAGTGCAACGCAGTCGTTCGCTGCACGGCTCTGGTCCCATTGCTAGTCATTTCAGCGCTCCTCCCCTTCTTTGCCCCTGGGCCACTCTGGCCCACCCTGCACATTCCGTCCCACCACGCTCTTTCTGCTCGGCCCCGCCCACTTCACCCCGTCCTCGCCCATTCCGCCACATCCCGAATGATCCGTCTCACCTACCCAGTTGCACCCCGCCCATTCCATCCCGACCCTCCCTTTCTAGTCGACCCACCTTTTCCACCCATCGCATCCCACCATTTTTAACCCTGCCTGCCATTTCCGTCTCACCCCGCCACTTTCGGTCCCGCCCAGATAATTCCGTCCCGCCTGACATATTCCTCACCACCCTCCCGTTCCGTTCCGTTCCGTTCCGTTCGGCCCACCAACATCGACTCGTCCCGCTTTTTTCGTTCTGCCCGCCCATTCCGTTCTCTCCCGTCTATTCCGTTTTACCCACCCTTTCTATCTTGACCTACCCCCGTCCTGTCCCGCCCACTCCGTCGACCATTCTGTCCCAAAAAATCCTTCCTTCTTGCACATTCCGTCCCTCCCGCCCATTCCGCCGCGCCCCGCCATTTCCGTACAGCCTCAACAATTCCCTCTCACTTTGCCATTTTCGTCCCTTATCTGCCATTTTGAGTCGCTACACGCATTCCGGCATGTCCGCATTAAGCTCCGCATTTTTGTCCTGTCTTAACCCTCCCTTTCTACTCGCCCCGCCTTTTCCACCCATCGCATCCCACCATTTCCGTCTTGCTTCGCTCTTTTCATTTCATTCCTCTCTTTTGGTTTTTCTCACCCCTTTAACTCGACCTCTGACACACAGCGCTTCCAACCACCGCGTTCGGTCTGCCGCCTGTAAATCCCCCCCCTTCGTCTTCAAGCCAAGGGCTTCTCTCCCTCGCACTCGCACGCTCTCACCCACTGCGTGTCGCCTCCCCACTCTATCCTCCTCCCGCACAATGCACGTCCGCCTGCCCCCTCCCGCACCCTTTTTTACCTTCTTCTCTGCGCTCTTTCTTCCTACATCCCTTACCTCCCTCCCCGCACCCACGCCCGTCGTCTCACGCCCACGTCCTCGCGCCCCGAGACGCGGGGTACTCACATCCACAGGAGCCAAACGTCAGAAACCGTTCACTGCACGTTGTGGGTTTTCAGGAGATATGAAGGGACGAATTTGGCGTCTCTTTGAGCAACATTTCGAACGCTCGCATGTGGAAAATTGCCAACCCGCAGTCGACTTCCGCCCTTTTATCATTTTCAGACGGAATTTACGATTGCGATGCACACACTAGCTTTCAGGAACCTATTTGACGGGGATTTCATGACTACTGTGCACTAGCAAATTCTAAGACGCAAAAATTATTGAGTATGCTACAAAATTATGTTTATTTAAACGCTCTGCATTTCACTGCATTATTCTGCTCTGCTATTTATCGCGTTTGAGCGGAACTCTTTGATATCATGGCTGTTCAAATGCGATAATTAGAATCAGAGGCCGGCGGTCGCTGGCTGCAATGACCCGCGTGCCACTCGCCTTTCACAAGACTACAGCCATTGCCTCCGAGCTCCTCCACTCCCGTCGGGCTCACTGACTAAACTACACGCCAACAGGGGTGTTAGCTATCAACGGCGATCAAGCTAATTGAAAACTACCAGATGGATTAATGATTCTACTTAAAAAGTCACTCAGTTATTTTGAATATTTCTTGTTTATATTAATTGCTGTTCACTAAGTTTAACCTGTTATTCCTTGACTTCATTCTAGCCTTACAAATACAATAACTTTGTAATGAAACCCATAGATCTTCAATATTTTCAATATTCAGTCATGAGGTATACTGTCAGAGGCTTTCTTGTAGTCAATTCTAGCCATTAGAATTTTCTTATCTCACATAATTTACAATGACTCTGCTAGGTAGCAATATTTCCTTGCATCCATCGTAACGTTTACGTCTTCATGCTCACTTTCAAAATTCTTTGAAACTGCTTTTTTTAGAAGACGGCGCACGTACAGCTGACAGTGCTCTGACTCAATCACGTGACGAGGAGTTTCCAACGATCGTATAGTCACTGCTAAGAAGTAAAGGAGCCAAGCAATCCATGCCATTGATAGTAATAGAAACTGAAATCGTAGAAACCAAAGGAGATGAATAAAACGAATTGGTAGATTCAATGGTGTCTCTGGCCGCTTCAACTGTTGTGCATCTTGTATCCATGGAGGTGCACCGCTGAAACGTGAGATCCCGTGCCGACCTACACCGCGGCTCGCTGGGTGTCCCTCTCTAGGTATCTCTCCCTACCAGGCCACTGCCCCAACAGAAGCCACCGTAAGCGCTCGAATGATCTCATGATATGTGTAGTAGTGTGGGGCATGGAAGTGAAAGTGTGTAAGGGGAATAGGGTCATGCGCTATCTGTGGACCGTTTGTTAAGGTACTAACCCGGCATTTGCCTGGTATTGATTGGAGGCACGATGGAAATCTATTGATCAGAACAGCTGACCAACATTAGTTGCACTGCGCTTACTGAGCCGGTAAGAAAACAGAGGCATGCTTCCTTTCCTACTGATGCGTTCACTCGCTTTTGCAAGGCGACCGTCGAAGCTTCGTGCAACGGCTTTAGAGTCGCAGCTCCACTGGAGTTTTAAAGCGATGTTCGCCTATGCGATGTAAAATCAGCCCCCACACATTCACACGCGCACAGACTCGCGCTGCGATTACAGAGAACATTTATTTTCAAATGCGACAATTATTCGGGGTTTAACGACAGTTATTAATGGCGATAAAAATAAAATAACAGTTCATAACACATTTCATTTCCCGATATTTGAAAATAATTAATACAAAAATTGTAACCAATATCAAATGTATAAAGCGTAATTAATATAATAAATCATACAGTTTAATCGACTCTTCAGAGCGACGGATACCGGAAGAAGAGGAGTGTAGAGAGCAGATGGGTGGGAGTTGAGTGCAAAGACCAGCTACCATAATTATTCAATCCCTGCCTAGCTTCTCTTGTTGTGCCCCAGCGACAAGGGAATAATTTTATTAAAATGTCGGTTCTCGATGTATTCCGTTTTCGATGATGGAAGAGTCATGTTAACATTTTTGACAAGTAGGTTTTTAAACAATATTGAACGTCAAAGTTTTTAAAAAAATGTTTAGAAACGTGAGGTAATGTAAAAAATTGCGAATAAAAAGGTTTAAATGAAATTAAACAAACATAGGTTTTTAATTAAAAACGAGTAAACCAAGACGATTTTTATCAAATCTGTTGAACATGTGTCTACTTGATGTACTTCAGTTGCAAATCAGACGTAACATACGTACGTGACTACCCTCCTCTTTGGTGCCAAAAGAAAGAGAAAAATTGAAATAAGTTAAGCAAAACTTAATAATACGTTTGTTTGAAAAGAAAATATTAATACTCTACAAATCTACTGATATGTTACGGTAAGAGCAAAAGTTTGTATATCGATGACTACTTTGACGTATTAGACTAAATGTTACGCAAAGATAATAATTAACGATGTGAGTTCTAAGGCAAGATGTGAAGTAACACACGTTTGACAACAATAAAGTGCTATCGAAATCCAATATCTCTACGCTTGTTATAAGAATCAAAATTTCATCAGCAGAAAGATAATGACAAATTATGTTGCGCCGAAATATTGTACTTACAGTGAGCTGCGATAAATTAATATGGTGAATTCAGGAAATTACATTACTTTATATTCTAAAAACACTACTTAATACTACTTAATCTAACATGGTTGCTAATATTTCGTAACTAATGTCTCCAGTTCAAAACGTTTTCTATTTGGAGCATTCAAAATTTAGGTACAGTTTCGTGAAAGCATTCCTCGAAAAATACAAATCATTCATGACTAGCTCCGGCGCAGAAAGTGAGTGGGGGATACGAGAGCCTCGGGTATTTCAGGAAGAGCAAATACCAGACGGAATTTAAGGCTCCTGGAGGCTTCTGAGGGAATTTCAGGAGAAATTGCGTCCTGGGGAAGAGCTCTCCCGGGGAACGTGGAAGCGAATGGGGGAGACGAGGGGGGAGTGGAGGATGTAGTGGTAGAGGTGAAGAATGAAGTAGGTCGGGAGTAAGATGTGGAGGAAACGGAAGAGAACAACAGAGCAGAGGAAAAGAGGAGAAAGGGAGCAGCTAAAGAGAAGGGCACATAGGGTTGTCAACAACTTTCATGAGAAAAAGGATGACACTCGATAATTAAAATAACAACCGCATTAACACATTTATTTTTTATAAATATTTATTTTTTATAAATATTTAATTTAAACTAACATCACTTCTAATTCTTTCTTCTCTCCACAAGTGAAAAGATAAGTCACAAAGGCAGATGAAGATGGGTGTCTTTTTTTTTATTTTAGGCGCTAGACAGAGACTATCTTGCATGCGTATGTCAGCGTTCAGAAAATGTATTCTATTCTATTCTAAAATACACAATAGACGATACGACGTAGCAGATGTTAGTTACTTGGTAAAATATATAACAATAAACTAAAAGAACATATAAAATTCAAAGGTGGACGAGAGGACAATTGACGTCAATGGCGAACTGTCCTGCCAAATGGAGGACGGTTGGCAACCTTGGTTGCACAGAAGAAGAAAGAGAAGTAGAAGTGAGGAGGAAGAGGAGGGGAAGAAGGAAACGGGAAATGGACGACGGGATAATGTCGAGGATGATACAGGGAAGGACGATAAGAAAAAGTTCGGGAAGGAGGTAGAGCGTGAAGAAGAGAAGGAAGAGTAGGAGGAGAGGAAGAATGGACGAGGGGAGTACGGAGCCGAAGAAGATGGGGAGAAGCAGGAGGAGAAGGGAGGAAGGAGGAGAAAGTGTAAGGAAGGAGGCAGGAGGGGGAGTGGCAGGCTCGCGGGGCTTCACAACGCGTCGCGCCTGGCCGCTCCAAAAGAATTGCACCTCACGGAACTTCCTTCTCCGCCGCATCTCCAGAATTTATTGTCCCGTTTCCGCTCACGTGCGGCTGTCTCTGGGCGCGGCCAACCTCTCTTGCCGTCCCCCCCTCCTCGGCCTCCTTACCCTCCCCCTCTTGACCACGTTCACTAAGTCTATTAAGAAAAGACATGTTCGAGTCTTCAGAAATGCCGCGGAATATTTTTTTTAATAGTAATATTAAGTATGAAACAAAAATAGAAATCCATAGATATTATGTGGTGACAACCGACTACAATTTAAAAACTATTGCGCGAAAAAAGGAAATTAAAACAAGTTTTAATCTTCAGATATTGATTAACGTAACAATGCTTATTACTTCGTATCCCAACAAAGTACACGATTTGTTAAATTTGTTTTGTTTTATCATAAAACTTAATTTCACTCCAAGTCTATATTGACACACAATTTCCCGACCTTATATGATTGTTCGAAAGTAATTTATTTCTATCAATTCTGAAGGGATACTCGTTTACAAATAATTATGAATCTTAGTGAATTACAAGTTTAACTTTATAGTTTGCTAAGCAGCACGTTTGCAAACTTTTCATTACATTAACAATACGTTAATGTAATGAAAAATTTGCAAACGTGCTGCTCAAACATTTTAAGTTAATATTTTTTAATAATTTAGTTAAGTAATAAAGAAAACTTAATACTCTCATAAATGTATCATATCTTTTAATTTTCTGTGTTATTATCTTAATGATACGAATTCTTTAGGATATGTTTATAAATTTGCAATAAGTTGACAAAAGTATAATTTAATGGGTAACAACCAGAACGATATAAATGACATTTTATAAATTCTGAGAAAACGTGTTTATTTTAGGCTATATTTCAGTGGCAATGGGTTTTTGTGGTTTTAATGAACAATTTAAATTCCGTGGTTTTAATGATAAAACAAAGCACCACGATTTTACACTGATATTGGCTTAAATAAACAGATCGCAGAATTTGTAAAATGCCACTTATACCGATCTGTTTTTCACCCATTCAATTGCCTTTTTCATTTCCTCATTATCAGCAATTTTTATGATCAAAAGCTTTGCCATTAAAGAGATTATCTTTATTTTCGAATGTAATAACATTTGTTTTAATTCGCTTTTGGTCCCAACTGTACTGCATCATCATATGTCACCGTCTTAGCTTCTCCAGATTTGACCGACAGACTTCATATATTCCCTTTCCCGAACATGCCTAATACGCAAGAGTTATGCCAACTTGCGTAACGGTAACAATAACCAACGTTATGTAAACGTTAACGTGTATGTTACGTAACCATTAGCATAACAATTTGCATTGTCGTTGTCTTTTGCGTTACCGTTACCGTTACCGTTTGCGTATGCGGTACCTTGAATTCAGCGCGCAACTCGGCCTCACACACACCCTGAACTAGTTATTGATTTCAAATATAATCACCCCCACCACCACCCTTGTTCTCTATGATCCATTTACCTTCAATTTGTCCCCGCTCAATACCCTTCTCTACCACCTCCTTGAAGAGCGCTCCGCTATTGCACGCAAACGGCGACGCCCGCGGACACGTAAAGGGAGCTGAAAGCCGGACGTGGAACGCCGGCGATCACAACAGGGCAGGCACGCGAACGGGAAAAAAGGCCAACATTTCTTCTTGGTCCGGGAACTGGAATCCTCTCGACCATTGAAATGACTGCAAACAGCGTCGAAGTTTTCCAACTGATCGAGCGCCCGACACTGGACTGGAACGGAGATGAATGCATAGTCCGATATTCAGTGGACTGAAAAGGAGATAAGAGCGATGTCCGATATAGAGGTTAGAGCGCGTATTTGTGATGAGTTTTGAGGCGGCGTTTGTTAGTCTAGTTAGCGTAGTTTTTTTTAGTTCGGATTATTACTTGTTATTAGTTTTTTAATAATTGTTTAGAATTAAATTCCCACCTAAAAATTGCCTTATATATTTGATTAAGAACTTTGAACACACGATATTTTTTGCAATATTTCCGACACTACGGAAAGATTAGGTAAACGGAAGATCAAAAATGTAAGGAGTAATAATGGTATAAACTTTTATATAAAGCAATAATAATAATAATAATAATAATAATAATAATAATAATAATAATAATAATAATAATAATAATAATAATGTAAAACAGATTCAGACGAACCTCATTTGTTTTCGTGGCATAGACATCCTCACACCATCGACCGGAAAAACAAGCACTACACTTACAGAACTAGTGACCTTCGCAGTCGGACGCACCCGGAACCACTAATCAATGAATCTCCTCGCCGAATTCCCGTTCCTTTGTGCTTCTGTGCAGTGCATTACGCGGGTCCGCCATCGGCCGCCACACTAGCCGGCTTTTCAGCAGGGCGTACATCACACGCGTGACCCCCCCCCCCCCCCCCGCCCGCCTTTGTGTGCCCCGTCGCTTCCGATGCAGGTGGCGGAGGCCGCGAGCGCGTCCATCAAACTCGCCACACCGCTCTCCCAACAGGCAACGTTATCTCGCTGTGAGCGCTGCAGCGGAAAACTCACGATTGTGGCAGCGCGCGGCCATTTCGGCTCTATCAGCGCCCTTCGCCGCCCGCAACACTATGATCCTCACTGAGGGAAGGGAAACCCACGGAAAGCATCAGGCGAGGCTTTTTGCGTCAGGGGGAAATTTCATTAAAAGGAACAGTCCAAAAATTTTAAAAAAGTTACAAGGGAGTTGAACATGTATATTAAATGCCATGGTGAATACCAGATTTAATGCCACCTGTGTAGTTCGTTCAGTACGGAGAACAGTGTTGGTAAGAAGAATGAGTCACGTTTCCGCACTTATTGGTATATGTTTGTCAAATTATTTGTAGATAGATATGTTTGTATAACAATCTTACAAACTTATATGTCAAGCCTTGGCTACATGCATTTTGCGTATTGTTGCACTTGAAGTATTGTACTCCATGGTATAAACAAAGATGCATGTTCAGACGTTTTTTTGTTGTTGTAAATTATAAAATAAATATTGGTATGGCAAAATTCCGGCAGGCAAGATGCCAACCGATTCAAATCCTGTAGCAAATTAGGTCGCAGTTCGACTGTAGAAATATTGGCAAGACTACGGCGTCTCCTGGATAGGCAACATTTCTTTGACTCCAGGCGCAGAAGCACTTGTTAAATGTATGTCCTGTGGATATACCTCAATCTCTACGGCACAGTTTAGTATAACAACGCTCCTTATGATTTCTTTTCATCCGGTGCGACCTCAGTGCTCCCATTGAGCAAGAGGCATCACCAGTTTGTTGAGATGCGACATGTATATTTGTATGCTGTTTACACGTGATTTTCTTGTTTATATGTGATAGCGAACAAGTTTGATGTAATGAGTTGAATCAATTGAATATTATCTATTGTCTGCTCTTAGCTCACTTGCCATTGTTACATTATGACAATTGAAATTTGCGTCCTGATTTATTGATGCACGATTAAAAATGCCAGCAACATACGGAAATGCCTGTAGTGCTATAAATTGTAGCAAGAATCAAACGAATTTGACAAATGTATGCTTCATTAGGTTTCCTAAAGATGCAGGTAGAAAAGCGTTAGCAAAATTGTTCGTGAATGTTATTTCCAAGCGCATTCGCATTCGAAATAAGCTGTTTTCAACGTTTTCTTGTTTACCTTGTATATGGTTTCGTATATTTTTTTGTACTTCAGCGGTTCAATCATTTTGGATGTTAAGAAACATTTTGTCAGTTAATAAATACCATTTAAATCTTGATTTATGCTATTTTATCATTTTCAATTTATTATCATATTAAAATAATAAATATTTTTTAAATATCACTAACTTCTAGATGTAGGACTCCTATCTCAATACGTTTTTTGTGCAGTTTTCCATGATTCATATAGCAAATTCTGATATTGTCCCTTGTTTTGCTTCTGAACAGTAATGTAGATGTTAATTTCTCTTTTTGTCAGTAATAAATTTGTATTTTATGATGAACTTGGAATGAGCGTTTTATTATGTATACACCACAAATTTTCAGATGTTATTCATATGAATATGTGCTGTGTTAAAAAAGTGTTTTCAAATTTTAAGCATTAACAATTATGAACTACTAGGCAGTCCCTGATATCTCTTATAGCCTTAACGACAGACGCCTCTTTATGGCCAGCAGGAGCGCTAGTGTCAAACGAATGAATTCTCATCCCATTAGAGCTTCGCAATTGTTGTACTAAACTGTGTTCTACGGGTTCTCAAGGAAACTACTGCTGAAATGGTCGTTTTATGTTTTTCCAATCACACGAGACAGGCTCGTCCTGTATATACGCTTGTTACTTTATTGCTTTCGCAATTTACTTAAATTTGAAACATAACATCAAAAGAAAAAGTTAAAAGCTCGTAACACAAACCCAGTCTAAGCTCGTGCAATTTCAAATATCACACCCTAGAGATTGTTTCATATTTCTTAAAAACGTTATCATTTATGCAGAGAAAAACGCGCGAAATCATATTCTACATTTGAACTACAGAATGTCTCATCGTCGCTGCTAGAACACAGCAGTGCCAGAACACGCACACGATAGACGGCAGAATTTCAACAAAAAAATTTAATAATTATCAAGAAGATGCCAGTTTTGCTTGCTTTGTTGAAATGCGAGCTACGAGCAATAAAAGCAGAGAGTATTTTCCGCGTGGTCAAGAGCTGTTAGTCTAATTCAAATATCAGTACAATTAAAAACCTTCGCCGGGACAATAATGTATATTCTTTGAATGTTATGAATGTGCGTGTGCAGACATCAGCTGACGGAAGCCACATGGAGATTCAATAAAACCTCCAAATTTCACCTTTACTGCTTTCCCAAAAATGCTAATGACTATTTCGAAACCTTAACACGACAACATACCGGTTCCACAATTCCATCATCTGACATGGACCGTGTCCCTTATACTCTGTTTGTTCTTGCTTTGCCTCACACTCCAAGCATGCGGCCTCCTTCATCTGCGCCCGGTATTAGCAGAATAGAACACGGTCGCACCTAGATAGCGCTATCTGTGGACCAGCGTACGTCCTGGCAAAACCGGCCACACAATGTTACAGGCAGGGAGATAGGCACTTAAGGAATGGCGCTGATTAAGTGCAGCGCGTACATTTCTCAAACACTATGGATTTACGCCACCCGCGCCGGCAGGAAAGATAGAAAGATGATGCATGGTGAAGCTCAACAAGCCGCAACACAATAGTTAACTTCCACGACCCTTCTGCCCCAGATCGCCTCTGCGCTGCCCCATTAGTGATCTTGGCCGTCCGGACTGACGCGGAAGCGTTTGTGAGAGGGGTGCAATGATGCCAGATTGGGCGAGAAAACCATGGAAGGTGTTCACCTTTAATGAAAAATTTAGAGGTAATTATCCTTTAAGGGTATTTTTAGAGGTTTCTCTTAGACAATTGATATTATTACACTTTTGACAAACAATGTATAATATTTCAACAAATAGAAACACAAAACGGACTAAACTGTAAACTATTTTTTTTACTTTATGTACTATATCTCCGTCAATTTGAAGATAAAGACGGAATTAAGCTTATAATTGAAGTTTTCTTAAAAGGAATCAGCTTTATTCATCTTAAAATGTGTAATATTTCAATAACAAACCAGAAACTATATTCAAAGGGGATTCAATTTCTAAGCATTTTATAAAAGTTAATTTTTTATGGTTAAAATTCCCAGCGCTGTGTAGGGGCGAGCTAAACACGGGAGGGAGTGGAGGTCGGCGCCGAGTCAAGTGTTGGCAATGGAGAGCAACTGCGCTCAAAGCCCTTCTGACAAAGGCCGCTCTGATGACATTGCAGTTACGAACACAAGATGCTTATGTTCTCAGAACTAGCTGGAGCCGTGAGTTGAATTACGCGTGATAGAATCCCTGTTAACGTCCGCCTGGTGTGCGGTATGTGATGACATATTGTTGCACAGCTTTGTCTCGCGCATCATTTCGCTCTTTAGTTAGATCAATTTCACAAAACATTTTGTAATACCAATAAACTGATAAAGAAAGCATTGTTTTATGTCATAACAATTCAAATTTAAGCCTTGAAAAGAATATAAGTAGAAGTCCATTTACAATTTTGAAATCATTGAAACATGGCACGGGCCTAAAGTTAAAAAGGTAAACTTTTCCCACGCGAGTACTAGTCTATTAGTTGTAGCCTTGCAGTTTTGTCTCTCTACTTTAATTTGTTTTCCTTGTGGTGAGTCCCTTTTCAATTTTTTTGATACTATTACATTGTTCGGTCCATATTCCAAATGTGCAAATGATGACCTTTAGTTTAGGCTAACTAGTTTAACTAACTAAATAGTGTAGGCTAACTTACAATACATGTAAACGTTACAACATAAAAATATAACGTGAAAGGAACATCTGATAACTATTATTACATTTTTTTAAATACGTAGAAAGATGAAAGTGAAATAGGTTGTATCAGTGTTCTGTAGTTATGATTTCTGTTTCGAATTTAGAGTGTATTGATGCCTATACTTGGGGATGGTTTCTGTAAAAAGTGGGTGAGTGATACCTATATCTTTTTTTACTGTTTATTTTGAAGTCATTGATCATGGAACACCCTGTGGATCTCCAGCAGCTGCGGCAGCGGAGGTCGCGACGGACAGCCAGCGAAGCAGGAGGGAGTGATAGGGAAGAGGGAGTGAGAGGGGAGATGGCGGCGCCCAAGGGAAATGCCTCGACACGACACTCTTCCCCTCGCTCCACTCCTCCCCTTCCCTTCCCTCGCCGTCCCCTCCCTTTCCGGGTCAGCAGGGAGGCGCAGCGCTGGGAACATGTGTAGCGAAATAACGCTACATGCCCTGGTGGCGGGAAATGCCAACGATCGATGTCCTAGATATTCAATGCAGTGCAATCAAAAATGGACACATTTCTCTGCTTGTTGTATAAACACATTTCTATGCAATAAAAAATGTATCCATTCTTTCGATTTGGTATCATATTTTATTGTTTTTAACTGTGGATGATTCAACACTAGAGATTTCCGTAGATTTAGGTGATATTTAAATTCACTTGAGTGGTTTAAAAGCTCTCTGAAAAACATGACGTAAATTTAGCAACATTACGTTCCCCTTTTTTGCTATACATTTTCATTTTTATTACTTGACTCATTTTGCATTTTCAAATCCGCACATTACACAAATGAAATGAACCGATTTGCTTCAAAATAAATCAAATAAACAGTAAAAAGGGTCCCACGAAACAAAATATTATTATTATTCCTCAGAGTTCCTTTCACTCAAGTTCTTGAAGATTAAAAATTTTTATTTGGTTTATAGAAGTATTTCTGGCTTTTTGTTGATATTCAAAATTAATAGAACAAAATTAACAAAAGGTAAGTAAATGGAAGGAAAATAAGTTATTTTAATAATCAACACAATTACCTACGATATTATAAACACTATTAGGTTTCAATTATAGCACATGGATGCCTTTTAACATTGACTTTAGTTTCACCAAGTGAGGAGAGCAAGAGTTACTAAAGAACGAGTTCGGTCGATAAGCGCGAGTAAATCGCTGCTGCCCTGCTAAAGAAGGGGGAACCAAGCGACTAGTAGTGTAGAGGATGGCAAGGGAAAGAATAGAAGGGGCGATAGGATGTGAAAGAGAGGTGGCCATGGGAGGGATCCACGACGAACGAACGCGGCGCGCAGCTCATCAGCGGAGGCATCTACGTGACAATGCGCGGAGCGGCGGCGGCGAAGGAGCGGGCGGGCTAATAACGAGGAGCGGGAGACGCTGGGGCCGAAAGTTGGATGAGGTGGCTCCCTATTTGCATTTCGCCTAACGCGCTATTGAAAGATGCGGCGCGGAAGGCGCGCACCACTCCCTCCCTCTTCTCCCCTCCCCCTCCCCTTCCCTTCCCCTTCCCTCCCCTCCCCCCCTCCCTCCCCTTTCCCTCCCATTTCCTTCCCCTTTCCCTGCCCTTTCCTTCCCTTTCCTTCCCTTTCCCTCCCTCTCCCTCCCCTTTCCCTCCCCTTTCCCTCCCCTTTCCCTCCACTTCTCCTCTGCTCTGGTGCTGTCAGAGCCAGCCCCTTGCCAGCCACCGGCCCTGCCTCGGCACCTGGGCGCGACTGCTCCTCACCGGCGCGGCGGCCCATCGCACCTCATCCATCACATTCACCCCACGACCTGACAGTTTTCGCTTTGTTTTCTGTTTGCAGCAGCGACGTCGAACCACGCGACCTGGG
This sequence comes from Gryllus longicercus, assembly GCA_038098605.1. Taxonomy (NCBI): domain Eukaryota; kingdom Metazoa; phylum Arthropoda; class Insecta; order Orthoptera; family Gryllidae; genus Gryllus; species Gryllus longicercus. The sequence goes on from JAZDUA010000007.1 coordinate 3,977,813, forward strand.
CCTAAAGTTTGGTGAACATGTGGCATCTAGTTGTGCGGACTAAACTAAAGGGCGCTGTTGTACCCCTTCCTTGTAGTAGAGAAACAACTCGCCTCCTCCAAATGCCTTCATTTACACTATTAATGTTCGGCCTACGTTAAAATCGTTGTTACATTTTTTCAATATCAAAAGCCACATCGACCTACTCTTAGACGTGTTTTTATATTATTTAAAATCTTTGTTTATCACTTAAATACCGCAATACTTTAATCTTAACCACATGAGGTCCTCACTCGTATCTTTTCTACTCCTGCAGTCACCAATTCGTTGCCAACGAGCAAGTTTACAATCTGGTTTTCTTCTGAAGAAATCTCTTTTCCATTATTACTTCCCACTCTCACTCCTCCAGTTTCAATGTTTCTTATTTATTATTCTCAACTTGAAACCCTCTCACTTCCCCATGTACGGTTTTCATGTATTTATTTAATAAAATACGCTTTATTTACGTAAAAGATAACATTATTTAATTACTAACTCCTTGTTACATAAACAAAATCATAGTCCGCTTGATACGAAATATATGTTCTGCAAATGGTGATGATGGTTGGCCGCGTATATAATATATTGCGTCAATTATAATTACTCATTAGGTAATATGCTTTTGTTAATTGATTTATCCTGTAATTAAGATAAAACATTTTATTGGAACATGAGGTCTGCTTAAAGAAAAGGTAAAAATGCTCTTGTGTGCGATAGATTCAGAATCACGTTAAAAGATACCTTATTATCGACAGATCACGATTTATCAACAATGCACCCTCCGCTCAACATTCTTCTTTTCGTCTTCAGCTCTAAATTTCCCTCCCTCGTCCACTTCTTCCTTCTCTGCCTCCATATACTCTTGACACAAAAGCTTGAAAGCAGTTCTCTTTGAAATGAGCTCGTTAAGCTTGCGCTTATCCCCCACGCCGCATGTGGAAATGCCCCCATTGACCTCAAGGAAATGAGGCATCAGACTACGGTAATCCCTCCGCCACTGCAGCACAAACCGTCTTTTCCTTCCGTGGCTCACGAACAAGCCTGTCGAAATGGTTACAATATTATAATATTTTTTTACAATTTGCTACTTTTTCAAAACGTTATAATGATTACACTTCCTGTCTTTCTGATACCTTTTGTGTCATTTCACGGAAATGTTTGTAATATTTAAAATAATAAATCATCAATCAATAATTTATAGTCAAACTTTTTGTTTCTGTTTCAAAAAACAAACGAATCATAATTAATTTTTTAAAATAAAATTAATTACAATTGGCTGAGAATCAATCTATTTTCAAATCAACAAATTATTCAGTAAAAACGAGTTTAGATGATAAACATGATATTTTAGGTGAATGTGTAAACTCGTTTATTATTGATCACTTGACTACCCTTTAATAATTCTTTGCGTAACGTTCTCGTTTGTTAGCTGACATATTTGTAACTTATTCGTATTTGCCAAGTTCTCTTGATTTTTTAGAGATATTTATTAACACATCTGAATGTGATGAAAGTAATTCTAAAAGATCTGCATGCAATATTCATCTCTTTTTCGGTTTAATATCAATCTCACAAAAGTGTTCACATTTTCATACTGTATGTTATACTTCAAAAAGTTTTAGTTACCATTGACAAAACATTTTGACACTCCCGCACCCGAAGTTTCAGCCCCCGACCGTCCTTCTCGCAAATATTTTTACTCACACAACATGCAATTTATTATTAGATTTTGGAGGGGACGTGAAAAACACAAACGGTTGTCCGATATTTCACTGCGCGAATAAAAAGGCTTCGCTTTCATCCATCAAAAATCGATCTCACAGGAAATGGAGACGAGGGCAGCCTCTGCTTTACAAAACACCAAAGCGCGCGCGCCCAACTGCCAATTTTCATAAAGAAAGATAAAGTATGGTGCATATTTCAGTAAAAAGGCATGAAAAACGAATAGACGGCTGTCACAAAGTACTAAATTACTAAGGCGATTCAGACGTTAATACTGAAAAATAGAAGTTTTTCAAACCAGTTTCCAGCTCCTTTACAGTCTCCAGTATCTTGCGAATCAGGGTTTGTACGAGTGAATATATTCTTCCCGGAAATGATAAATTTTCTGTGGAAACTGAGTTCGTTAGAGGGCGGAGTAGCGTATCCACCACCATTATAATATCCTCTCACCCGATAGCCTCGACAGGCAGCATTCGGGAGTTGAATAGAAATGATAACAACTGAAGGCAATATGGATATTTCAATATTAGGTTTGTATAGATTGGTGGGTCCCAACACACTATGCCGCACAGATTAAACTCTTCTGATAATTGGGTATAAAATGACGGAATCGGTGCGCAAAGGTGTGCGCTACTCTGTATAAAACTACTCCAATGCTCGTATGATGAATAGAGCCATGCATCCGGCAAAAACTGCTCGCGCTCTCGCTTCGCATCGCTTCCTGTAGAGTAGAGCGGACATATTTTCTGTCCAGAAAGGATATTTACGAGAAAATGACACAAGAGAATAAGGATAGCCAAGAATGCATTGACTCCAGCCGCGGAAGCCTACGAACGCATACAAGAGAATAAATCGACACGATGATACCCAATTGTATAATAATAATGATATTTTATTCATTCATTCGTAGTGCTTATCTTCATTGTCATTGAAGACATAATTGTAAACGTAATAAGGTATTCACTATTGATTAATTTTTACTCTCTTGTAAATTAAACTGCACAATATCCAGACACACCCGCTCCAAAAGACAACAACGTACGCAACGTCTTATTACAAAAAGAATATAAAATGTCTGTGCGAAAGGATAATCATAACAAAGCAAACACGGTTTTCTTCAATAAAAGAGGGAACACGGTGCTTTGGCGCGCATTTGGCAACGCCTACGCCGAATATGAGTACCGCGACATGTACCACTTCTTCGGAGGATGACGGAGTAACCTCAGTGCTCGAGCTCGGAAGTACGCCGAGATATACCCAAATCTGCAACTCCTCCACACGCCACGTGTTTTTGCATCTCGACCCTCCCTCATCCGCTCAATGGGGAGCGTTCTACCACGTCAAGGGCCTACGTTAGAACTGCATTGCCCTGGTCGTCATGGACAAGCACACTTTACGACCATGCGTTCGAGGTTGTCTTCAGGAAAGGAACTTGAGGAAACACGGAAAAGGGAATAAAGGTGCAAGAAGGTGTCGAGATGAAGGAAGGTCTCATATTGTCCAAAGAATTTCAACATGCGAAACAACGTAATTTCGTTCAACAAAGACTTACGTTATTGGCAAGTACTCTTTAGAAATGTTTTTTTACTACTTTCACTATCTATTTCTCTTTCTCTCTCTCTCTCTCTCTCTCTCTCTCTCTCTCTCTCTCTCTCTCTCTCTCTCTCTCTCTCTCTCTCTCCTCTCTCTCTTCTATCCCTCCTCCTCTCTTTCTCTTCTCTTTCTCACTCTCGGTTTATCTCTCTTTCTCTCTCTTTCTCTCTCTATCTCTTTATTTCTCTCGGTTTCTCTCTGTGTCTCTATCTATCTCCTTCTCTCTTCTTTATTTCGTGTCTCACATTCCCTTTCGGTATCTCATGTTTTCTTCGACCCTACACCTCTCGTTACTATTATTCAACTTACATTCTATTCAATTTCTCCCCAAAAGAAACTCGATGAAACTCTGAACTTCCGAAGATCAGCAAAATATCGCTCCATGGGCCGAAGCTCTGAGCCGCGAGAGATTTTTTCGTCGCTGGGAGTGCAAACGGGGTGAAGGAAGAGGAGGTGAGTGGGAGATCGTGAGTAATCGCTGTGCGAGGCGCGAGGTCGCGGGGAGGGGCGGGGAGGGGCGGGGAGGGGCGGGGAGGGGCGGGGATGAGCGCGGAGGGGCGGGGCCAAGCGGCGGCAGCGCGTAATCCGGGCTGTGACGTCACGCGGCAGGTGGATTACGCGGGCATTAGGGGCGCCCGCGAGAGCTTCCGCCTGGGCCTCTTCTCCTCAGCCCCGCCTCCCCCGCCGCGGCAGAAGAATGGCTCCCTCGCTGCCTCCTCACAGGCCTCCCCAAAGCAGCGGCGCTAGGGCCCGCCTGCCCAACGAGCTGGTTTCAGGACTGCGTGGCCCTCGAAAATGCCCGGCGCATCGGCCACCCGCCACACGCCACCCGCCACCCGCCCACCACTTCTAGCCTAGTCTTCCCGCAGATGAACTTGCACGTGAATCGGCGGCAACCTGTGTGCACATGGCTCCCTTGAGCAATGGCTATAGAACCGCTGGTCTGCGCAGGCCTGTCACAGGCATATTTTGATTTGTTTGTGTGGAAGGGGCGTGCTTTCTTGGAGAAAATCCAATAATCACAATGAAAGGTAAATAAATACCAAACAAATTTTAAAATAGTTAATTTATTTCACATTTATTTGATTCAATGATTTTTTTGTCGCAAAAGTAAATATTTCTAAAACAATTTAAAGTTTAACATTGCGTTAAGGGAGATAAAAATAATCATTTGAAAATTAAAAATAGAAAAGTTATCGCGATTTTAATCGTTTAAACAACAGAACACACTACGATATTTTGTCAACCCTTACCCCCACCACTTCCACCACTACCACAACCGGCGCTTCATAGAGGTATCTGGACACTGAGCAAATCTAGGGATGATCACTCAAAAAACGTCACCTCTGTCAAATGCAACTAAGCTCTAACATTCACGAGACCTGTGCCCCCAAATGCCTAACGCGCCATCCACAAGGCAAAAAGAGTTGTGATGATCTATCTTGTATTTTCGTAGAAGTTTTAGATACGTTTACATTCATATTTTTGTACTGAAATATTACAATATTAACATAATATGCCTATTTCTATAACCGGCATTATAGAGCCCCAATCCACCACGGGTATACATACGCATATTTGGGCGCGTGTAGTTAACGGTTAACGTGGTAGAATTTTCTGGAGATGGATTTTTTTTTCTGAGAAAAGAGCTGAAGAGAAAATACTGAAACGTATGAAGTAGAGCTCGGGAAATGGGTCTGAGTTGCAGTAAAGGAGTTGGCAGGCAGAGGGAAGAGGGAATGTTGAAGAAGTGGAGAGAGAGGAAAGGGTGAAAAGGGGAAGGAAGGGGTGAGGAGAAATAAGAGAGAAATTGAGGGGAGGGGATAGAGAGTAAGAGGACAAAGAAAATAAGAGGGCAAATGGGTGAGGAAAGAGAACGGAAGGAGAAGGGGGAGGAGGAGGGAGGTATAAGTGGAGGGGTGCGGAAGCAGGGGAGAGGAAGGGACTGGAGGGGTGGAAGAGGAGGAGGGGATAAGGCAAGTGAGAGAGAGAGAGAGAAGGGAGGAAGAGAAGAGGAAACGGGAGAGAGGAGAGGTGAAATTATAACAAAATTGACAATTTCCCCCCCCCCCCCTACAAAGTGTCCATTTCTATCGGTTTGGCCCCAGTATCCCAGATTGACTCAGATATAAAGGATATGTTAATATTTCACTTTTAGCAATTTATTAAATAAATAGCGACTATTTTTAAACGCTGTCACGTTAAGTAAAATTCTCGAAAACAGATGTGCAGATGAAAACAAGGTAATAAGAAAGCAATATAAATACGCATTTTCCAATATGTAGTGTATCTCATTTTTACGTAAATACAATGTACACTCTATGAAAGATAATGAACTACAAATAAGTGAATAAAATGGAAATATTTTGTATCAATGGCAAAAATTCACGGCGGTCACGAAATGATGAACACTTCCGACGCTACCTGCATCTATTCTCAAAGATGAAATCGTGTCCCGCCGTTTGTATGAGAAGAGATAGCGAAATTGAGCTTCAAAGTCGCCCGAACGGAAGAGAGTTTTCAATGGAGAGTCGCAGTCGACCGCGAGATTAGACTCTCTCGCCAGTGGAACTTCCCTCGCGATTTTCATTCTGTGCTGTGGGAGAAATATTGGCGAAAAAAATTGCCAATGACCACATTGCTTTTGTAAAAACATTTTTAATGTTGAAAACACAACAATGCTGCTGAAGCAACATTTCTGAACGTATGCCGCTGATTCCACTTGCATTTCTTACCCCGCCAAGGTCGCACATTTTTTCTACTTTTATATTCGTAGGTAAGATACACTATGCATGCTCGTTTTCGAATCGGAATGATCTTGCTCCGTTTCGTCTTGTATATACTGATTTTTTGGCGTGATTTGCGTAATTATGGGGTGGTTTGCGGAAGTGAACGCAGTGCACTTTATAACAACGTTATAACTGGAAATGGCGATGTCCCTCCCTGCTGGAATGTGAGAATCTACACTGACCTACTCGTCGCGTTGCGATGTTTTCTACTTCCAGATATCTCCCCGGCGGAGAACTACCACATCCAGAACTTGCTATAAGCACCGACTGGTCTCCCGACATGTATGGTCTGTAATTTCCTCTAAGTGGGTGCGAGCCCGGGGGTGAGGCCTTTAAGGAACCTTCGGGTAAAAGGCACTGCAATGACATCAGTTGATGCCCTGAGCCACCTTTTCCAGTTCTTAATTGCTCGAGTTATTTTCTGCTTCTAAAATATCTCGCTCTTTAGAAGCTTCATTAATATGCTTTGACTTCTTTGATTTTTTTATGCTTTGATTTCTTCCTTAGATCTCACTTCCTTATGGAGTGTGTGCGCATTGCAACCTGCTTTTTCTTTGTAACTGTAACTAATATTAAAACTCAATGTTATCCGCTGTCTTGCTCAGACATTTTGTGGAAAGTGACAGATTTTTTCTTTCGGAATAAATAAAAACTTATAAAACTTTTTTATTTTTCAAGTGATGCCTGGAGGTCAATTTCGTAAAATCAACGAGTCTCTTGCGTGTATAAAGGTTAGATCAAAAGAGAGATTGTACTGAATTGAGATTAGAGGAAATTATCTTATCTCAAAGATTAGAGTAAACAAATAATCCCGGACAAATCGAAAGAAAGTTATTTTTTGGCGAAATAGAAGAATGCGAGAAGCACGAACGTACGACGTTACAATATGTATCTACTGTTCATTGAAATAAGGAATATGTAAATTCAACTAGCTCAATCAGTTTTCTTTAATTTCTTCTACAAACATGAAACTAAATTTAAACAGAGTGGAGATGCTGCAGGTTCGAAGCTCATGAGAGCCGTTCAATTTGTGTGACTTAGCCTCCTCGAGCTGCCACTCACCATTCAGTCCTACGTCTCAAATCTTACGAAACGAAATATCCAAAACAAAATTTGGCTTGTAAATTGTAAGAGACATACAATTGCCTAATTCACCCCCATCATGGATTCATATGTATTGTGTGTACTATGTATTTGGGTTTCTTCATCGTTTTGAAAAAGGAATTTTTACTCTGCCCTCTATTAGAACCATTGCAATGTTCCCCTCACCGTCACGTTTTCTGGGACAAAGGAGGCCTTGGCGAGCACTGCTCATTATCCTGAACTTTCGGGCAGTTTGCATTGAATTAACATCCAGCACTTTCAAACACGCATGGCCATTCTATGCCATTTTATAACAATAATGGTCCACTTAGCCTTTGGCTGTAATTACTCTGTATGCAATGGAATTTATACGGACACGAACGTGTTTCTTTCATATTCAGATTTTTTTATAAAATCACAATTGCAGGTTCATTAAATATTTTTATGTAATTAACTCAGAAACATATGGCTTTGTTTTTCACTGCTGCGAAATAAAAGAATGGTAGGTTGAATCATTTCCTGCTTTATATACAAATGAGGGTATAAAATTTGAACAATTTTCAGGAGGGAAAATATAAAGGTAAAAAAGGAATGTTAACAAACTTTAGTGAAAAGTATCGTGCACAAAAGAGACATTGAAAGGTGACCGTGATAACCAGTCAAACACAATGACAGAGCACTGGTGTACTGCAAAAGCACATTCTCTCTCATATTACTTGAAACGGTAATAATATATAATAATAGAAACCAGTGCGAATTTTTACTTTCTAGCATATTACTTATGTGTTATAGATGAATTATATTAATGCTGCGACCAAAATTGGAAATATGTTCGAAAGAAAAACTCATGTCATGGGTCCCGTATACCAAAAAATTGAATAAATTTTCATTCATTCATTCATATTTCAATTGACACTAATATAATATCCTAAATGAAGTAACACTCCATATACAGAAATAATAATGTTATTATGTAGATGTCACTAATAAGCTTTTGTAGTTGATGTGACATGAAATAAATAAATTAAAATGACCTAATGTCATCAGCCACTATAGAAAAAATCGAACTATAGAAAGAGTCTGAAACCAACGCACTGACTATTGCATGGTGAATCTCTAAACAGTTTAGAGGTTAAATCATAAATATATTTTCCATCCTTTATTGTTTACGATTAACATTTAATCAGCACAATTAATATTTTCCAATTTATATTATGCCGAAATATTTTTCTGCCAAACAGAAAAAAGAAAAAGTAAAATCTTCTAATTTAATGCATAAATTGACTTACGTTGAAGTTTTTGAGGAACAGTGTATCGAGCAGTGCTTATAAAAAACTCTAAAATAGTCATTTATATCTCTTGCAAATCAAACATTACAATTTTTCTCACTCCACTAATATTCGTCGCATAGTTATTCACTTACTTTATTTTGACACAATATTTCCGTGAAGATATTTTAAAGATTCTTTACTGAAACTAGCTTCGAAAGTATGAACGAAATTAATAACTCTCACTGCCACGAAATTCAACACAATGATCAACCAATTGCATTGACACCTAAACTCTCTGTTCTCGAACCTCCAAACAGGAATGCTCTTCTTCGTGCTAGTTTCGTCTCTCATTTTTTGCTTTTGTTCTCCGATCCCGCAGTGTCACGAGTTGATTCGTGAACGCAGGAATGTTCAAGAATAAGACCCGATAAGAATCTGCTGTTGAAAGTTAAAGTACTCTGTTGCTTAGTATATTCTTTCTGAAAATGTGTAATTTCATTTGATTCACATTTTAATTATTGTTTGTTTGCAATGAACTAAAATATTGACTCACCCTCACCGTACGTCGAAGCCGTGGGAAATTCTTTAGTTGGCACCGTTGTCGGCAAATTTAAAATATAATGAAAGAAAGGCAGATGGACAGAGAGATCTTAAAAATTCCATCCTTGCCAAAATGAGGACCACCAAAATGAGGACCAGTCCTCTGCGTACTTCCAGTTCCCGGTCTCTCCCTCCCCGTCTGCTGCGGGAAACCCTAAGAGGAATCCCTTCTCAAGAAATCCACTTCCCGCCCCGCTCGACTTCCACCAAGTGCGTATCCTTGTAGCTCCACTAACTTCCGTTCAGCTCGTTATCGATTCTGTAAGAGTTTCTCTGGTCGTTAGCAAATAACATTTCAAAGTGGAACGAATAATAATTCCATTACGGTTGCTTTCTACAGAAACCCCGGTCACGTTTATCGAGTTATAAAAATTTTGAATAGCTAATATTCAAAATTTACATTATGTACTATTAAGACCTACAATTGGCCTGCAGCAGCAAATTTCTGCTGCATAAAACCACATAAAATGATTGTCGATAAAGTAAAATTCACATTGCACCCAACCAACAAATAAAATCTTATAACCCTACGAAAAAATAAATATTTTAATAGTATTTTCTAATACTGTATAATAGCATAGTATACATGGATACACGCTGCAATAGTTTTTGACATACCAAAAATATTAAAAAAAAGCTGCAGCATGTGAATAGGGAATATTTAAAGGCTCACGTTCTCTTCCTTAGAGCCTTTCGCATGATGACACCTGCCTTATCGCATGATGACGTCTGAGATGTGACACATTGAAACAAGAGTTCAATCGGTATGCGCAGTATGCAGCACAATCAAATATTTGAATTTGTCAGTCTAAAACGAAATTGTTTCACTGTTATTCAATTTATCAAAATACCAACGAGGCGCAACCAAAAAGTAGGTTTTTCGACTTTTTTGCCTTAAAAGTACACGCATATAGGCTGGTAAATTGCGCATGCATAACAGATCATTGATGTATCAGTCATGAGCCGGCCGGACAAATCCTGCCGAGAGCCAGTAGCGCGGCAGCAGTGGCCCGAAATGGCAGCGTTTATTCTTTCTCCCGCAATCTGCGAGGTTCGGTCCGCCATAAAGCTCCATAATGCACAACATATCGCACCGAAATTCATTGCCATCTCTTATTGGCATTCTTTCTTCAAGTGTTACCACGTTCTTACTGGCATGCTTACTGTGCTGCTCCATGACAATGCTCGTTCACATACGGCGCGGCAAACAGTTATCGTACTGCAACGGTCCGGCTGGGAGCTGTTTGATCATCCCCCATACAGTGGGGTTCCACCCAGCAATTTTCATCTTTTCCTGCACCTGAAGACATTCCTGTCTTTATGTCAGCGTTATCACAACGACGAAGGCATCTGTATTCACGCTAGTTCCAGTGGCAGGCGGCACGCAAAAGTTGATACCACGATATAAGTGTCTCAAATCGTGTGGTGTCAATATCAAAAAATAAGAAAAATTGCTGTAGCTGTTTCCAATAAAGTTTTGCATGCAAATATATTATCTTTAATTTCACTTAATAGGGAAACTTCTCAAAACTACTAACTAGTAGGCAAAGTTGTGATTATTCTTAAAAGAATTCATGCTTTACGTACAGCACTTTGTGCACATCAACTGTTTAAACCTTAGCTACAATGTTGTGAACCAATGAGTTGATAAATCAATGTGCTGTACTTTATAGGATTTTTAATATTGTGATCAATGATACAAGATCAAACTTGTAATTTCCGATTAGCAAATGATGCTAAGTTTTAAATAGAATATTTGTCTTTACTGTGTTGCTATGAAGTATTCCATTTCTGTAGGTAAAGAGAACCATGACAGAAGAAATGTTCATTTTAAATCATGAAAAAATAATTTGAATATAAAGTTGTTGAATTAGGTGGAATATAAAGAATGTATCCATATCATGACTATTATTCTATTACTTTCATTCACGTTTAAGATTTGCAATCTATAGTCTATAAAGAGTATTACTTTCATTCACACATACTGTAATCACAAGAAAGTCATAACTTCCCTTCAGCAGTAATTAAATATTTCAGTTGAAGATAGTGTAAGTATTTTAATATTTAAAAAACCAATCCTTTTTTAATTAATCCTAGCTTAGAGATTACGCCTTTATTCAAGAGCGTGCGATTTTAAGAGTCGTGGATGAGATGTATTTGAATTACAATGTTTAGGTGATGTTTTGGTCCGAGTGATGAGTTATAAAAAAGATTTATTCTTGTTTGTTGTTTATGATAAGAATACTTTAAATATATTGATTATCTAAATGATAATTTAGTAGTAATTAATATTATGCAATTAGATTATTTTATATATAGTATTTATTTCAGTATTGGTTAAATGAGTGCCAGCTGTCACGGTTATGACATATTTTGTGTTATATCCAATAATGTTTAAAATATGCAATCTGTAATCTATAAAGTGTATTAATTTCGTAAGATAGCCTTAATTTCCCTTTAGTAGGAATTAAATAATTATCTTCATGATAGTTGCAGGGATTTGTTCTTTAGAGAAATGCTATCAAATGGGAAACAAATTCCCTGCCATCTTAGAAGGGCACCTACTGCTCATAAAAACAGCGTCTTAGGAAGCGATTGCCTCTGTCAGTGACCCTTGCGACCGCCAGCGCCCTTCTCATCGATTGCCAGCGCCCTCTGCTGCCCCAGAAACCCAGAGCAGCCTCCGGCGACCTCGGTTTCCGACTTCCGCCCAGGAAGCGGCGCTGAACGCGAATTGACCCCTCAGATTCCCGCCCGCTGACAGAGTCGAATTTTTCCAAATGCCCATGTCAAATTCCCAAGTCAGTGGGCAAACGAGCGCCACTTCCTGAGTGGATGAGAAATACCCACTGGGAAACGGCACTCTAAAATGTTGTTGACCGATCCTCCACGCTCCGGCCCTCCATTCTCTACCAACACACTGGCTAAGGTGGTTCAGAGCGTCAATTGATGTCACTGCAATGGCTCTGACAGGGAGGTCCTAAGGTTTGTGTCCCGACAGTGGAAGAATTTTCGACACTGACTACACAGCTAGGTCGAATTCAACCGCTGTCTGAAGGAGAATTATAGCGGCCGTCTACCCGATCGGTACTTTTCCGTGATTTCTCCCATCAATATCAGGCGAAGCCCGGAGTAACGCCCTAACAAACGATCCACGGACCGCGCTCAGTCTTTCCTTCCTCTTCCATCCTCACCTCTGACGTATTTACCCTTATTTATGGGTATATTTATATACCCATGTATATTATACCTCTGTATATTTACCCTTAAATGCACTACACTGCCACACATGCCACAAGACCGGTCGGGACCTTACAGCCCGTCCCGGCTGGGGCGGTTCCCCGTTGGTGGGTGATACCTGGAAACACCGCAAGTCCCAAGTATATATATATTAATGGATGTTGGTGTATATAAGGGCTAACTGAGCGGCAAACTCGGATACCATGCGACCGATCTCCATGAAAGTTAGAATATTACGATTTTTACACCCAGGTTTATTTGCTGTTATTTTTGTTGTGAATCAACTAGATGGCGTCATTTTGCGTTAAACATAGGAAATTTTTATTTTCTTAAAACCATTTTTCTTAAAAACCACACAATCTTTTTTATTAGAGTGTGATCTTCGAAGCATAAAAGATATCTAAGAGCATGGTGTGGGTCTCATGTTTGTGGAAATGTCTGATTTTGCGATTATTTAAAAAGCATTTTAAAAATTGAGCCTCTTTGCAGTATACACTGCAACTGTGCCTGCGCAGACGGAGAAGTGCGGGCCACTGTGACGGCCAGGAGACACGCCCCGGCCAGCGCCGCGGCCAGAATGAGCAGGTTCCGAAAGGCGCCACCGGGAGCGGGGCGAACAGTGTCGCACCGCACAGAGGCAACCAATCCAATATCACCGACAGCTCACCCCTACTTTCCCCGCCATAAAGGTGGGAAGCACGCAGACTTGCGGAGAGGGCTCGGAGCATAATATATAAAACACCCCGAACCGGGGAAACGGTAGCGTGGTGATTTGGCAGATCAAGTGAGCGAGATAGTGAGTGCGCTTCTTCTACGTGTTTGTGGACGAGGGGGCAGTGTTTTCGGGTGAACTTTAGTGAACGGTAACAACTATTCGACGATTGGGACATCTACTGGTATTTCTGTGTCTTGGCTGCTATTTTGGATTGCACCTTCTGGATTTCTGGCTGATTATAATAAACACGTTGCCAAAGAACTGTTCTTCTTCTCTCCCGACTTTCCTATACATAATACTCTTCCTACCACTACAATTGTGAAGATACATTTTTTTCTTAATGAAATTTGTTTATCACAACCCGATCTTCAAAAATGGTAATGTTTGATTTTTCAAAAATATGAGTACGTTTTGTAAAATTTTGTCAAACATAGGCAATTTTTATTTTCTTTAAACCATATTTTCTTAAAAGCCGCCCACCATTTTTGATTAAATTGAGATCTTATATAGCATAAAGCACGTCATTCAAATCGAACGACAGTTACCTTACACTTCCCTCAGTGTACTCGGAGCAATGGAAGACCCTCACTCCTAGAAAGTCCTACCTTTGATATTAACTAGATTTTCAGCAAAGCTAAGATTTGATGAATATAATACAAATATAAATTTTGCTGGATAGAAATTAGAAAGGAGAAAAGTTTTCAATATTTTGAAGATTTAAAAAATAGGTTTTTCAACTAAAATGATACCTGAGTCATTCGCATAAATGTACTTCATACTATCAAACAACAAAATTTAATCAAAAACGTTGAAGCTATTTTTTGTTTTGAAAATGTCTCGGGGGTTTTATGTAAAGGAATACGAATATTTAAAATTTCAAATGATTAAACATTCATTCTTTTTACAATTTATTTAAAATATTGCTTTACACAAGTAGTATAAAAATTTTCATTTAATAAACCGTTCTTGGGGTTAAAACTTTTCTCCCTCCAACTCAATACATTCGCTCCTCACATCACTACTGATCCAATCAGTCAAACATAAAAAGTAGATGAATATGGATTATGAATTGAAAATATTGCCACCTTTGAACGTCGGTAGAAAGCCTCAATTCGTCGCATTTCGTTGAAAGTTGTGTGCTGATGGGCAAAGCTTGGATCACTGATATTGCTTTGGTTGTCCCCAAAGGGTAAAACTGCATGCAGAATTTTGAATCGAGAGAACAGGATTGACATATCACCCACCGATGACTAGGAAGACGAGATTGGAGTGGAGGTGGATATGAGAGTTGCCGCTGCAGGGGAGACGGGATGGAGGGGAGGGAAGGGGCGATGGCACGGAGCGGGGATGTTGGGGGTGGGGGGTGAAGGGCAGGGATAGGTTGGGGGCTTGGGGAGCCTGTGCGCATTCGCAGGAATTCTCTCCCAACAACAACTGCCCTGAGCAGGGATTCTGCAAGTTGGATGGCGCCCGCTGTAATGGAATTCACGCGATGACTTATTTGTACCACCTGGCTATATTCCGCCTGCCAATTACCGCAGTTTCTGCCTCGCTGTTCGACCCAGCCCGATGTCTCGCCTTCTGTAATTCATCACGCGAACGTCAGACCCAACATCACTGCATCTCAAAACACTGTTGCGAGCACTGTTGCGAGATGTTTGCGCTTCAACGCAATAATTCGAGAACTGGAACAAAAGCGACTTCAAAACGGCTATCGATCATACAATTGCAAAACGTGCTTTGTAAACCTGAAAAAAATTTTTTTTTGTGAAAATGAAAAAATTTTACAAAGATTGCTTCTTTAAAAGGTATGTATAATCTTGTTCCTAATTCATTTTGTTTCAAAATTCAAAAATAGAAAAGATTGTTGTATACTAAATTTTTGAAATATTACTTCCCTTTTCAAGGGAGCGAACCGTTCTCTTCTGCAATATTTTGGCAGTCCATAAAAATCAATATTTCAGAGAGTATTTATAAATCACACTATCGAATTTAGATAGTCAAGGAAGGAAGTTGTACTTTGTTACCATTGAGAGATATTGTGTTCCTCGCAAACGATGATTACGCAGATGAATCCAGACAGGTGATTTGCAGACGTCAGGTCTTATCACATTGCATTTGCATTTTGTTTAAATTTTGGCGCCTAACATCTAATGAATGCCCGTGGCTAGCTCTTGATCAGCGTGCTCGCTTTCCACATAGCGGCCCCGGGTTCGATTTCCGGCCGAGTCAAGAATATAGTGTGCGATTTCCTTGCAATATCCCGGTTTATAATGCTGTGTGACGATGAGAAAATTTACTTCTGGGGTTGAGAATTTTTTATTATATTTATTTATGTATTTATTTATGTATTTATTTATTTATGTATTTATTTATTTATGTATTTATTTATTTATTTATTTATTTATTTATTTATTTTTAGTACAAGGTTTTGGTTGATTATGATACAAGGTGTTAGGTGAGGATAGTGGGAGGCGGAAGGTGTGTTTGGGATTTTGGAACCATTTCAGCATTCGCCTTGGGACCAAGGGAAACCGCGAAAACTCCGGTCTGGATTGTCAAAAATCTTACATTTGAGATTACGGCGCCATCTATTACAAATCACAAAAGTTTTATGTCTTGTTATTTTGATTTTTCATGTTACATGAAACATCTTGAATGTGTGTGTTTGTGAAGTGAAATAGCGCTTCTCAAGCAATGCGTTGGGCAGCCACTTGTGAACTGTCTACTTACTTTACTTTGATATTTAAATACTTTTGTTGCCCGGATAATACTCATAAATCTTGATAAATATATCTTCCTAGTTCTGTAAACCATCATGAAGGAATGGATCGCTCTACTTTTATTAATGTTATTATTTACTTTATTTACCCTGTTATGCTCATAAATTCTTTCAGTATTGAAATACTATCTTGATTCTACTTCTATTTTTGCTAATGGGCCTATACATACAACATCTCGGTTGCTCACCCAGCCCTCTGCCCTGAGGCAGGGAGTCGCTGCTCTCCTTCCAAGCAAGCGGGAAGTATGGGTAAACTTTAATTCCCAGGCAACAGATTCAAGCACCGTAGTCTCTATTTAAGAAGAATTTTACAATTTATTAAGCAACTTCTTAATTAATTTCAATTGGCTATTTGTGTTGACTTGCTAGATAAATTAAGGAGCTGACATAAAATCTAGTATTTCACATCCACAAGTCTATCTGTCCCATTTCAGTGTTTTAATTATACTTATATGCTACAAAGGCAATGCAAACTAGTGGTACTAAAACAGTACGTACTTAAGCCCCCATAATGTTTACGCGAAAAGTATTCAAATTTTCGAAAAAAATGTACTGACCTTATATCAAAATCTATCTTTAGAAACAGATTTAATTAAGGGAAATCTCTATCTTCAATATTTTATTTCTAGGAAGACTCAGAAAAAATTTTGAATTTTAACAATGGATTTCAACGAAAATGAGAAACGTACCATTCTCTTTATCGTCCTTCAGACTACCCAACAAGAATATTTAATCAAAAACAATGGAGACTTTTTCTGAAAATTTGGAAAATATCTCAAGGGCTTCATGTACAGTACCCCCCTGAATTTAAATATGTTTCAATTTAAGGAGCAGCGACATCAGCCGGTTCAACAGAGGAATATCAATTTTTGAGAATCTTGGCTAAACTGTGTAGCAAACGCTAGCGTTGTTCACCGTCAATCCATTTTTCGGTATCAAGGACCCACAAAACATGGATTCTGGCTGCTCCTCGTGTTAGATAACGTGTTTTTGTGGATTTATTTACTATTTCGTTACCATTGTTCTGTAATAAGAGTTTATGTGCCGAAAATTTGCTGTTTTTCGCGCAGCATTGCATAACTTTATTTCTATTCTGTCGGGAGAAATTAATATCTCAAAAGAAAAGTCTAGCTGAAACTGAATAGACTGCGTTGTATGCAAGTGAAGACTGCCTTGTGTGGCTCTCAGCCGTCGAAGGGCCAGCGAAGGCGCCTTCCACGAGCTCCTTATGCGATTTCGCTTCAGAGAGAGCGACGTTTCGGAGTTCGACGGCGAGGAGAGAGCGAGAGGGATGGCGGGGGCGGGACCGGGTGAGGAAGAGTGAGACGGGGGACTCAGCCACTTGCGGAGATTGAATTTCCGCTGGGAGAGAAGGGCTCGCGGCGACAGTTGGCACCCCTGCGAGGCTCGTCCGCTTCCCTGGCCCGAGACGAGTGGCTGTTTACTGCGCCGTTTGGCCTCCAAGGCGCAAGGGGAGTAAGAGAGGCTGAGTGACTACAACAAATCAATTGCATTGACAAAACATGATTACAATAGTAATCTATGAAACTATTGGAAAGATAGAATGGTTAAAAATATTCAATATGTATTATTGTACACAGAAATACATATTGCATCACCATCATTTTCAGATCTCACGCCACCCCAGTAACTATCACATACTTGTGCAGTTCCAGTCTCAACTCTCAAGAAAACGAACACTGTCCTCTAACCCGTTACCGTTACCACTTCTCCTCTTTCCACCACTTTCCCGCTAATTAGATCACCTTTCACACTTCCTCATCTTTCTACTACTACTTCGCCCTTCCACTTCCCCTTTCTTTCTTCCCCTCCTCTTTCCGCTGCGAATCTCGAGAGCGCGCAGACGTCGCAGGATTTGGCGTCTCGCCACATAAACTAGAACCAGACTCTACTTTCCCCCCACCCGCCTTCCCCTCCCCTACGCCGGTGCGAGGAAAGAGGATTTATTCGCTCGACATTCGCCTCGCAGGGGACGTGGAAAGTGACAGACGAACGCAGAGGAAATGAGTGTACGAAAGGAAATTTCCGAACACTTTGATATTTGTCACTTGATGACACATGCACTGATCTCGGCAGCATTTGTCAGCGCGCATGCGCAGCCAAGAGCGGAGCCCAATCCGTGAAGGATCAGAGGGCGCTGCGTGACCAAGAGCAAGAAGAGAAGACGCCCTACACCATGATTGATCGAATGATTGATTATTGTTTCCAGGATCGTCAACTGCTATGGTCATTAGACCGGTTAGTGACGTGAATCTTTGGTCTCGGGAGATGGTGGTGATTCCTTCTCGCCTTGGATGATGAAATCCGTCACCGGCCCACATATCGGTGTGCGAAGCTTTCCTTCTCCAGGTATCCCCCTCCAGCGAGGTACGGCCCCAGTCGGGACAGGTCTAGGCTCCCGATTGGTCTACGGACATCTGTGAGAAAGTAGTGCATGTAAATGTGTAAAGGGAGAGGATATGGCAAGGAAGAGCCAGGAGAGAGAGCGTGGTCCGTGGTCCGTTTGTAAGACTCCGACCTGACCCCACAAAAAGCCAAGGGAATGGCCTATTTGTGAGGGAGTGATGAGAACTCTGCAAAGCGATCTCAAGACTCTTCCTAAGAACGATGCCCTCATATATATATATATATATATATATATATATATATATATATATATATATATATATTACCAGAAAATCATCATCAAGACACAAAAGGACGTCGTGTCTCGAAATGCATTACGCGGTTGACGATTTTCCATGAGAGCAAGAATAACTAGTGATGCCACAGTAACACATTTTCTCGCTTTCATTGTAACGGCTTCACAACATTATAATAAATGAACGTGCATACGTGTTTCAACCAGCCAATGCTTTTCCGCGTCGGGACTCGAACTCAGATCTTTCAAATCAACTCGCTGAGCTTTACCGCTACACCACGCACTCTGACGTACTCGATTGCTTGGGCAGACATTTAAGCATTCAATTGTCTCTTCCATTATTTCCAAAACGCAATTTTCAAAACTTTCAGAGATCAACGAAACTAAGACCTGCGCCAATCATATAAGCGCCTCTCGTTTTATCCATAGATCAAATTTGAAGGAAATATTTTGATTGTTTTTTGACAAAAAAGTTTTTTTATAAATTGCATTAATTGTAAGCACAAATTACGCAAAAAAGACTCGTTGTTTCAAAACAAAATGACATTTTTTAAAGAACTGGTTTTAACACTTTTTGTTTTGCTTAAAGCAAAATTTTCTATCTTCTTTTTTGTAGTATTTAAATGTTAACTTTCAGCTATTTTAAAAAATAGAGAGGATTCGCCGGAGATGAAATTACGCGAAAACTACTCATATTTTCCAAGAATTGTTCAGAAACTTATTTCAATATGTCTTTGAACAAAAGGTTTTATTAAGTAAGAATCTCGGTCTTTAATATTGTAGTTGTAGAAAAATGTTTGAACTTTTTCAGTTTTGGAAAAATCAGACATTTTAACGAACCTGCACCACTCCTGCATTATTCTCTTAAGCTCCTTTACGCCATCCGAGGACAAAGTTTAATAGCAAAATGTTAAACATTTTTAGAACATTTTGAAATGTTTTGGAGGCGTCATGTAAAGACACAAAACCAAAATATCTGTTGCAAACACACAGGCGCTCGAGTTCATTTAAATCAATTTTGGAGAAAATCGTTTTGAACGGTTTAGGCGCTAGCGTTGAGCACAGACGGACGGTAGGTCAGAGAGACAGATAGACGTTTTGTCCTCAATTAATTTTTCGTTAGATATCAAGGACCCACAAAACATGAATTCTGACCACAGAACGTTTCAGAGGAAGAAATTTATGATAGCAGATAGGAACAAGATTTAACCACTTTTTCGACCAGGATTCGTAAGAAGAGTTTCTCTGAGAGAAAATTCGCTATTTTCTGGCCCACGATCACAATACATTCACTACTTACGATGTACGGGGGAGAGAAAAGTAGTCTCTCTTGCTATCAAAGGTTTTGCTGTTTTTTTATTGTTGCGATGAGGAAATAATACAATGGTTGCAATGATCCTTGATTTGATGGAAAATTCCTGACATGCATGTGTAGGTATTGGAATGTTGAGTAAATTACAAAATGGAGATTAATTCTGAAATCACTTCAAATTTTCTAAATACAATTGAAAGTACAATTTACTGAATATGACACTTCAAACATCGTTTTTTTCTAAAGCAAATCATTATTTGAAAAATAACTAGGTTATTAATTCTAATTGTAATAATGTTTGCCACCGAATATTAGCTCAAAGCAAACTCCAATAAATCGACCTATCTAATATATATTGACAAAATTGGTTTCGTTGTTTCGTTTCATAAAACTCGTTTTTAGGAAACGAAATTTTAAGAACAAATCAAAAATTATATTCCTTTAAATCTCGGTAACGTTTGCACTCCGACTTCAACAACGGGAGGAAATTACATACCGGAAATATGTCTGATGTGTGCAGAGAAAACAAAGACGTCTTCATTCAGAATGGGTTATATACCGCATGAGTGGTAAAAGAAAAATTAACTTTTGTAACACATTCGAATTTACAGATGAAAATGAACTAATGATCGGAAAGTTGAACACATATTTTCAGCACATTGCGTCTCATAGATCGTTTCCGCTTTAATAGAAGGATTATGATATCATGGTTGCCCAGTTGATGAGCAAATGGGTTTAATAACGCTAATTGTGGCATTCTTGAATTATTATAAAAACGTTTTATCTCAAGGAAGTATCTTTCTTCCATTTATAAGGGTTTTAGTTTAATACATTATTCAAGAAAAAGGTTTCACAAATTGTATTATTACAAGTTCATAATTTTCGTATCAAGTTTTTTTTTTCTAGGAAGTGAAGTGGATCTAGTTATTCTTTGCTCACCGACTCGTACAACTTCAACATTGAAATACAAGTTCTTTTAGAGAACTTCCTATTAGAATTTGAAAATAATTGCTAAAATTTCACCAATTCCAAACCTAGAGAAGAAGAAATCTGCGATTGGGAAATAATGCGTTGTGGTCAGACAAATACATAATAATATTTTAGCTTTGTCTTCAAGCAACCAAACATAAAATATTAGATCAAAGAACAAATTACATAGAAGATAAAATATTTAAAAGGCGTTGCATATAAATTAGAAATGCGTGTGAAGATATTTCCAGGTTACAGCTACTTTGCAGGATATTTGCTTTATACTTTGTGATATTCTGTGAGAGATGGCGCCGCGAGATGAGATGACGTAGCTTCATTAATAAGTGGTAGTGTGTGAAGGAACTGACGCCATAAATAGCTATTTTCTCTATTTATTGATTTACATTCAGTTATTACCGTACCACCAGTGAAGAACGTCAGGTCTCCCACGTCAGATTTCTCCCACTCTTTGCTTAGAAAATTCCCCAAAACTTCACACACTTTTATTTAAATGTTTTAAATTTATTCTCGCGAAATTATCAAATACTCGTATGTTGTTATTTAAAAACAATCTGAATGAATCCTTAATTGGACCCCTTGTTTTTCGCCACCTACAGGCAGCGCTGCGAGTAAAAGGTGAGTGCGGGGTGGGGGTCTACATGAGGGTCAGAAGGGGCAGGAAGGAGGAGTTCTTTCGCAGCAACTTCATCTCGGAGAGTAGAAGCCACTTGTGTCTCACTCCACCTCACCTCCACCCCCTCCGCAGCCGCATTCGCTCTTCCGGTCTCCCCCCCCCCCCTGCGGCCCCGCACGACGATGCTCAGCTGCTCCCGCCAAGTGTAATTACGCGCGCGTCCGCTCCGCTGCGCGGCGGTACCGTCGCCTGTCGAGCCTCCGCCCCCACACGCCCAGTGGCTAAAAATTACCCTTCGCCAAGGGATACGAGGTGGGTCGCTGCTCTGGTGCGGTGGGGAAGGGTGGAGAGGACCGGTTGAGGGGGAGGGGGAGGTGAAGGAAGGGGGCGAGTGGGAGTAAATAGGGGGGATTGTGGAAGGAGACGTGAGGTTGGGGTATCATTAAAGGGCCGAGAGCGAGAGTTGGGGAGCGTGGAGGGTGAAGCGGCGGGGGGATGTTACGTTTAGGGGTGAGGTGGAGTGGAGAGGAAGGAATGTGGTAGTAGGTGTAGGATCGAGAGGAGGGGATGAAGATGAGAATGGAGGAGATGGGATGGTGAAAATGGAGCGAAACGAGTGAGGGGTGAAGGAGAAGGGACGTTATGAGGGAGGGTTTTCGGGCAGAGTTTGAGATAGGTGAGAAAGCTCCAATGTCGGGGTGAAGGTAAGGGTTGCCATCGCCTCTTCCACCAGCACAAACCGCGTCCTCGCACAGTTGAACGCACCAGGCTACAAGGCAACCTAATTCACGCGCAGGATATTTACCAGGTAAACATTAAAAACATTTCCACCTCAAACTGCAGAAGGCGAGAAGCTTGTTCCCTATGTACGTAAGCAAGTGGGAAGAGCGGGAGACAGGCCACCAGGTGTCATCGGAACCAAAAAGTGACGCATCACCGCGAGCAATAAGAACACCTTCATACGAATTCACGTAGTTTAAATGAAGATATTGATATGAGTGTCACAGTAGAACAGTTTTGGTACTCCCTCCACCAGGAGCGCAGAACGGTTCCGCGCCATCGCCAACACAACACATTGCAGCCTTCACATCAAGCCAGTCGGTCACTGAACTTACCAATTTACATGTTGAACGCCTTGCGGCTGGTGGCGCCCACAGCGATGACTCACGAACCCTTCTTTCCCACGCTCAGTGGCGCTTTCTGATGGTGGTGACGTTTGGCATCGATATGATGCGGCCTAATTGTAACAGAGTGGTGGAGAGGGGGGGACAAAAGAGAACGCAGGTTCTGAAGGCAGAACGACCTCCAAGCTGAGGCAGTAGGTGCAGGGAGCAGAGGAGGGGACAAATATCGCTGAGCGCCGATTGCCCTGCTTCGCCGGCATTTGTCACCAAACGGATTCAACCTCCCCGCGTTCTAAGCGGCCAGTGCGGCCAACCTACGACGCTTCTATCCACCGTCTCACCGAACGAGATAGCTTAGAGCATTCTTTCCCCTGGTCTCTGTTGTGACTGTCTGGAAGGACTAGGGTTGGAGTCCCGACGGTGGCAGTTTTTTGACACTAGCCCGGTCGAGTTCAGCCTCTGTGTAGAATTCTAGTGGCCTGTTGCTCTGGTCAGTAGTTTTCCGTGGTATCTTCGGTCACCGCCAGGCGAATGCCGGATCAGTGGCTTAACGTAAGTGCCACGGTCCGTGCACGATCTTTCCTTCCTCTTCTTTGACCTAACCTCACCATTTACTATCACACTCTTACCTTTATATACACTACATTGCCAGACATGTCGGGGCACCTGTCGGTAGCACAGAGCCTAACCCGGCTGGGGCGGTGTCCCGGTGGGGAAGACAACTGTCGTGGAAGACACCTGGCGGAGAAAATGTCACCCCGTAGCTGCGGAGAAACATGGCTACCTCCCGGAATAAAACATTTACTAAAAATACCAGGACCAATAGTCAGATCATTTGAATACCCCGAAAAATCTAATCTTTGGTCAAACAATCGAGCCATTCCGCCCGTTCGTGCCCTTGCCCTCGCCTCTCAACCATACCTCGCGCAACCATTCGTCTTCTCCACGCTACCTGCCGTCCGTTTCACATGCTGTCCTCGCGGGATATATCGCGACATCGTTCATAGACATCTGGGCTACGCATGCCCTAAAAGGGAGGTTTTCCTCTCTTTGTGAACCAATTTTTTGCCGTCTTTTGGCCCATAACTATCGAAAGAAATAAGGCCTGGTCTGTTCGTCTATTTCTCACAGATGTTGAGGACTACATACGAATATTTCTGTTTATTCGAAACCTCTCATTATAATGGAAATTCAAAGAGTATACAACCCGTCTGATAGTATTTAGGGGGACAATGAAACCTATACTGATTTCCTTCACGCTGCTGCTCATTAGATTCATGCGATTTTTACTTTCTCTTTCTTAGTGGGAAGAGAATGTTACGTAATTGTGCGACGGGAAACGGCAAATTTTCGAAATAAAAACTCTGATTTCTGGGCCCTGGTAATGAAAAAGTGGATTAATCTTTTTCCTTTATATTATAAATTATTTCCTCTAACACGTTGTGTAATCAGAATCCATGTTTTATGGGTCCTTGACTCCGAAAAATCAATTGACGACAAAACGCGTCTGTCTGACTATCTATCCGTCTGTGGTCTAATTTAGAGCCGTTCCGCCGGTAATCTCCAAAATTGATATTCTCAGACCGATCTGAACGAATTCCAGGTTTTGCGAGTTTGAAATTTATATTTTTATTTTTGAGTGTTCTTTATATTAATTTTAAAATTTTCAAACTTCTCTCAAAAATTCCTTCATTTTTTTTATTTCGTCCTCGTTAAGCATAAAGGACGCTCAAGAGAATGGTGCAGTTCTCATTTTCCGTGAAATCCCTGATTTTTCGAAAATTGCAAGAATTCAATTTTTTTCGGCGTCTTCTACAACTACAATATTGAAGAAATATATTTTCGAATGAAATATGTTCTTTGTAGATAGTCCTTGAAATAAGTTTATGTATAATTTTTCGAAAATATGAGTAGCGTTTACGTAAGTTTACAAAATATAGACAACTCTTAACTTTTATGCCTTTTTTCTCAAACATAGCTTAAATATTTTCTTTGATTTTCTTATCGTATGTATTAAAGGACGATAACAATCGGTGCTAATATCAATTCCGGCGAACTCTCTATTTCTGAAAAATGAAAAATTTTAACTTTTTAAAACTACAAAATTGAATATAGAAAAAGTGGTTTTTTAGAAATTCATACTTAAAATGTATGCAATGAAAAAAAACATTTTATCGAACACCTCTCCAATTTTTTCTACCTAAAAACAAGGTCCGCTTAAAAGAATGTCGGTGTTATTTTCTTTAAGGTCTCTGAATTTCCGAAAATTGAAAAAGTGAAGAAATAGTTTGCGAAAGTAAAAGCTATTGTTGTATCACGAGTTTTCTTGGATTTTTCCGTATATAGAACAAAGTAAGATTAAAGGAATGGCGGAAATTTCATTGAACTTTATCCTTCTGAATTTTCAAATTGTGAGGTAGAAATATTGGTTTAAGTAAATTAGATTTTTAAGCATCCGCCCGAGTTCCTACGTCCGCCGGTTGCTTTGTGAAGAGGTACGGCGTGCAGCAAATTAACCCCAAAGCCTTGAGTTCAAGTCTTGGTGCGGAAAAATGTTGCTGGTTGAAAACACTTTAGTATGAGTAGAAGAATTAAAAATTAGTAAACATATTACAATAATTTGAAAAAAATAAAGAAATACTACATGAACATAAATATTTTTTTTACTTAATGAACATTTTGACAGAAAAATGCTATACCAAAAAACTGTTATTGCTTGTTATTAATTAAAATTTATTAGAGAGTAAATTCAAAATTAAAAGGACCACTGAGAAAGTCCCAGGACCCTTCCAGGGGTAGAGAACGTGTCCACTTGGAGCAAGTTGCTTCTTCAGCCTTGGCAATAGAGAGAGAGGGGGGCGTCCATCCCCACGCACCCCCCCCCCCTTTCAGGGAAACTTTCAGCAAGTAGTTGCCCCGGAAGTCGTAAGTCCAGAAGCCGATCGCTTTTGCCACCAGAACACGGGGCCTTTCCTCGACAGATTCCAATACAGAGATGCCGCGCGAAATAGTTTTCGCCTTTTAAAACATTCGTGAATTCCCAGTAATAACAAGCAAATACTGATGTTAGAGAGGCATAAATACTGGAGACCTCTAGAAAAATACATGCTTCTGAACGAAACCAAACAAAAGGTTTTTCCATAAAGTAGTACGAACACTGCTCAAGTACAACAAACAAAATATTCTCACTGCATAATACAGCAACAAATTAAATATTTGGCAAACAGAGTCTTCACAAAGATTGCAATAACATTGTGCAGGGAATCCGTGTACACTGCCCAAACAGTACCTTACGAACCAAGAATACCAAAAAAGGTATTTGCCATAACGCAACACGCGAATAGAAAATATTTAATGACAGGTGGCCTGTTCCTTGCAGCCTTGCTGTCGCATGGCGTTATCTGTGTCGTAAGAGTATCGCAAAGAGTAGTAGGATTCGTTTGATAAGAGTAGTATGAAAATAGACCGATTAACATAATCAATTACTTGTACTGTTTAATTAAGAATTGAAATTGATTATTGTTGTAGCTTTCTGGACTGGCTAACGAAACCACATACTACACTTCTCACAACGACGGACCTACATACTTTTCTTTCAGTTCCTTCGCGCATTGGAATTTAGTATTAGGCGTTTTTGTATTTTCTCGAGTTTCTGAGTATCTATCTGAACCACAGAAACTTCTCTCATGATCGAAGTCTTCCATTTAATTTCCGCGCGCATTAAAAATCAGTTATATAGATTAATAATTATTGGAATGTTTAGCTGCTTACATTTAAAACCTTTTCGAAAGACAAATTGATTTTGTTGATTAAAAATACAAACAAATATGGTCAAATTTAATGATAACGTAATTAACTTCCTGGTAATATCAGCCAAACATTATTATTATCAAATGTTTTGTAAATACCTTCTCAATACATGCTACTGTTAATATCTTACAGTTCAAAGTTGAATAATTATTGTTATTCACCATAATTTCACCAGGTCCCACAGTCAAAAGTTTATTATAACTTGTCTTAAATTGGTCGGTAGTATATTGTTATAAAATTTTATTTGCGGTTGATAATAAAATTGTATAGCTTTTATTTTATCGTGTAACTTGAAGAAGTTTCACATATTTATTAGAAGACATAATTATATGCAAGCTTTGAATATCAACTAATTAATGATGAGTAGTACTCAATTTTGTTGGGAAAAGGTACAAATTAATCTATTGAAATAACATAACGCCCTTCTGTAAAGTCAGCCAGAGATAAAAAATTAATAATTTAACTCTATAGTAATTGAACAAAAAAATAATGAGAAGAAGGCGGATTTTGTATCTCCTCTGCAACTTGTTCTATCAAAAGCATTCAAGTGAGATCGCATCATATAATGCTCGCAATTAAATAAATGAAAATTTGTAATAGCGCCACTGCACTCCGGCTCCAAAGCGAAACATTCCCTCTCCAAAAAAAGTTGCCACGCGACCAGGTTGACTGCATCATAAGCGGGCGGTGCCGCCCCAACAGGATTTGTTCAGCCGGACGGAGTGACAGACACGTAATCACGCGTACGAACCTCCCAACGCACTGCACCGCAGACGGGACGACCGCTCTCCCCGGGAAATGGTAAAGGTTGGTCTAACCAGCACAGCCCTGCCCCTGTCCTGCCCTCCCTAACCCTCCCTCCATATTACTCCCCGCCACTGGCAGCGCGATGTGGGCGGTAGAGCATGGGGGCGTGGCAGACATGTAGACGGCCTCGCCTCGCCGGCACCCTACGCTGCTCCGCCCCCCCCCCCCCCATTCATTCCACCCGCGAACACCTTCCTCTTCCCTCCGATAAACCACCCCTGCCCCGCACCCCGACCGAGTTCTTGTCCCTGTTTTAAAAGCGACGACGACAACGCTCCGCGCCACACCTCCACGCCCCTCCCCCCCCCCCCCATTCTCTCCCTCACTGCCTCCCTGTCACCGGGAACGGTTTTTCTCTGTTTTCATACCGTCGCATTCAGCCTTTCATTATTTACTTTGCTAAAAAGCCGTCATTTCTTTTTTGTTACTTCGCGCGTCTCTTTTGTTTCACTCGAGCGAAGTTTTCCCTGCGTCGCTCGTGTTTTTGTCTCTTCGCGCGTTAGCTTTCATTCGGCCCTGGCGCCCGGATCGGGGCAGGGATGGGGATGGGGGCAGGGGCTGTTGAGTCGTTCATTCCGCCTCCGACGCTTAACCGCTTTATTGAAGTTCGGTGGGCCACGCTGGCGGCCGCCCTGCTGAATCGTCAAAGTGGATCGGCCGATGCGGGTGGTGTTAGAGGCAGCGAAAACTGTAGACTTTTGATGGCCGACAGTTTGATCGGTCTCTTAACCCTCGCTCTTTATCAAATAATGCGATTCGTATAGTTAATTGTTTCAAAAATTATAGAAGATACGGAGTCGAGTTTCGCTGAAATTTGCACCCTACCTTCTCAGAAACTATTGACATAATATCCTTTTTTGCATTTCTGTTTAGTTCCAGCAATAGCTTTGCATTCGAGTATGTCGAATTGATTTGCATCTCATGTAGGAGAACCGCTGATAAAACACAGATTTTAACATACTATTTATACACAGTGTGACATACCAGAATCATTCCCAAGGCATTTAATAATGCATAGTATGCATAAAATGTATTATTGTGTCAGAATTAGATGCATTAAAAATAGTATATATCAAGTCGACGTCGTCAGGACAACGTGTCCAACAAACTGTGAGTCGTTTTTAAGGGCGCGGACGAATATAGAATATAATATATTCCTCCATGCTTGAGGGCCTTGACGTGACACTCTTTCGCGTAGCAAGGCCCCTGGAGCATGACTTTGAACAAAGGTAGAGTGAGCAGTGGAAATGGTAATGTTGAAATTTGGTAGAATAAATCACTCTCAGCGGCCATCTAGAATGCTAGGAATATTTTTCTGCATCTAGTGTGACCTTCTATTTGTATTTCAGTCAATGTAATTAAGATCAAGATAAGATAAGATAAATTTATTTGAACTACAAATAAGCATAACCTGGTGACAGCTAATTACATTAATAAGATAATATAGCTAACATGCAAATTTTACAATAATAGTAATAGTAATAATAATGGTACAATAATAATCATAGAAACAATACAAACAGCTGATAAAACAATAATAATAATAATAATAAATATAACATTAATAATAAAAATAATAATGATACAAAACTGTCTCATTCATAAAAAATTAAATTACCTTAAGAAAAGGAAATTCTATAATCTAACTCCGCACTGAATATTTGTTCAGTTAAGACCACACTGTACAGCACTTCATTTCACTTCACTAAAACTCTTTAATCACTTCCTACATTATTTCTCTGTTCTATATTGCACGACACCTCACTTCACAAAATATCACTTACGCAACGCTGTATAACCTACTATTCTCAGTTAAGTCCCTCATTACTTAGTAATTGCCTAATTAATTTCCTAAACTGTTGGACGCTTCGAGAAAAGGGATCAAAGGTTTTTTCAGGCAATCTATTCCATTCCGTTATCATTCGATTTGTGAACGAAAATTTCCCGACATCCGTCCTCTGCAGTCTTAAATTTAGTTTGTGCTAGTGAACCTCCCTACTGATGTATGTAGGAATACTTAGCCGCCGATTAATTTCTTTCCAAGCTGAATTTCCCCTATAAGCTTTAAACAAAGCGCAGATTCTCACCTGTTTTCGAATGAATCCCATCCAGCTATTTTCTTGTCCCAGAAAGTAAATGAAGCTGCCCTACGGTGCATACTTTCCAAAGTTTCACACTGCATAATTTTGTGGGGATCCCAACAAATTGTTCCATATTCCATTATCGGACGATCAAGAAATAAATAAGCAATTTCCTTCGTGTTTGCTGTAATAATAATAATATTTTTATTGATATGGCGAAGCTCCGGCCATCAGGCCCGCTCTTCCGCCTAAGCACATGTCACACATCTACAGATTAGTCTGAAAAATTAAAGTAATCGAAAAAATTGAAATGTAATATAAAGTTAATAGTATAAATGTAAGTTGTAAGTAGTTAGTGGAAAGCAAACGTTATTTAAAGCGACTTATACATAGATAACATCAGAAGTTAAATGGATGCAATGTTACAATAATATGTTTGAAATAATATTAAAATTCATAGGCAAAGATTTTGATTGAATCACAATTTGAATTAAATAAGATATTATATGATTTACATATCTGCGCGCTACGCGTCTAGCTGTTATTCACCACGAGCGACTGTGATCTATTAATACAGAAATACAGCACCTCATCCGCCGCTCGATTCTGGAGGAAAACCCGCTAGTAGGGGAAAACCCACCAAGCCGTGGGGCGTCCTAATACAATGGAAACTAAGCTAACATGAAGAAACGGCTCTTTGGGATGGTATCCTCAGCTACGGTCCATGCTGCAAAGGGTCGTTTTATAATTTTAAATCTGCCTATGCTCCTACGGATGAAAATACAGTTTTGGCAGTATTAAACAGGTCGCAAGAAAGTAATTTTTTACAAAAGAGCATTTTTTGCTATTTCTAAAACATGTGAATCAGTCCTTAACACTCCTAAGGAATAGATTTTATTTGACCGGTAATCTACCGTGATTTAAATTGCAATATGGGGTATTCTACTTTGTAAGAAAATCATTCAGGTGCTTCTTAAAAGATGTTAATGAGGAACCGTTTTTAATATTGGAAGGCAATTTATTCCATTCCCGGGCTACAGTAATTGCGAGTAACTGGGTACAGAGTAACTGGGATTTTGGAATCTAGAAGATTTAAGATGTACGAAATAATTTAAGTTTGACGGGGAACCCATTTTTAGCATTTTAAATAAAAGACAAAGGCTGTGATGCAAACGCCTATCCTTTAGTGTTAATATTTTGTGCTGTGTACAAACGCCAGTAATGTGATTGTATTTTTAATATTATAAATGAAACGAAGACAGGAATTTTGAGCCCCATGTAGAGTTTGAGTGAGTGAATGTCTCAAATTGTTATACACGATATCACCGTAGTCGAAATGAGGACACACCAGGGTTTTTACTACCATTTCTTTAGTATTAATAGGGAGATACTTATCGATATATCTAAGGGATTGCAAAGAAGCATAAAATTTGCGACACATATTTTGGATCTGATATTCCTAGCTTAGATGATCAAGTATTAAGCGCAAGGTTTACACTTGTGTATGACGAGGTACTACAACATTGGCTATATAAACATCAGGAACATATGAACCTTCAAGTTTCTTATGCATATGAGAAGAGCCAAATATGACGGTTTGTGATTTTGTAGGATTTAAATTGAATCCGTTTCTCATTGACCATTTGACTACAGATGAGAGTTCATTATTTAATTTATTTATTAGCATTTCTACCTGTGATGGTTTCCCGAAGATATAATTTGCAGGTCATCCGCGTACATATGACTACATTCTGTAAGTTCGCTTGATAGGTCATTCATGTAAATTAAGAAGAACAGTTGTCCTAACACGGATTCCTTAGAAACTCCTCGGTGGAGAGGTTTTGGATTGGAGTGCAGATCGTCAACTACTACAATTTTTTGCCTATTGTAGAAATAGCTTGCAATCCAAGAGATTGTGGAATCAGAAAAACTTAGATTTTTGCATTTCGCTATTAGGATGTCGTAATCTACAGAGCCGGATGCTTTATAAAAATCTAAAAGTGCTAGTACAGTCACGAGGCCATCATCTAGCGCTTTTCTTATGTCTTCAGTTTCTTTCAATAAAGCTGTTTGTGTGCTTCTACCTCCTCTACAGCCAGATTGAAAGTTATCAAGCAGATCTGAGTCAGTTACGTGTTTTACAATCTGTTTTCGAACATTTTTTTTCCTTTAGACACTGTCGGCAATATGCTAATTGGGCGATAATTGCAAGACGCCGAGGTCAGTTCAGATTTTGGCAGGAGGAGAACACGTGCAAGCTTCCACGTTCGAAGAAAGGTTCTCATTGTTAACGAGAAATTAATTAAATGCGTGAGTGCCGAATGGACAAATGGTAAAACAAATTTCAATTGTTTGGCTGTGATACCATCAGAGCCATTTACATTTGATTTTAGTGAAAGAACAATCTTACTAACTTCGTAATGATCTACGTAATGGGAATAAAATGTATCCCTGATAGTTTGCAAGACTGTCGAAGAGATCTCCAGGATTTCTCTACAACAGAATCTACGTGACTTTTCCAGCTTAATTTCCAATCGAAATGGATTCCTAGGTACTTGCATGAAAAAATTCTCGGAATAATGTCATTATTTAAATGGTAATTTTTTTCTCTGTAATTAAGACCTCTGCCAAAAGGGATGGTTTTGCTTTTAGAGCTATTTATGGCCATTCTATTATTTTCCGCCCAATAATATAACGCATTAAGATCCTGTTGCAGCATTTCTTTATCTTATTTCAAATTCATACTACGATATATTATGCAATCGTCTGCAAATAGCCGAACATTTGAGATTAAGTGCGCTGGCAGATCGTTGACGAACGCTAGAAATAGGTCTTACTACATTCCCCAGCGGTATTCCTGACGTAACGCTTGCTCCGGAAGATAACTCTTGCCCTATTCAAACTTTCTGTTTTGTGTCTCGCAGAAACTTTCTAATCCACGCCACCACACGGAAATCGAAGCCTGAATTCATTAATTTCTGCTCAAGCCGATTTTGGGGAATCGTGGGATCGACAGGACGCGTGCGATCTTTCTTTCCTGATGCTTGTCCCCACCTCTTCCCTCGCACACACGCACACACACACACACACACACACACACACACACACACACACATGCACTACACTACCACACATTGCGGGATACTAGTTGTTATCTTACAGCTATTGTCGATTGAGGCGGTGCCGCGCAAAATGAGATACCCGGAGGGAGAAACCACAGAATAATAAGGGGAGAAACCCAGCAAGCACACGTGAAAGTCGGTTCCGGGCTGCACGAGAGGAAGTTCGCCACCTGCCGACATACATCACACGCTACGCTGACCGGTCTAATGGCACTAGTTGTTAATGCACCCGGAAACAACATAATCACTCAACGAATCAGATAGCAAACGAGTCAATCTCCTGAGCTTCACACGTCGCATCGCCTCGTAGACGCACGCAAGCATTGTATGCGCCTCAGCTTCTCTGAGAGTGAAAGACGATTCATTCCTTTTGCTTTGTAACGCTTTGACATGATATTCGTCTCTACATCATTTGTGTATATTTTTGGTAACAACTGAAGGTATAGGAGCCCCATAACGGTGACGTGTTTTTCACATATCCAAATTAAAAATCTTAGAATTCCGCCAAAAGCAAACTTTATTATCAAGCTGATGAACCAAAGCGTTAACTGAACTACAGAACGTATAGTACATATAGAAGCAAGAATTACTTTTAAGTGTACAAACAGTGACATGTGAGTATTTACAAAAACCTTGTTTTCATTCTGGCATACAAAAAATGTAAAGTTGAAGATTTTTACTGGTGAATTGATCCCTTTTACTATTCCATTTCATTTATTGTACGCCCAGTGAATTTTCTGTAACCCAAGACGACATGTTAAGTTAGGTTACGCTCTACTTTGACTAGTGTTCATTTTATATTCATCTCTCTTTGAAATGAATTCGTGTTGCTTCCTCTTCTGTAAAAATCTCCGTAAGAAGTATTTTAATATGGAATTCTACGACTTATTAAAGACCAAACCAATAAGAACTGTTGGCATATTACGCGATGTATTCTAAAAAGCGAATACAATTTGGAATTTTACCCAGTAGTAATTGCCAACTCGTGCCTCAAACGGGCCGTCAAAGTGCCGTATCTTTGCCATCAATTTGAAGCCAAGTAGTTTACATTTCGAATACAACTCTCTGAACCACTTTTGATTCTGTTGGGAAAGATATTTCCTGACACTCTTATCAATTTTCAGACACGCTGCGAGAAACAAACGCAAAGCAGTCTCAAACAGGTTTTTAATTAAACTGAGCAAATTACGCGGAAAAGAATTAAGTCAACATGCTCACGCGATGCCTGTAAACGCTGAAGATTGAAAACCTTTTGATCAGTCTCTGTAAACAAGGTAGAGAAATAAAAAGTACTGAGAAATTAAATTTAGTAATTACGGTGAGTGAGGTGCTCATCAGAACAGAAGCGAGGAGGCGGATACGGGCTGGTGTACGATGTGATGCGCTGGAACGTAGAAGAATGGAGGATAGCGAAGTTGAAGACGAAGGGGAAGAGAAGAAGAGATGTAGAGAGGAGTGGAGTGAAATGGAGAGGAGCGAGGGGAGAGACATGGTGGGGAGAGGGAAGGCAAAGAAGAAAAAAGGGAAGTGTGAGACAAGGGAAGGGAGAGATAAGAGAAGGGAGAGACAAGGGAAGGGAGAGAGAAGCGAGGAGAGAAAAGTGTGGGGAAGGGAGAGGTAGAGGGGCGGTAGATAAGAACGCGATGAGGGATGGAAGGTTCAGTAAGGGGAGAAAGGAAGTAAAAGCTGGATATATTAACGATATCTAAGAGGACGGCCCAGAAGCCATTTTCTCAGCCGCCACTTATACCGACGTCCGAATTTTCTCTCTTCTCTTTATTAGTGCTAAAGTGTCTGGTAGTTACCATGTCAACAGATAAACAATATGTCCCGTAACCTCTGATGATCCCATCTCGCACGAGTGAGCGGTAGATAGGATACCCGAGGTGGTGAGCTCCTCTGTATTCACGTCTCATGCGCTGCAGATAAGAGGAGTAGCGAAAAGGATTCCTCGAGTCGAACCCCGGACAGCCGTCCTAGCTCAAAGCTTCAGGGCTGCAGGGAGTGGGTGAGGAAGGGGTCGAGAATATGACGGGGAGAGGGCCCCCTTAAGAGACCTTGGCGCAGAGCCAACTGGGGCGTCGCCGCCAACAAGGAGACGAGAGCCGAGGAACGAGAGCTTTAAGCAAGTCTTGTATTTAATTCAATAAACAGCGTACTTTGGGCGCCTTAGTCACATATCCTCAGAGCGACATTTTTCCTTCTTCCTGGGGAAGGAAGGAGAGAAAAGACGATCACCAGGTGAGCTCTATAGCAGTTTTGATTCATGCCACGAAAAACAATGATTCATTCATTCACCAAATTGTTTCTGTACTATTTGCCTAATTTACCTATTTAATCGTTGTAGTATCACCAAAGCCATGAAAAAATAGGAAATTTTATGTGGATTCATATTGCTTCTTAATGAGTAAACGTCGTGTCTCGTGATGAAACTATCAGAAAATTGTTTCTGTGATATCCCCTCTACTGCGCCGCTAGTAGTACGCAGCGGTAGCGTGGAGGCCAACACGAGTCCCGGTTCACAGTTCACGCCATGCCTCCAGCATATGGATACACTCCGTCGACTTCTGGCCGGGCTCCTGCTGTGGTCTCCACCTTCGATAGCCCTGGCGAACTTGCCTTTGACACTGCTTCCTGTACATCCCAGTTTATACTATGTATTGGAGTAACAGGTGTGTTCCCAAAATGGTTTACTTTATACATATTGTATTTAAAATATAATTGTTCTATCGTAAAATGAATATCACCGACCATAAGCAGCTTTAATGACCAATATTAGTTTTCACTAAATTATATTTTAAAATTTCAATTATAACTCTTTGGTTTGTAACTAAATGTTTTTGACCATTCATGTAAAGCAGTAAATGATACTTTCCCAATAGCAGTAAAGTAGCAATGCTTTTGCTTCACAGAACTCTGTCCGGTCGATGAAAACGAAAGAGTTTGCAAAGTCGCTTTGAATTTGGGAAATGAAAGGGAGAAGTATAATCAAAAGTTCCTTCCAGACAGCAATTTTCAAATGGAATGTTGGAACAGGGTATTAATGAAAGGTATATGCAGCACATCAAAGCCGTTAATTTGAAGCTAGGGAAAAGTAAGCCAGCAAGAAAGAACTTCTTCTGGGAACTATCATAGAATTAATGATTACCCTTAATATTAGAGTCTCTACAGAAATTTTGTAGAGAGAAATACTAAAAAAAAAATCGAATAATTTCTGCATCCGGCAATCGCGAACGAAGAGCACTCTTAATGAGTGCCCGAATCGCAAAAACCCAAGAGTTCCTGTAACTGTCACCATCTAATGGGAAGCATTGGCGAGGTAACAAGGTTTTGCCGCACGCCCAGTAGATTATTGATTTTTCCAGGCACTATGGTCATTAATCCCGTGAGTGGAGTGAAGGATATATCGTGTGAGAAGGCGGTGTTCCTCATCCTCTGGATAGTGAGATACGACGCCAATCTACCCATCAGATCACAGGGAGGGTTCCCTACCTTCCCAAGAAAATATTCAGCGCGTTCCGTGACCCGTTTGTTAGGGTACTGCTTCGATATTCGCCATAGATCGTAGAAACGACAGAATTCTCAGCCGGCCGATAGAATTCTTCACCAAATAGTGACTGAATTCGGCCTAGATGTTGAAAATCCTACTACCGCCGGCGCTCGAACCTTAGAACCTCCCGGTCAGAGGCACTGCAGTGACATCAATTCATGCCCTAAAACAGCTTTGCCGGCCTGGCGCTTAAACACAACCGATTGGTGGCAGAATAACACATCGGGTGGTTATATCCAAATTTGCGGGTTAAAACCCGATCGAAGGCAATGAATGTTTAAGGGCAAAAAATCCTTTGTACGCCTTCCTTCGGAGAGAAAGAAAAAGCCGGCCTCCCCATGGTGTAGATTTCCTGTATGTACAAGAACCGGAAGCCTAAAAGAAACCTATGAGATGAATTAAAATCGCTTGTTTCGTCGGCAGAGTCAGTCCTTCTTTCTTCTCTAGATGGTGAAATGAGCGTAGAACAACATTCGAGGTCAAACGGAAGAGCAGGCATGATGGCCTGAGTCTCCGATGTAAAATTAGGCTTCAGTTAATGTCATTTAATTGAATTATCGCAATAGAAACGCAACGAATTGAGGTTGAGACTTGAATGTTCTTGTACTGCATCACGGTTTTCCCTATTGTTGTTCAGAGGAGAACAATGTCTCAACGGCGCAAAAGGATAATCCCCTAGGTACAGAAGGGGGTTTGCTTTCTGAACCACCAGGGTCGACAGCTTGACCTTTGAATGCGAAGTAGTCACCCTACCTGAGTGAACATTAGTGTTTTGAAAGAGGAAAATGTTTTTATTTAACATTAGCAATTTTATCCGTTTACCAGCCAACTATAGGGGTTGTGAATTAAGAAATACATAAGAGAATGATAGTAGTGTTTTGAAAACAAAATTATTTTTATGAAAGAGAAACAAACCTTCTAATCGTTCAAAGACAAAATTAGGAAGTGGAATCAGATCAAATATTTTAGCGAAATATAGCAAAACCTATATTTTTTAAAACTTGTTTCTAATTCCCAGAAACAAAAAGCTTCCTTTCCACTGACTTATATTTAGGCACAACTGATTGTGGCACAGAAAATTCGTAGCTCATTCATTTTTTCAGATAGAAATATTTTTTTAATATGCCATGACATAGTTTTGGCGTGGCTTGGCGTGTCGTATTCGAAATCACGCATAAATGTCTGTCAAAATGTGTTGTCCTGACCAGGCTCAATCGTAATAGTTCGGGTTGACTCTGCACCACTTTGACCCGGAAGACCTCGGTTTTCACTCCTGCTGGTGGTGAAATGTGGAAACTAGCCAAACAGCAAAATCGAACTTAACCACTGTCAAGAGGAGAATTCCAGCCGTCTACTGGTCGGGGTGGTGCCAGTTTACTGCTCTAGGTTATAACTGTCGAATGTCGGAGTAGTAATTAAACAAACGGTAAATGGACAACGCGCAATACTTCCTTGATACTTCCGTGATATCTTATTCGTGCGCTATAATGCAATTCGGCAAACCAGTCGGGCGAGACACCGGCTGAGCCAGTGTCCCGCTGGGAGGGAGTAATGTGGAAGGAACAAGACCACAAACCGACATTGGTGCCGGATCAGAAAATTCTAGCGCGTGAAGATGTCCTCCCCCTCCAGTGATATAACAAGCACTACGCTTACGGGAATGACAGTCCACTCGTCTGAAAACATCGGTAAATTAAAACAATTGTATACTCAAGGCATTTCACTGCAATGTACGCAAAGCGCACAATTTGTATGTGTAATGAAACCATCACGAAATTCCTTGTAACTTAATCGAAGGCCGTTCGACCTTCGTGGAGCTCTGCGCGAGGGGCCCAAAGGGGAAATTCTTTTCCGTTTCCGCACAGTTGCAGGAAGAGGGCGATTGAGAGTTCCACTGCTTCGCCAGCGACTCGGCCGTTACATCGCTCGATAATGACCCTCGCAGCCTAAGACAGCGACGCGGCGGCCCATAATGGCGATTGCCTCCTAAAAGAGAACGCGTTCTCTTTCTGAGAATGTATCCTCATGATCCTCCTTCCATAACTTCTCTAAGGAACATATTGTCTACATCACTAATTTCGAATATACGTGGAAAATGACAAAAAACTAAGTACCGCGTATGTGAGTAGTGACAATGTGAGTAGAGTTGTCAATGTTTTCGTTAGATATCCAGAAAGACTGGAAAAACACAAAAATAAAGACTCAGTTTCGATTTTGAATGAAAAATCCAATTATTTGATTACAATAAGTCGCATAATTTTTCACATCTGATATTACGACTATACTTTCTTACTCAATGGACCTCTGCTGACGCTGCTTCTGCCGCCTGTGCTGCTAAAGCTGCTGTCATGCGACGAGGGAGAAAGCAGCTTCCGGTTTTCAGAACAGCCAACTTTCTGCTGCAAAACCTAATTTTTTACGTACTCGTCAGCAACATTTTTGCTGCTGCAGACCACTGATTATTATTTTACAAACCAATTGTAGGAAGGGGCATTATGAGCGAATCAGATGATTCGACCATCAGACAATTTGATGACAACAGAAACTTCACTTCCACTAAGCTGTGCAGCGATATTAAATTTCATTTATTCTTATACTAATACGTATTGTGTATGAGAATACAAACGTCGGAAGCATTTTATGCGATCTTACGTGAGGGCATAAAAAATTATAAACGTTCATACAGATATCACAAACAGTTGTGGCAATAATAGTAAACTGGTATTTGCTCTCAAGTATTAACTATTACAAGCATATAAAAGCATTTAAGTCGTGTCTAATAAGTATTCAAACTATAAATTAAATCCATCGGTATGGCCGAAAAGGCAGTCGACAAACGACAAATTTTATTATATTTGATAGCTAATGTAATATGCTGATTATAATGCGTTTATGTCATGGAAATGTCTGTTCAATGAAATCAAACATAAAATGAAAGATATAGATCATCACTTAGAGTTCCGGAAGTACTTCGTTTTTGAAATCCAGCCATGTTTACATACACAAATTTGACGCCGAGAATCAACATCGCTTTGGGTCTCTCACAAACATGTGTACGGGACAGCTATTAGCGCCATTTTGCGGGTAGTATGACTCGACCAGGTCAGAGTCAGAGTCAGACCAGTGAGAGTCAGAGACAAGTGGAAGGCAACTACCGAAGAGTCTGTGGCAA
Organism: Gryllus longicercus; assembly: GCA_038098605.1. Lineage (NCBI taxonomy): Eukaryota > Metazoa > Arthropoda > Insecta > Orthoptera > Gryllidae > Gryllus > Gryllus longicercus. The sequence continues at coordinate 4,016,869 of JAZDUA010000007.1, forward strand.
AGAGAAAGATAATGTAATTGTTGGGTTTCAAGTTTGTATTTGTTTTGTTTTTGGAACATACTTAATGTGAAAATACGTTCAGAGTAAAGATCAAGCGAGAGGCTGAGACAAGTGTAAGACATTGACGGAAGAGATTGACGCAAAGAGAAATTGTGTGTGTGTGTGTGTGTGTAAAATTGTGTAATGATGTGTTGCGTTCATTTCTTTGTGTAACATTATGTAGTTATGTGTTGTGTTCATTTTTCGTGTAAAATTGAACTTGTGTTATTTTATTTTGTGTAAAAGCAATTTCATTTGATAAACAAGAAAGCCAACTTTTCATTCTGCTAATGCAGGAGGCTTTTGACCTTAAAGGGGTTTTGCAGGATCAATAAATAAATGACTCGTTTCACATTTGTGGTGATTCGGCATGGAATTCTAGAAAACATAATGTAGCACTTACAATGAGTATTTCAAGCGCATTTTCACTCAATTTACGGAAAAATACTTCAATAATAGACTAATTTCCAAACAGCATAAGAGCGAAAATGAATCAACTCTCGAAAAAGAGTTCACTCCAATCATCTCCTGACAACATACAATCTCCATTTTAGTCTTCCAGTTGGAAAAAATCAAGATGCATATATTTTCAGTATTTTTAAAAACTTTCAATAATTTTCTCGACAAAATAGGACAACTTACGAGAAATACAGCTGATAATGCTGAATTTCCTTTGTCCTTATTACTGTTTCATGCCAAACAGACCACAATAATGAGTCTCTAGAAATGTTCCATAAAAGAGCTGAAATGAAAAATCAAAAATTCTATAGAGAGTTTTCAAACTGCAAGTTTAGCACGCCGTGCGTGACACACAAATTTTCGTTACTGCTGTCGTTGTGCGAATTGTGTATTACGAATATATCACAATTGTATGTAAAATAGTGTATGTGTAAATGGGATGGCCCCAGAATCATTTATTTATCAAACACGTATATCTATGTTGGCTAGATACTAGTGACAAATCACGAAATGATTTTCTCTCGAACCAACCCCTCGCCTCTGAGTGATTTGTGCGCTTGTCACCGCCGCCTCCCTCGTTCGGGGAAGTTGCTTCGAGGACATCGCAGCAAGCAACTTCGCAAACTGCAGCTCGTCCCAGCACTGCCCTGGCGGTCTCCCGAAGCCCTGCGCCTCGTATCGGAGGGTCTTCTGCCCCTGCGCCCACCGTTTCCACTCCCGCCACCTGCACATACGCACAACTCGCGTAGAGTCTTAGGAGACACCTGCGGCGAAAGACGAAGCCTCCCTCGAACAAGTGATTATGATCGCTTATGAATTCCGCAGTTGCACCCGACTTGCATGAGCGAGGTCTGGTAGGTTGGCGAGGAGTGGAGGTGATATGAAGTAAGGAGAAGGGAGATGAAATAAGGTGAAAGGAGGTGATATGAGGTTGAAATGAGTTGATCTGAAGAAAGATTAGGTCGTGCCGCGCTTTAGGAGCCGTGACCAGAGGATTTATTTGCTGTGAAAGACGAAACCTCACCCGTAAGACAGACGACGCTCGCTTTATGAATTACGAAGTTCCAAGCAACGCTCCTGAGAGGGACGAGGGGAGGGATGTGTGAGAGAGATCGTACCGTGTGCAACAAAGGAGTCGAGTCGAATTACACGGGGGAAAATGTGCAGTATTGCATCGTAATATCTTACTTCTGCCCTTTTCAATAGATCCTAGAAAATGTAAATAGCGCAACACTTTCTGAACCCACATCCTTGTGATCTTTGTGTATCTCCTTTTCCACATTCAATTTTTTAGTTAAAATAAGGTTCTAATGTAGTCATACTTATGAAAGTTTCGCCTCGCCTTATTTTGAGTATTCTTTTAATAATATTCCTTGATTTCACAACCCCACAATTTACTTCTTTGAGGAAGTATCGAAACACTGCGGCAAAAACGGTGATTTTGTTTACAGAAAGCTCATACTGTGAAAACCCTGATTCCAAAAAGTGGACAAATCATTATCCAAATGTAATAAGTTACTTCGTGTAACACGTTGAATAGTCCGAATTCACGTTTTGTGGGACTTTCACACCGAAAAATTGTTTTAGGATAAAACGTCTGTCCGTCTCCTAGTGTGAAGAACTTTAGTGGCCAAACTGTAGATAGTATTTGCCCAAAAATATAGATTGTTTAATCTGACTGATGTCACAGCTCCTTGAATTTAAAACAGATATTTTGAAACATGACGTTTCAACAACGCTTTCAAACTTTTCTCAAAAGTGTCTCCAAACTTTTTTTCTTTAAATTCTTCTTTCTTAAAATATACTAAATGGCACCTATAAAGTGTTTCATAAGTATAACTCAAGTGCTTCAAACATTTTCTTATCAAGATTTTCGAAAGCTCAAAATTTTTCTCTGAAAATTAGCTCAAAATTGTACATTTTAAGTACGCTTCAAAGATGTTTTTTGAAAAATAGCTCCAAATGTTTCAATGAAAATCTGCCTGTTGGGCCAGGCTTTACTTCTCTACAATATTCTTAATGTTCTTCCTTACAATATTTTCAACGTTTTCTATTTTAATTCTACTATTAGGGGGCCGGAAAACTGATAATACGTAAAAAATATATATATTTTAAGCGCCGATTGAAATCAACTGAGAAGAATGGGGCAATACCAAAAGCTAGCCCAGATTAAAAAGTTTAGAAAGAGACTAGTACGAGAAAGTTTACACTATGCTGCTGCACCACTATTTCTTTGTAATTCATCGTCGTACTCAACGGTAAGTTCTTTGCATTTTATTCAAAAGGCACGATTACATTTTAGGGCCACAACGTCCATCTCTACGCAGAGTAGTGCCTCACCTGGCCGCCAACAAAGACATCTGATATAACACACACACATACATACATACATACATACATACACACACACGCACAGTTGTAGAGATGCGAACTCGTATGGAATGGCGCTTCGCTCATCCCGCCTCCACACAGTCTGCCAACGCCCGTTAGCGCTCCCGCGCGCCCCGGTTCCCCTCGCCGCATCCTCGCACACGACCACGCCCACCGCCTCTGCGCGCCCCGCCCCCCTGGGGACGGAAGCCCCCACTGCGCCCGGCGGAGCCCAAGAACAAAGCGGCGGCTCCGACGCGAAGCGACGCTGCGGACCGGAAAAAGTGCTGTCCTCAAAGGACGTCGCGTCGGGGCGCGCATTCCGGGGCAAGGAACGCGGACGGCGCGGAAGGAAGATCCAGGCGAGGAATCACTGGAGGATGTGAACCAACCGATGATATGGGAAGGGTCTCAAAGAACCGGGCTCCGTGGCGCATATACAGACTCCCTTCACGCTTTCGAGATATTTTAATTTCCATGAATATTTTGGATTATACCCCTTGACATTTTGAAGTTTTTCTGAAAATGGTTTAAAATGTTTCTCTTTTCCTAGAATGGAACAATGTGCATTGACAATTATTGTATACTTATGATTTTCATTAAAACTTCTGACATTTTGAAAATTGCAATATCTTTATACTCAAAACACTAATAGTTTTCGTTTTAAAAAATTGAGCGTTAAATTTAATAAAATTTCATGACTTTTACTTTAAATGAAAAGTATGGGCCCCAGAAGTGTTATGACTAGCTATCATTAGTCGGTATTGTAGTCTAAATACCTAATGTTGATAAAATCGTAAAATTATTTGAATGAACGCTTATCTGCCGTCATTTGGTTATTATTTCATTGTTGAGTTGTAATCTCGTGAAAGTAGTCATGTCTTCATTAAGCTCACATATGAGTGCAAGTTTATAATTAGCGAAGGGAAAATTACACATTACAAAAGGGAGTTTTGTAAGTTCGAAAATTTATATTAATGCTCAGATTAGTGAGCCCATACAAACGGAATGGCCAGCAACCGTCCGACATAAGTGTCGCAATTTTCGCAAAGAAATCTCAGTTGTTATCATATGTGGTTCATTTCGTTTTTAAGGTAAGAAATGCAGTTTTTTGCCAGAATTTCCTACAACACACATGAGCAGATCTTGGTAATCATAAAACATTTGAATTTCATTTTAAGAAACATGTTTAACTCTGTGTTAAAATTAATAGTCATTGTATGGCTCCTTGATGATGATTGGTTACTAGTGATTCCAGGCGTGTCAACAGCTAAGGTCATTCCCGTAAGCTTAGTACGTGTTTTTGGTCGTAAGGTGGCGATGTGCTTGCCCCACTGAATGTCGATATCCAGCGACGACCTTCCTTTCAGCTAGAGGGGTTTTCCCCAAACAAATATCCCCACGGGCAGGGACCCGCCCCAGTCGAGACAAGCTCTAAGCTCCCGACCGGTCTCATAGCCACCCTGGTAGTGTAGTGCATGAACGTGTAAGTGTATATAAGAGGTAGGATAGGACAAGGAGTTTGAGGGAAAGTTTGCGCGCGGTCCGTGTCCCGTTTGGTAGGGTACAGCTCCGTCATTCGCTTGGTATTGATCGGAGAAACCTAAGAAAACTTCCGATCAGAGCAGCGGGCTGCTAGAATTCTTCTCCAGACAATGACTCAATTAACCTAGCTGACAAGGTAGTGTCGAAAATCCTGCCACCATCGGGATTCGAACCCAAGGGCCTTCCGGTATGAGGCACAGCAGTGATGCAGTGATTAGTTGATGCCCTGAGCCTCCTCTCCTGGTGTATTGTTCCAGAATGGGTAAATATCCATCATAGGGAGTTTCCTATTTTCTATGTAGAACATTTAAAACTTTTCTACAATTGTTCCTTTAGTTCAATGTGATCGCAAGGTTTAAGCTAGTTCGAATGTATTTTTGAATCTGACCTGCACCTCCAAATTACATCCAGAGATTAATGTTTTAGTACCCCTCAATTCAATGGCATCTCGTAGAATGCGAGAAACTCACAAAAATGTAAAAAATATGAAATGGCGCTCTCTGGACAGCTAAGCACTATTCTAGTGATTTTCAAATGCATCCAAGTGCTGGTTGCATTGTGTTGGCGTTTGGAGGCAGAAAAGCTAAATCTCATTTATTGTTCTTAGGTTCATAAATTGCACACAACTGTTGATGATAAACATGATTGAATAAATTACGAAAAACTAATGTGAATAGGTGTAAATGTGCATTCCACACATTTCGTTTTTGGTGTATATCGTTGTTGCTCGAAATTTTAGTACGTATTTCATCTATTATTATTCATCCACGTCATTATTCATCCATATTGCTTTTTGTAGATTGTATGTTTTCTGTATAACTTCAATTAATTGTATAACTTAACGTGATGTAATGCACTTTTCTTTTAAAACAAGCCTGAGTAATTGTTGAGTAACAACACTCAGAGGAGGAAACGTTTAGATATTCCATCGCATTCCATCTAGTTTACTACGTATTTCATCTAGTTTCAGATGGTTTTGAAAATATTAGACTAAGTTGTGAAGATTTCAAAATTGGGAATCGAAAAATTAAAAAATTAATGCAACTCGGTAATTGTTATTGCATTATCGTAGAATTTCTCTGAACAAATTTGGTTCTATATTAAATAATACACAATCCACAAACAACAAATATTTGATACCTCGACCTCCTTTCTCTTCGGCGCGGCTCGACGGCAAGGCTGTTGTCCGAGCGAGGGCTCCTTCTCTTTAACGCTTTTGGGTTTTGTGCAGGAGGGACAAAGGAAGCCAGTAGATCTCGCGTTTAATCTATCATTAAGGCCTCTTTTGTGACTCCGTCAACAAAGAGAAGAGTTGCAAGAGCCATGCAGACGGGCAATGGGCAAGGGCGAAAACGACCATGTACGATGGATGGGGTGAAGGCCGGAAGGTGCGGCAAAAGGGTGATGGGCTGAGATGAAGGGCGATGGTGAAAGGTGGAAGGCGGAGTTAAAGGGCCAGACTAAAATGTAATGAGTGAGGACGAAGGAGGTGTCCTAGAGGAGAGTTGAAGGGTTGATATGTAGGTACGAGGCAAAAGTCAGAGGAGCAAGGCCGCAAAGGGGAAAGGGCGGGGCGAAGGCCGTGACTAAGGCCGCGCGGTGAGGGGGGGGGCGGGGGCGAAAGAGGGCGTGGGGAGCAAAGGGTGGTGGGAAGGGCGAGCTCACAGTGCAAAAGTAGCAATGGCTAAAGTGCAACTTCTGTGCTACTGCTGCTTCCAAGAAAGAAACATTTTCACTGCCGTTAGTCGTAGTTTATCGGATTTATCAGAGAGTCGATAAACTTTCAAGAGCAACACAAGTCATTTGAGAACTCTCAAGATTACTTCGTAGTTTTAATCGTGGGTCTTCACAGGTTCCTTTAGATGTAGAAGAGGTTTGGCTTAAAGAGACATACTTGTCCTACTTTCCACCATCAGATCGGATTGTGTTCGACAATTGGTTTTTAGACGCCATCTCAACACAGAGTAATCCAATTATATTACCAAAACTGCAGAAGATAGTTTTCATCAGAGGTCAATACTGTTTCATCTCACAAATCACGTTTATGAAATTCGCTTCTGATTATTTCAGGATATTTTAACCTACGGTTTAAAGATATCTTGTGAGGATAAAGACAGTGGCAATGTCTGGGGTGAGAATAGGTGCATTTCCCTGAGAATTTCTAATCTAAATTAGAGATTCTGTAAATGAAACAATGTTGGGAAACATGTGAGAATATGTTTGGGAATCTAAGAGAATTTTTAGGGTTCTACATCTTGTTATTTTACTCTTCGCTGGTTATATATCAATTTAATTCGAAATGAAAGTGTTTTGATATAGTTTAAAATAATGCAATCATTTTTACTTCCACACGCAATTCTCAAACTTCAACTTCATGTTTTCTACTCTTTTGTTCCTGATAACATCAGGCAAAAGGGAGCGCCAGCGCCTGCTCATTTGAATGGCGTCATGAAAGTGAGGGGCAAGCACTTCAATTGCCAGTCGCCCCTCACATTACATTCACCACTAAATTATACGTCACCCTTACTCACCAGAAAAAAGGAATATGTGGTTTCCGACCCAAATAGCAGTTGTGGAGACCTCCGCTCAGGAAGCCAATCGTAAGAATTCCAAAATCGTGGCCAAGGAGCGGTGCAATTACGCAAATGAGATAAAAGTAGAGAAAAGCAGGGAAAATCAATTTGAAACCAAGAATTTATGCGCTTCCAAATGGTATTCACGATTAAAGAACTCAATGAATATTAATATTGTTGCAAATACGAGTTTTAAATGAGACAGTTTCAAAATAGAAGTTAGAAATGCTTTGAAAATGAATCAAGTTGTCTCCACTGCAATATTAATGTAAAACAAAATATTAATTACCTTTTAAAATTACAGCCATCAAAAAGTGTAATGATCTACGTAGAACCACAGTGAGATAAATGAGATCTATAAAAAAGATCTATGAGATAAATTTTAATATATGTAAATTAAAATAATAACGTTTAAGTATTATTAATTAAAAACCTCTTACGAAGTTTTGATCATTTTTAGTCAAACATTGTTCAGATGAAAATAACATACGAACTACAACTATTGCCATAGAACATTCATGAGTTGTTCATAATGTATAAATTTAATTGCATTATTCAAATACATTTCTCAGTTTTGTGACGGCACTTTTACTGTTTTAGAACATTAATGATACTTTATTTAAAATTATTTTCAAATCCAGTTCATTATGATTGATATTTCTAAAGCGAATCTAATAAAAAAGGTTTTTTCTGACATCAAAAAATCGTAGTTAAAATGCGATTAAGTTAAAAGTATATCCTTTGTTTCAGGCGTCTTATGTTTTGAGCTAGAGTAACACTTCATTTTTTTAAATGTATTTGTGAGGCTTTACCACGCAAAACGTGTTCGTCGTGTGCGGGAAAGTCAGAAAGAGTGGAAAGAGTGGCAAGGAGAAGGTCAAAGAGGGAGCGGCTGCTGAGAGCTCCATTCAGCTCAGAAACCTCAACTTGTTTCTTTTCGCCTCTTCGCCGCTCTCGAGTTGTCTTAATGCAACGCTGAAAGGCATTTACAAATTGGACGTCATTACGAATTCCATATGGCGAGAAGACTCAATAAACATTAAAGAGCCACCTTTCAATATAAGGAATCCAACGAAGAAACGAACGTCATTTGCAAATATTCAGAATGAATACATTCATTTCCACTAAACAAATATGTAAATTCACGCCGCACGTTATATTTAGGTACCTATTCAATTAATTAATGAAATATTTACTAGTACATGATAAATATTTTTATTATATAACCCTTAATCCACTGTATATTGCTTCTGAACATTGAGGTAAATAATAGTAATTAACGAAAAGAATTGACAAAGAGGGATATAATTGCATGAGTGGTATCGTTAGGAAAACAAGCGACGATAAGAGCGAGTTTCCTTATTTACCATGAATACAATTATACCCCTTTATTCTCATGTTACATTCAATATCTTTTCGTTTCCATTTAAGAACAATTTAAATTTTGAGAAATTTAAGCATATCTTTACCATTCAAGGCATACATTTGATGTCATATTACTTCTGAAAAATACCAATTTTAATAGGCCTTGCATGTGTTTCCTTGCAAGAAATGTGTGCAAATGTGAGATATTAAACATATCCCAAGTAAAATATTAGAAGAAGCTGACAAAGTTATGAAAATGTTCTTCCCACGAAAAATTAGTACAGGTTTGAGAGAAAATAAATGTACCGGTATTGGGAAGTAAAAAAAATAGTCACTTCTGGCACAGTTTTGCTAGTGTATCTTTTTATAGCGGATAAACCCAACTGACGTTTATATTTTTACATTTGTAATGCTAACACCAAATGTTTTACTGTAAAACATTTAATGTATTCTTGTTAAATTGTTTATGTTGTTCTATTAGTCAGCTAGTTTAATGTTTATTTTGCCAATTTGGTTTTATTCATTCTTTGTTTATTTGTAGTTGAAATAAGTACGTAATCTGTGATATATATTTTTGTTCGTTTCATGGCTGACTGGAAATACCTCGGCCTATAGTGTCTTAATTAAACTATTGCCCTCTTCGCGCCCGCTCTCACACTCGTCCTCACCTACGCCATTACCTAGGGTTCTCCTCCTAATCTTTATGCTTTCTTTCACCCCGTCCACATTATCACCATCACCGTTACTTTCTCTTGCTCTTTCTAGCACTCTTGTACGCCAATGCTCTCACCATCGCAAAAGAGTACTCCATTTACACATTTGCCATCCTCGAAAGCAAGGTTTTATCAATTATGAAAGCTCAGTCGTCATTATTGTGTGCTGGATAAAATTTCGTTTTTCACTTCATTTTGCCAACGCTGATCTTTGACAGTCCAAATTGCAGAACGAGTTGCCTTCATCCCATAATGCCACATATCAGAGGAAGTTTTATAGTACAGGTATTGTAAAATTTAAATGGTTTAATCGATATTTTATTCAATTCCATTCAAATAAATTATGCAATTTGCTCTTTTTCTGAGTGGCACTTCTCTCGGAAACAAAAAATATTATATAATATTAATAAATTGTTAATATGTTCAACAAAGAGTTACAATGATCTACGTACTTCGCCAACAGGTATTGAAAAAAGTGAAGAAAATGAATGTATTCAAATAAGAGATATTTTATAACGAACTGTTTGTGATGCAATTTGTTGAAAATAACGCACGTGAATTGCCCTTCTCATCCTTCACACATTTCTCTTTCTGCTACCTCATTCCCCAGTTTGCGAGGGAGCACGTGGAATATGAGAATTCCAAAGACGATTTGCACCAACTCGTCCGCTTCCACCCTTGAAAAGTTCGAGAGTTTTGCCGCGACCGTGAAGTGCGGAGATGGAGGCGACGGCGACTAAATTGGCAAAGGGGATGGCAGCACGGGGATAGCGATAACGGATGCCCACCGTCACCTGCCACCAAATTTACAATTCTAACACTTCTCCTGTCCTCCTACACCTCCCCTCCTTCACACCGTCCTTCACAGCGCCGCCGTCTCACGCCCACCCTCGCCAATCCCCTCCACGCCTCGCTTCCCCTCGCCGACTCCGCTGCATATCTTCCCACCCGAACCCACCCGCTGACCCCATTTTTACTACGCCCCACTACGCCCCACTACACCCCACTACACCCCACTACACCCCACTACACCCCACTACACCCCACTACGCCCCACTACGCCCCGCCCCGCCCCGCCCCGCCCGCCCCGCCCGTCCCGTTCCGACTCGTCCCGCCCCGCCCTGTTATAAACTTCCACGCTCCATTCTCTCCCACCCCGCCTATACCCATGCAGTTCCGTCCCTCCGCCCCCTTTCGTCACAACGTCCGTACTTGCTCCCTCCACTCCATCCCGCATATACCACCCTTCCGACACCTGCCCCTTCCCCGTCTCTTTCCCGACCCCTTTCCCTCCCTTTTCTCATCCCATCCCCTGCCCTATCCCGTCCATTCCCTCCCCTTTGCATCCCCGACCCACCCCACCTCACCCCGTTCCATCTTGCTTCCCGTCTTTGCCTCCTTCTGCTCATCGTCCTTCCCCCCCTCCTGATCCGTTATCACCCTCCCTTGACCTTCCCGACATGCCTACCCCTCCGAGGCAACGCCCGCCACAGCCAGGCCACACCCGGTCAACCTTGCTGCGCCGGCATTCACGCCACCCCCTCTACGACCCGCTTCATTAAAATATGGTGTCGGCAAATTGAGTGGCTAAACGCGCGCCATTGAGGTGGCTAATTACCTCATTCCTCAGCGCAGCAGAAATCTTCCTCCAGGACGGAAGAAAGTTGGAGGTGCCATGGCGGGGCAGGTGCGAAAATGAACAAAGGGTAGACTCAGGGCTCCGTCGGCGGCGGCAGAAAGCTAGGAGAAGTTGTCGGAAGCCAATTTACATGGAAACTTTTGCGGCCACCCTTTCCCTGGACGGCAGAACGCAGGTCTCAGCTCCGACTTCTCCCTATACACAGTTTGGAGATGGAACTCCGAGTTCAGGGGTGTAAGTGCCGACGTTATTTGCAGATTTCTCAAGGGTGATGGTCCGCATGACGACCACAACATAAGAAGGATATCATCAATTCATTTAATAGGTCTACAAATGGAGTACACATATTAGGATCCTCAAGTATTATAATTTATTTATATCTCATCGTCATTGTTCCACTTGGAGCCAAGGTATCCGCGGATTTTCGAAGTGAGAGTACGATACGATTATGCGGCGACTTGCTACGCATTTATATCAGGGTACTGTATAAACAAAGTCATCCGACAATTATCGCTTTATTAAGGTATTCTCATCCGATAAGATTCTAAGATTGGGTAAATGAAACACAAAATTTTCTGTTTTTACATCCTATGTGTTTGAGTCAAAATATACTTGTAAGAAACATCTAACGTGAAGGCAGAATTGGTAACATCTCAATATCACAGAAAACCAAAGCCAAATCTTCCACTCATAATGGCTTTGTGAAGATGTATCAAAGGAATAATTGATCGCAGATAATTTCCATTAAACCATATTGCTCGTATAATATTATCGTGGGAAAATAACCCGCATTAAGTTTAAGAACCAGTGTTGAAAAAGAAACTTAAATTATAATTGTAAAGAAAGTATACAACGTATACACGATGAGACGGACACAGGGACGGACGGATCAAATCAACATACGATGTTAAAAATAAACCATTTCAGTATTTTGCATCCAGAAAAAGTGTATTTTCATCAATATTTTGAGGTATTTTTTACTGCTACCATTATTAAACTTTCTTTGGGCGAACAAAAAGTAAACACTATGTTGCATGATATTTAGAATTCGGAATTCTCGATCTCCGAGGCGCTCCTGGTAATCGAAGCTGAGTGTGCGCCTTAGGGGCGGCTGGGAAATTGTAATTTCCTCATTTAAATTCGGGTCCGCAGAGGCAGCCGCCTTGCTCAGCGGGCAAACATGCGGCGAACGATGCTGCAAAAAATATGAAGTTGCATGTGTATTGATCAGCCAGGGTTGTTAACGCACACCAACAGCTGCAGAACATAATTAACGCACACGTTACGTGAATGCTTACACGATACGTGAATGCATGATCCATGAGGCGCCAGAACGGTGGCAATTAATATTTTGGTACGAATATTGCACAATCGCCTAAACCAGGGTTGCTCAGATGCAAACATCTAGAGCCAAACTGCCCACAGTGGCCCTCTGCAGTTGCTTGTCGTATTTTTCGATCACAGTGCAGCCGAAATATCGGAAGCTCACTACCGGACGACTGCGAGCGTAATTGTCCGGCTTATTTCATCCGAAAAGCACCCGAATGTTGCACCCGTAATTTCACTTTTTTAAACGTCTACGCAAAGCACGTTCAAGACAATCTGCATGTGTAACAGATTGTCCTGTTATCATAGATGGCCTTGACTTTGCAACCGATTTCGAGGGAATGAAACAATAAACAGATCTTCGCTCGACACTCGGTCCGTATGCCGTTGAAAGAGGCCGTTCGGGTTCAATATGCCAATTTCTATTTACTAGCACGTGTTTGAACGATTCGGCCATATCGGATGCAAAAGTCCCTTGTCGGACGACCTACATTCCGGCCAAAATCGTCTCCAATGAGACCACCGCCTTAGATCCGATCGCCTCCGAGCGCCCCCTCTTCCCTCCCACCCTCTCCCGTTATGGGGCACTGGATTATGATGATAATGACGATGATGATGATGATGATGATAATGATGGTGGTGATGGTTTGAGGACGCTTCAACACATAAGGTCATTGGCACCCGTGCCGAATTATTTCAACAGCAATACGCACTCTAACAGTGCCAGACTAAAATATTTTTTAAATACAAAGTAAAACTGAAAATAAATGTGTTCAATTATTTTAAAAAAGGGGTTGGCAGAAAAGTGCCACATAAACACTTTAAAATTTCCAATTAAAAGCCAAATAACTATTATAATCCTCTTATCTCAGATAATGCTGGGCACTGGAGAAGGAGCCGTCCACATTGGTTGCTCCCAGATAAGCGCTATGCTAGGGTACGCCAAATAGGCCACCCTTATGAGCAGCCCTTGCCAAAAGAGAACGTACAGGCGTAACTAAACCACGAACTCAGTTTTTAAAAAATCTTCATGTTGATGAATACTTCATAAAGGAGAAATTCTTCCGATCCTTCAGCTGTCATCTCAACAATCTACACCCCTTTCGTAAGAATCCATCTCGACAGCAACATTGCACTCAGCATAAGAAAATATAGATAAAAAGAACAAAGAAACGTAGCATCTTAAGATATAAATATCTGAAATGTTTCTATTATAATGTTTCAACATCAGTCACACTATGAATACAATCAAGCAAAAAAAACTACATTATATAGCTCATTTCCCCCATACCACTCTCCAATAACGTAAAATAAGCGAGACATTTAAATTAATTTTGTTCAATTAAATTAAACAATTAAACAACTTTTGAACAATTAAATTTATTCGAAGAATTGTCACCTAGAACACTTTGAACAAATTTAATTATTACGATTCTCTTGTTACTCAGTAAGTAGGTCAGAATTTGGATTTCTTTACTATTTCAGAACATATATCCGAGCGTAATTGCCTCCGAAGAAGAAGATGGCAGGATGTTGACAACTATATTAATTATATACGCATTTCGACTGCGGATATTTAACTTAGTAAAAGAGGTTTCCTTAATTAGATTTCTTCTCTTTCAAATTGGATTTATCAAGAATGCAGGGTTTAAAAGGTAGAAATCAAGTTCATTCACGTCGCTCCAGGGTTTTGTTTACAATTCGAAAATCAATTTGTTTTATATAACCGCACGCATAAGGCATGCGGCACGCATAAGGCAAAGACTACTAATATCGTACAACGTTTTTCTTCCGCAGAAGAGGTATTTTCAGTTGGCATCATTCGCTGAGTGAAGGCATCTGCGTATGAGCGATTCCCTTTTGCTCGTCCCGGCTCGCCAAAGGGCTGCCTGCCTTGGACCTGTTGCTCGATCTAGAGCTTCCCGGAGGGAGTGAAAGACGAGCGGGGAAGGGTGGGCGGGAGGGGGTGCAGAAGTCGACGGGGACAGATCGCCTCTGCGCCGCGGGGCGCGGCGCGGGAAGGGCGCAGGGCGACAGCCACCAAGGGCCGATTAATATTCGAAATCACGGCCAAAGTATGGAGCCTCAAAAATATTGAAATATTAGGCATAAGTTATCAAACTGAATCAGAAAATAAACTATACAATATTCAATTAAAAATACGTAATAGTATCTTATTATATAAAATAAAGTAGCTTTACGTCCTGTGTAATATTTAATTTTATTTAATTTTTAATAAAATATAAAATGAAATATTTACGAAACTAGCTCAGAAAGGTATTCTCTTGCGTATTAATGTAATGGAGACCAACAAGGTGTTAGTTGACAGGGAGAGTGTGCGGTATTTTCGTTAAAGACACTTTTGGGCAAGCTGTATACATTATTTTGAGTAAGAATGCATGGAAACTTACAAGTACATATTTGTCCTATAATTCTCTATATGCGAGGAGGCAACCATGAAGATTCACGTCTCCCCAGACTTCCAAATGATGCACAAAAGTGTAGGGGGCAAACGGTTTTAACGCATTTGTATTGTTGCATCAGACATTTATAATTTAAGCTTATCTATTCAAGTCGATCAACATGATTATTACTTCACATTTAATCTCAACATTTCACACCTTTCCTGAACTCTTGTCGCGTCCATCTTTCTGTCGGATACAGTCAATTGCCAACACAGCAATAATTGCACTTTTCACACTCTTCAATTTACTAAACTACTATTCATCTAATGTCAATAACAACATTTTTCGAATAAGCACCATTTTCTTACCAAAGATCACTTCTATAACAGATGCTTCCCATTGTAACTGTACATTATTACATTACATAGTACATTACATAGTACATTACATAGTACATTACATAGTACATTACATAGTACAATCATTAGTTACAGTTGATGAGTTCACAGAGCGAAAAGTGCAAATGGCCATGTGAGGTCGTGAGTGGTGCAGAAGCAGAGGCAAGGGAGTCCCAGGACGTACGAGCGAACCATTTCTTCAACCCCTCACGCCTTCAGCCCCTCTCATGCGCACGCACGCAGCGGCCGCCTAGCACATGCCCCCGGCGTACTCCTTGGCTGAGGGGAGAGGCTTTGGCTCACGACAACGAACAAAAGTTCGCGGCGCATCGTTCTTCCAAGCCCTGCCCTTCCCAACCGTACCCTTGATATGCCGCTTCCAGTCGTCTTACTTCCTCACAGGCACCCTTTCTCTTGTCCGCCCTTGTCCCTCCGCCTTAGCAAACTTATTCGGTTCGGCGTCTGTCTCAGTGCGGCATTCATCTGCAGAATGCTCACACAGTAACGAAAAAACCGCATAGCGTTGGTATCAGCAACCTGTCCATCCCTCTCCCTTCCGCCCCGCCTCTTCCCGCTCGGCCTCGCCCTGTCTTGTTCTACTCTTCTTCGCTTTGCCCAACCCCCTCGTTGCTTATCTTCCCTTTTCCCCACATTCGAACCATCTTGCCCACCACTTCACCTTTCTGCCTCATCCCGCTCCACCTTGACTCACATTAGCTTCACCCTCGCCGCCCGACCTCACCACGCGCCGCCTTGCCCCATTCCAATCTTCAACGTCCCACTTGGCTCTCCCCGTCCCGATCCAGTCTTACCCCCATTCACTTCCGTCCCGCCCCGCCTCGTCCCGTCTCGTCTCGTCCCGTCCCTGCGTGTTCCCTACGATTATCTTCTTGCGACTCCAACAAAGCACAATTCTGCGCTCCGCTAGACAATGCTCACCTACCAGGCGATAACCCTGCATATCACGTGGCAATCACCGCCTCCCCCACCGCTTCTCTCTGCCTCACTCCGAGGTTTGGGCTAGCTTAAGATGACTCAGGGCATCAATTAATGTCACTGAAGTGCTTCTGACCGGGAGGTCCTAGTGTTCCACTCCCAACGGTGGTAGGATTTTCGACACTAACTTGTCAGCTAGGTCGAATTCTGCTGATGTCTTTATAATTCTAGCAGCCGGTTGCTCTGATCGGTAGTTTTCCTGGTTTCTCCGACCAACACCAAGCAAATGCTGGAGTAGTACCCTAACAAATGGGACACAAACCGCACGCGATATTTTCTTCCTCTTATTTGCCTTATCCTAACCTTACAACGACAAATTGGCGGTACACCAATGCGAACTTTCTCGTATTATTAGAAACGGGTACATAATATGGTGGCATTGCACCATTCATTACTTTCCAACATACTAATATTTCAGTAATCCCTTGAAAAACTTAAACGCTATAACTAAAACTATTCAAAAACTAATAAACAATTGCAAAGATAGAAGAAATTATTAAAGAGTTTTGTCTGCTCAAGCAAAAAAATATAAATTGGATATTTTAGTATCGTATTAACTTTTGTTCTAAAGAACCCCAAAATATCAGTTTGGGTGTGCAGTCGTCGCTTTGCGGCGATATCGATAGGAGAATATTCATGTTGGAAAAAAATCCTACAAGCGGTTTAGGTAATAGAGCTGTTCACGAACAGTTCGATACGCGGGCAGACTATGCAAAAATCTCCGGGTGAAGCGCGTCATCACCGAGCTCCGCCGCGATCACCGTCGCCCCTGCCGGCGCTCCGGCGGGCCGCTGCGTGAAGCGCGCGCCGAAAGACAAGGAATCAGCCCGACAGTGCCCCCGTAGAGAAAACCCGCCTGCCGCCGCCCCATCGCTCAGTGCTTACCTGGGCGCCTGGCCTATTCACGAGCCCTTGAACAACGAATGCCGCCCAATGAGAGCACCGCCACCGCAGACGAAAAGGACACCGCCGGAGATATTATGTCAAGTAGTATTACAAGGTAGTACTAAGCGCAATTGTGTTGCATGTTATGTCTCCCCTGCCGAACTCCCCTCCCTAAATTTAGAGAGCAGCCGGGCAAGACTGCAATCAAGCAGAGGGATATAAGTTGGGAGATGGATTGAACCCCCAAACGTGTGGTTTACAATACCTATGAACTTCAATCTTTATTATGCAAGCGCAGCAATCTTCATTATGCTTTAAATTTGAAATTAACATTGTGGTATCACCAATGGGTATCTATTTACGGCGAATAGCAGCAGTTTCTTGGATTTCGTAGTCTGATCCAACATTGAAGTGAAGATATGAAGATGATGGTCCATGATTTGTATTCATTTTAGTGAAATATTGCATTTATGAGTAACTTATTTTCGTCAGATGATATAATATAATCGTAAGCATCAATTTCAATAAATTTACTAGTAATGGTGTTGCAGTGAAGTGCACGACTGCATGTTACGTGGACGAGCCCATGGAACAAACGAAAGATTTGGCAATGATGCCTCAGTTCAGGCAAAACTGTCAACGAAAAAGACAACGAATATATACATATAAACTTATATTAATATAATTATGTGTATTCGGTTACCTATACATATAATGATGTAAAAATATCACTGTATAAGTACATGACTCTTAAACTATCAAACAAGTTCCACATTTCTTGTTATTTGTACGGAAGAAATGGGCATGATAATGCATTCCATGTTTGTCACGAATCCTCCAAAGACCAAATATATCTCTTTACTTCTATATGTAACATCACTTGTGCGTAAGTATCCGCCAATCCCTAATATGATCAAATTTTAAAATGTTATACATCATATGTCTAACCCAATTCAACAACCCCTGTTCTGGCTTTCTGATACTCAACACCTACATGTAAAGCGGGTTGCCTATTAGAACATTACCTCACGGCGCACCCAATGAAAGTGGGCTGTCCTTGGCCAAAAGTCATAACTCGATAATTTGAAGAGAAAATCGCTTTAAATTTGTTACACATATAGACACAAAGAAGGTAATAAATTTATCATATTACCTGTTACAATATTTCTAAATGGCTGCTCACGTATACGCACGTACGTCTTAAGGAGGGAATAAGATGTGCGTAGTCTTAGGATAGAAATTAAAAATTTGAATGAAAACTTTTCTTATGAAGTTATTTATCTATTTTTTCATTTAACAAGATTTTATATTGTTGTGAAATAAATATACATCATTCATATTACTCCTTTTCCATTCTTCATACTCCATAGTATCCTCATCAAATAATTTAACAAGATCTGATACTTCAATTGCTTTATGTAAATTTGATTCTGTTGCAGGGTAAATGAGCATTTTAATTTCTTCAAGAGGAAGTTCCTTTTTCTTATTATTTTGAACTCGTTTCTGGATGCTGTGGCAGAATACTATGCTGAAGTATGTGTTTCCCATGTACAATAACTTTATGAACACTTACAGACATAGGAAACCAATTATAGAGTTTTCTGTATACTTCAGCAGTCTCAGTACAATACTTGCCAAATAGTTCGGGGTCAATGTTGTATTGACAAAATCAGGATAATCCTAAATATCTTAATTAGGCCTTCATTAACACCATTAATTCCTGAAAAAACTGCAGGCACGTCGGGCAGTGTTTCCGTCATTAGACGACACAGAACCAATATATTTCACCATATCAACATGAAGATGCATTTTTCCAAAAATATTGCAAATTTTTGAATTGTTTTTTTTTCGTTTCCGCAATAAACTTTTATTTGCATCACCTCTGACCTGCCATACTTTTAGTTCCATTCTATAAGCTATGAGCAGAACACATTAAAAACCGAATCCAAAGATGTAGTGAGCTTACCCCAAATTGTAAAATATCAGGCTTAGTCAAAAAGTCGGGTGCGTCAAATTCTGTCGCATTCTTTACTTGAAGAGGTTTTGCGCCACAAATTGGGCAGATTTGACAAGATTTATTGCCTGTTATTATATTTAAAATGTTATCGTCAATTAATGTCAAATATACAACAAATGAAACCCTTATAGTCTGTTCATTGATAAGCACAATTTCCACTTCGTTGAGTTCATTAATTTTTTTCTCAATGTTTAATTTTTCCTGGAGAGCATGCTTGCTTGTTTTCTTTTTATACTCCAATTTAATTGGTCTGCAGAATCTGACTGACTGAGGTGTCTGATTGTTCCATAGAATTCTATTGGAACTTAGCAGGCGGAAGGGAATAAGTGTTGTGGCAAATATCGTCGATTCCAATGACTTAGAAAGTGAAAGCGAAATTTGCTTAGAGACTGTCCGGAGCTACCATCAAAGCCGTAACTGCAAATTAGCTGTGCATTACAGACTGTTGTATCAGTTAACATTGTTTGGTGAATAATCACATATTCTTGGAGAAGAACTATTCTCTTTACTGTATGATTTAAGAAGGACTGTCAGGGTACTCTAGCTACACTATCTGTGACATGTAAGCCTGAAGGTCTGCAGGTCATTTTTTCGTACGATGTGAAAATATCTGCATTGTGGGTTTTAGAAAATAGCCTTGTGTTTATATACCGTTGCTTGCTCAAATTGTTATCTAGCAAATAGGATAATGCCTCCTCAAAGGATAATTCAACTGGTAGTTTCTTGTTTCGAGATTCAAATATTTTTTTTAATTTTCGATGATCTGGTGGATCTTTTGATGATCAGTGACTTGATCTAGAAGAACAGCTAGATCTCTCTTCCCCGAATCTTGAGCCAATATGGTTGCAGCAGCTTTTACCATTACATTTGCCTGATGGTCGTTTTCGAAGGACAATTTTGCAGCCACTCTTCGTTTGGACCTCTCAGATTTCACATCGTAGGAACGAACAGGTCACCCTGTTCGAGATTTTTTTCATGTGATTCAGTTGATGTGCTATGTAGGCACACGTAAACCCCAGAAAGCCATTCAGAATTTTTTTCATAAGGATGTCTTTAGAGTTCTGTGACCTTCCTGCCATCTTCTATTAAGATTGTGGCTTTTGTTTTATCTTCAAATTCTTGAAAAGGTCTTCTGAGACATTATTACCATAACATGAACTGACAATACAATCGAGAACTACACACTTTTGCGCCTCTTTTAGCTCCGCTGAATTCCACACAATGAATAGGTCTTTTCGATTCATACGACACACTCCTGAAAAGACATATTTTATGTAAAGCGGAAGGTAGCGGGAGCTAAAATTATGTAAAACATCATCTCCTTTAGTTAAATGATAATTTAGACATATATTCAGCGCGGCAAACATCAGCATATTAGTTATAAGTCAATGTAAACACGAACATAACCTAACATATGCTAACAGTTACAGGATATGTTTAAAGCACGAATATTCTGCGCTGTGAATAACTACATCTACTTTTCTTATTAGAAGTAATAAATCAAACCTTCATTGTCAATATCCACTGTCACACCATATGACTACGATCCCAACACCAAAATACTGCTACAAGAAATAAAATAGTGCATTCACACTCACTCTTGCGCCTTACATACCGCACACGCACCTTACTACTTTCTTACAGAAGTGCCAGCTTCCAGCACCATGTACATAAACCAGGACAACCAACTTGAGTAATAATTTCGATTTATGATGCTTTGAGTATAATATAATACTTATATTAATGTTAATTTGTGATATATTACAACTTATTTTTTGACTTTTGGCCAAGAATGAGTCCATTTTATCCCAAAATGCGACGTCTGCGATCGGAAAAGGTTTTTTATTTGTATCCCAATATCGCGATAAGCTATAATTTAGTGTCAAATACATTCGGTTGTAGAGCGTCTGAACCTCAGATTCCAATTCACAATTATACGGAGCTACCTCTATTTTCTTTCTCGCGCACTGGTTGTCCCAAATAACCCATGTTATCTAACAGCGACTCAGTTCCTGTCCATACGAGCTGAAACTCGCCCTTTGACTTAGTATGAAATTGTGAGGGAATCCATATATTGTATTTGCATGCGTCCTGATTGAGTACTTTTACTAGATTTCTTAGTGTTTTCCTGATTCTGGGTTGCCATGCACTGTGAAGGAAAATACAGATATCGTAGTTTAGCTGAAAAAAATTGATTGGATTTTTTTTCATTTGATCGTGCAACGACTTTTTTGGGAATTTGTTACCTTGGATACAAATACTGTTATAAACATATATATAAACATATTTATAACATAGTTATAAAAGATAAACACAAGAAGAGATATTATACATCTTGTGCCTTGTATTAAATGAGCAAAAACTCCTGTAATCCGTAAGAGAGAATAAAGAATTCTTCAATAGTCATTTAACAATTTGACTCTGCAAGGGAACGGCATTAACTTATATATTTAATAATGTAGGATGTTTAAGAGCCTTTACACATATTTCTTATAAATTCATGCATGTCAATACAAAGTTAATATGACAGCTTCCAAACGCCTCACAAATTATTTTTGGAGATAAATTACAAACATTTTTATGAATTTTAATCATAACGAATCTAAATTACGTACATATTCAGATCGTTGTGTAAATGTGAAGCATTGTCTATCGTTTCTTTAACTCTTTTGACTAATATTTGAAATTTAAACAACATCTTATTCATTAAAGTCTGGCAGCACCGTCGCAAATGGCACCGATGTTTCGGAGAGAGTTCACAGCATTGATTAGCACCTGCGTTGCGGCGGGATAAAGTGAGAGTATGAGTGTAACCCAGATGCAACTCGTGGGCGTCGGGTATGCAATTCCAATCGTCTGACACTCTACCTGCGTTTCTTATTTATTCTTTCCCACCGTTTCGTCTCCTGAGTAGCGAGATCGACTCGTGATTTGGGACATCCTATCGATGCGTGTATTACTGAAATGGCAGCGACTGCTCAATCGATTGCAAGTCAAATTCGAGTTGCTTTCGCAGAAGAGGCGCGCTTTCTTGCAGCACACGCATTAATTATAATAAATCATATCCGAATATCAAACAAATTTTAAAATAACTATTTAATTTCACATTAATTGCATTGAATTAATTTCACTCTAGCTGTCTTACCAAGATTTGACAAGCATTTTTATAATGCCTAAAGGGAGTCCAGAATGTTTTTTTTAGGTGTAAAATATCAGAAATTGAGCTTCGTTTGAGCATTTCAAAAATGGCGCACCCTTCTATATTGCGACGCCCCCCCCCCCATCGCTTCATAAAGATAGAGTTGGATATTGGGGAAATCTAGCGATGACCACGCAAAATTGTCAAGCATCGCCCCTGAATGTACTGCATATCTTCCACCCGACATTTCGGAGCAATTTATGAATTAATTTGTTTATTTTCAGTTATTTCTACTGACTCTGTGATTTTTTATACTTATCTCAAATAAAATTTTTCTTAATAATTGCATTCATGTTACACTCCACTGGCTGTATATTCATGTTACACTCCACTGGCACTATATTCGTCATTGGAAGCGAAAACAGTTTTTTCCCTGTGATAGTTTTCTTCACCTAAATTCAACACATTTGGTGATTCATCGCGAATTGATGTCACGATTGATTAACAATAAATATTCAGACGTATTTTTCATAAAATTAGTACTGTTACTGTTGTGCAACAGTAACATTCATTCTGATAAATAAACCATAAATTGTAAATTATTAACAATTTTATTGGATTAAAAGACCTTTAAAATTAAACTTTTAGGGTGAATTATATGTCAGTTGCCCACCTGGACGTTAAGTACTTTTCCAGAACATTCCTATGAATCCTATTCCCCGGTTTTGCGTGAACATAACATTTTATTGACTCCTCACACCATCGCCAGCGCACATCTCTTTGCAACAAACTCTGATAATCAAGAGTGACGCAAACAACTGCCCAAATGTTGCAATGCGAATCTTCATGGCTGCATGATATGCGAATAGATAACCTCAATCGCATCACGGTAATCTGTGTGCAGCATTCGTTTCATTGCCAGCCGTAACAAGAACAAATGGCGCTTCGTTATCCGTGAAATGGAAACCGGTTGCCTGGTTTCATCTTAATTAATTGGCGATTCAATTTGATGGCTGCAGGATGATTCCTCCCAGTGAAACGCTGAAAACTTATTTTCTCATTTCGCACTTCATGTGTCATTAACGACAACGGACATACAACTCTGTCGCCTTTGATACTCAGAAAATAAATACCTTTGTGTTAGACTTTCAAAACAATTTCTCAAATGCGTGCAATGCAGTTCATAATGATATTGACCCACGAGGCGTGGTTAGTTGCGTTGATGGTCGAATTAGTGGAGAGCTCTTTATTTAAAGTCCGGTGAAAGGTTTCACAGCTTTTCATATTATCGCATTATAATTATGTAGTACAGAGAACGTCAAGTTATACGTAAGCAAAAACCGACCTTTTGGCATAAAAGATGTTCTGATGGTCCCTGATACCGAAACAGTGAATAATCCTTTTTTCCTATATATAGTAATTAACTTCCTCTAACACATTGAGTTGTCAGAATCGACGTTTTGTGTGTCTTAAATACCAAAAACTTACGGGTTACGGTCCGTCCGACGCCCGTCTGTCTGTGAACGACACGAGAATAAACAGGATGTTTAACAAAATTGATATTCCCTGATTTATTGCTTGAATTTTAAAAGAATATATGGATTTGGGGGAAATTTATATGAAGGGTAAAGGTCATTTTCAAAAATGTTTAATGTTCCCATATTTTATCTTTATTTTTTATCAGGTAGATTAAAGTACGCTTATAAAATGGTACAGGTCTGATTTCCCTTCACGTTTCCGAATTTTCAAAATTTGCAAAATTTAATTTTTTGGCGTCTTCCACAACTGGAATTCTAAAGATAGATGTTTTTGAATGAAATTAGTTCATCTATAGATCTTTAAATAATGCCATGCTCAGTTGTTTCCAAAATATGAGTAGTTGAAAAGTGATTTTGCGAGAAAGGTAATTTTAAAACACAATTTTATCATAAAAGGCTCCAATATCCGGACAAGATGGCCAAGATCGTTAGGGCAGTAGTGCCGCAAAAAAGTAGTGCATTATAAAAGCGATCTCGAGCCTGAAGACCGCGGGTTCAAGTCCCATCTCGGGCAGGGGTGTATTTGTGTTTTAAAATAAAATTTGCTCTTTTAAATTAGACCATTAAATAATGTCATGTAAATGTTTTGAAAAAATAAATAGTGTAATTTTGAGTAAAATAGTGACGTTTAAAAATAACAAACAATATTTCATAATATCTTCTTTATAACTTCTTATTTTTTGCTCAACTTCCTTTCATTGTTAATAATACCTCCAAAATGTTCTAAAACTTTAAATGTTCCATTTCCTTTCCAAAGTCGCTCGCGATTGAAGTAGTAGTTAGCTAGGAGAACCTGCTTGATAATTCTAAGTTTGAAATTCATCATGGACGATAATTTTTCACTTTTGGGGGTTGAAATAGTATTAAAATACTACGTACCCTTGCAAATAATACGAGAAATGACGGGAACAACAACCGTTGTATCACCACTAGTATTGTTAGATTCCACCGCTTTTGTATCTTCCACTGCCCTCGTCGTCTCTTGGCGGCTCAACTTCTGTTCTGCGGGTCAGCGTTTCCCACCCCCGTCGGCTAATTGCGTTAGGTAGGAAAACAGCCCCAGTTTACCAACTTCCAAAACCAAGAGAAATTAAGCTTTGTGCAAACTCTATGGAAATGCTGTTTACAAACTTCGACGGCCTGGAATATTGCGAACTCTCCAAGTCGATCTGCGCAATCGATAACCGTCGTAAACTGGCTGCACTAACGACGAAAACACGTGATGCATATTTTATTAGCCTTTTACCTTCTTCAGTTTTGCCGTAGTAGCGTTATAAGCTTATGTCATAATACCGAAAAATGGAAAGCATTTATTCGACGGTGAAGTTGTCCCTAATAGATTTACTGATGCGTGTCTCAAACTAATGGCACAATTATATACGATTGTATTGTATTCTCGCACGCACGCACGCACACACACACACACACACCACACACACACAATAAAAACCTCAGTGAAAATTCAATGATTCTGTGCGCAGTGTGTTGCACAGCGTCTCTAGAATGCTCATCAATCGTGCCACGTCGCAGTTGTCAGTTCTGAGCGCGGAGTGAACAGGTAAGCATGCCTACGACAAGAGATTCTCTGTAGCGCAGGCCCCATGCCGTCTGCATCATGAACGTCCTACTTCAAACTTAGCACTGCTGTGCGACCTGCTTCAAAGTATTTAGTGCTGCACCCTTGAAAAAATTACGTTTAGGTCCTTCGTATTGATATACAACATATGGACACTTTACAAAAATTCACTACACGTATTATTAAACTCCTGGATCTAATCGCCACACAGTACACAAACATGCCGGATAACCCGCCTGGCTTGGATGTTGTGTGTGTGTCCTAGTGTGACATGAACTTCGCGCGGATCACCGGGCGGGCGCAAGCACGTGCTCACTCAGCCCCGACGTCCGCACACCACCTCGCAAGGGGGGGGAGGAGGCGACGCGGCGTAGCGCACGCCTGCGGGCAACGGATTCCCAATCCCACGCCGCAAATACACCGCGAGAGCCGCTCCCTGTTTGACCGGCTGGGGCCTCGGTGACAGCAACCGCCGGCCCCTGCAGCCACTCTGGCCCGGTCGTGCTATGGTTTCGATTTGCAACACGGGAGGATTTTCGACCCTAGGCGAATTCAGACGCCGCCTCGAGAAGAATCTTAGCGGCTGACTGCTCTAATCTGTAGTTTTCCCTAGTTCTGATTAAAACTAGGTAAATGTGGTGGGAATACCCTAACAAACGGATCACGAACCGCGTGTTATATTATTTTCCTCATCATCAACCCTCTCCTTTACACATATTCTCGCACTACATTATCAGTCGGGAGATTAGAGCTTACTCCGGTTAGGGCAGTGCTCCTGGGGGAGATACCTGCAAGTAAAAACCCCGCGAACCGGTGTGTATCACACGCGGAACACTCATTCGCGAGGCGTAAGAACACCGCCATATCCCGTATTAAAGCTGCACTACAGTCACGTTACTAATAAACACAGTAGTTTTCGCGCCCGGAAATATGAAATACTAAGTCACTCACGTGGTCCAGTACGTGTGATCTTTACCACAGAACTACAATCGATTTTGCAAGTTGTTTAATCAAAATAAAGTAATTAAGTAATAAGTATTAACAGTTAAAATATCCATCTAAAAGCGTTATTTCACTCTTTGCTAGAACATCTAATATTTCTTAATCTCCATTTAATATAAGCTGAAAACATCCTATCGATTCGTAACTCGTTTTTTTTTCTTCCGTTAAAGCGCGCAGAGTTGCCGCCTCCACTTCCGCTTCCGCCATCACGCCACTTCTCCATCCCCTTCATACCCTCCATCCCCTTCATACCCTCCATCCCCTTCACACGGCCCTCGAGATTAATCGCTGGGTGGGCGTCACTGGTTCTGCGGCGGCGGCGCCCGATACTTCTCGACCCCGCCCCCTCCGCTCAGCTGAAGCGATTTCTTCCGCAGCTGTTTCTCCTTCCAGGGCGCCCCCGCCCTTCCCTATATATTACCTTTAATCTTCAAGATCGCTTTCGCTCTTCCGACTTTTCCCTTCTCTCTTACGTAATCTGATCTGATGCCTCTTCGAATCGAATTGTTTTGCATTCAATTTACAAGACAAATCTCTACCAGAGTTTCTGTCAGGGGATTTATTGATTGTTAATGTTCCTGAGATTGTTCCTGTTTCTGAGACATACTGTTGCTTCGACTTGGAAGTATAGATTAACGTCACTGGTATTATAAAAGGAAGAAATAGGAGACTTAGTTTACGCTTTAAAACCAAGAGATGACAGCGTAACAGAAGACGTGGAGTGCGTTGATGTCACACACAATCCCAATAAGATAAGACTATATTAAAATGTAATCCGTATTTCGTAATATATGTATATTATTATATAAAGGTATTACCATTCTTAGATATTTATGTAAAACGTTATTGAAAAATCAATACGTACGTTTGTATAAAAATCCATGTCTTTAAGTCAGAACCCACCTGTAAAAGAAACCAGAATTGAATAAAAATAAACACTTATGGAAAATATAATAAGAGTATATAGAGTTCTATTAACATTTACATTTTACCGTTTACATCTACAATAAAACAAACTTTTTCTCCCTTTAGGGTTTATTTTCTCCTCCCTCCAATACGGTCTCTCTCCCACATCTTTTTTCCAAAGGGATGACTCTCTGGAGTGAACATGAAGAGTAAACACAACTTGTAGATTGTAACTATAGTTTACGCTATATTTAAACCGTTCTAACCTTTACCCTTCATGTAAATATTAGAAGTTTACAACTGTGACCGGTTCATAATCAACAGTAAAAAATAAATAAATACGAAATAGATATATACAGGGTCGTGCATTTCTTTTTTTTGTAGAAAAGTAATTATATATATATCCAAAATATTTTCAAACAAAAATAAATATATTCTTAAACAACAATACAAAAAAATACCTTCTTTAGAATAACAGAGTCAATCGAGAATAAAGTTTGGTTCTTCTCTCTTGACGAAAAAATTGACAAATTAACAAATACGAATACAATGACCCTACCTACACCAACACAAACACACACAGTGGTGCCATTGTTCCTGTTCTTCGCCCTGGGCATGGCGACACGATTTTACCAAATCCACCAATTCAAATACAACAGAACTGTTATGTTGAAAATATCAAACTCTTTAAATTAAATTAATACTTCACAATATCATAAGATTGGAAGAAATAAAAAAGTTTAAACGATATAGTTTCGTTATTTATGATGTCCATTAACCTATTTATCCTTTCTCGTTGGTCATTAATTGCCTTCACCTACATACCTTTATTTTGGAGCCGCAGCCAAATTTTTACGTTAATTTCTAGGTACGATCCAATATTACTCATCCACCATATCACCATCCGACAATGATGGCCGCCTGCCTCGTTCTCCTTGTCTATATCGTCTCTTCCCTATCCCGTAGGTCGGAACGGACACTACAACTCAACTCTCTAAGAGTATTATATACGAAACTCGTAAATCAGGTATCCCTACCTCTTACAGTGGATTCTACCCGCCGATTTTAATGTAGTGTTTAGGTATCTGTGTAGGTATGTTACAATATAATGGCTTATATGTTTTCAGCTTAGTCACTCAGTTTCATGTAGTGAAAATGATAATAAATGGCTTTCTTATTATTGCAAAAAGCATTATTTTATTTTAGAAGAAGTTTAATTATCATATGAACACCTTCGGTAGCGATATAGAACCACGTAATTTTTGTTTTTCACAGGAGATGAGTTCTTATCACAATCTAAGGCAAGGTGCGTCATAAGCAGTGCAGTGACATCCACTACGTCGAAGTAGCACGGTCGCGTCGCTTCAGGTCCTCAATCTGACGCCTCATGTGGCAAAAGATCCGTGCTCTGCCCCATCCCGTTCGATATGTTCACCGGAAGATAGGCGGACCGGCAAAGTACGTTGCTTTCGTAGCGTCATATGGCTGGGCTTCCTGAAGCAAGGAAACACTTGCAAGGTATGAAGATGAGATTAGCTAACATCAGCCACGCGAACAATGAACGTCACGCCGGTCCACAGGGATTTGCCGCAGGGGAAGGGACCCTGGCGCCAGGGTGTCGCCATCGCCAGGCGATCCAGGGTCGCAAGACAAACGTCGCAGTGCCGCGCGTGAGGGGAAGTCACGTGGTTCGGTTCTATATAAGGGAGAGCCGTGAAACCCTTCGCCGTGAACGGTTCCCTTCCAGCAAGTCTGCGAACACTTTCCGCCCAGGCAGACTGGGATGTGCTCTGAGGACGACCTGCTCCGATGACTTCAGGCCCGGCTGAGCGGTTCTCAGCCACTGTAGGAGAGTGTGTGTTTGTGCCATGGCAGATGGCGGGTGGCGTGTAGACCCAATTGGCTATACGCTGGAGCTGTCGCAAGCACAAGAGAGGGAGGCGTGTAGAGAGGGAGGTTAAAGGGAGTGAGTTCTGACAAACGCCTTCGAGTGAGAAATTTGTGTATTGTACATTTATTTATACATAAAATGTATATAATTAAATTTGTTCCATTCCTTCCAGTGCATGGTGAGATACGATGACAACCTACCCCTCAGGTTCCGGTATAACACCATTTTCAGGTATCTCCTCCCAGCAGGGCTTCACCTCAGCCGAAACATGCCTTAAGCTCTCAACAGGTCTACCGATATGTTTAGTGTAGTTCGTGTTTTGGTCGGGAGGTGGCAATGATCTTCTTCCGCTGTATGGCGAGATCCGGCGCCGACCTACCGACGGTGAGCTGAGGTTTCCAACAAGGTATCCCCAGCGGTGCACCGCCGCAGCCGGGAAAAGCTCTAAGCTCCCGGCCGGTCTTCCGTCAGGTGTAGTAGTGTAGTGCATGTTCGTGAAAGAGGGAGTAAGGGATGAGGATAGGACAAGGAGGAGGTAGGAAAGATCGCGCGCTGTCCGTGGCCTGTTTGTTAGGGTACTGTTCAGGCATTCGCCTGGTGTTGATCGGAAAAAACGTGGAAGACCCCTGATCAGAGCAGCCAGCCGCTAGAATTCTCGCGACTACCGACTCTAGACAGCATCTGATTTCGACCTAGTTGACAAGCCAGTGTCGAAAATTCTGCCACCTTCGGGACTCGAACTTAAGGATATCCCGGTCAGAGGGACTACAGGCACATCATATGATGCCCTGAGCAATCTCTCCCAATTTTAGTGGTAGAGTGTACGTAAGAGTCAGCATGTATGGGTAAGATGAGAGGAGGAAACAAAGATGACGAAGGAATGATCGCACGCAGTCCGTGGTCCATTGTTTAGGGTACTGCTCCGGCATCGTTATTAAAACAAAGGTAAAATACCGATCAGAGTAGACAGTCACTAGAATTCTCCTCCAGACTGCGACTGAATTCGGCGTCGTAATCTAGCTCGTGTATTTTAGAAGAAACAACCCGCTTCGACTCTGTGTAGACGCCGGGTGGTTGTCATCCTGCTCAAGCGTGGCCTCTTACACCTTCTGGCAACACGCAAAGTCCATTAGACGACATTCAGACCCACCTCTTCAAACACCCAATTGACCCAGGGGATTGCTCGTTTTTATTTGTACATCATTCTGTTAAGCGCCCCAGTGCCGCACATTTTTTTCTGTTTGTTTATTTTATATCACGCGTAAATGCTGATCAGATGGTTCATCAACATTCAAATATTAATTAATTTTACAAAACGCATAACTGTGTTCATTACCATATTTATTAATTTCTAGAAATAGCCATTGCATATTATACAAGATTGGCGTCGCCTCAAGAGCAACCCAATTCGCGTCAAACAAGAGCACCGTCAGTCATCAACGATTGAGCCGCTGCGGACGCGGCGGAGGGGTCGGGGTAGGTGGGGGGCGTGGAGTGCAAAACCCAGCGGCTGTCGGCGCTTAATCCGCATCGCGAGCAGCGCTGCGTTTCTAAAATGCCGCGAGTTATGGAGCAGTTTGGAGCGACGGCCGCGTTTCAACCACAAAACCACGGCTCCCTGGGCTCAAGCCCCCACCACCACCGCGGCCCACACGACCGCCGCCATCGTCCACAGGCGCACTGGCCACTGCCCGCAGCTACCACCGAGGCAGCACGCCTCTCGCCCTGCCGCACTTCCTCCGCATATCTCCGTTCAACCCCGTGCAACCCATCGCCACGCTCGTGCCACCCCCGCGCTTCCCCGCGCCTCCCCCGCGACACCCCCGCGCCTCCCCCGCGCCTCCCCCGCGCCTCCCCCGCGACACCCCCGCGACACCCCCGCGACACCCCCGCGACACCCCCGCGACACCCCCGCGACACCCTCGCGACACCCCCGCGACACCCCCGCGACACCCCCGCGACACCCCCGCGACACCCATGCGACACCCCCGCGACACCCCCTCGCGACACCCCCGCGACACCCCCGGGACACCCCCGCGACACCCCCGCGACACCCCCGCGACACCCCCGCGACACCCCCGCGACACCCCCGCGACACCCCCGCGACACCCCGCGACACCCCCGCGACACCTCCGCGACACCCCCGCGACACCCCCGCGACACCCCCGCGACACCTCCGCGCCTCCCCCGCGACACCCCCGCGACACCTCCGCGCCACCCCCGCGACACCCTCGCGACACCCCCGCGACACTCCCGCGACACTCCCGCGACACCCCCGCGACACCCCCGCGACACCCCCGCGACACCCTCGCGACATCCCCGCGCCACCCTCGCGCCTCCCCCGCGCCCCCCCCCCCGCGCCACACCCGCGCCGCCCCCCGCGCCACCCCCGCTCCCCCCGCGCCACCATCATGCCTCCATCGCGCCACAACCGCGTCACCCCCGCGCCAACCTAACCCAGCCGTGCCCAGCCGTGCCCAGCCGTGCCCAGCCGTGCCACCCCGCCCGCTCATGCCCACTCTGTCTTCCTGCTCAGCTTCACCCCCGCCTCCCATTCCGGTCGCCCGTCCATCTGCGCGTCGGTCGTTGGACGAAGGGCGCTGAACATCACGCGCCGTTTCCATCGCTCTGACGCGCGCCCTGCAGCGAAGCCATTGACAAACATTGCGCCTCCGCATATCTCCCCCCTCCCCTCCTCAGCCCCCCTCGCTCTCCCCTCGCGCGTCAGGGAAAGCAAAGAATCGTCAGAGGATTTGTCAATGGCGATGCCGCCAGCGCTTGGAAATTACCCACAAATCCACAAGCAGCGTGCAGGCGCGTACAAACGAGAAGCGACTGCAATTTCCTCGCGTGTAATATTTCCGTGGGTGAATACATGCTCGACTTGTTCATTTTCTGATATATCTGCATGCGACATATCTATTTTTTTCATTATGCACAATAACATGTGACTACGTATGAGAGTTTCGAGGTGAACTACTTACTCTCTTTACTCGTTTGAACATTTCCACCAGGAGCACGGTACGGGCAAACTAGCTCCGACCGCGGCGAGCTCCACAGCCCAGAGATATGACGGCTTGGCTTCGCTTCGCATCGCGAGAAAGAGATGGTTGACAATGTACGTGCGACGGACTTGCAGTATTGAGATATTAAACAGTAAGTAATCAAGAAATCATTTAGAATAATATTATATTATTGCACAATTTATTACTTTAAAATAATTGAAGTGCAATGGAAATTAAATTAATGTTATGCACTTTTTCAAAACAATGAATCCAAAAAATGCATAAATTATTCTTACCAAATATATGTTGCTCGTCTTTTCAAATATAAGATTACTTTGGGCACAAAAGTGTCTCACTTTCTGAATTTGTAGAAGAAATCTAAAATATTATCCCCATTTCTGCTTGACTTGGGTAAACCTATCTTTTCGCTTCCACTTCTTCGCGTAATTTGTACTCCTTGTTTTTAAGTTTCAGTTTCGCGGCGTTTTTAACTTCACGTGAGGAAAAAACCTTACTCAACTGATGGAGTCCCAGGTAGTACCTAAAGTCTGATCCTCTGTTTTCCCAAGTGAGAACTTTTGGCTAGTTATAGGGATAGTAACTTATCAGAGTACACTACCGTCTAAAAGATTGTGTGTTAACACCAAAGTGGTGCTCAAACAACATCGTCTTGTGTGAAACTCGAGTAAAAATGAATGCTGTTAATTTTGTGTAATCAATGTTCTAATTATTAAATAACAAGAAGGAAATTGTGTGCAGCATTATCGTAAAAGTAATTGCAAGGCGTAGTACACGTTTAATTCAGGATAAAGCTTTTTTAGCTGAATTAATTATATGACAAAACCACGCCTTGAAATTACTTTTATTAAATAACTCTCACAAAAGAATTCCAACACTAGTAATCCGTCAAAGATAGCCTAATATGAAAACAGAATTGTCAGATTCCGTGGATTGCACGTAGGATTCACGCCTGAGATGATCATAGATAAAACGGGAGCCACCTGTGCACCTGCTGCAGTGAAAGATCCAACATTTTTGTTTCTCAAGTTATGAATGAGCGGAAGAGAAATGGCCTGTAAAGTGTCCGTTCTGTGCTCCATCACTTTCCTGCATTGTCTTCTTGCGAGCCGCGAGCCTTGAATGATGTAAACTCTTTGGAGGATCGCCGCGAAGGGAGGAAGCCACAAGAAACCAACAGAAGGAAGCGAGATGGGAGCGCATTTGAAACTGAAAGCGAACTGTCCCTCCCACGCGGGCGCTAATGGGGATCGCCCTCCCGCCGCTTCGTTCCACGCCATCACGGGCCCCTCCGCCCCGCCACACCCTTCTCACAACTCCTCGACTCTGCTTTCCCCTCTCCACTCATTATCCTTCTCACCCGCCACCCACCACACCTGGCGCTTGCCCCCTTCCATTCCGCTGCTCCTCGCCCCTCCCATCTCGTTTCCTACCCTTACTACCCTTCTCACTCCTCCCAGCTTACGTTCACCTCCTCCGACCGTGACCCTCCCTCCTACTCTCAATCCTCCCAATTCTCCTCACCATAGTCCCTTCGTCCCGCCAGTCACTGTACAGCGTTAGTAACCGCATCTCCTCCTCATCCTCCCAACCTTCTACTGTACAGTCACATGGACCCCCCCCCCCGCGATCGACGTCTCCTCAATCGCCCCTTCACTGCCCCACAACCCCTCCCCATTAATCTAGGACACCCGCCCTCTTTCTGCGTTCACCTCCTGTGCTTCGGCCTCGGGAAGTATCCAGTGACGTACGCTTCCCGCCATCCTCTTCCGTAATACTTGATGGCGCATCACGGAAACAGTATCATTTTCAAATTTTGCGCATTATAAGTAGAGGGTATAATGTTTTTTTTTTTTTTTTTTTTTGCGGAAAATGACGCAAGAAGAATCTCCGCACTCACCAAGGCAGGCAAACTTTCTTCTTACTTTTTTCTTATGCAACTTGCGCACCAAGTTCTAAAAGTGCAACAGGTGATGCACTTTGTAATCAGCAGGTTCGCCAGCATTTCACCCCCCCCCACTCTCAGTGAGGGTTCGCTCACCGCGCATTCCTTTATGCAAAGACCTCCTTCCCTCTCTCTATCTCTCCCTCCCTCGGTCACCCTCCCTCTCTTCTTCAGATCCTCTCTCTCTCACTCGGTCACCCTCTCTCTGTCTTGTCTCCTTCTGCCCCTCCCTCTCTCTCTCTTGCGCGCGGGCGTCGACCTCCACCACCTCCCTCGACCTTGGTGTTTCCCGGCGGCGCCTCGCTCGCTGCCTCCCCGGAGACACATCTCTTGAGCGGCGGAGGAGCAGCAGCGGGGCGCTTCTTGCACCGGCGCAGTATTTCAGCTGCACAATGCGCTCGCAGGGAGGCGCTCAACGCCGCCCCGCCCCTCGCCCTCCCTCCCCTTTGCCCGGTGCCCCCGCACCTCCCTGCCCAACCAGCGCTCTCGCATGACCTTGCATGCGCCCTTGTTCCAAGTCTTGCCCCGCGTCCTCTCACGTCACCGCCCGCGACCCCACTAAGCACCTCCCCTCACTCGCGAACCGCCCCCGTTCCTCTTCCGTTCCGGTATAAGGGCATCAACTGATGTTATTGAAGTGCTTGTAACCGGGAGGTCCTGGTATTCGAATCCCAACGGAGCCAGGATTTTCGACACGATCTAAATAGCTACATTGAATTCAGCCGGTCTGGAGGAGAATTCTAGCGGCAGGCTACTCTGATCGGTAGTTTTCCATGGTTTCTCTTATCAATACCCGGCGAATGTTGGAGCAGTACCCTAAAAAACAGGTCACGGACCGCTCTTTTCTTCCCCTTTCCATGTCTGCAGACCCGTCAGGAACTTCTCTTGGCTATAGCGGTGCCCCGCTAGCAATGGAGCGAGATACCTGGTTGGGAAAAAACCCGCTAGCCGGCGTGTACATCGGCGCGGGATCTCATCCCTTGGAGGCAGATAACCGTCACACTC
Organism: Gryllus longicercus; assembly: GCA_038098605.1. Taxonomy (NCBI): domain Eukaryota; kingdom Metazoa; phylum Arthropoda; class Insecta; order Orthoptera; family Gryllidae; genus Gryllus; species Gryllus longicercus. The sequence continues at coordinate 4,051,624 of JAZDUA010000007.1, forward strand.
CAAAGGAAAATGTATGCACTACGCTTATGGGAATAGTGATCTAAGACATTGACGCGCCCAGAAACACGTAATAGTCAATCAATCATTCATCTCCCGTAAGGAGAATCCGTACGATTGGAGATATTTAAATATCTATATAAGCTCCCACTCCTGTGCGCAATCAATTCTGGAAACCTCGTGACCAGCAATTCTTTTACTATAGTGTCAGTTTCAACGCATGCTACTCCAACCTTAATTGACTAAACTGCAAATTATGTAAGACAGAACGTCTGTTGTCAACTCGCTAAACAAGCGCCGATAGCAGGCGATAAAGTGACTGAGATGATGCGCCTCGCGCCCCGCTTTATGTGTATTAAATTACTTTTCGAATCACTGCAGTGAAACGTTTGAAATCCCTTAAAATATTCACTGTCCAAGTTTTGCAGCAAGGTTTGTTAGTTCTCAAGACTGCACTGTCAAACTGCTCAAGTAAACTTCGAAATTGGAAGCGGGCAACTCTGATGTTAGTTTTCTATCACTGCGCATTTGTGTGGTGAATTAACTGAGTTTATCTGCAGCGTACAACAGGGTATTTCTCGATACGATGCAGTTAGAGTTGTTTTGCCTCGCGTTTGTAATGTAAAGCACCGTAAACAGCGCGCGTCTCGCTAGGTAAGCTGGATGCGTTCCGTTTCCACACCAGGTGGAAAGCAACTGCGTTCATCTGCACTACGAATCGTCAGGGTACCTTGAAGAATAATAAAGGTTATACACTGCTGTCATCATATGGAATCATCACATGGAATCCACTGCTTTACTGTGTTATGCAAGCTAGGGCAGAGTACATTTTCATCCAGATTCCAGTTTCAATAATGAAATGTGTTGTATCTCGTATTCAATGTTCCTACTGCATTTCAACCTGTATGGAACGTATAATTAAATTGTATATTACTTGCCTACTAGTTCTGCTTATACTGATTAACTGAGTTGCAGAACCAAATTGCTCAATTCAAAAATATCTTAAGTTGAAATTATCTCCAATTACTTCAGAAAATAATTATAATAAAAACATATTAATGTAAACCTTACAAAAAATACACATATGTACTGTACATTTTTTAAACGTAATTTCATGTATTTAAGAATAGCTTTTATCATATTTGAAGCATTTTAAATTTATGTTCCGAGTTTTATCCAGTAATGCGAAAATCCACTTATCCAAACCGCAGCTATCCCCGTTTAGTTCGGGTCATTGGGGTTCTATCGTAGTACTGAAGCGCGTTTAGTTTCCTCCTTCGCCCCGTCGTCCCTCCGCCCGCTCCGCTTCGCGATGGACGTGAATCCGCGACGCCCGCCACCGGCGAGCGATGCAATATTGGGCGGCGGCGGACGATAACATTTCAATTAAGCGGCCGATGGCCGCGCCGCGACGCTTCAGCGCAGATGGATTCGGATCACTTTCGGTTTATGGAAATGGGCCCGCGGCCTCGCCCGCCTCGCACGCGACAGGGCCGCCGTGGGAGATTAAGCGGGGAGCGTGGAATGGACAGGGAAAGGCAGCAATGGTAGAGGGAGGGGCAGAGTTCAGAGAGAGGTGGGACTTGGGTGGGTACCAGAGCAATGCGGGGCGAGGGTGGGGACCAGAGCAATGCGGGGCGAGGGTGGGGCGAAGGCGAGGACGGGGGAACGCAGGGTGGAGTAGGACCACGGTGGAGCTGTGCGGGGCGAAGGCGGGGCGAAGGCGGGGCGAAGGCGGGGCGACGGCGGGGCGAAGGCGGGGCGAAGGCGGAGCGAAGGCGGAGCGAAGGCGGAGCGAAGGCGGGGCGAAGGCGGGGCGAAGGCGGGGCGAAGGCGGGACGAAGGCGGGGCGAAGGCGGGGCGAAGGCGGGGCGAAGGCCGGGCGAAGGCCGGGCGAAGGCCGGGCGAAGGCCGGGCGAAGGCCGGGCGAAGGCCGGGCGAAGGCCGGGCGAAGGCCGGGCGAAGGCCGGGCGAAGGCCGGGCGAAGGCCGGGCGAAGGCCGGGCGAAGGCCGGGCGAAGGCCGGGCGAAGGCCGGGCGAAGGCCGGGCGAAGGCCGGGCGAAGGCCGGGCGAAGGCCGGGCGAAGGCCGGGCGAAGGCCGGGCGAAGGCCGGGCGAAGGCCGGGCGAAGGCCGGGCGAAGGCCGGGCGAAGGCCGGGCGAAGGCCGGGCGAAGGCCGGGCGAAGGCCGGGCGAAGGCCGGGCGAAGGCCGGGCGAAGGCCGGGCGAAGGCCGGGCGAAGGCCGGGCGAAGGCCGGGCGAAGGCCGGGCGAAGGCCGGGCGAAGGCCGGGCGAAGGCCGGGCGAAGGCCGGGCGAAGGCCGGGCGAAGGCCGGGCGAAGGCCGGGCGAAGGCCGGGCGAAGGCCGGGCGAAGGCCGGGCGAAGGCCGGGCGAAGGCCGGGCGAAGGCCGGGCGAAGGCCGGGCGAAGGCCGGGCGAAGGCCGGGCGAAGGCCGGGCGAAGGCGAGGTGGTGGCAGGATGGGGCAGGGCCACCGCGGGGCGGAACGGGATGAGAGTGGAGCCGTTGACGGGGGCAGAGGAGGAGGGGAGATGGCCGGAGGCTGAGCGAGGGTGGATCAAGAGCAATGCTCAAATCAGAGGTGAAGAAGAGGGCTTGGATCGGGGCAAGGACATGAAGATACGTTACTAGCGGGAAAGCTATTCTGGCGATGCTGAAATCAGCGTTACCAGGCAGGGTAGAAGAGACTGGGTATGGGAGTACTGCAAATAGTGCACCTCTCGGATGATTGTCCAGGTGCGAGCCAGACGAAGTGCAAAAAGCGCGGCGAACGGGGTTTTGGGGTCACAGGGCGCGGAGGGGCAGAGGAATCGGCGTTGATTATACAGATTGCGGCGCGAAGAGCCGTCAACAAAGAGGATTCTGCTAAATGGCCCATCGGCTAAATGACCCATCGCAGTGGCTGCAAATTTGCAGGTAAAATTTAGAAAATCGATAGCAATCAAAGGCAAAGCCGGCGCTGAGCTCGGCTTATTTGGAGCAGCTTTTCGTGGGCAGCCCTCACCCGCCGTCGCGAATGGGAAGAGGGAACTCGGAAGGCACGTACGGGTGTCGCACCTCGCTGCTTCTCGCTGCACTTTTCACTTCACAGGCAAATAATGGAGTCTAGTGCGTTGGGCGGTGGCCCTCAGGAGATCCCAGTACGGCCGCCGAAACGCAACACTTCTCAATAAGCGACGCATCCGAACATCCAACATTCTATTCAGACGTCTTCACCCACAAATCTCCTCTGTTCTCGACTTCTTGGCTGTCCGGGTAACGCCTCGTCTTTGGACGAGAGGCCGACGTTACACCTGTCATGTCGCAGGCTTCCTCAGGGTAGTGACTACCCCGGGGCCTTTCAGCTAACGCAGTACTGGTAACGGCCGTACTGGGATCTCCTGAGGGCCACCTTTCAGCTAACGCATACTCGCAGATGGGGAATGGGGAAGGACAGGGAAGGAGAGATCGGAAGCAATCTTACGTTTTCCATGTTGCTGATCCGACAGTTGCTTGGAAGCTATCAGAATAACCATGGGAATCAAAAATTATATTTCTGAAGGCTCCAGAATCTCGCTGATGTTAACACAGGCAAATCTGCGAACTTATCGCGAGTCGGTCTCGCAACCTCCCAATCACCAGAACGTTCGAACCATAACATGTTGCTTTACCACTCGCCGCTGAGTTGGAATTGTTCTTATAAATGGAGTTTCAATGAATGAGATATATTTTTTGTATGAAAATATTTTAAAAGAATAGGGGAACTGGTGCTGCGAGAGGTTACCAAGAAGACTCGGAGAAGCTTTTAGGCGGCATTTTCAGCGGAGCGCAGCGAAGGAGGCGAAGAAAATTTCGTTACAATTATGGTGTTTCCTCCGACTGACAAGGTTAATACCCACAAATCAACTCCGACGTTTCACTCAAACACAGCGAGGAACAGAAAGTCACGTGGAACTTGAGCTGAAGGGACGGAAGAATAACAAAGGTTACAAAATTAAATTGTGCCAAATGTTATCGAAAGGCATGATATGAGCGCGAGTACTCTTAAAAGAACACCAAAGAAAAAAATTAGATTGAGTTTTGCCATGGACCTAGCCCACAGAGTGTTGCGCATTGTGCTCAAAGTTGAAGTAAATGCATCACATAGTTCAATGTTAATGAAAAAAGTGAGTACGAACTACAATCAATGTAGCACGTGGCAAAGATCGGCTGAGAGACGCCTCTGAGAATCATGAAACTATGATGTCTTGTGGCGTCTGAAAGTTGCTAAAACTGTTTGGAAAATGTTTTGTTTTCGGGTGATGTGTACAAATAAATGAGATGAGAGAAGTCTCCGAATATCTAACGCTTCCCCTGGATCCTGGTTCCTTACTGCAGAAAGTGGAAGTCTTTTAAAAATAGAAATCGGAATCAAAATCATTTCATTCGTTTCAGGTTCAATGTTATGTATTGCAATAACTATTTCGGTGTCGCTCCCACTCTTGAACTTATTTTTAACGGTTTCGGTAATGGTTTCGGTTTGAGGCCTTGCATAGGGTAAACTCTCTATCGTCAGAATCACAGATACGTCATCAGTTGATTTTTCATTGTTTCGTTTTGTAAGAAATAATAGTATTTTTCTGTGATGAAGCTATTCAATGATTGAATTATTAAGGCGATTAAGATGAGACGTCTGATTGGGAGGAGGAATTATTGATTGTTTTTTCCTCTTTCCGGGCTCGTCAGCTGCTAAGATCGTAGGTTCCGTTAGAGAAACGCATGTTCTATCATGGTAATTGGCGGTGCTATTCCCCGCTAAATGGCAAATGGATCCGCCGCCAACTTAAACGTCGGCTTGGAGAGGTTTTCCGTTCCGATATCTCCACCAGCGAAGCACCACCTCACCAGACAAGCTTTAAGCTTCAGATCGGTCGTCCAACATGTGTGGTGCATGATGCGCGTGTGAGGTGTGAGCATAGGATAAGGAAGAAGAATGAAAGACCGCGCACGGTCTCTGGTTAGTTTGTGAGGGAACTGCTCCGGCATTCGCTTGCTGTTGATCGGAGAAACCCCAGAAAATCACTAATCAGAGCAGCCGGCCACTAGAATTCTCCTTCAGACAATGGCTAAATTCGAGTTAGAATTGAAAATTCTGCTACAGTCTATATTCAAGTCAAATGTTTAGGCGGTAGATACGTGTATGCTGTGTGGGTGGATGATGGAGGGAATTGACGAATGAATAAGTGGTGAAATAAGTGATTTTATGATGGGTGTATTTGGAGTGAGTAGATGATGAACAAGTGGTTGAATGACTGAAGAAGTGGTTGGACGAGTGAGTGCGTGAGACGGAATGGGCAGAAGACGAAGCAGCGTCAGAGGCGAGCTTCCGCCGCCTTCACGGCGGGGTTATCGCTCTCAATCGGCCACTTGCCGCATTCACAACCACTTTGCATCTGCCCCGCGCGCCCTAATGGCCGCGAGGTGCGAGTGAAGGGCGGAGTTTTCTTTCTTCGTTGGCACCGGAGCCGCCGCGGATTCCTGTTCTTTACGGCGCGCACTTCTACTGCGAAATTAAACCATAAATTGCGCCCGCGATTCCAACTTTCCCTGCGCAGCGCGTGTGTTGTCGGGTGCAAAAGGGGCGTGGCGGAGGCAGGCCCGCCAACCCGTACTCGACAGGGATCCGAAGAAAGAGACAGGTCAACCGACAACTGTTGGAGTTCTTTGGGCATATCAGATATGGAAATATTTCATTACGTTATTGTGTTCAGAATAATTTACCAGGGCTTCCAGTGAAGTCGTGGCTATCAAATACTATATAGCATATAATACAATTCTCTTAAACCAAATATTAGCAGAAAATAATGAAAGAAAAAGTTCATTACATCCGAATTTTCAATATCTAATGCATAAATATCGCATATTATTTTATCAGTTAATAATACGCAAAACCTATTATCAGGCGTCTGAAATGGTGAAAATCATAGGTCTAATAGACTCGTCAACATTTCGACCGTTTCGCATTTTTTTTCTCCCTGGGCAGTTGCATTATCTCAAAGCTTGAAAGCTAGAAGATGCAGCTAATTAATAACCACTGTCGGTTGACGTCAACAACCTCTGCAGTTCAATACTTCAAACTCTTATTTAATAACGCGTTCTCAAACTTTGCTCCCACACAATCTTGCAAAGTTGGCTTCCTGGAGCTGAGAATATAGGCTACCTCTGGAAACTTCCGAAGTTCCTGAAATCACCCGGCCAACTTCTGCTTACCCCCTTCCCCCCTTCTGCTGCCTGGTATCCGCCCCCTCCTCCTCAACTTCCCGGTCCTAAGAATTAACGATCCTCGCTCAAGGGAACACTTGCGACTTATCTACTCAGAGGCGCGTCCAACAAACTTTATATTTGGTAGGCTTCAAAGACAAGTATATTGCCCATCTCTTACGTGAATGCGTAAATGTAGATTGAAATGTTCAGAAGAAATGGTAAGCCGTATAATGTGTGTCTCCTCACTAAATAATATTCTCAAATTTATTTAAAATTTTCATCGGTTTTATTATTTGTATTGTACGTTAATGGTTAACAGATTTCTGAATGTTTGCAGTCAAATCTCTCATAGGTTATTACGAGAGATCGAGTTTACAGCTCCACGTTTTCTCTAGCCTTTGTCATTAGCTGATTTTAATATTATTACGACTATATTCTTTGGGTAGTTCTCGCTTTCCATTTCATAATGAAAGTGATTGCGCGAAATAATTATGTAGCCTGAGATAAAATTATACTTATCTATAAATAGTTTCCTAAACAAATTCTTAACAACTACACTGTTATCTGAAAATGTTTATTTGAATATGATGTGAAAGTCGTTAAACTTTAACGCATGGCCATTAAGTCTATCTGTGTAGTGTACCCACGAAAAATGGTGATAATTAACACCCGTTAGCATACAAAATAGATTTTTCTCCATTAGTTCATCGTGAGTGATTCAGCAGTTGTAGCAATAGCATGACACTAAAGTATATGACAACAATACATGACTTACAATAGTATATCGTTTTCAGTTTTCCTGCAGGGTCAACTTCCTTTCTATCATCCATAACAGTGGTACTCGTACCTACAACTGAAGTTCAACGGAGTTTCAAACTATTTGGCATCGTCATGAATAGCTCGGAAGGAGGATGGATGGTAAGAGTAACTTGTCTATACCTATGGGTGGCTTGACCACTCAGTTGAGGTTGCGCACCAGCAAAAGTAAAATGACTGGGGTACACCTGTAGCCCGTGCGAGTTTTCTGGGTTAAAAAGGCTTACATTGTAGAACGCATACAAATCAGTCATAAACCACCACACTGCAATTCTCCTTGAGAATTGCCACTTTTGAGGCCACTTTATAAATACCACATCAATTATAAGGAAAATAAGGTGCAATTCTCAATGCCATAGATTTCCTATTGTAAAAAGAACAAGTTATTTTGAAAATGACAAAATTATTACACCTCATAAATTATTTATTCACATCTCTGGATTTTTAAATGACGGTGTGATTACAAATATGCATCAAGAGAAAGGAAAGAAATGATTTCGTATTCAAAAGACACAATATTACTTAAGACGGTACGGTTCACATTTTATAAGTGGTACTGAATAGAGTGATAGATAAATAACACCTTTAAATCTCTTGCAATATTAATTATTCAACGTAGGTCAATTTATTTTGGAAAGGCTGCAAATAATTGAAAATAAATAAAACTAACAGTGAGTTGTAGTTTTTCTTAAAACCTTCTGGGCGCTCTAAAACGTATTTCCAAATCGCATTTTTAAACTTGGTTCTATTCTTGGAGCTGTAGAAAAACTCGTTTGTGATCTCGTAATTAACGAGAGACCGAAGCCCCGCTGTTTGCAAAGCGTGAATCCGTTTGCGCCTGAGACGCGCGCTCAGGCCACCGCGGCTTCCGCGAGTGGCCGCGGCCCAATGGAAGACGCCTTTGTAGCTGCAAGCCAGCGCGCGAAGCGAAAAGGCTCTTCGGGGCGAGGCCGTGTGCTCGCGAGCACGCGAGAGGTCTTTGCTACAGGGCGGCGCTCGATGTCCTAATGAGAGGCGAGCCCTCGCTTTGCCCAGAGCCCCGGGAAGTAGCTTCATTTTCACGCCGTCATTACCCCTACGGCGAGACGGCTGCGGAGCAGGAAGGGAATAAGCCAGAGATGTCCTCAGCGCTCCCTTCCTAGCCCGTTTTCTCTGAGCGACCTTCTATAAAGACCGCTGATATATTTTTGCAATACCTATAAGTTGTAAATCTCAAAGGATATGTTATTATCTTTCAAGAATTCATTGTTATATTGTTCAAGGGCTGTAAGAAGTTACATCTTACTTTACAAACCAAGGTAATTTCTCACGGAAATTTTGTTGCTGCTTTCCGGTAGCCATCCACTAGGATGATGTATTTTAATCACAGTGTATGTAAAAGGAATATACTTTATGCTCAGCTGCAGCATCTGTCTCACCGCAGCATGCGTAGCTCCTTGGGCTCATGGACAGCGTTCTAGCTTTCCGTGATGTCATCCTGTCTTCCATTCCTGGTCGGGACAAAAATAGACCTGTATCTTTCAATTAAAATTGTCTCAAATCTATAGCTTGGGCCGAAACAAAAGCTCAGCAAACCAAGTATGCTAGATACGATGAAAGTAATACGTCACGCTCGCCATATGTCTCCTGTAACTACAGAGTCAATAATAAATAAAAACAGGACCTAAGCCTGGGAACACCAATAGCTGACAAAAGTCGAATTAATCTGGCCCTAAAATGCCAAATACAAACATGGCCTTCATTTAATGATAAAATTAGACTTCTAAATAATGTTTCATGCTCCTCCCATTTGAAACACAATTATGTTATACCCCCCTCTCCCAGACCGTCTTTCTTAGTATAAAATGAAATACCTCGAATACAACTTTCCATCGAAATATCGTTCTGAGGCGGGTAATTACTGACAAATTTTTGTTATTAATACCAATACACCGATGTAAGGCAAATATCGAACTTGGGTTTGTTAGGAAACCAAAGATGTTTGCTGAGATTTTGTAACGCATGGATCATTGTTTTTCGTAACACCGCCTTCTAAAAAAATAATATATAACAATATGTCCTTTGCTTCGAATAGTACTCATACGCAATTTTTCGTCACAATTCTTTCGTCACAATTATTTCAAATTTAAAAAATTATTTTCATGATCACGTGAATATTAAACGGCCGGCGAACGCAATAATCTTTAACACTGCCGGCAGATTAGTGTGACATTCCATTCCTCTGTTTGGTAATGTTATACCAATAGGCAAGTTACGAAAAGCTATTATATAGACACGGGAACGTATCGTATTATGTAATCGTTAAAAAGAAAAAAAGCTGTGAAAATTAGAATACTCATCATACATCTTGATGCTCAGATGTTCAATCCTGTGGACTGTGCTCCACGTCAGTCAGCCACCAGAATGCTTTAACCCAATATCGGCCTGCTACCCCTCACCCGTCTCTTCAGTAACTTCCTTCTTTACCAGTGATCGAAGTCAGGGTGGCTGAAGTGGCGGGTACAGTTGTCGTGCCATGGCTCAGAGCTTATATGTGGACCAGAGGGTTGACTGGACCATGAGGCTACTGCTGGACATCCAGACGGGAAGGAAGTCGCTCGGAACCAATCGGCTCTAGTTTAGTGAAAGATGGTTGGCACACAAGAGTCTGCAACCGGCAACCGCGGACAGTCTGGACCCATCTCTCGCATTTGAGTAGCCATGGCCTAGGTGGCCGGACTAGCGGAAGCTGCGACCCCGGGAGATCGAGACCGAAGAAGCGAGCGATCGGAACGGTGCCAGAGGGCGGCATGGGCGGTAGGCGATGGCGAATCATTTGGCCACTGCTCAGTTGTTCTCCGGGGAGCAATTGATGAGATACGTCGTGAGGCATTTCCTCTGCTCGGGCGCGTCGATTAAGGCGTTTGTTTTCTCTTGAATCTTTCTAACTCTAGAGTTAATTAAACAGCCACTGTCAACAATTCTTGCTAGAATTGCACTGAATTGCTGGAAGAATAATTGAAGATCTGTAACTCCATGTTCAGTCGTTTAAAAACAATTTCGTCTAATTTCTGCTCGAAGCCACAGGATCCCAATTTCACAGAGGGCAGATTCGCCTTAACCTCCCGGCGACTCCCTCGAGGCGGCGTCAGCGTAATGCTCTAAACCGCAATGAGCGTTACAGATGCACGTACGATAACTCTTTACCTCGTCTTCCAATTCGTCTTGGGGTTCTGTATTGTCCTAGCGTCGATAGTAATCAGCAACAGCTAGCAGCAATTTATATTACACACAAATGCGGCAGGCGGGTCTACCACTGCCGGGACGGTGTAATATTTTTAATTCAGCTCCTAATTCGTAAGCTGATCATGGTACCTTACCCAGGCCGCGTGCATTTTTGTGACTAACATGTAAAGAATGTGGAATATTAAAACACTAGTGAAATTTAATAAATATAAAGCGGTGATTCAAAATATGTAAGGCATCACTATTAGTAAAATTATATGTTAACTGTATCTACTTGCTAGGCGTTTTTAACATCTTCGCTAAATGTCTGTAAAGTGCAAATTGCGAGATGACTACAAAAATGTTTGTTATAAACCAAAAGAATGTTTGAAGGTAAGTTCCCTTTATTACTGTGAAGAATTTCTACCACCACTTAATTTTGGCTACGTGAAAAATAGTGAATGTAGCGATTGCCTGTATTTTGGAGAAAAATACGTTACACATTTTGCATTCGATAGATGGTTGTTAGTGTTTCTAGGCGCATCACTAACAGAAATCGCTAGTCCCATAAGTGAGTTGCATGTTCTCCTTCTGGAGGTGACAATGATCTTTCCCCGATGTATGGCGAGATCTGACACGGACTTACCGTCGGCTAGTGGGGTTTCCCCCAACCAGCAGGTGACCGGCCCAGCCGGGACACGCTCTAAGTACCCGACCGGTCTTCCGACATGTGTGGTATTGTAGTGCATGTTAGTGTAAGTGTGTGTAAAGGGTGAGGGTAGGACAAGGAAGAGGAAGGAAAGATCTCGCGCGGTCTGTGGCCCGTTTGTTAGGGTACTGCTTTGGCATTCACTTGATGTTGTTCAGAGAAATCACAGAGAACTATTGATCAGAGCCAGCCTCAAGAATTCTCCTCCAGACAGGGAATGAATTCGACCTAGCTGACACGCTAGTGTCGAAAATCTTGCCACTGTCGGAACTCAAACCTAGGACCTCCCGGTCAGATGCAGTGCAGCAACATCAGTTGTTGCACTGAGCCACCTCTCCCGGTTTTTGTTCGAAATTGTTGTATAAATTGTTGTGAAAATTTTGAGTTGGGTGTTTATGTTAATCGCGGAGGCCAAAACCTGAATCTTGTAAATAAATGAGAATAACGGGTGACATTGCTCTATAAAAATTCACTGAACTACCTTAATAAGTACAACAACCTTCTGAAAATTCATCGTCTATAGTGGGCTCTACTCGTGCTCCATCTATCCATATTATTTGGATGTTTGCCGAAACAACACTCACACTATACCGAGAGCAGCAAGATATTAAAGGGGTAATCAGGGAAGGAACGAATCTTTGGTACATCCCCGCCTCGAGCGCTCTTCCCTGACGTGTGCGGCGCAGGGGGAATGGAGGCGGAAACCAAAAGTAGGAAGCAAGAGGGAATCGGAAGCAAGAGGTAGGGAGAAGAAAGAGGTGTTGAGAAGCAAACGGAGAGGCAAGCAAGAGATGTGGGGAGAAACAATGCGGAAGAAAGAGGGGCGGGAGTCAAGAGGGGCCGGAAATCAAGAGAAAAGCACTCACAGAGAATGGAAATAAAGACGAAGGAAAGGTGGAGAAGAGAGGATGGGGTGATGGAATGGATGCAAGAATCGAGAGAGAAAGAGCACTGCAAGTGAGGCGAGCAGACACTGGGACGTTGTCGCCCATTGTCTTGGGCTATCAGCGCCTCACGACACCAGGGCACTCCGCTGCTGAAGCACAACTCCCCGCCTCCACCTCGCTACCTTGTGTTGCCCCCTTCCCCTCCCCCCCGCCTTTGCCGCCCTCCTCCATCCCACGCGGCCAGCTCCGAACCACAGCGGTGCTACGGCTAGTAGACTGTCTATACGCCGCCCACGACCACGAGACGTCGTTTGCCGACTGCGTCCACCCACCCGCGCAAACACCTTCCAACGAGATAAACTCTAGACCCCAGTGAGGACGGCCGGCCTTCTCTGCTTACGAAGCGCCGCCAACAATGGGAATATCAAATGACGCGCCCTCGCCATTGTCTCTCTCCCCTCGCTAACAACTTCAACGCCTTGCCTATTGTAGCGCCTCTAGAGAGCTCCACTCGCAAGCGCACGAGCAAATACACACATTGATAAGCAATGAAGGCTCCATTCTCTATTACGCAGAAATTTTTTTTAGCTAGGATGCATTTCCTGGTGGGTGATATTTAAGTGATAGCACACAAATGAGAGCAATACTCGTACATATTTTTGACAAAACAGCTTCAGAATATACCAGTTTATTTAGGGGAAAACCGTTATTAAATTGTTTTTAATAAGTAAAATATTCCTCTAGCAATAACAAAACCTTTCAGAAAGCTGAAAGTAACGACACAGAAAACAAAATTTTAGGATAAGGATAAAACATGAAATTAAAATGATAAACGAATAAACGCCATAAAATTATTTTATAACAATATTAAATATAAAAATATTCAATTATTTTAAAATCCTTTTACAGAAATGTGAAGACTTCTGCTAACCAGACTTACGTTCAAGTTCGCAAGGCGGGTGGGGCGCAGCGAAGGTAACGGAATTTAATTGAATGGGAGGCGACTAACGTTCCCCCTCCGTGGCACTGGAGCTGTCGTGTGTAGTTAATCGAAGCGCATACACAGATGACGGAGCTGCGAATGTAATCCTCCTCCTGCAATATCACCTTACTGCAACGTCACATGAGCGCCTCTATAATCACCTTCACATAACCTCTTATCTTGATATATTCGAATATTCAGATTACAATTAGTGACTCACAGATACACGCATGCACACATGAACGAGCATTGTGAATCCATATATTCGCTTGTACCCTAATGGTTCCATAAGTAAACTAATAGTAAATTATGCAACAAGTCCGCGAAATTCCTCAGTTCCGCGAAACAGGTATTTCGCGCACGAGTCGAGCGCTCGGGCGATAACCGACGATCGTGCGAATCACCTTCACGTGTTGCATATATTATTTTTTAACACGTCGTGTGCGAAAGATGTTTCGCACACGCTTCACGTTTTATTAGAAAGAAATTAGCGGCGCTCTTAGAGTACGTACTTTCTGGTCTTATTGGCAACGCAATATTATGATACATGAACTCGTACTAGCACCTGTAAAAGTGCTTCGAACCAGCAAATGGCTTTCTCCAAGATGCTATTCTCCTCTGCGTTACCGAGGGGACGTTTAATTTTAAAAAAATAGAACCATTTTCCATAAAACTTTGGAAATGTTTAGTCTTCATGTACACATCCCTCAAAGATACCAAAATATCCGTTTTAAAATTGCAGGCCTCACGTTGATTGGGGAATATCAATGTTGATCGACGGTTGAACGGTTCAGGCGCTTGTGTTGGGGTCGTAAAGTAACGAGAAATACAAGTTTAAGTAAATATTAAATATTTTAGAAAAAATTGAAAATAAATTATATTGAATAAAATTTACGTTGAAAAAAATTTGACATTGTTAGCAAAGACAAAGAGAACTCAAATTACACAGTACGCGGTAGACAAGATAGCATCGGAGACAAGTAGTAACAATTAGGACAGGTGAACAACAGAAATGTTATGATGATAGGTATTTTTTGCATCGGATTTGATCTGGATTTGGTAGAGTGATGGAATAATTTTGTTATGAGAAGCTCTCGTAAGAACTTTGATTGATATGTTAGGCGAACGACATCTGGTTCACGAACAGTAAACCATAATAGAAAATGTTAACGTAAATTTAATAGTCGAAAAATTTAATCGCGAATGATCAGAGAAAAACAGTATTAGTAAGTCATTTAGGACCAGATCGGTAGAAAAACATGGACAGATGAACTGTGTAATTGTAAGTGTGTAATTTCAAGAAATGCTGGAAGGAAGTTTCTTTATGGATGCAGATTTCTTCTCATTGCCAAGTAAACAGCATATCTTCAACAGAAAAGTGTAGTACATAAGCACTGAAAAGACTTTGCAGCTAGTAATGTTCAAGGCCAAGAATGTTATATAAAAATAAGTTAAGATTAAGAGAGAAAGATTTCTAGAATCAGTTGTTATAAAGTTCGATGGCCATCATTAGCTAGGAATAATCAAGTAAATAAGTATAAGGAATTGTCAAAATTTGCTTCAGAAAATATACAAAAGTTAAATAATAATAATAATAATAATAATAATATTTAATAATAATATATTAGCAACCGGCACATAAAGAGGCAGAAATATTAATTCAGTAAACAAGGTGTTACCATTCAAAATTAACCACCAGAAAAATCGGTAAAAATTCTTAACATAAATCTAAGCATTCACCAGCCGAATTCTCGCTAGAGCGGTTTGTTTTCATCCCACGAAAGAGAGAAGGAAGCATCTCTGGGATTTGTAAGTATAACAGCGCCCAAATAAACGAATGAAACAGAGCTAGTCAACTAAATAGATTAAAAAAGGGTAAGAATAAATAAGAGGGGTACTGGGCATCGTCACAATATGTATTCAAAACTAACAAAACAAGATTACGTAATTGTCTAAAATTAAAAGCCACATATAATTCAGTTCTAAAGTTGTACGAGCACTTTCTTTTAAATTTGATTAATACGAAACTTCTCACCAAATAAATAACAGGTTTATGGCAATTACCTAACTTTTAAGTAGTATTTTCCGTTTTAATGACATATTAGGGTCCATGCAATAAAAAGAATCTTTAAAAATAACCTGATATGACCTTAAAATATACATGAGTATTAAAATCGAAAAAGAAGCTTTCTGAATACCACGCAGGCTATATGGCGTAAAAGTCTTCATTTCTCATCAATTTTTGCGTGTTCAATATTTCGGGCATAAAATTCGCACTAACTTTCGATTTCTTTCATTTTCACATGCATATGTAATGATTTACACGTAGAACTAAATTACACCACGATTGAGTTCGCAAACCAAATCTGTTTAATCTGCCAGATGTTCATCGGTCTAACCAGAGCTCGAGCGCAGCGGAAGACGTTCGGCTGCAAACATAGCACGCTTCATTTTCCCACGCATGCTGTAGTATTACATTCCAGCATGCACGAAATACATCGTATACACGTATATAGTTTCATAAGATCTAAATCATATTTGGTTCATAATCATTTCTAGATTAAGTTGCTTTTATATAGTAACCTTCGTGTGCGTCTGCCCGACCTTCCGCCGCTCATGATTAGACTCTTCCTGCCATTCTATGCATATTTGTCTATTGAGAAACTGACCATTTTTATCGCGTTCGTCGAAAACATTCTAAGAGAATTTTCGAATAAAAGATTTTGTATTTTTGTGAAGGGCAGCACTTTAAACGCACTCTAAACACCTTAAACCATAGAGTTCTTTAATAGCTCATCATCTCGGAATGAATAATTGTCCCAATTATTATACTTATAGAACATTCTGAAAGAATTCTGGAAAAGGTGATTAGGACGTTAGAGGGGAGATTAAATGCACATATGGCGCTAAAAATGACTATTCTGCCCTTCAGGAGTAACTCCATTCCTTAGGATACGAAATTGAGATTCAAGTTTATTCTAAAGAAAGTAGAGAATAAATTTTTTAAAGAAGTTATATCGACTATTTTTTTCGTGAAACACTGTGTGAGAGAATATACGAGCCAGACAACTCTATTAGGTTTTCAACAGTTTTTATAGGTTTTCCCAGCACAAATTGAACATTTCAACACGAAAGTGCCCAGCAATATTTAAATAAATGTATTTCTGTCTTTCTTGTCAATTCCTGCTAAGAACTTTAAGCAGTTAAGTGTTTAATGTGTACCTGTTAAGGCTAATGTCTGAATCAGCTAATTTGCCAATTACATGGTCAATGTCCACATTATCTGAAAAATGTGTTTAAAATCTGAAATAGAAACGACACGAAAATAAAAATCCCCGCTTTAGGCAGGTGGAACCCATATTAGTTGCTAGGATAAGTGTAGTACATGATGGTGACGTGGAAGAGTAGATAGTATGTAATAAATAGGAATCAGACTGCGATGAGAAGCTTCTCAGCGAAAAACTCGGTATAGTTTCGAGTTACACCGTATCAGTAAATTATTGTGAAAATATTTATCTTCACGATACCATCTCACCTTACCTAACTTAATCTAACCTCATTGGTCATCTCAGTTTATTCTTCCGATACTAATTTTTGAGTTGCAGTAATGAGACTTAGCTTTCGGCCTTAGTTATTTATCTAAAACAATATTAAGTCTGTTCAATACATAACTTTCAACACATTTTTGTGCAAATTACTTCTCACAAAACTCACAAGACTCTTCACACTAAAACAATCACCTTACTTCTGCCAGTGCCTTTTGGTCAATGCCCTCATAAGATGCAAGGTGTCCGAAGTTATCCTATCGCCATTCATACATTTTTTGCAACCATCTGGAAAATGTGCTAATTAACCGGTTAATTCATAAATCTCCTCTGGGAGTAGCCGATGTTCTTCTCAACTGGATAGTGAGAACCTTCCCGTCAGTTTGCGAGGTTTCCTCTATATAAGTATCTCCCCTCAGCAGGACATCCCCCCAGACGGGACAAGCTCTAGGCTGTCGACTGGTCTCGTGACTTTTGTTGTAGTGTAGAGAATTTGTGTAGTGTAAGTATATGTGAGGAAGGGGATAGGCAGGAAGAGAAAGGAAAAAAGGCACGCGCGACCCTTACCCGGGCCCGTTTGATAGGGTTCTGCTCTGGCAGTCGCCTAGTGTTGATCAACAAACCATGGAAAACTACCAATCGGAGCAGCTGGTCGCTACAAGTCTCCAGACAGCGGCGGGATTCGACCTAGCTAGCTAGCTAGCTAGCGTGAAGAATCCTGCCACCGTCGGGACTCGAACCCTACGACTTCCCTGTCACAGACCCTGCAGTGGTATCAGTTGATGCCCTGAACTACCACAGCCGGTGTGGCAATCCGAGAATTCACTTTAAGATCTATGAGGCCTTTTGAAATCACATTTTAGAAGTAATGACTAATTAAACATCAAGCGCGTTTCATCTTTAAATCTATGAATCTAAAACAGAAATAAAAGGAGGAAATGAGCTCGTCCTCTTCGCTCCGCTCGTGAGGCAAAGAGGCTTTAAGACCCACCCTTGCGGCTGCTGTATATTTAGCGGCGAAGGCAGCCTCCCCTTTAAAAGCGCCCCGCACAGCTCCCGCGCGCCTGCGGAATGTCTGCGGTGCTGACGCATGGGCACGGGGAGGGGGGCCGGGGGAGGGGCGGGGGGCAGGGGGCGGGGAGAGGGGTGGAGGAGCTGGGGGAGGGGCGAGGGCAAAGGGTGGGGGCAGGGGGGAGGGGGGCAAGGGAGCGGGGGTCAGTGGAGGGGCAGGGCGAGGGGCAGGCAGAGGGACGTGGGGCAGGGGGAGGAGCAGAGGAGGGGCAGGGAGAGGGGCAGGGGGAGGGGCAGGGGGAGGGGCAGGGGGAGGGGCAGGGGGAGGGGCAGGGGGAGGTGCAGGGGGAAGGGCAGGGGGGGGGGCAGGGGAGGGGCAGGGGGAGGGGCAGGGAGAGGGGCAGGGGGAGGAGCAGAGGAGGGGCAGGGAGAGGGGCAGGGGGAGGGGCAGGGGGAGGGGCAGGGGGAGGGGCAGGGGGAGGTGCAGGGGGAAGGGCAGGGGGAGGGGCAGGGGAGGGGCAGGGGGAGGGGCAGGGGGAGGGGCAGGGGGAGGAGCAGGAGGAGGGGCAGGAGGAGGGGCAGGGCAGCTCCGACACCGCAGCTCCGACACCGCTGCCACGGCACCGCCACGGCACAGCCACAAGATAGATACGACAGAGCCACGACAGGTACGATACAGCCACGGCTCAGCCGCGACATTGCCACGACACTTCCATGACACAGTCACGACACTGCCCCGATACAGCTACGACTCAGCCACGACACAGCCACGACACAGCCACGACACGGCCACGACACGATACCTCTACCCCACCGTCACCGCCAACGCACGTAGCCCTCCTGTGCCGTTCGAATTGTGAAATTCCAATATCCTTTGCTGTAAGCGAACTAGCTTTGTTCCATTGGAGCGAGAAACGTTATATTACATTGGAACGAGCTTCTCAAATGCAAAAAATCAACCACACACGCCCTAAACAGGACTGATTTCCAACCAGCTGGACGTGAAAAGCTGAATGTCGCAATAAGGAACAAGCTATTTTGTGACATTATTCTCCTCCTCTGCAATTCTGCCAAGAAGCATATTTAAACAATAAGCTAATCTATTCTTTTATTTTTCCATCTTATACTTTAATGCTGAATATTCCAAGCTACCGCCGGGTTCGTGGTCACAGAATGAAACGCGTGAACGTTCCATGGGTCTCTTCTCCACTGCTCTTTGCTGCATCTGACTGCATTTGGACCTGGCTGCGAATCCGCAAAAGGAGAAGCTTTCGGCGTTCGATTGCCCCTGGCCCACGCACGCAGGGGTATGGGGAAATGAATATTTCAATGCGGGCGAATCAATGGGGTAAGAGGAGCATTGTTCTGGAATGGCAGGGATCAGCGCTTCATTAACATTTAGAGGCAGATGAAACAATTGCCGTCCGTTCCCATTGCGAAATGTCCCTCTGGGAGTGCGGGGTCGGACTATGGTTGAGGTGGAGAGAAGGGAAGAGGAGAGGGGAGGAGAGGAAACGAGTGGAAGAGAGGGAAGGGGAGTGAGAAAGAAAAGGTAAGAAGCGTATGACAAACCATCAATACCCCGATCAGGATGGCCAGCCCGGTAATCGAATCCTGACGTCCCGATTGCAAATCCAGCGCGCTCGTACTGAGCCACATCTCTCGGTACTACTACTACCACTACCACTACCACTACCACTACCACTACCACTACCACTACCACTACCACTACCACTACCACTACCACTACCACTACCACTACCACTACCACTACCACTACCACTACCACTACCACTACCACTACCACTACCACTACCACTACCACTACCACTACCACTACCACTACCACTACCACTACCACTACCACTACCACTACCACTACCACTACCACTACCACTACCACTACCACTACCACTACCACTACCACTACCACTACCACTACCACTACCACTACCACTACCACTACCACTACCACTACCACTACCACTACCACTACCACTACCACTACCACTACCACTACCACTACCACTACTACTACTACTACTAATAATAATAATAATAATAATAATAATATATGTTTAATGATGTTGGATAGCATACGGCATTTTGAAGTACAATATGATGCAGCGTATGTAGTATGTGAAGGTCAGAATCGGGAGGCTCTAGGAGGCGGTGGGAGTGGCCCCGCCCACAAAGGGAGCGCGTAAATCACTGACTGTGGACGCGCACGGTGGATTAGCCACGCGGCGGTGGGTTACACGCTCAGCCCCGCCCACTCACGCCCCCAACTGCACCTCTTCCCCGCCCTAGATCACCGCCCCGACCACAATGCGCACGCGCCTAGACTTTGCTACCGCTCCACCTCAGACACCACACACAAACGCACGCACGCGCGCACACGCGCACACGCACACACGCACACACAGACACAAACATCCTCTACTCACACTCGTCCCTCCGTGAACCTCATCAGATCACAGGGCGAATCCTTTCTCTTCATTGTTCAACGGAGGCGCACCCCGCTGCAGCCTCTGACCGCCCCTTTGCCGTCCGCTTCTCCCGCCATCGATGGGCACTGACTGCTCCCAACACATCCCCGCTTCTGCTCCCGATCCAGAGTACAGCCCCTCCCTCCCACCACTCACCCTTCCTACTTACTGAAGGGGTATCCCCCATTACTTCGCAATAGAGTCGCAACCCACGATACCCACCACAACTCCTCGGGAGTTGTCTTTGATCTTCTTCAGATGGTGAGATCCTGCGCCGACCTATCTGTCGGCTACCGGGGTTTCCCCTACCGGGGTACCAACGTGGCGCCATGAAAAGCACCATGCTCCCGACCGATCTCCTGGCACCTTTGGTAGTGTAGTGGAAAGGGGATGAGAATAGAACAAGGAAGGGGAATGAAAGATCGTGAGCGGTCCATGGTCCGTTTCCTAGTGTACTGCTCCGGCATTCGCCTGGCATTGATCGAAGAACCCACAGAAAACTACCTCTCAAAGCTGCCGGATACTCGTATTCTCCTCCAGACAGTGGCTGATTTCAAACTAGCCATCTAGCTCGTCATGTCACCGTCGGGAGTGGAATCCTACGACCTTTCAGTCAGAGGAACTGCAGTGATATCAGTTGTTACCCGTAACCACCTCATCCGGTACAAGTGATTCGGAAGAGATGGTACTGAATCTCCCTATCA
Organism: Gryllus longicercus; assembly: GCA_038098605.1. Lineage (NCBI taxonomy): Eukaryota > Metazoa > Arthropoda > Insecta > Orthoptera > Gryllidae > Gryllus > Gryllus longicercus. Next base: position 4,072,207 of record JAZDUA010000007.1, read on the forward strand.
TCAAATAATGAGCACATCCCCCCCTACCGCTCAGACTTGGCTAATACCACCCCCCCCCACAAACCCCACCACCCCACCACCTCCTCCTCCTCCTCCACCTCCACCAACTCCTTTTCCTCCGTCTCCTCCTCCCTGTGCGCACCGCCCCGCGCTGCGACTCGGGCATTAAAATTCGCAGCTGCCTCTGGATTGGAGACCTTGTGGCTGCCCACCGTCACTTCGGTTTTGCGCGAAATGCGAGGAGGAAGGCCTAATCCTTGCTTGTGGGATTGTATGTAGAGCGAGACATAAATTTCGCCCTAACGCCTACGTAACACACGAAACGTACAGTGGGCTCGAAGACTTTCGTTGCAAACATGACACACAGAAACTCCTTCCGGCAAGTTTCCTATTGATAACTGATCCTAGTTTCATCGAGAGATGTCTCACAAGGAGGAACAATTTAATTTCAGGGTTTTAAGAACGAAAAACATATTAGCTCTAACACTAGTTATGGCACTTGTTCGAAATTATTTTTCGTATGAAGCAACGCCATTCGTAAGTCAATAGCGCTTGCGTCGGAAACATTTCTTAAAAATGCTCCAAACTCTACAGTTTTCGGTGAACACTAGCACAAAATTTCGCATTTTCTCAAAAGTGGCTCCAAATTTTTTCTTCAAAACTTTTCCAACGGATATTTTTGATTGCACTCTTTAATACGGCGTAAAGATATTTTTTTCAAAAATGGCGTTAATATGCACATTTTCAGAAATTTGTAAACACTATTTGTATTTGTGAGTTAAAGTAATTTAAATGAATTCTAATAAATTTTTTCGAACCCTCAAAAATTGTTTGTTAAAAAGAGTTTCAAATTTAGAATTAACAGTAGCGCTTAAACGCAGTTTTCTTAGAAACGGTTCCAAATTTTTTTCAAATAAATGTCATTTAGGACGAGGTTTTACTGTTCTTTAAGAGACGTGATCAACTGCACTTTGATTTTATAAATATAAAGAATTTGTTTCAAAAACGCATCTAAATATTCATGTCAAAAGCAACCCATAGCACTCAGTTAGCTAAATCGTTAAATAACTCCTAAACAAAGCGTTTTAGGGCCTTTAAAACTAAAATCTTGAGGCCAAGGGCGTCAAGTAAATGTTCCTAACATTGTAATATACAGGGTGACATATTCTTGGACATTTTATTGTATATTTGCTGGTTTGGTATTTATCAAATACTACCATTGCCACCTATATTTCAACCCTTCGTGATGTTGGCCATCTTTGTGACTACACGCTTAGAATGCTTACATTCCTCTACCTTATAATATTTACGCTTTCTGTATGCATCGTGGTTTTCGCAGACTGACAATGTTTAATACATACTTATTAATTCAAGATACGCTCTCGCAGCAACACCCTGAAGTACTATTAATAATTCTATAATACCGATGAAGATGTTTCTTATACGTGTATTGAAAATATTTATTGAAAGTTTTACCAAGGTCTACAAGTGTTGTGTAAGTGTGTAGTTCTGGAGGGATGTAGGTGTACAGTGAAGAGTGAAGACGTGTTTTGTTAGGTTTGGTCTGTTTCACCTGTACCAGTATTTTCGTTATCAACAGTGATTCGCTGAAACTTTCAAGTCAGTTGTGCTCAGTCACGTAGGCTTTAACAAGAGTAAAAAGCTTTTTTTAATACTTTTATGACAAACACGAAAAGCTAACTGTCAAAGAATATTGAATAATTACTTCAAATATTTTTAAGGGAGTGTTGTGAATTGTTCCAAGAAAATACCGAATAAATCTTTAGTGAAAATTTCTTTTCCCACATCAATTGCATTGTTTTTCAGTTTTATTTGATATTGTGTTAGTACAATGGAATTTACCTTTATACATTTTTAAACAAATAAATAAGTTTCGTTAACAACTTTTCCTCGTAGAATGGAAATAGAAAAATAGGGAAGAGTGTGGGGTTTAACATGCGAGAGTTCTGGCATGGATACGCGGAGGTAGAAGGGGGAAAACGTGTGCTACGGCACAATGCAAAGAACAAACTTTTTAAATTAACTTAATTAAAATAGCATAAAATAAAAGAACAACACAAATCAAAACGCAATTACCTACAATACTACGTGAATAATTTAAAAAAGCAATATAATTTAAAATTACAAAGAAAATAGGCGCAAATCTTTTGGCAACTGCCAACGATCACAATTCACACGCACGATTTAAATTCTGGCGGTATCTGGAAGTCTGTACATCAATACAATACAATCAGTAATCATCAATACAATAAGTAATACACCGTTGGGTTATTAAATTTAAAGCGTCGGATCGCTAAGATATTCAATACGTAAACATCGTTTCACCAACATTCCCATGCATGAAAGTGAAGTCTAAGGGCGCAGAAATGTTTTAATGGTAACAAATGGTGTTTATTACTCAAAGGTGGAAATATTAATTTTATTATTTTTTGGTCCGGAATAGCTTTTCTTGAGGTACGTAAGAACGCATAAAAAATCAAATATTTTTAGAACACAAATAATTTTTCAATTTTCGCACCCCAGCAAGCTGGAGCCATGCCCCTCTAAAACTTTTATTTCTCATAACAAATCCAGGGAAGTGTTGTACTTGCTCGATCCTGTATTTTCGGATGGCAAACATTACTTGGCTTTCTCTTGGCTCTCTTATTTAATATTTTTGTAACTATCAAAGGAAGCGAAAAGCGAACTGTCAAGGAACTTCAATGTTCTTAGGGAAGTGTGAATTAGTTTGAAGAACATATCTCTATAATACGGAATATGTTTCCAACGTCGATTGCATTGTTTTTATTTTAGTTTGATATTGTGTAAGTACGAAGATAGAATTATACATTTTCAACAAATAAACACGTTTCATTAACATCTTTCCGTCATTCTTAATGGAAAGGATAGGGAAATGGAGAAGGAAAGGGTAGGGATTAACATGCGAGAGTTCTCACACAGGTATTCTAGTTAGAGTAAAATTTGAAAACATTTGCTACAGATGTGGTTCAAAGTTTCTCGTGAGACTGAACACACTCACTTTGTATAATAGATTATACTTAAAATTCTTAATAATCTGTTTCAAATAATCGATACTGATTTTGTAACATTGAATGTCCTTACTAAGAAATAACTGTATTAAAATTACAACAACGAATAATTCCAGACAATGTTCTCCTGTCCACTTGATTGATTTTGTGACTGTTAGCCATTCTTTACCTCTGCTCCCTATCCAGCCAATTTTATAGTCTCTCTCGCTTCCCCCTGGGTGCACTGCCAATTGACATCCACGAGCAACAAGGCTTTGTTTTGATTCTCGGACGTCATCTCTGATAATATTGACGATAACCTACACCCAGATTAATGCCAACAGCACTCCTTGCGGCATGGCGGCCTCGACTGCGAGGACAACTTATCTGAAAATGTGTGCAGTTCAGTAAACTTTAATGCTATTAATTTAGCTTTTACACGTTTCATTCTATTACTCTTGACCATATTATCCGAAACAAAGTTTATTGGGAAACTCGCGGTAGTTCCTTGTTCCTTCCATGTATGATATTTTTCCCGTCGTTATAACTAATAATAAACAGTCAGTATAAGAATTTTACTAATTAGTAGCAGATTATCCGAAATTTCTTATCATTCATCTGTTTAGTAGTCCACATCTCCCGCACGCCCCGCCCATTCACAAATTCCGACCTCAACAGCCCCGCTCTGCGCCCTACACACACTGAGAGTTGCATCTCTGCCAGTAGCATTGTGATGAAATTTTGTAACATTTTAAGTTCGCGTAATCCTCTCTGCTATTATTGGCCTTTCAAAATTGTTCGCGCAAAATTGAGGCCAGTCGGTGCAGTAATTCAAGAATTTTTAAACAACAAATAAATACGTACCCAATCACATACATTCGTTTTAATACAATATAAAGAAATCTATTTCAATAAAAAACACATTCTAAAAACCGATAAATTATATATTATGAAGTTTATTTATCAAGACGTAGTGGATACTATTTTTTCTGTAACATTATGGTAACACTTTTATACATAGTTGTTCTTAGAGTCCTTAAAAGGAAACAGAGTAAGAAGGTCAGAGTGAGAGAAGAAAGGGTGGAGAGAAATGTGACAGAGGGATTGAAATGCCGCATTATTTTCTACGTAATATATATGGGATTTTTTATTGCGAACACATTTTTTGAGAATTTAGAAAAATTAGTTTTTTTTATTATTTATTTTAAATGTGCGTCAATATATTCACAACAAAATGTAATTTTTCGTATTTCATTTATAAATGAGGGTTAACGAGAAATGTTGATGTGGTTTCTTTGCAAACACGCGTTGAAACTCTGGGGGGTTGCATTTCAGCTCCCCTTGCGTTTTACTTCATTCGGCAAACAAAAGAGGAAAATATCTCCGTAAATAAACAGCAAAATGGGCAAACAAATACAACGCGAGAGAGTGGAGGCGCTTCAGGAGCAAAGGCTGCCAACATAACGCGAGCCTCTACGCGCTGATTGGCCACGGGGCAGGGGCGGAGAGGTGGGCTGCCAACAACTTGGCAAACAACGACGCATCGATCCCCTCGAACAAGGAGCTTCGCGCGGGGGTGAAACTGCTAAGACAGGATACCCACGGCCCTCGCTTCTGCACGGCCTCTCCCTTTGCTGCTGATCCTTGACTTCTCCCCCGTACTCCCTTCTCGAACTCTTCGTTACGCAGCCTTTCCACTTTCGTTCTTTCAGGTTTCTCCCTTTGTATTTCTCTTATTTTCCTTTTCATTCAGAGTAGTTCTCCACTCTTTTCCTTCTCCTTCATTTCGATATTTCCACTTTCCCCATTTCTTCTCCTGGATGGCTTCCTTTCTTTTCTATTTAATTTAATTTAGGAGAACGGTATTTAATTGAAATAAATGACAGCAATACTTTTATATTTACTTTTCTGAATGCTGAATGAATATTGAACAATATTGATTTCAATATTGAACAATAGTGGATAAATCAAATATCATCACGTAGTCCTAGTAACTTTGTGAGAGTTGGTGAAAAAGATAAAAACTGGCTATTGAAGTCAATTTTCGTCGATATTCCTACGATTCTCTTGTTTCGCTTTTTGTTGCTTATTTATTTACTTCAGAGAAAGGTGTTACATTTGTATATGAAAATTATTTAGAAAATACTTTAACATGAAAATACAAAACTTACTGACACTTTGCTAGACTGATTTAATATTGGCATTCCAACCAAGTGAGGATTAAGAACTATAACTCATTGAGAAACTTCGTATCTTCTTGAATGCACTGAGAGCTGAAAAGATATTGCTCAAACCCCTTTTCAGATAAAGGTTTGGAAGAGTAAAATGTAAATCATAAGAGAATATAAGTATGAGAAAGCGGACGCAAATGTTGGTGATGCAAATCTCTTGCAAACTCAAAGTTTCAGGGAGGAAAATGAGGGCAAGGTAGAGGGGGGCTGCGGAGCCTTGCGATATGAGCGGTCAGGCCTGAGGTCTAACAATGAGCAGACAGATGATGTGTCTGTTGTTCAGAAAGAGGCACACCACAATATTGCTTGTAAGTCTCAAATGAATGGGTAAAAACCAGAACGGTACAAATGACATTTTTGAAGAAATTGAGTTAAGAACCGTATTTTCACAATCTGGGGCCATGCTTTTGAATGTAAGAATGTTGCCAGTGATTTATGACACCTGCTCTTATCTAGCGGCAAGTGGTACAACTGAATTGAACATTTTGATTTTTGAAAGTATCGCCTCAATGGTACAAGTGGTAACATTGCTGACGATCCTTAAGGCCCTATTTTCTACTGTTCAAGGATAATTATTGTTGAAACTTCTTTAGAACATCGTATGCATTAATAGAGTTAAATTTTCGTTTATTTTTTCTACCGCTAATGTAATTTGCTGGCCTTCACAAGTTACTAGTATAATGGTACTATCGAATTTCGCTCACTTAATACAAGTTAAATACTTCAGTGGCATAGTGGTATAAGTGACAATATTATTTTTGTAGTAGATTTTGTAAGTAATGTATTTTTGTGTGAACTAAAAAGTGAACATTATTGTACCGTAAGGTGAGCTGATCGCTTAAAAAATACTACGGTTTTCAAGCGAATCATGGGACACAAAAAAGTTCCCCTCTAGTATTGCAAACTAGCTTCATAACTTACTAACCTTGCTGAGGAACATAATCTTTATCATCAGGCGAATCATCGGTTGATATATCGTCATCAGACGTTTCAAAACCATAATCAATACTTCTACAGGAATTATTACTCATATTGAAATCACGTTTCTTCTTTGAACAGGCAGAAGGTTTTTATGCCTGTATTTTTATGCCTCAACGATATTATTTTTCTATTCTAGATTCATGTTCTGGAGATGAATGTAGTTTAACAGTTCCAACCCCTTCTGATCATCCAACCCCGACCACTATGAAATGTGAACAACAAATGAACAAAACAACATAGAATCAGTATCTGCAACAAGCCCAGAAAATGATGTTCAAAAAAAGGCAGCGAAATGTGGAGTCATGGTAGGCAAATAAAAGGGAGGCACTGAGAAATTTAGGACAAGAGTATATATCTGTAACCGGAAAAACGGTGCCTGCAAAAATTATCTAACCATTCCAGCATACCTGACGGTATAAATGCAAGAAATTTATCGAAAAACAGCAAAAAGGAAATGCTGTTCCTGGCAACTACAAACTTCCTTTATATTAAAATGTGTTTCAGCTTGCAAAGTAAGCCGCCAGAAACAATATTGTAAGAAATCAAAGAGACTTAGTACCACTATTTATTTTGATACAAAGCGAGTATGTAAAACATTTTTTCTAAAAACTTTAACTGTAAGCAATCGCCGATTTTTCACGGCTGCCTTAAATATGCAAATGGTTGTAGGGCCTTTCTCCAATTGATAGACGTGGCAAACACGCTCCTGGAAATAATATTTCCAAATATCACCTTCATACTATGCGAAACCATACAAATAGTTCTGCTACTTATACCAACCACAATTCTCGTCAGCACAATTCTAACAGGAAATCTCCCCCTCCCGAGTTATCCATCTCAAAAATGTACAAACTGATGCTTAAAAGTGTAAAGAAGAAAATATTCAAATTCAGAAGCCCTGTATTTACTGTCACGTGTTCAATTCTAAATTCAATTTCTCATTTCTTAAATTGAGGTGGTGATACCTAATACGTGTAACAGGTTAGTCATATTGATCAAAGCGGAAGCTGACACTTCTCAAGAAAAGAAGATTTTGGAAAAAGAGCTTTATCTCAAAACAATCAAACAACAGACCCTAAGAGAAATGATATACAGAAATCTACAGAGAAAGAAATTCACGTAATTACATTCAATCTTGAGAAAACACTGCTAATTCCAACCAATGTTAATTAATTCAAGAGACAGTTATGGGCATTTAATCTTGGAATTCACGATTGCAGCACATGAACATAAAAGCCAAGCTTTTATGTACATGTAGTCTAAAAACACAGAATCACGTGGCACTTCTGAAATTAGTTCTAGCTTATTAAAGTATGTAAAAGCATTGCCTTCTGAAATTACACATCTGATTGCCTATAATGACGGTTGTTGTTGCTCCGTCCACGACACAAAGCCCTCGCGCAAAGGCAGGTGTTCGCTCCCTCCCTCTGGAGGCGGCCGCTCCCGCAGGGTGCGCCCGCCGCACCCACGCCGCACCCACGCCGCACCCACGCCGCACCCACGCCGCACCCACGCCGCACCCGCGCCGCACCCACGCCGCACCCGCGCCGCACCCGCGCCGCACCGCCGCCGCACCCGCGCCGCACCCGCGCCGCACCCGCGCCGCACCCGCGCCGCGCCCGCGCCGCACCCGCGCCGCGCCCGCGCCGCTCCGCGCCGCACCCGCGCCGCACCCGCGCCGCACCCGCGCCGCACCCGCGCCGCACCCGCGCCGCACCCGCGCCGCTCCCGCGCCGCACCCGCGCCGCTCCCGCGCCGCACCCGCGCCGCACCCGCGCCGCACCCGCGCCGCACCCGCGCCGCACCCGCGCCGCACCCGCGCCGCACCCGCGCCGCCGGCCCCTCCCCCGATCGGCGGCTCCCCCCGCTTTCTCGAAGAGCTGCAGCCTTCTGGCTTGCAACGCCACATTCACTTGTAGCAGGAGAGACGGGCGAGATCATCCACGAGAGGCACAGGCCACACCGCCGGCCTAGGGCCTTTTCGCTGAGCAGTCTCCGCGTTCACAAGCAGCGTTCATGTTTTGCGCTTCGCGCACGTAAACCCGCTGCCTTCAGCACGTGTACTTGTAAACCTGCCATCGGCGGGTACTACAGAGCGGTACGGACAGACCGCACTCACACCGTCAGTCACCTGCTGGCGAGAGACTGTGTGTGCCGCAAACACATACTCCTGCTGTCAGGGCCCACCTACGGCCAGGTCCGTGACCAAGCTGCTGGACAGACTCTCCGACCAGCGAACTGTGTGGGACGCCTGCATTCCCACTTCGCCCGGGAGAGGAGCAGCTCTGAGGTCCTCGCATGCCGCAGCCACCCAGCAGCAGGTATTCGGCAACACCGTGTGCCCATGGACGTGTAGTGCGACAAAGTTCACGACGTCACCTTCACGGTGATAATTAACAGACGTAACAACGAACATCCATTTTATATCATTCATTCAATTTCATTTCTGTAAATTAACATTTCATTGGTCATATCATCCCATTCACGTAGACTAGAAATCCAATATCAATAAATTGTATTTGCAGTGAAACTCGTGTAAATTTGTCATCCTCCGCCTCCCTTCTTAACCAGCGCCATCCCTCTCCCCCCTGGGCACCTCACGGCCCGGTGCGGTGTAAAAATACTTTGTATAGAGAAGGGCCTTTCAGTCTGCTAGCGCTCCCCTCCCCGTTCCAGGTATTCTTCCCCTTCTCTGTACAGTTGTGTACGAAACGGAAATAAAATAATTGCTTGAGTTTGACTCTATATTGTCGCTCACACATCCATTGAGACGGATGATCATACATTTTTGTGCCCGGTCGCAGCTGCCTTGAGATTGGCGCTGATTTTTCACACAGTGAGAGGAAAATAAAGAAAACCCAGTACAAATTCGTAACAGTGGATTGGATGCGGCTAGTAGAAATTGCTCGGTCAACGTTTCACGTTAACGCAATGCAATGCAAGGCTATGACTTCCTTTCTACAGATGCTATTGCTGGTCTTATTATCAACAGGAAAGTAGACACTAAGAAGCAGAAGTTAATTTGCTGACAATCAGATGGATGCAGTACAGGAATCTGATCCAAAGGCATTCTTCAAAGAGACATTGAATGAAAAAATAGATTTTCGCGAAGTAAATATTGAACGTCCATGTAAGCCTGGTCCCGTTAATCTTCCACCTTTTCGACATGCACCATTTTAACTTAAGAAAGCTAAAATTAATGGCTCGATGTCCCTTCTGCAGTTCATTCCTCCAATGCAGCATGATTTCTATAAGAATCTAATTTCAATTGAGCGCACACTAGAACACCAGCCACGACGTCTTGCCGCCCTCTAGGGCGTGAAAAACGTCATTGACTTGGGACATCATTGCAGGAAAACAGTGGACAAAAAAGTATTATCTGCCAACAATTAATAATAAATGCTATGAATGCTACCTTGAAGGTTATGAAAGTGACGGAGAACTGTGTGAAAATGAACTCAATACTCTTTACAGTCATATGGGTACAAGTGATATTTTTCAAAAACATTTAGACGTAATTGTTATACAAGTGAACATAATATATTTTTAGTATTGTAGCGATACCAATTTCCTCATACAAAATTTCATAAGGCTGAGGGCAGTTGGGAAATGAACAGACAGCGTTGCACGTGCAACCTCGCTTATCGCGACAGCTATTTGCGCCCCCGGCCCATTAAGAAAGTCGTTACAAGGGTCAGTCGTCGAAAGATTCACTGCGGGACGCACGTGGTCGCCCGGCCAGCTGCGAAATTTCTAGAACGCTCTTGAAATCGACATCCAGGGAATCCCAGAGCGATAAATTCTTTCACGGACAACGCCTGTCTTGTGCAAGCATGACCGGTGTTCTAGAAGGAATAGGAAAATTCTGGACGCTCACAGTGACGCAAAGAGTTGAAACTTCCTTCACTACTCCTGTCACGATTGGTTGAAATAACGTAATGCGCCATTTCTTTTGGCCAATAGCGACGCGACTATCATAAGGAGCTGGAACATACGAGAAAACGAGCGGGGGTAAAAGTTAACCTAATACAATTTCGACTGAGAGAATATCAGAAAGTGCAGAGCATCAGACGGCCGGAGCATTTAGACGGGGAGCAGTCGGGAGAGAATCTTCTCTGGGGGGGTAACTATTCGTCGGAGAGAGACCAGTGTGCCTCTGAAAAACTTATAATTATTCGTCGGAAGGAGCCTGAGTTCTAGGCTGAGGGCAGTTGGGGAGAAAAACTTATCTGGGGTGGGAATTATTCGGGCGAATGTGCCTATGTGGGATTTTATTATTTTGCTGCGAGTTTTGAGCATTGTGCCGGCTGCAGTAGACAGAGAAAATTCTCTGGGGTGGGAATTCGTCGTGACGAGAGGCGAACGTTTCTCCGAAGGATCGCTGAACTGTCCGAAGTTGTGTTCGACAATTATTATAATGAGAATCAGAGGTACGCGTAGTTAATTACTACGTTCCTGAGATTGAGACCGCCCGGCTACTCCGAGTTCTACCAGAGTACTACCAGCTACTACCAGTTCCGCTCCGAGTTCAACCAGACAGACTACCAGACGCCGTTACAACGCCTCGGCCGCGCCGCCACCCCACTTGGTGATGTCATCAGACGGCCGACCAGCTGACGTGCGTGCCTGAGTGGGTGCAAGGGCATCGCCCCGGCCGCGCCCTCTGTGAAGGTCGCCGCCGCCCCCCTCGCCGCAACGCGCCCGTCTAGGGCCCACAAAAAAAACTTTACCAAGGCAATCTAATTCAGGGTATTCATCCCTGCGTAAATTCTGTAATGCGGTGTCGCGCTATGACACATTGACCTGTGATATTTTTTACCATTGTAATGTTAATTATAAGTCTTCGTAATTTTAAGCTTTATTCTGGATACTAACCTTTCCATCTTCTTTTCTTTCCACCTAATTTTCAGATTTCTTATTCTATTTACAAGTGTAACTTCCCTGGGGCATTTTAAATTATTTTGCCCAGGAATAAAAGTGATTTTTACCAGTGATCAAAGTGTTTGTTTCATGTTACCAGTATCTGTTTAACAATTCCTTCCATCACCGACTGAGCTATTAACCGGACCGCTTACCGGGCGTTCTCTCCCGAGACGACTGGGGGTGTTACAGTATGAAACATTACACTTAGACGATTTTTATGTAGACATAATTCTTTGCCAAGTGTATAACAATATGTATTTTTATTTTTGTATCTAATTAAAACCACGTCTTTACGTTGGCATTGAAACCTTTAAACATGTTTTCCTCGAAATATGACAATTATTATTTATACCGTTCTGGTTTTCACCCATTCAATTGTCCTCCAGAGTTGAACCAAAACGGATAAGAGTGAGAAAGAGAAAGCTACTCAGGCAATGCTCAGGCGCTGTGTAATTGTTACCGAATAGTGTTGTGGAATGTATAAAATAAACATGTGCATTTTCATTAGTTCAGAACTATTTTAATGACGAACCATTACTTTCAGAATAAGAGTGTTCAGCAATATATGATCATCATATCGCACATGAAGGTATTCATTTATATGAAATAAATATTAACTGAAAGAAAACATGCATTTAGTCACCTATAGTTCCTTAAAAATAAATGCGGATGAAACAGTTTGATTTCTTAAAAATATTAAAGATAGTAAAAATGATTGTTATGAGAGTTTGCTTTTTTCCCATTATGATTTCTACCTAATGATAATTATGGAAAATAGTTTCGCCTGAAATCTTGGAGATTGTCGACGCAAGTGATGGGAATTCAAGAATTATTTGGGAAAGATTCTTCTGTGCTGCGTTATGCGGGGGTACTATAAGAATTATCGGTATTTTGGCTTGAACTGGAATATTCAGTGTCAGGTTTGCGCACTTTTGAACAAACAATCCTTCATCATTTTTATTGACCTATTTATTATTATTGTCTTCAAAAACACAACAAATGTATGTCCGGATAAATATTTGGATATTAAGCCGGAAAAACTATATCACAATGGTTAATAAATATAATTACTTACTAAACGAAATTCTGCACACTGCCTTGATACTCAAATCACCATACACCACGTGTTAAACCCATACATCCCAAACTTCAGCATCACTTTTGTTAAATGTAATTTATGGGGTGAAACAATAATAAATTATATTTGAAGCATATTAAAATTCCTTGAGCAAATAATATAAATGATGTCAGTCTCAGGTCCATAATTTCCACCGTCATGAACACATTTTCTTAAACTCCTTTTTCCACTTCCCCTTAAGATATTTCTAAGACCCCCTCCCTCCCTCGCTGCCTTCCCCCTCCCTTTCTCTTCCCTCTTTTATTCACCTATATCTCCACTCTTTGCGTCCCTCACTCCGTCCCTCTCTTTTTCTCTCTCTTTACCTTTCACTCTCTCCCTCTGTCTCTCCACAGGGACATATATAACATTAAAGACTTGCATTTACACAAGAAAATAATAAGCATTTACACAAGAAAATAATAAGTATGATTTTTAATCTAAGTACTTTTTGCAACAGCTTTTACATTGCTAACTTGTGTCCCTTGTGGAGACACAAAACATCTGATTTTATGTTTACAGGTCGCACCGTGTATGATTTATGCAGGGTAGTAAAATATGCGTCATCTTAATGTATTGCAAATTGCTGGTGCGTTTGACTTCCCAAATATTCCATAATTGCGAACTTCATCGAACTTCCTGAAATCTGTTCGATGGAGCCGTGTGTGGTAATTCTCTATCCAGAGATGCTTTTTTGCGTACCGTTTCTTATAAAATAGATTAACCAATGATAATTGTGTGTATTGTATACAGAGCGGATTGTTTGTACCTTCGACTACCATTTTCAGCCAGATTCACTGCAGAGACATCTGCAATGCTACCACTAAGCCAGCGCAGTCAGTCAGTCATTGAAGTCTAGTGGCTACTGAGGACAGAATCACTCTGCCGATTGGGAAAAGTTGCGGCTTATCGGCAAAGGTGTGTTCTGTTCTTGGGCAAACGGCGTCTCTCGCAGACTCGTCGTGCTTTCTCAAAACGTCCGAGAGCTGCTCACAGGGCGCCCGGCCGCTGCCGCGCACCGGCGCTGGATTTTCACTCCTGTCCCTCCGAGACGCGTCGCACGTGGACGCTGGGCTAAGGAATGGGGGACACCTTCCGACGGGAGGGCAGAGAGTGGAGTTCCTGAATCGAATCTGCAGAGGTGGCGCGTCCTTCGAGAAGGCCTTTATGGCGACTCCCTTTGGCAGAAAGGAAATGTTTTCGTTTCACATCCAAAATGTATGGCTTACGAAAAGAAAGAGACCAACATCAAACGAATTTTATCGCTCCACACACGCGACACGATTTAAAGGGAAGAAATGCTTCTTCTTGGTAAGAAGGACAAGAATTATTGGAATGAAAGTTTTTGGAATGGAATTTGAGCGCTGTAGGTGCATAATGGAGAGTCACGTTGGGTTGATGAGTGATTGATGGGTGCCTGGATGAATGACGAATAGAGACGTTTGTAGGCCATTCGACTCGCAAGTGCGATCTCCCCCCATTCAGTGGGTGAGGGATGCGCATCAGAGTCGCAGTTTCGTGGCGCTTTTGACATCTCGAGTCGCAAGGAGAGACCAATGCGAAGAAGTGCGGTGTCGGCCCCTGGGAGGGGGTGGAAGCGGAGACCTGGCCGCGGAGCGTTGTGCCGACGCAAGGTGGGGGCGAGATGGAGCCAAGCGATGAGAGGGATTGGGATGGTGGGAGAGGGAGAGAGAGAAAGAGGAAGGAAAGTCATGGGAAGGGGCAAGCGGTGGAAGAAAGGGTGGAGAGGGAGGGAGGGAGAGAGGGAGAGAAGCAGAGAGGCAGAGAGGGAGGGTGGGAGAGTGGGAGAGTGGGAGAGAGGGAGAGACGGAGAGAGAGAGGGAGGGAGAGATAGATGGATGGATGGAGGGAGGGAGGGAGAGGCGGAAGGTGGGGGAGGTGGAGAGACAGTGGGAGTGAGTGAAAGGTAAAGAGAGAGAAAAAGAGAGGGTCGGAGTGAGGGACGCAAACAGTTTCGTCAAACGGCGCAGGCAAGTCTGTGAGGTTATATTTATAATGGTAAGTCAAGGGCTCCAGATGACATTTCTACGGACATAATTAAACTGGGAGGGGAGGCAATATTACCGTACCTAATTAGAATATTTCACGTTTCCATGAACAATTCTAATGTACCTGAAGACTGGAAATTAGCTTTTGTTGGTACCAATTTTTAAAAGTGGTGACAAAACTAAGTAATTATAGACCAGTAAGTCTTACGTCAGTGGTCTGCAAACTTATGGAGTATCTAGTTGCCAGTTACATTAAGCAAGAATGAGAAATCAAAAAATGGCTCTATGATGGCCAACACGGCTTCAGGAGTGGTTATTCATGTGAAAGTCAGGTAGCCACGCTATTTCAAGATCTAGCAGATGAAATTGACGCGGGCGGGAGAGTAGACGCAATAGTTATAGATTTTGCCAAAGCGTTTGGTGTCGTTCCCCACGATCAGCTCGTACAGAAATTAATGAATTCAGGCTTAGATTTCAAGGTGGTGGCGTGGATTAGCGAGTTTCTGTGAGACAGAAAACAGAAAGTCCGAATTGGCCAAGAGTTTTCTACCGGGGCAAGCGTTACGTCAGGAATACTGCAGGGGAGTGTCATTGGACCTCTTTTATTTCTAGCGTTCGTCAATGATCTGCCAGCGCAATTAATAGCGTAATCAAATGTTCGGCTATTTGCAGACGATTGCATAATATATCGTAGTGTGAATTCGAAAGAAGACGAAGAAATGTTGCAGCGGGATCTTGATGCGTTACATAGCTGGGCGGAAAATAATGGAATGACCATAAATAGCTCCAAAAGCAAAGGCAGGCAAAGCAAGCAAAGGCTTTTGGCAGGGGGCATAATTACAGAGAAACGAATTACCGTTTAAATAAAGACATTATTCCGATAGTTTCCTCATGCAAGAACCTAGCCCTTTGTGGTCGGAAGCTATCATAAGCTAAACGTCCTACATGTCGAAAGGCATCCATGATGACATGGCGTCGATGGCGCTTAGGTCGGTGACCTCAGGACGGTGGCTCGTCCTACTGGTCGGAGGGCATCTTCCAGATGACAGCGTCAATTCCTTGATTCAATCGGAGGGCATCTCAGAGATAACAGCTACTTTTCGTTCATATTTCGAGATAAAATCACCATTTAACAATGAGACAGCTTCGTGAATTGAAAATAGTTGATCTATTGAAATACTTACGGACGCTATTTCATCGAAAAGGTTTTTCCACACTCATTCTTGTCGTTCTACTTCAGAGAGTGTTTCTACTTCAGAGAGTGTGGAAGTGTTAAGTAGCGACAACAAAATGGATAGTTTGGAAGACGTAGATATACAGAAACTTCTACAAGAACTTAGTGAAGGTGATATAATAAGTGATTCTGATGAAGAATTTATTTGTAGTGAAGGGGAAGAAAATTCTTCAGATTTTGTGAAACCTGATGTAGACGCGGAAGACGACAGCAGCAACACTACACAGTGTGATGACACGTGGATTGCTTGTCGTGAAGAAGACACCGGGTTTAATGAAATTCCATTTCTTTTAAAACCTGAGTATCAGCCACCAAGAGGTAATAAACTTAAAACTCCACTAGATTGTTTTGAATTATTTTTTTCTAATGACCTGACTGAAGGCATTGTGAAAGAAACTAATAGATACGGAGAAGAAAAAGTAAAGAAAAACATGTCATTTACCAAACGCAGTATTTGGTCATCGTGGTATCACGTCACCAATGAAGAATTCAAAGAATATTTGGGTGTTTTACTGAACATGGCTTTAAATGAAAAATGGAACTGCAAGATTATTTTAGTACGAATTGGCTGGATCATCAGCCGTTATTCGGTGATGTTTTCAGCAGAGCGATTTTTGCAATTATTTTGGAATCTGCATGTTAACGTGCCAGAGAAAGGCACGTTCGCTGATATGCCAGTTCGAGTAATTTACGAAAGTTGAAGAAGATTATGAATAATTTAGAAGAAAAATTTCAAAGATACTACACGCCTATCAAACAAATATCTGTGGACGAAAGTACTATTGTATTCAAAGGCAGAGTTTCATTCAAAACGTACAATAATGACAATCCCACAAGGTGGGGTATCAAGGTTTTTGTTCTGTCTGATGCTAAAAATGGGTATGTATACTGTAACACCCCCGGTCGTCTCGTGAGAGAACGCCCGGTAAGCGGTCCGGTTAATAGCTCAGTCGGTGATGGAAGGAATCGTTAACAGATACTGGTAACATGAAAGAAACACTTTGATCACTGGTAAAATCACTTTTATTCCTGGGCAAAATAATTCAAAATGCCCCAGGGAAGTTACACATGTAAATAGAATCAGAAATCTGAAAATTAGGTGGACAGATAAGAAGATGAAAAGTTAGTAGCCAGTGTAAAGCTTAGAAATTAGGAAGACTTATAATTAGCATCACAATGGTAACAAATATTACAGATCAGTGTGTCATAGCGCGACACCGCATTACAGGATTTTCGCAGGGATGAATACCCTGAATTATATTGCCTTGGTAAAGTTTCTTTTTGTGGGCCCGAAACGGGCGCGTTGCCGTCGAGGGGAGGCGGCGGCAACCTTCGCAGAGGGCGCGGCCGGGGCGATGTCCTTGTGCCCACCCAGGCACGCACGTCAGCTGATCGGCCGTCTGAAGGCGTCACCCAAAGGGGGGGCGGCGCGGCCAAGGGAAGGCGGCGGCACGGCCGAGGGAGCGGCGTTGTAACGGCGCCTGGCAGTCTGGTTGAGCTCGGGGTCGGCCAGCAGTCACTCTCGATTTCAAGAGCGTAGTAACCAGTCACGGATTCTTCTGATACTCGTGATTATTCACAATTGCAACTTTAGAAAGTCTAGAAATCCTGCAGCGACACATGCGCTTCACTTTGCAACTGATTCCCGCTTCAGAGAATTTTCTCTGCCCACGTTACTCTGCTCTTTTACAATAGCCCACACCGAAGTTTTTTCTAAGTCCATCAGAGGCGAACTTGCCTCTGGTCGGTGAATAGCTCTCCCTCCCAGAGAAGTTTCTCTCCCGACTGCCCTGCTTTGAATGCCAATTTTATAAGTCAAATCTTATTAGGTTAACTTTTACCCCCCACTCGTTTTCTCGCATGTTCTGGCTCCTTAAGATAGTTGCGTCGCTATTGGCCGAAAGAAATGGCGCATTACGTTATTTCGACCAATGGTGACGGGGGTAGTGAATGGAGTTCCGACTCTTTGCATAACTGTGAGCGTCCAGAATTTTCTTTGCCCTTCTAGAACATGCTCGCACAAGACGGGACGTTGTCCGTGAAAGAATTTGTCGATTTCGGATTCACTGGATGTCGATTTCAAAAGCGATCTAGAAGGTTCGCGCAGCTGGCCATGCGAACACGTGCTCCACAGTAAATCTGTCGACGACTGACCCTTTAACGACTTTCTTAATGTGCCGGAGGCGGAGACGGGTGTCAGATAAGCAGGGTTGCGCGCGTGAGGCCATGTCGCAATCTGTTCCCAGTCGAACTCATGGTGGCCGAGTCAGTTTGTTTAATTTAATTTTCCTGGCATGAGGAAATCGGTTTCGCTACAATACTCCCTAGAGCCGTATTTTGGAGCACACACGTGTATGAATATGGCGAGGCCTGACTTACTATTCACGAGCAGAATAGTTGTGCACCTGCTAACGAAATATCTGAATTCTTCCGGAGGAAGAAGAGGGACACATGTCTTCACAGACAGGTATTACACCAGTCCACAATTGGCACTTGAATTACTAAATTTAGGTGTTCATTTGACTGGAATTGTCAATACCATTAGAAAAGGTTTCCAGTTGATATAAAAACAAAAGCTTTGAAAAAACTGAAAAAAGGAGAATTTGTATCTATGAAGACATCAAAAATGTCTGTCATTGCTTGGGAAGACAAACGATTAGTTTGTACACTAACTACTTTGAATAACAGTAAAATGAAGACCATAGTTCGGAAACAAAAGTATAATGGAATTTGGAAAGATACTGAATTTCAGAAGCCTGTTGCAGTGAACGAATACAATGCATTCATGGGAGGAGTTGACGTGGCAGATCATTACGCAACTTCATACGCTTTCGGGCGTAAAACTGCAAAGTAGTGGAGGAAATTATTCTTCTGGTTATTAGATGTAACCATCAACAACGCCTATCTATTGTTCAAACAGGCTTTCGCAGAGGAAGATATCCGTGCAGGGTTTTTTTCGAAAAAACTCATCAAGCAACTAGTAGGAGATTGGAGACATCATCGAACATCGAAGCACTCATCCTCTGAATTGGACAGTGTTTTGGATATCACCAGACTTGATGGAAAATTTCATGCCATATACAGTAAGAAAGGAAATCGAGACTGCAAAGTTTGCAGCTACAGAAAACAAGAGAGAAAAACTACAAACTACTGCAAAACGTGTCCTGGCAATCCGGCTCTCAACCTTGGGGAATGTTTTGAGCGGTTTCACACCCAAAGGAAAATCAAGAGAGATTAGAAACTAAAAGTTATTCCTGTACACATTAATATTTTCTTAAGAAATAAAATAAATGCTTTCTTGCAATGTGTTGAGTTGTTTATTCCCGAAATTACACAATGAATTTAACTACAAAAGTAGGTCAATTTGAAATGATTTTCAAAATTAAAGAAAAAATATTGTCATGTTTTAAATTTATTATTCGAATATACAGTTCATTGTGAAGTTATAGCAAAAAAATAACGAACGAGTACAGTACAGTTTAAAAAATAAAGCCCGTTGAATAATATGTAACACGTCTGCTCGTGAGACTGCGAAACAATGGCCGACCTGACTGAAGTGCGAAGCGCGCACACCCTCCGAGTCAACGCGCCATTTTCTTGTGTCATCTCAGAGATGCCCTCCGATCTGCAGGACAATATGCTTCCTGACAGCACGCGAGCTGAGACAACAATTCAAGATGTCTTCTCAAACATGCCGTACGAGGGCAAAGGGCTAGGAATCCATTTCGATAGTAAATTAAGCTGGAAAAGTCACGTAGATTTTGTTGTAAAGAAAGCCTGGAGATCTCTCCACTTTGTAATGCGCACCTTAAAAAAGAGTACGGCAAACGGGAAGGAAATTTCTTATTAACGCTTGTTAGACCGATAATGGAATATGGAACAATTTGTTGGGATCCGCACAAAATTTTGCTGTGTAAAAATTTGGAAAGAATTCAGCGTAGGGCAGCTAAATTTACTTTCAGGGACAAGAAATTGGCAAAATGGGATTCTCTCGAAAATAGGCGATCAGTAGCAAGGATATGCGCTTTGTATAAAGCTTATAGCGGTCAACCAGCTTGAAAAGAAATTAATCGGCGGCTAAGTATTCCTACATACATCACTAGGGGGGATCACAGGCACAAAATAAATTTAAGACCGCAGAGAACAGATGTGGGGAATTTTTTTTTTCAAATCGAACAATAAAAGAATGGAATACATTGCCTGCAAAAACCTTTGAACCCTTTCCTCGTAGCGTACAACAATTTAAGAAGTTAATTTAGGGTATTACTAAATAAATGAGGGAATTAGCTGACAATAGTAGGTTATAGAGCGATGCATCAGTTATATATTGTGAAGTGAGGTGTCGTGAAGTGTAGAACAGAGAAATAATGAAAGAAATTATTTAAGGGTCATAGTCAAAAGTGTAGTGAAGTGCAGTTGAACAAAGATTCAATGCGGAGTTTGATTATGTTTCTTTTTTTAAGGTAATTTTAAATCTTTTATGAATTACACAGTTTTATATCATTATTATTTTTATTATTAATGTTATTTTATTTTTATTTTTATTATTATTATATTATTATTATTATATTATAATTATACAATTTGCATGTTAGCTGTGGTATTTTTTTATGTAATTAGCTGCCACCGGGTTATGCCCATTTGCAGTTCAAATGAATTTATCTTTATCTTTATAATACAAAGGTCAAGACTGCGCAAGCATACATGTTGCATCACAAAACGGATACCTTATACAAGATAAGGGCACTATGTTTTAAAATATATAAATCCATATGAAACTACTACAGAATGTTCCCTTATAATATTCCTAAACAAGCATGCTATGTGATCCATTTATTTGCTCGAGGTATATTATACTGACAACAATACTTCAAAAACAATTAAAATCCCCAGAAGTCAATGATTGGTTTGATTGAAAAAATAATTGAAACTAAAAGTCTTTTCATTTACCTAAAATATATGTTTCTTAATTCTGGGACAAAAGCAATAAGATTTGGCAAATGAAAAAATATTTAAAATGCTTGGGTCTGTATAAGAATCATTTCTGAGTATTTCTTCTCAGTTATCGTCAAATTTTGACGGGCTTCAAATAGTGACAATTAACTTCTTTGAGAGAGTCTCCGAGTTTATGTACGTAGTATGTATGTAAAATAGAATTTATATGTACGGTAGACATGATTTGGTATGCCATACACACTGCTCCATCATGAAGACATGTCGGTGAGCAAATTTTCTAGCTCTCCCCCAACCTTTGGTCGTTTTCAGCGTCAAAGGCTGCGGCACTGCTTCCGAAACCACGCCACACGTACATTGTGAGCTTCCAGGAAAACGAAGGGCTTCACCTCAGCAGAGGGCAAGACGCCTTTGTCCTTGGATTTAGAAACTAACTAAATCACATTTACATTTACACAAAAAGGCTCTGGCGGATTTATATAGAACGTGAAGAAAAGCGTAATTAATAGGTACATACGGAGACGGTCTAAAACTAGATGCGCTAACTTAATTATGATTGGCAACATGAATGTACTTGGCATTCTTTTTTCTGAATTTCCCCTCCGCTCGGAGTTCTACATCTCCTCTGCTGGCAAACTTGAGGGGCCCCTTGAACACCACCTAAAAAATGGAATTCTGCAACAGATGCAAGAATGAGAGAAAGAAATATAGAAGGAAGGAAAGGAAAACAACGGAGAGATGAAACGTAGACGACGATAAGAACAAAAAATAGTCTTATAGTGTGAGTTATGAGTAAATGGAAATACATTTAACTGTAATGAGGACATTTAACTGTAAACGAAAACAGACACTATAACGAAATGAATAGCAAACACGACGGAGATTGTAATAAAAGCGTGAATGAACTTGACGTGAATCAATCGTCTTCATTAATATTCAGAGACAAAATTGCTGCTGTCTCTACACAAACCCTGACCGGATAGTCCTAAAGATCTAATCCCGTTGGTGGAGGATATTCGACGAATTCAGCCGCTGTCTAGAGGAGCTGCTCTCATCATTCTATCAATGCCGGAACAGTATTCTAACAAATGGACAATGGATGAGAAGAGTAATGTTATTATCTATTTATTCACACATCTAGTGCTTAATTCTCGCATCAACGACTGCGGAGTGTTTGTAGAGTGAACGTTAGTGTCGTAAACGTCCAATGTCACTGCCGAATGTGCAGATAAATCTAGAAAATTATCGATGGCCATATATATCTTGCGACGTGTTTACTCTCACAGTGCAGAAGAACCTGCTTGACAGAGTATTGCACGCCGGCGTCATTGAGACCAAAAATGATTTCGATCTGGAAATACACCATTATGATTTTAAAACAATAAGACTTTGTGTTTAAAAGCAGTGCTTGAGGTGGAGGTGACACTCTCAAGGGTACTTTTGAACGTATCATAGTTTTGGATAGCGTAACGGTGAGGTAAATTAAATTTAGGAGGAAAGAGCGGAAGCTGTTTGCCAGAAGAGAAACACTTTCTGAAAACCACTAGGTTATTAATAACCAAAAACATACACAAGCAAAAGAATTACTAAAACCGAGAAAATAAAATGTTGACTCTCAGGAGAAAACACTTAGTTGATTGATGTTAAGATTCAGCCAAAACATTTCTTAAGGAATTTTTACACACTCTCTGGAACTCAAAACATGTTTTGCCTTATTGCGTGCTCACGAACACTTTAGTGCCTACAATACTTTTACATAAAATAGATTTACAAGAAAAACTAGCAGGTAATTACTTTTAGAGATAAATGATAATATCTTCCATCTTTAACATAAATTATATTAAATCCCCGATATAACTGCATTGAAACAACTTTTTGTAATTATTAGTCTCAGTCAACATAGACCAGATTCTGTTACATAATTAGTACTTGCACGCACAAATCTTAGAAAGGAAAGAAATCTTTCGGAGCACGAGTTTTTAAAGGTACGTACTGTGTGATGCCATGGGTGATACACTCACGTAAGATACTTGCCACATTCACTAATAGGTAAGAATAGAATACCTTCCGCTAGGGACTAGCGAACATTCGAGAGTCGCTTTGCCACGACTTCCTAGGAATCGCGTAGTAGTAAATTGCCACTGAAGCAGACCGTGAATTATTTAAGTGGTAAGTCCGAAGTCATTACAGTAAAAATTTGTATCGATCACTAAACAACTTAGTATCGAACTTCAACGCTGCACGTGTTCTGAGAGTCCCGCCCTGAAAAAACTACCCGTGCAAACGGCTGAGTCCGATCTGCGGCAGAACTCGACTCTCTCAAAATCCTCCCCCCCCAGTAAACGCCAAAAAAGGGGAGGAGGAAGTAGTGGTACGATGGTAACTAGAAGATCCTGTGATGCGAAGAAAAGGAATGGCAATTTTTTGCTGAGAATACCCTTGTTTTTTCTAATTACAAAATTAAACAAGTATTATAAAGTTTATTTTTATACTTTTTCAGTCCTTTTTAACTTTGGTCAAATATAATTAAATATTATCAAAATTGTATCATGTCATTTATTTCTTCATTGTATTCAAAATAAATTTGTTAAATTCATTAAATAAAGAAATGAATCACAACGTTTCGGAGACTTTTCCCTTTCCTTCATCAGGTGCTGTTATACTAAACATAAAAACCATACGTTTGTATAGAAAGACCTTATAGAGATAATATAAAAAGCTTCTAAGAAGCTTCTAAAGAATGACGTTAAATACCACAACTATATGGGGAATAAGCGTATACGAATTCGTACGCAATGTTCTACTCGCGGCGCGCGGAAGCGCTGTTCTGCATTTGCTTACGCCCTCAGCGCCCTCAAGAGCCCTCCGCAGTCCAACCCCTCCGCTCCCTCTCACGAACGCACCATGCAGGGAATATACAAAATTAAAAGCAGAAATTCAAGGAACTGCTGAAATGCATATCGATCCCAATAAAATGCGGTTTAAAAGCATCCTAAGGAATAGTTAAAACTAGATCTCTTTACATAGCGATCGGGTGATATGCATCCGTCGGACTATTACTGAGAGTAAGACCCCTTCTGATCCACCAACGTGTCTGGTCTCCTAGTGGTAAACATTAATTTTATGCGTATCCATACCGATGAGTATAAGAATTTGTTTCCAAAAATCTGATGTTTGTATTTTTCTACAACTAAAATTGAGCAATTTACACCTAGGGAGGTGTTCAAAAGCTCATTAAATTCCTCCGGACAATATCTGATCAATTGGCACAATTCTTAGTCCACTCTCTCAATTGCATTTTATAACAATTTTAGAAAATTACGTTGTTTTCTTAGTTTATATGCCCTTATAAATGTATTGGTAAAATGTTTTATTGCTATAAATATTATGTATTACAATAACACTATTGAATTGATACGACTTTATTTATCAGAAAGACGACAATAAACCTAATTTTTTAATCAAACACACATTTAAATCAAAATTTTAAATTATATTTAAAAGTAACTTTCTATGCATGGTCGAGTCGAGCAACTGTAATATATTTAAAATTTACTTTTATTATGAACTTCCAAAACACAAATAAAAATGTTTATCGTTAAAACACCCCCACGCTAAACTAGTACGGAGGCGCCACGCTAAACTAGTACAATATTTATACTGCACTTAATCAAGTAAACCGATAGGAGAAAAACAATAGTATAGCTTAAGCAACTGGGCAAGAAATGCACAATAAGTTCTACTGCAACGCAAATCTTGTCGATATTACAGTGTTATGCGTTGAAACCTCATCACCAC
Source organism: Gryllus longicercus (assembly GCA_038098605.1). Lineage (NCBI taxonomy): Eukaryota > Metazoa > Arthropoda > Insecta > Orthoptera > Gryllidae > Gryllus > Gryllus longicercus. The sequence goes on from JAZDUA010000007.1 coordinate 4,096,482, forward strand.
AATAGAATGTTTGTTTTCTGGTTATCGTACAGTGAATTGGCTATGATACGCTGACCGAGAGCAGCGCGCTGAACCTTATCTCATATAGAGTTCGCTCGTTTTTAGTTCAGAAGCAATTTTTGGGATAAGAGTGAGTGATACATGTTGAAACAAGTCATAAATTCGCATTTTGGAGCTGAAGTTCAAGGTTAGGATATTCAGGTAATAAAAAGTGGGTCAGACACAAAGTTCTCACAAGCTCAAAAGGCTCGCCAAAGGTCATTTTCCAGTTGCGGCGCAGGTTTCAATCTACCGATAATGTTCGACGTCGAATGTACACCGTGTCAGCCATGGGACACAACTCTTCAGCGGAAGAGCTGATTTCGGGTGTTATCTGAGTGTTTCTTTTCTTTGTACTTGTTGTTTTTTAGCCAACTAATATCCCGTCAAGAGCTCCTGCCTTTCTGCAGGGAATATTGAATGAAGTGATAGGATGGTGATGATGATTGGTGAAATGACGAATATAAATACAACCATGTCCAAGGCGGTACTCGAACCCGCGATCCTTCGTCTCGAGATCTCCACGTTACTACTGTCTTAGCGATCTCGGCCACCTGGATCGGCTATCTGATTGTTAAGCAACCCCAAATGGAAGAGACATGAAATCTCCTTGGCTGTATCCGAACGCGTTCTGCAGAACATCCGTGTATAAGGTGCTGCCTAAAGGACAGGGGTAAATATTACATGAGTAACTCTGTTATACAACATTTTCCACTACATGTAGCGTTGGAGGAAAAGTGATCATTTTCCATCCCTCTACACGTCCTAACATTTTGTAACATTTATTCTCATACACCATTTATTAATAATCATTGAGCAGTTGTTTATGAAATTAATTGAATTTTTTAGATTCCCTAGGAATTTCTAAATCATTCGTTATATGTTCTCCAACCTTATGTGTGATAAGTGGTCACCGCAACTCTCTTACCAAAATTAACATTTCTTTAAGCTAATTCCACGACAGTTCTCTCGTTCATCACTGAAGAGAAGCAATGGCCCTTCGGAACACAAATAAAGGATAATAATGTTAAAATGATATCGCTTGCCTCGGCCTAAATACGACTGTAAAGACCATAATAAAGTAAGAGTACAAGAAAAAGACTTGCTGACGGCGATAGACAGAGAACATAGTGAACAGAAAGTGAAAACAGTTCAGTGAAGAAAAGAAAGAGTCTTAAAATGTAATTGAATCTGACCTCCTTTTAAATGGCGACATTCATCGTAACACCTATTCTTCCGAGAAAGTCGTAGCTTGCGAACAAAAGAATGGCCACTGAATTTTCTTCTCTGTGGTTCTCTCACACGCCGTAAATCTCCGTCGACAGCCCCACGACTTCCTCTCAACTGAAAACCATTGTAGAATGTTCAATGAACAAATCCCGCAGTCATGTCGACATTTTGAACCATTTTTGTCATATGTGCAGCCCGAATTTTCATTTACTGATTAATTAATTGATTGGTTTCCGAGCACGTCAATTTCTAAAGTCATTAATCCCGGATGAGTATGTTGTATCACTGGAGGTGGCGGTGACAAGGATGTGGGAGGAAAAATGGCGCGCGGTCCGTGGCCCATTTGTTAAGATACTAGGCATTCGCCTGGTATTGGATAAACCACAGAAAACAATCGCTTAGAGCGCCCAGACACCATAATTTCTCCCAGAAAATGGTAGAATTCGACCCAGCTATTTGTCCAGTATCGAAAAATTCGTATCCATCGGGACTGGCACCGTAGAAACTGCTGGTGAGAGTCTCTGCATTGGCAACAGTTGTTGCCCTTAGTTAAGCCAACCGATGATTTTTCATCAGTGGGTAAAAAATTAAAAACAAAAACTAGTACTGTACAGGAATCCCTTGAAAGTAAGAATGGGATGTGGTTTTTGAGTTGAGGTCAATGACTCTGAAGATTATATGCCTATCAACGTTTCGGCTATAAAATTATCTTCGCTTTTAAATGAATTGCCACTTTCTAAAATAATTCTTAGGAGATAGAATGGATAAATTCGAGGACTTCTTTAAAAATCATTAAGTTATGAAAAAAGTATTTTGTGAAACAAATATGAACACAATTTTTGTTTATGCTTCTTTCTAGAAACTTTAACTAATCTGAATATTGCGCCCTCCTACGTATTAAATTCGAACTAACTAATAAAAAGTAGTAGAATGTTATATTTTGTTACATTAGCTGACATAACCCTTAAAATGCAGGTACCGGCATCTTGATTGTAGCATTTTTATCAGAATGTTTAATTCATGTATGTTGATAGAAAACATTGGTATCGTTTAATGTTGTTTTATAAAAACCTGCATATTTGTGGCGTTGATATACGACTCTGGGGTAAGAGGATCTAAAGTCGTGACAGCCCTCCTTCTCCAACACATGGTAGACAAAACTGCTCCTTCTGGAAGTATTTTCTTGTTTCTCGAATATTTTTTACTGAATAACTTGAAAAGTTTTTCTCGATCAGCAATTTATCAAGAATTTGTAGTTCCTTTCTACAGACTGTTACGAGTAAGTATTCCGAAAATATGCACATACTTTTCGATTGTAGAACTTTAAGTGCAGAATTGCATACAACACAAATAAAATAAATATAGCTTCATGATTATTTTATGTAACATAACGAGTAATTTTGGATGAACATACTTTTCACTGCTCGTTCTCGCATATTAATTTGAAGTGCACCTCTGAAATGCAATGTTTGGAAATCCGGCCTGAATAGCCGAGATCGCTAAGGCTGTAGGGTTGTAGTTACATCGGCTCGAAGGGTCGTGGGTTGGAATCCCGCCTCGGGCATGGATGATGGATCTTTGTGTGTGATTGTGTTGTCATTACGGGTCGTGTTCCGCTACAGTTACTCGAATGTAAATAATCAAAGGGGTCGCTACATTACATAGTAATTAAAAAGTGATCTTAAAAAATGTATCGCAACTAATTAGAAGTTTGAGTGTAATTCTAGAAGGAATAAATATCATAAGAGAAGAAATTAGTGTGTTGTGACAAAAAATCGCTTGACGAGACCTTTATTGGATGTTGATTTATATTTATATACTATATTTATAACTAAATATTCGATACATATGTTTGCTATCTCCATATATATTTTTTTAAATGTGAATATAAGTGCATTTTTATTTGCGTATTATTTATGGTCAACACTAATACCGGCCAACACATTTTATCTAACACAACTTGTAATTCCAAAATAATTCCAATCCATTCGATCAGTCTACATCCTTCAAATCTGCTCGTTTCAGCGAACTAAGTTTGTAATTCTTTGGACATTGATGAAGCATACAGACTAATCGGTATAAAGACTTCCGTTAAAAAATCTAATAAAGCAAGTCGTGATCCGCTTATGATAAAAAATCCCGGCTTGAGACACTGCGGCCTCTAGAAACACGATCTGAACGTGAAGGACGCCCATCAGATATCTTTAAAAGGTTCCGGAAGTAAATTATAGAAGATAAAAGTTCGGGGAGGAGCAAGTGGAAGAACGGGGGCGCGGGGCCTAAGGAGCAAGGAACTTTTCCTCTGCGCGTCGGGAAGTCTGCGCGCCGTGGGGGAGAGCGCGACTGAGGCGGACAGCCGTCTCCACCAGGGGCGAGGGTCGGGAAGAGACCGGAGCGGGGCGGGGTGGGGCCTGGAGGGGTGGGGTGGGGTGAGGTGGGACGAGGCGAGGCGGGGCAGGGAGGGTGAAAGACAAGGAGGAGGCGGGTGTAGGAAAAGGACAATGAGCGAATGCAACAGTGAAAGAAGGGGTGGGATGGGGTTGGGCAGCGGTGGCGGACAGTTGAGGGTGGGTAGTCAGGAGAGCGACCAGGGAAACGAGGGGTTGCGGGGCGGGAAGTAGCGTAGAGGGAAAGCAATGAGAAAGGAAAGGAGCGAAGGGGAAGGATGAAGGTGAGGAGGGAGCGAGTAAGAGAGAAAATGAGGAGGGGAGATGAGGACATTGAAAAAGAATGGAGCTGGGAGGGGAGGGAATGAGGAGGGAAGGGAACGAGGAGGGAAGGGAACGAGGAGGGAAGGGAACGAGGAGGGAAGGGAACGAGGAGGGAAGGGAACGAGGAGGGAAGGGAACGAGGAGGGAAGGGAACGAGGAGGGAAGGGAACGGGGAGGGAAGGGAACGGGGAGGGGAGGGAACGGGGAGGGGAGGGAACGAGGAGGGGAGAGAACGAGGAGGGGAGGGAACGAGGATGGGAGGGAACGAGGAGGGGAGGGAACGAGGAGGGGAGGGAACGAGGAGGGGAGGGAACAAGGAGGGGAGGGAACGAGGGGAGGTAATGATGAGGGGAGGTACTGATGAGGGGAGGTAATGAGGAGGGAAGGTAATGAGGAGGGAAGGTAATGAGGAGGGAAGGTAATGAGGAGAGGATGTAATGAGAGGGGAGAGAAACGGCGGGTAGAGTGAGGGAAGGGAACGGGGAGGGAACCGGGAGGGGTGGGCCAGGGAGGCGAGGGAGCGAAGAGGAGAGTGTGAGAGGACAGGAATAATCGTGGAGAGAGGAAGGGAGAGGAGGGGAAAGGTAGCGGAGTGGAGCGAAACGATGGGAAGGGTTAAAGTGCGAAGTCGCTTCTCTTGAAATGCGACCACTCACCTTTAGTTTACCTGTTGGATCTCTGAACACATTGACTTGAAGTCATCAGTAATTGATTTACCCATTTAGTCCTTTAAAATTATTTCCTAGTCATTATATTTCATTACACATTTTTAACTGTTTTAATTATTTGGTAGTACTCACTTCATTGAATTATTATTTGATTGCATAAAACAATTTAACAAAGCTATTGTAATATTTTTAATTAGAAATCTACATTTTAGTTCGAGTAAATGCAATGTTTTTCGTCCGTTTTGCGCACACTAGCAACAACGAAAAGTGGTTGTAGTTCCCATTTTGCACCTCGGGCACTCGGTTTCCGCGCACTGACTTCGCGCGCTTCGTCTGAGGGAGAGGAGGAAAGGGCGGCGCCAGCGATGCTCTTCGCCGGGATCGGATGACCCCTTGAACGGCAGATGCGAGATGTCCAAAACGTTTCTGAGGCACATTTTTAAGAAGGTAGGCCTAACATATATATCCACTTTTAGAATGAATAGCATATCTGAAACATTGCTTGAAGGCAATGAAAACGTTGAAGGAACATGAGAAGTAGATGATTACGGAAAGGAAAATAACATCAAATGGAATGTTATGAAATGAAAGGAGAATCTTAAGACTCCGAAAGTGTAGCAATTTTGGCGGTAGCAGCGGCGAGGAATAGAGAGCGACGCGTAGAGAGCGAAGAGTAGAGAAAAAAACTTTAGTGAGGGGATAAGAGAGCAGAAAGAAGACAGTGAGTAGTAGAGGGTGAAAGTAGGTACCCTACAGTACAGAGTGAGAGTAGATTCTAGAGACTGTGGCTAATTGAAATCGAGAATTAAAAGCGCATAGTGACGTTGCTTGTAAAGTGTAGAGAAGAGTGAAGGCGGGAGTACAAAACGGATGAAGAGAAATTATGGAATGATAGAAGAGCAGAGTTTATAATAGTATATCGCTCTATAGCGAGAATAAATATTGGGAAGCGGAGAATGGATATGGATAAAAGAATATGGACACCATGGGGTGAATAGCATAAAGTGAGAATACATAGCAATAATAGAGGGTAGAGAATAGAAAAAGTAGAAAGAGAGTAAATAGCGGAGAGAATATAATGTAAAGAACGGATTTTTGTAAAGGGTGAGAGTAGAAAATGGATAGTTCTCAGAGAGAGTTAAAGCGTGGCGGGAAGTAGAGAGATAACAGCGCGAGCAAAAATGGTCAAAAATAGAGAGCGAATTTGGAGAGAAGAGAGAGTGGATAGAAAAGTGAGTGGGGAGTGCATACAGAACATATTGAGAAGAGTGTTGAAGATGTACGGAGAGTTGAGAGACACGAGAGAGAATAATTAAAGCAGAGAGCAGATGATGCAGAGAGAGGATTAGAGAGCAAAGAGAAGCGAGATTAAAGCTGGGGAAGCAGCGAGCGGGAGTAGACGAGAGAATGACTAGGGAGGTGAGAGCAGAGAGCGCAGAGAGCAGCTGTTTCCCCAGCTGCTGCTCCCGCGCGCAGAGAGCAACTCGCCCTCGGAAACCGCGCCCGGGAGTTTCCGCGGCGAGGGAAGTTGCGCCGCGTTAAGGGAAAACAAGCGCCTGCAGCGTCGGCTCCACGTCAACATCACCTGCACCGCCCTGTTTTTCATTCCTCCGAGACGTACGTTCACAAAATCTGTGACTGCGTTGGCTGTGTTTTGCAAGCATGTAGACCACTCCCTTCGTGTACGTTGTTCCACGTTTTACTCTTATTTCCTTTCATATTATTTTGCCTACGTTTTTGTTTAAAAAGGCAACCTATTTTAAATGCTATTGGCAGTACAAAAAATTCAAACTCATATTTCCATATTATTCTTTATTCATTTGTTTTTATTGTAATGATAAACGAGTTTTGGAACGCAATGTTTACATTCAAATATTAAAAATGCTGCAGCGCCACATATTATGGCAAGCCTTTTTTTAAATTCTGTGGCTCCACGAGTCGTCTCGAACCGAGCCCGACGCGCGAGCCCAGAAATTCCCTCGCGAGCTGCATTGTGCCGAAGAGGGGGTGCACGTCACTCACCGGCAGGGGAAATGGCTTTGAGAAGGGAGTGCAGGGCGGTTGGACTCCTAACAGCCATCGGCTCCGAAGCTCATGACCCAAGGCCAACGCGAATTATCTTTCGCTTTCCAGTCTTCTTAAGAGACAGTGTGCCCAAATACGCAATATGGTATGAACAGAATACGATAGCAATATAATATGTCTAGTAATTTTAACACCACGAAAAGTGATATTGAACTCCTTGAAAATCCTTTTGCTGTGGACATCGTACATGTCAAATCACAAAGCTCTATAATGTTGAATATTTCCAGACTGTCACGTACCTAACATTTAGTGAAAATCTTTCTAAATTCTACAAACGTTTGATATTTCCAGATATTTGTTGAAGGAAATTATATTTTTATTGGAATTAGTAATGTAATGCCAAAACAAAATTAATAAGAGTTTCATTTAAAACTTCTTATATCATATATACGTTAAAATTGTAATGTAAATACCATTTTTTCCTACATGGGTTGCGTAGGAAACAATTGAAAATTTATTCTGAATCAAAATCATTTGACCGACGTGCTGGCTTTCTGCTGGCGACGATCTGGCTTTGGCCTTATGCTTGCATGCACTATATTTATGGGACTAATGACTCTAGTAATTTGCGCGCTCGGAAACACAATCAATCAATCAAGAGGCACTGCCTATCCAGTACTCACTCTACGCCTTCCCTCCCCACCACACGCGACCCTCTCCCCGCGCCAACTCCGTCGCAGCTGGAGCAGAGCCGAACACACATCCGAGCCTTCAATGACGCCCGCTCTCGTCCGAAGCCAGTTGGGCGGGCCTGCACCAGGGCATACGGAAGCGGTGAGCGAGGGAAGGGGGTACGCATCTGTTTTATTGCCACCACGACCGCGCAAGGCTCGTCCAGATGATCTGGGCTTGGGTTTGTAAGAATAAAGGACATATTTATAGTTCGGGCGTGCTGCGAAAGTTTCTCACTAGTATGAAAAATGGCTACAATTAATTGTATTAAAACATACCTTCAAACATGAGCATGCCATCAGAATGTGTGAGAGCCCATCGTCTAGGAAATGAAATTCAGTGAGTCGTCATGATCCGACAAACCTTCAGTCGTCGTTTGGTAGACGCTAGTTCACCACTTAAGCGTGTGTTTGGAAACATGCAAATAACCTTGGGGGTTCCCAGGACATAGGAGGAGACAGTTTTAGATGTTTTGTGACCGTAAGCTACGTAGTGAATCTTCATTCGAATTTCAGATTCATATTTTACAACTATTACAACTTCTTCAGATTTCATTATATCGATATCAAATTCTGTTCTATCAGACTCCGTCTTCGTTAGTTCTGCTTTCATGTGAAAAATGTATATTTTACACTATCGCTGATATGCGCTCAGATTCTTGAACTTTAAAAGAGTACGATTCAAAACAGTTGACCCCCCAGCAGGAGGAACCTCTTTTTCGCATCTGCAGGAGCGTGTCCAAAACTGCCTTCAAAAGAAACAAAAAGGCTTCAGTCTTGATTGGTTGGTTGGCGATTCCGTGCGCGTGAACCTTCCGGCGATCTTTCCTCGCTAGCTGGCGAGAACCGGCGTCGACCTAAATCGGTTAGCAAGGATTCCCCAACCAGGTATCTCCCACCAGCGAGGCGCCGCGCCGCCCCACCCGGGTCAAGCTCGAAGCTCTCGACTTCCATCCCGACAAATGTAATACTGTAGTGTACGTATGTAAGTAAGGTGTGAGGAAAGGACAAGGAAGAGAAATCAAAAATCGCACGCGGTCCGCGGCCCGTTTATTAAGGTACTGCTCCGGCGTTCGCCTGGTGTTACTCGGAGAAACCACGGAAAACTATCGATTGGAGCAGTCGTCCCGCAGGATTCTCCTCCAGGCAACGGCGACTGAATTCGACCTAGTTCTCTACCTATGTTGAAAATGCTGCTACCGTCGGGACTCGAACCCTACGACCTCCCGGTCAGAGCACTGAAGTTGAAGCTTGAAGCCCTGAGTCATCTTTGCCACTGATGCCCTGAAGAAAACGGCAATTATTTAAAGAACAGTATGTAAATATAATGTGAACTTTATCATAGAAACTCCTCTTATAATATTTAAATAAAGCATTTGTCCTTCATTAACTTATGCCTGTCCTATTTGGGTATGTGCTGCTAATAGTCATATATACATATCAGAAGTAATTCAGAATAATTTCTTAGGTTGGTCGTTAAAAACTATTTCTCATCCTAAAGAAACAAATTTAAAAGATTCCACGATTCACTCCCAGCAGGCTCAGCAACAAAAAACCTCTCTTTAGTTAAAACAAAAAACCGTAATCCAGAATTAAAACTCGCTCTTCAAAGACCTTCTGCATCCTCCATAATTTGCTAACCCCCATTTCTAAAACTATCTACTTCTCTCAAACAGATGTCCGTAAATTCTCATATATTACATCATCTACCACAAATAGCACTGAAAGGTTAATTCCTGGAATTTCTGTACAGTGACAGTATATTTTTTGAAATTATCATTAATTTGTCAAATATTGTTAAGTAGTTAAAACTTCGCATTAGATAAAACATATGAAATAACCTATGGTCAAACAAAGATGAAAAACTCTGTTTTAACAAAGCAAAGTGTTTCACAAAACTTGTTTAGATGACACCCAGCGTTCACCTTGCTCTGCTCCCACAATGATGAGCTATATTGGAAATTGCAATTGCAATTGCAAACAAAGTGTTTCTTTTTGCAATTCTGTAAATACTGCGACGGGTAGTTGCTGTTTGTTCATCAGCATGTCATATATAATTTAAAATTAAACGAAAATAATTTCTTAACTCTCACAACACCTATGAACTGGCAGTGCCCTAGACTGCAACGAGATATTCTTAAATACAATTTGTTGAAGACCATTTTCATATACCCCGAACCTTTCACTACCCCTTCCACGCCTATCTTTTCCCGCTCTCGCACGACACTGTTACAGCTTCCCGCCTTCCATCTTTTTCCCCCACTCCGAATCCGCACACCTCCACACCAGAACATCAGGATTTCCTCAACCTCAGCAGTCGCCGCCATCGGAAAATCGAAGAAGGCGGGAGGGAGCACAAAAGAGAAAGGGCAGTGGGACATGTTCTTTGGGGGGATGCGATCGCAATATCTACTTTCAACGCGATTCACCTTCTCCATTTCTCAATGAACTTCATTTCTCAATACTTCCTCAGATTTTCCAACGCTCCCACCTGAAAGAACTATTTCTGCACACGCATATTATTTTATTAACCAGTAATTTATTATTAAACATATTCACTTGTCCATTTTCAAAACGGTATCTTACTCATTATTATTGCCATTTTGTACATACTTTGTATGAGGGAGACAGACAGACAGACACAGTGAGACAGAGAGACTGAGACAGACAGAGAGACAGACAGAGAGACAGACAGAGAGACAGACAGAGAGACAGACAGAGAGACAGACAGAGAGACAGACAGAGAGACAGACAGAGAGACAGACAGAGAGACAGACAGAGAGACAGACAGAGAGACAGACAGAGAGACAGACAGTGAGACAGACAGAGAGACAGACAGAGAGACAGACAGAGAGACAGACAGAGAGACAGACAGAGAGACAGACAGAGAGACAGACAGAGAGACAGACAGAGAGACAGACAGAGAGACAGACAGAGAGACAGACAGAGAGACAGACAGAGAGACAGACAGAGAGACGGACAAAGAGACAGACAGAGAGACAGACAGAGAGACAGACAGAGAGACAGACAGAGAGACAGACAGAAAGACAGACAGAGAGACAGACATAGAGACAGACAGAGAGACAGACAGAGAGACAGAGAGACAGACAGAGAGACAGAGAGACAGACAGAGAGACAGACAGAGAGAGAGACAGAGAGACAGACAGACAGAGAGACAGAGATACAGAGAGTAAAAGATCCAAAGAGACAGAACGACAGAGAGAATGTCCTGACAAGTCAAAGAAACTGTGATCCTAACTGTAACATAAACTCTGGTGACAGTTTTCGTCATTAATGTTTCACCTTCTTCAGTTCAATAGAATTCATTCCTTAAAATAGCTTCTTTCTCTTTTTCAATATTACCATTTAAAGTTATAAAAATGGAACATTTTATCAATGATATTATGAATAAAGCTATTGAATGGCTGAAATAGTTTCAGAATGTAGTAAAAATGTTCATTAGAAGCTTTGCAGAACTTTTTGTTTTTTTAGAGAAAAATTGGAAGAAAATTATTTTCGTGAGGCAAACATTTTTAATGCTTCTCATGCACTTCACATTCTTCAATGAGAAATGAACGTGTCAAAAAGAAATAATTAACCTGCGCATCTTGAAACATTAGGGCGAGATTTGTAACACATACGAGGCGCTGGAGTAACGACAGACCAAATAGCTCTCGCGGCGTCGGAACTAGGTTCTATTTTGAAACGGAAGCCAACAGAATGGGGCGGAAGTTGTCATGAAGGGGGCGGGCAGAAGTTGAGGGGAAACTTGTTGGAGATGGTGGGGATATGGAACGCGGCGAAATACTTGTAACGGTATGACGTGGGGTGGAGGCTAAGCGAGGTTGTCTTGAGGTGGGTGGACTTTGGCCAGGAAGGGATGGGGCAAAATGTGGAGAGATCGGAACGGTGGTTGTATTTCATCGCATCACACAAAAAATGAGTATTCTCAATTCAATCATAAGTGAAAGTGGCATTTTCAGAAAAAAATTACATTCTAAAAAACTGTCACTTGTAACAAAAATTGGCTCCGACCTGAAATACTTTCTGAGCCTACCTCTGCGCATTCCGCCGCGCCCTCACGCAATGTCGCCAACCGTCCTCGGCCCCCGTCGCCGTCACGATGCCGGAATAGCACATTCCTCAATGAAACAGGAAAGGAGTCGCAAAACTTTCCCGTGCGAACGAAATAAGCAGCAGTTCTTTCCACATATATCGGCGCGTCTCTCACAAAGAGCTGTACGCGAACTTATTTCTAACGAAGATCTCGTAGGGAGGATAAGGGCGGAGCGATGAAATCCAAGAACGGGTTTCGAAGGCTGCCTTTGAATTCGCGCAGAGATGAGCAACAACTCCAGACAAAAGCCATTATTGACGGTAGTTATTAACCTCATCCAAAGAACACAAGGTATTTTTGTCCCTTCTTTTGCTCCAATTTTTCACAAACTCTACTCGTATAATTATTCTAGCAAAACATCAGATACACGTGCCCTATTCCTTACAAACACGCAAACAGCTTCTAAATGTAGTTCTTGCAGACAATAAATTCGAATACGAATAAAGTAAAATATATTTTAATTTTCAACATTATCTAATTCCCAAAATTACCTTATTCTAAAATTGTAATTACACAGTTTGATGCGCATTAAGAAGTCATCCATATAATTTCAAACTGTTTTATTAATCAAAACTTATTCTGATAAAATATTTTAAAACAATATTAGCATATTTAAACATTATTAACAATTAACCAGACTCTTCTTTCACAATAGGACAACAAAAGTGAGCAAACCCAACTTCATTATTATTATTATTATTATTATTATTATTATTATTATTATTATTATACATTATATAGTAATAATATTCTTCTTCAAGCTTTAGAACTTCCTTTCCATTGCGTCTCATAATTGGTTCATCCTCCTTTTCTTCGGTCTTCCAATATTCCTTTTTCCCCTCGTCTTATACTTCGGAATATTCTTTGGTATTTGGGTGTACTTCCTTCTTTCAACGCGATCTCTCAAAACTTTTCTGTATTCTTCAATGTTTCCATTTAAATCATAAACTCCTAAGCAGTTTCTCATTTCCTCATTCCGGGTCTTATCTCCCCTTATGAGGCTGATGGAGCCCCGAAAGTCTTCGTTTCGACAGTCTGCAGGAGAAACATGCGGCATAGAATTTTTCCTATTCGGGTTTTATCTTTTGAATTGGAGACTAATTTCAAAGTGTGCAGATTTAGCTTGAGTTGTATACATAAATAATTATAAACTTTAATCTTTGGACTCAGATTTTTTATTGTCCTGTCCCTGATACGATCCTCTGGAACTATAATAATGGCGAAGTACTAGCTGCTTTCCAGAATTATCTTAAGTAGGGCCTTTTATTTCAGGTCCCAAGATCAATGTTTTACACTATTTACTCAGTGTCTTATGAGGTATATTCATGAAATTATTACCAGAAAAGTAGACTTGTTCTAAATACATTTTTTCACTTTACTATAAACTGACTGTTTGGAGAAGTGATACTTTTTTCAACCCGACAATGCAGGCAATCCGTCGTTTAACGCAACGTCACTGTTAATGATTTCAGGGAGTTTTACTGTGGCGAGGCGCGTCAAGAAAAAGCACTCGGCAACTAGTGCAGAGAGTCCTATACGTTCTTCAAGAGGACGCTCCAAAGAGGGCGGAAAGCGTCGGGGAGGGGGAGCTACGTCGATATGATTCCGCGCGGCGCCGCAGTCCGCGCCACCCGTCGGACGCACAAGAAGCCGCACTGCTCGCCCCACGTCTTACGATGGAATGGCGCGTTCTCTCGTGTTGACCTCCTTCACCTTATTAGAGACAATTAACCTCGCAAGTTTATATATAACAATGAAACTGCAAGAACAAATGGGATGTTTCCCTAAAATCACTAATATCTAGATTACTTCAAGCTGTCCTTTTAGTGAGTCATTGGACAGCCCTCAAAAAGTTACTCCCACCCACCTCCCCTCTGCAACGAAACTATGCTTATCATAACTGATGGTAAAGCAGAGCTGTTCAAGCAAATATTTCTCGTGCATAAATTAATTGGAAAATGGTTTATTTTACATTTATTTATTTTTTTAGAAATTTCCTGTTTGTATACAGCTTAATTTCAGAGAATGAACAGTACGTGAAACTAACCATCATTGAAAGAACAAGGTAGGTTTTGAAATACCACAACTCAAACAGGTCTGAATTACGAAGAGAGAGAATCAAACATTCGCACTCGCTAGGAAAGGTCAAGGTTCGCTGACACCTAGAACTGAATGAAACCGGGTTAATTTACGCGAATCATTCTTTGATCCATTTTAATGTACCGGACGTTTTATAATCACCGTTTCTCGTAATTTCATTACACGAAACCCAAAATTCGATATTATATACACTATCATAATGTGACCCACACAATCACATCTAGTTTCACTCACAAATAATAAATATAATATTCTTTTATTATTCTGTTTGGTTCCATGTTCTGCATATTCTAAAACTACCTTCCAGATTCAGAATATATACATTTTTATTAGTGGCTTGAAAACAGATAAAAGATGATTTAGGAAAATTAGAAATTGAATTAAATGATGGCACTTGTTGACCAAGGTATCTCCCGTTTTGTAAATTAATGTTTTTGGCGACTTCCATATGATCCAAGTTTCATATACGTAGTACTAGTAAATGAACCGTGATTTTTCTTGTAAGATAACTACTCATTTGAGAGTGCAGGTACAAGTCTTAAAAATATAAATAACTTTAATTTGTATTTCAAAATTTTAAAGTACGAGTATCAATGCATGAAAAATCAATTAAAATTGACCACCCATGATATTCTATGCCTAAAAAAATATCTGCCCCAATAGTAATGTTTAATTCAAAAATGAATATAGTATGTAAATGTACTTTTTTTTATAAAGGCTACATTTTGAGAACCGCTTTATCACAATGTATTCTCAAAGCCTGATCCTGAGCAGCTATCAGAACTGCTTCCGATTCTGGCTTCATTCTTCCCCTTTAACCCTCGTATCATATCTAAAGACTCCATGATCAATGATGTATTAATATTTTTCTGAAGGTGTACCGGAGAATTTCAGTCTTACAGATATGCATTCATGTACTTATTAAGCAGGTACCAAAACATTTTCACATATTTTCCATTTTTTTACAAAGTAATTAATTTTTTTTGTTACATGGCAACGGTCTGACCTATGATAGAGTCTGTAATTTTCCCATTCTTATTACAAACATATTGTCATAAACTTCAAAAAGTTGGTCTGATAACATCAATTTTTCTCTTGTATTTGATTTATCTCGAAATAGCTTTCACAAACTTGTAAATATTTTTCGATCATTATAAATCAACAATGGAGATACGTACGGTGGAGGTATTCTTCATACGAAATATTTAATATTAATATATTATTTATTATGTTATTGAAAATAACTTAGAAAAGGTGTTCTTACATAAAATAAATTATTTACATCCAGTATGTGGCCGTACACATTCATATTTACCACTTCCAATTGTCAGAAAAGGATGGGGTCCAGATGGTTTGATATGTGAAGACGGTACAGGCAGCCGTCTAATCCTTGAAGTGCAGAAGAAGAAGAAGAAGAAGAAGAAGAAGAAGAAGAAGAAGAATGTGGTCCTTAAAGGCTTGAGGTGTAGTTCTTGATATAAACTAGTAGATATTGTTGTACGAGGGTAAAGCGACATAACTGACTGATCTTTATTGTGAGTGCTCTAGTAGTGGCCCGGCCCTTATCTGCAGCCCACCAGTCTGACCTGTTGTTTTTTGAGGCGGTCTGATGAGTGGAAAGGTAATCGGGCGCGATCGGCTATAATCTAGTGAAAGGTGGTTCATACATTGGCGACTGCAACGGACCATCGCGGGCAGTCAGATTCGAATATTTGCGTTGGATCAGCCCACTGCTAGCAATAGCAACGTCCTTCCCAAAGTCCAGCCGTCCGTCTCATCTGTTCCATCATCTGATATTAAAGAAATTATCTGATGTCACGAGAGCAGTCTTGTGCTGTCGAAACAAATGCACATCTTATGTTTAGCAATATATACATTTATTAAATGACATTTAGGTACTTCAATACTAATGACAAATGTGTGACGCTTCAAATCGTAAGTAGTGTTTGTATTTGACATCTGAGAAGCGCTCGACTCGAAGGGTTGCGAGTTCGAATCTCGCCTCGGGCTTGAATGTTTGCTTGCGTGCCCTGACGTTGGGACTTTTACAATGCGTCTCCTAGCAAAATAACTGTTATTTCCCTTCCTACCCTCGTACCCAAACGGATGTGTGTTATGGCGAGTGTGAGTGCCAGCGAACAGAGAATACACCGTCAATGGGTCTACGAACTGCAACGTGCGGAGTATTGCTCCGCCGGCCGTCTCTAACTGTAAAGACTTCCAAACGCGACCTCGGGCCTTTCGGCTTCAGCGCCAGATGGGTGCGGGCCACGATTAGCCTAAGGGTCTCTATGTTGTGACGGATGGGGGCTGAGGGAAGTATTCAATCAATCAACGTTTTCATATTTTACGTGGCAAGGTTTAGGACATCAGAACTGCTCCTCCAAGAAAGAAGGTATCACTAGGGAGACGAAATAGGTTTTAAGCTCTTTTAGACTTGTGTCTTTTACATGCAGAATATTTTAGATGCAGTAAATCTACAACATGGAAAAATTGGCTTCATCCCCCCCCCCATGAAAGCGTACGAAGGATTTTCCCCTGAAAAATCCACTGTTTCGATCGAGTTTGAGCCCGATTAAGCCGTGGATTCAAACTTCGGCAAAACAGCAAGTCACGCCAACGGTTCCATCACCAATGCGGCGCCGTGTTCCAGGAGTTAAAAGGCTGAGAGAGAATACTGAAAGTAGGGGGCGTGGGTGCAAGTCCTCGAGGGTTAACCGATCAAGCCCAAAGATCATATGTGTACCTACCTACATCCCGTTTCGAAACGGCCCTTGAAGCGCCACCAGTCAGATTCCCCCACCCCCACCCCTGCACCTGCCGGACTGATGGCGAAAGTGGCTTCTGCGGCAGGAAGACGGGTGGCGCGGCGGTTTTATTAAAAGCGATAGCTTATTAAACGGGTGATAAATTACTGGCTGCAAAAATTATTAAACGCTGCTGGAAGAGCGACGTGTTTGACAGAGATGGATATTTCCTTAATCATCATCAACGTCGTCTTCGGGCCACATTTTTCAAAACCGCATGAGAGGTTTCCCGGGAGCTCGAGCACTCGGGCCCCTAATTCGCTTTCTAATGCCCGCAAAGCAGCTCACATCTGTAGTGAGCTACGATTGGCTGGCGGTTAGTACATCGTAGCTAGCATTCCCAAACTCATACCATGGTTTAAAAAAGATTTTTTAGATCTTTGAAAGTTATAGTCAGATGTTTCCTCATTTTCGTCTTTGCAATAATAATAATTATTATTAGTATTATTTTTTTTTTCGTTAATCGGCCAACTAGGACCACGCTTGCAAGCATCCTGCCTTTACCGTGGCCCAGTCTTTATATATTCTCACGGTGGTGGCAGGTGCTTGCGACAATTTTTGGGGGGGACCAGCATTTTCAGCTGGATCCGGTTTTTTAACCCCCACGGTTGTTAGCCCTGGGGGTATGGAGGATGAAATGATGATATGATGGTAATGGGGGTGAAAGGACAGCACATACAGACATACACAAACACACAAATATACCCATGCCCGAGGCGGGACTCGAACCCGCGATCTTCTGGTCCGAGACCACTCCGGCACTACTGCCTTAGCGATCTCGGCCATCTGATCGGCTATTAGTATTATTATTATTACTATTATTATTACTATTATTATTACGTTATACAACTATTTTGCCTAATGTTGGCGCTAACAACTTCTTTACAATCAAACTTATATTCCGAATGGTGCATGTGAAAATCAATTATCTACTGGCTGGTTCAATAAGAACTTTGATAATTGCCGCAAAATCTGTGTAAATTCCGAGAATATAATAAACAGCAATAACCACAGTCAGACATCGAGAGAAGATTTATCATACGCCATGCACATACTATGTCTTTAATCATCCTACGACAGAAAGTGGTTCGATTCCATGACCGATCCTAATGATTCCTACAGTTATGTTTAATTACTGAATGCACAGCTACTCTCGCAGTCAGTTTCTTCCAGTGCTACAGCAAGTTCTGTAAATGGTTTGGGTAAAAGCTTTTTCACTTATTACATATTCTGTAATGAGCAACACTTACAACCACAAGACAGAATCGCATACGTTCTATTTTACCCTACTACCCTTTTCTACTCATGACCATACTTCCTTCACAATACTAGCGGCAATTTAAAGCCGCACCCAGCAAACTCGAATTAACTGAATGCTTTTTAAAACCCACAATTCCCACAGCTCGATATTTTTATGTTAATTTATATTGAGACGGACTCAAATCTTCACTGATATTTGGTTAAAGAATAAATTTAAATATGTGATAGAATTTTTTAAATATGTGATAGAAGTGGCGAAAAACAATGAAAACAAGACACAAGCTAGTGGATGAGAAGCTTCGGAAAGTAAAAATTTCATCAGAACGTGGTGTGTCTCGATAGGCGGATGTAAGACCGTAACGAAATGAAATTTTGTTCAAAGAGCGAGGCGTGACTTGACAGGCAGCGCATGTAGACTGTAAACAGTATTAATTGTTTTTAAAGTTTAAAGTTGGAACGATTTGTGTCTCGCTACGAAACGGAAATAGGTAGCAAGAATAACGAAAGGTTTTTATAAATTAAAATTAATTGAGAAAAAGCGCAGTAATACAAGTTCGCAGCGGTTTAGATGTCGGGCAATAGTAACGACAAATAATTTTTGAGAGACAAAGTCGTTGAACTGGAGCTGTGTCGGCGACCAGAATGGAATTTGGACGATGGGAACGTGACGGTGCCCAGGACTGAGTTTTTCCATAGTTCCTAAGTGTGCTGCTTTTCGACGAAAGGCAAGTTTTAAAAATAGGAATTGCTAAAGACATTAAAAATATAAATGCTCAAGGCCAAGACTGCTTAATTAGAAATAATGTTAAGTTAAAAATTATCAGAAGTAATGCAATGATGATGGTTCTCATAGTTAGAAAAATTAAAAAAGAGCAATAGGTCATTTGTAACCACAAAAAATTAAAACAGTAAAATGAAATGTTAATTGTCACGAATCTAAAAGGGAGTGATTTATTAAAGTAATGGATGCAGCCGTACTTTATTCGATGCTTTAATTTCAGTACAAAGATTTTTTATTATTATTATTATTATTATTATTATTATTATTATTATTATTATTATTATTATTATTATTATTCAGAAAGTGCACGTTAAGAAAAAATCCAATTTTCCCAGAAACATAAATTATTACCAACCGTGAACTTGAGGTTATTTTAAGGCTCACGAAGAAGAATACAAAGTATTCAAACCCTGAGAAGTGAGTTCAGTTGCACCATAAATAAAAACCTGATCTAGCCAAAATTGAAACTAAATAAAGAAATACACTTAATGGACTTCCGTTTCGAACACGTTACTGGTCTAGTGGCCTGATTAATTTGACAAGTGATAGCAAACGTATGAGTTTCCAAACTGAGAACAGTAAGATTTTCGCTGAGACGTCTTCAGATGCCTCGCGGGACGACACCCGCTCTGTCACATTGCTTATGTAGTCAGTGGAGGTGGGGCCCAAATGAGGTGGGATGGGAGGGGAAGGGCGGAGGAGGTACGGGAGAGCAAAGGCCGGGGGGAGGGGTGGGACGGGACGCGATGGAAGGGTCGGGAGGGGAGGGACGGGAAAGGGAGGTGATAAGCGCGAGGGTGAGTGACGGGGCGTAGGATGGGAAGGAACGGAAGGGGGAGGGGCGCGAGGGGAGGGGGTGGCGTGGTGAGGAGGGACGAGAGAGGGAAGTGGTGGAAGTGGTGAGTACCATGGCGGGGACAGGGGAGGGGCGGAAGGTGTGGGGAGGGGCGTGGTGAGGACTGGGAGGTGTGGGGAAGTAATTTCGAGAGCGGCGGCCTGCGCCTGCCGCGTTTCGCCTTATCAACCACGCAGCCCAGTTCCGCCCTCGCTCCGCGGATTTCCCTTATTACCTCGAACGGGGTTTCTTCCGGAGAAGGCGCCTGGCGGCGGGGACGGGCGGGGACGAGCAGGGACTGCAGGAAAGGCGCTGTTGACGTTCGGTGATGCCGCCTTCACTCGCCAGGCAGTCGCCCAAACGCTCTTTTCGGAATGAGAACACAAACCCCAAAAGAATAGTCGAAGAAAATTAACTTTTAAAACGATCTTAAAAATACAAATCACAAACGTGATAGCGTAAAATTTTTAATGCGCCATCATTTTCTTTTATAATGTTATTGACGAAATAAATATTGTAAGACACCTTTATAAGATTACGAAATTATAGAATTAACAAACGAAGGACTTAGACGGAGGTCGATAACCAATCGCGTACTTTAATGACGTATTACTAAATGAATATCGAACATAATTTTCTCCACTAGGAACAATCCCATCGTTTAAGAATGTTGTTTTAAGTTTGACTATTCATTCTTCAAAACGTGCGCATTGATATTGATAGTAGTTAATAAGAAGCCATGTATTATTACAACACCTGTTTTCTAAAAACTCATTAGAAAATTGATCGCAGTTTCGTAAAGTTTCACTTTAGATAATAATAGTTAATAAAATCATTTAAATCGGTGCATATTAGAAAAATATCTGGCTAAACAAACAAAAAACATGCGCGCCAAATTGCATAACATCCTTTTTTTAAACTTGAATAAAAATAACATCGCACGGCCAGTATAAAACTCCGACGCCTCACTTGGCAACGTACTCGTCTACCTCAAGGATATAAAAATTCCCTCTCAGTACTAACCTCAAGAGGAATGATAAGGGTGCCATCAACAAAGTTTAATATTTAATATTTGAGGTACGCCGCACGGTTAAAAGCAAGTCTACTGAGATGATGCATGGATTTACGAAGTACGAAAATAACAATTATAAAGATCCAATTGACTTATTCATTTTATTTCATGCTTCAAAAATTAGTTATTTGTTTTAAATATTGAGAAAGTTTGATTTTGTGTCGATGAATTTTAAAATATGTTTTCCATAACTCATTGCTAGTGAAATGGTATTCCTTTCTCTCATAATTATTTCTTAGTTTCCAAAATATACTTGCCGGTTTGTTTTTGATAATACTTTTAGGGATTAAAATTACAATTAAAATAATCTTAGAAGATTAGACAATTGTAAGGGTGATTTCCAGAGTGACGTACCTCGTACCTTTCTGTTGTTGTTTTTTTCAATTTTTTTATGTATCAATATTTTCTTTAGACGCACGCCATGCGGTCAAATATTATCACACGTGACATTTCTTCTGTGTTGAATATTATCCCAAAATCGTTTATTCTTATCGTGAACTATAAGGCGGATTTGATGGTCTAAAAATCACTAAAAATGGTAAATAAAATGCTCTAAAAGCAAAGAAAAATGACGTAAAAATGTGATCAAAACCACTTCGGAAGACCAACTCAAACTGTTGGATATATTATTGATGTAATTGAGGTTTCTTCCTTTCGTTGAAGTGCACTCAGCCTGCGAACTTTTCGCATGGACTGTTCTGAAAATCTATCTTTAGTTATCCCGAAATAGGCAGAAACCGATAATGCCGCTGTTAGGCGTCACAGGAACCTTTCAAAGGCTACATTCAAAGGCTGACATTACAATTTTTTAAACAAAGAAATCGAATAGGATACTTAGGAATTCTGTAGAGGACATTTGTTGTATATCTTAAATATTATTTGAAGCAAATACCATTAATATGATATTAAAAACTCTTGGAATCTGCGAAAATGCATAAAAAATTACTGATAAAGGTGTATTAGTCGTAATCAACGAAAAATGCCCGAAAACCTATAAAAATATAACCTTCACTTTTGTCATAACATGAAATCAATTTCTACATTCAACAGCATTGTTTTAAAGTGAAAAGAAAAAATGAAATTTCATTAAAATCCGCTCCCTACTGATGACGATTACTGAATTCTGTTCATCCGCAGTATCAGCTATAATTTCGTTCCTAAGAAACCCATTTGTGTCCCTTGAGACTTCTACAGACAACAACTGAAGAAGCTGTGAGGAAATGAGAAATTCCCCGTCGTGAGGCTGGCAGGCATGTATAAGGTCTGCAAACAGACAGGGAATTGCGGGTGGTTTAATTAAAGTGTATTGTAACTGAATTCGCCTTCTCGCGTTCGACCACCTGCTCATTCCAGGACGAGAATATGCCTCTCTCTACGCTGCACACGTCTCAGTATTCGGCGGCAAGTGGTGGAACATCGACCCTTCATTTTATTTTACGAATTGCGTAGTTTACTCGCTGCATCCGTGCGACTTTGTTTAACAGTGAAATTAGATTCAACATCAAACATAGACTGTGAACTATGCGTTACTTCATATGCGATCATACAATGCATAGATATCATTCTAATATTGAAAAGCATTTTTATACAAGAATTAGACCTGGGCAATTATATTTCAATTTCAATTTAATTGCACTGCAATTGCTTAGTTGCTGTTCAATTTAATAGGTACAACATCTGTAGCGGGTTCAGCGACAAATAAGTTTCGAAGAGCCGTCAATAGTGAACAACAACGAACAAAATGGACAGTGGACAAAAAGAGGAGAGAGGGCATTGATGATGGTGGAGTCAATGGACAGTGGGCGACAAGTGGAACAATATTATGGCCAGTGTCAACAACATGGACAGTGAACAA
The DNA here is from genome assembly GCA_038098605.1 of Gryllus longicercus. Taxonomy (NCBI): domain Eukaryota; kingdom Metazoa; phylum Arthropoda; class Insecta; order Orthoptera; family Gryllidae; genus Gryllus; species Gryllus longicercus. The sequence continues at coordinate 4,118,713 of JAZDUA010000007.1, forward strand.
CACTTATATGGGCAATAGACAATAAGCTTTTTGAAAACGCTCTCCAGGCTTATCTCACCTGAAAGCGAATGTATTATATTATATTATATTATATTATATTATATTATATTATATTATATTATATTATATTATATTATATTATATTATATTATATTATATTATATTATATTATATTATATTATATATTATATTATATCAAGGAGCTCACCGGAAGTCTCCGAAATCCTACTTCTTTTAATGCACTTCTACGTAATACGGGAATATTCTCTCTGCATATTTCAATTTTAACAATCGATAAAATTTCGCCACACACATTTTCTTTCGGAAAACTTCGGACTTCGCAATCATTCTTCGAAAAAATAATAATTTTTCTCTTGTTTTTTTATTTTACTTTTTTATTTGTAAGTCTAAAAAAACACTGAAAGGACAAATATTGTAAAAATGTTAAACCTAACTCGTACATTAACTAACTTTTGAATAAAACCACTTGCTTATTTGCATCAGAATTAACTGATGTAAAGGATAAAGCTTTTGATTAAACGAAATATTTCTTCTAAAGGAATCAACAGGGAATCTTTTAGAAGCCTTTAATCAGTAAACAACGTAGTGATGGACCAATTTTGTCAAGGTATTTGCTTAGGAAATAAATAGAGGAGCACTTCTGCCCCGCGATCTCCATTGCAATGTTTAAGTGATCTTTTGTAATTATATTATCTAAAGTCATAGTATGAGTACATAGTACTTTACAAACTTTCGATAAATATCGAGCCAAATAGCGTCGAACTGGTTGAATTTAAAGGGAATGTTTTCCATTTGTCAAGTAGCACACGAACGAAATAATTATCAAGCAGCAGAATCTCTTAATTCCCGGTCTCGCATTACTTGGAAGTCCAAAAGACCTCCGCTCCCTCAAGCGCGCGATTCCCCCCGACGCGGAGGCCGCCGCTGTCTTCTGTTTGCTCGGAGCGCGGATTAAAAAGTTGACAATCGCGGCTGTAGACTGCGCACAGCCCTTAATTGAGCCGGGGATTCTGTACGGCCGGAAAATAAGCGCGAGATATTTTAAACAAAGTTCCTCGGGAGCGCTCGTGTGATCTTGGAGAAGCTTTGAAGGGAAGGGGAGGGGAGGGAGGGGAGGGGAGGGGAAGGGAAGGGAGGGGAAGGGAAGGGAAGGGAAGGGAGGGGAGGGGAGGGGAAGGGAAGGGAAGGGAGGGGAGGGGAAGGGAAGGGAGGGGAGGGGAAGGGGAGGGAAGCGAAAAAGTCTCTGGCAGAGCGGTGCGCAACCTCCTTTGCGCCGAGCGTGGGTTCGTTGGCCGCAAAGGTCGCCCTTCCCTGGTCCGACTGCGTCCAACGAGGGAGCGGAAGGCCACGGCGGGACGGCGGCGGGCGCAGGGGGTCTGGGGAGGGGAAGCAGTGCAGGCGCGAGGAAGGGATGTATGCCGAAACAGCCGCCAGGAAAATCAAAGCGGAGAAAAGAGAGGATGTGGGACAGACAGCGAGAGAAACAGAGATTGCGGGAAAGAGCGCGGGGAAAACTGGGGTGGGGAATGCTGGGACGGAAAAAGAAGGATCGGAAAGTGCAGGGGCGAGTAAAACAGAAGCGGGAGAAGCAGATGCAGGGAATAAGTAGTGGGAAACAATGGGTGGGGACAAAGTGACACACATCCGGTATCCGGGCCGGGCGGGGAGTCGCGCGAGAGAGTGAACGGAGGCAATGTGGAGGTTCCGAGCGAGCGAAGAGGGATGAGGGAGGGAGGGAGGGAGGGAGGGGCGGTGGACGAGGATAAGAGCGAGGACAAAAGCTCGGAAGTTGGCTGTTCCCAGATGCCGTCTGCGGGTGGAGAGCAGTTGTAGGCATGATCTGAGGGAGGGGGTATAAACATAAAATGCCAAGCAGGGGTCGCGGGAGGGGCAGGACCGGAGTGGGAAGGAAGTGTGAAGAGAGAAAGAATTGAAGCTGGCGTTCCGGAACCAGGCTCACGATGTAGGAGTATCAGGAAGAAGGAGATATAAGGAAGGCAACGGAATCTAAATATTGAAGGCAGGGACGGTGAAAGAAAATTCTGATTGTAGAGAAAATCAAAAACAAAAGCGTATTCAAATGGATTTTTGTATTGCGAAGGACGGGGATTAATGGTCCGTTCTAAACAAATTATTAATGAAAAACTTTATGTCCATCTTTCCATAGTTCACAAATTAAGCTCACGAAATTTGTTTTAGATAAAATACACTGTGTGTCATGTACAATTTGAAAATCAAAATTATCGGTTTCTCTGAAAATTTCCATTACTTTAGTAAACAAAAATATAAGGCTTAAAATAATTTATATTTTATGTGATTATTTTAACCTAATTTCTTTAACGTAATTTTAATTCAAATTTCTCTATCTGGTAATTTTAACTAAATAACATTTCTCTCTAGGGTATCATAGGGAAATAACACTGTAACAAAAGCAAGCAGAATATCAAGAAGTATCACTTACCAAATACCTATATTTTTTACCAATATTTACTACGTGTGTGGAGTACTCACGAGTCGTTGCAGCCAGGAAAACAAAAATATTCTATACGTAAATATTGATTCCTAATGTCCTAATGATGATGTACTAAGTGAATTTCCATCGTCTCAATGAATGTACTCGTTGGATCCAACGAGAGCGGGGCGAATGACGGAAATGCGAGGAGGGGAGAGGAGAAAGCGAACGAGAAAAAGTGTGAAGCGTGGGGGAATGGGCTGAGGCGACGCAGCGAAGAGAATGCAGTAAGGTGGAGAAGTTGCGGGGCGGGGCAGGGCGCCGCGGGAAGAGACAGGAAGATACGAGAGATGTACGAGAAAGGCACGAGGGAGGTGCGGGGTTGCCTATATGACGATAGGCAGAGACGGTCGTGTCGAGCGGGGAGGGAAAGCAAATACAAGTCGGTGCGGGAACGGGGGAGGGGGCGGGCGGTGGTTGCGGCGATGAGCCGCCAGCCGGCGCTGTGGCAGAGCAGAGCCCTAAAACGCGTTTTGCCCTCCAGGGCCCGCGGTCCAAGACTTCGCACTTTTATAGCGCCCATAAACAGCGAACTGTTTTAAGAGGCTGTCGCGTCACCAAACTTTGCGCTCCCCCTCCCGCCCTCTATCCCCATCCTGTTCCTAACCTCGTGCAGCTCCTCGTCGCATGTTCGGTTCTTCCGGTATCTCTACACATGGCATTGATACACTTTTTCGCCAAGTTGTCGTTTTTAATAAGTAACCAAAAGAAAACAAACTAAGTGCAGGTTTTCGAAATTAAGGCTTTTCGGTATAATGTTACCTTCGCAATACAAATGCATTACGACTCCAGTTTGGAACATCAACGCCACTGACACTAGTGAAGAGGCAAAGGGCCAGGTGAAGAGCAGCAGTCGATCGCTCAGCGGCAGGAGAAAACAGAGAGAGGAGGCGCGATTGGGATGCAAGGTCCGAAAGGAAAGCATGGAGTGGTTCATCTTGGGCTTTCTCCCTCACAGGAAGTCAAGTTAAAACATCAAAAAGGTATGAGAGGGTAAGCCGTATGAAATGAGAACTGAGAATGGGCTGAAAAGGAAGTAGGCGACCTGGAGGAGCGTGACGCTAAAATACAGGACAGAACAGGAAAGGAAGGGGCCAACATGGTGCGGGTCAGGTTGGTGTGGGATGGGGGGGGATGAGGTGGGATAGGGTGGGATGGGATGAGGGGGCAGAACGATTTGTGGCGGAGCGGAAGGGGATGGGAGGGGTTGGGAAGTAGGAGGTGATGTGGAACGGCCTGGTTCGTGCCAGAGCAAGTCGGGAAGAGAAGAGACCAGACCGGATGAGGCAGAACGGGACGGAACGTAACGGAACGGGACGGAACGGGACGGAACGGGGCGGAACGGGGCGGAACGGGACGGAACGGGACGGAACGGGACGGAACGGGACGGAACGGGACGGAACGGGACGGAACGGGACGGAACGGGACGGAACGGGACGGAACGGGACGGAACGGGACGGAACGGGACGGAACGGGACGGAACGGGACGGAACGGGACGGAACGGGACGGAACGGGACGGAACGGGACGGAACGGGACGGAACGGGACGGAACGGGACGGAACGGGACGGAACGGGACGGAACGGGACGGAACGGGACGGAACGGGACGGAACGGGACGGAACGGGACGGAACGGGACGGAACGGGACGGAACGGGACGGAACGGGACGGAACGGGACGGAACGGGACGGAACGGGACGGAACGGGACGGAACGGGACGGAACGGGACGGAACGGGACGGAACGGGACGGAACGGGACGGAACGGGACGGAACGGGACGGAACGGGACGGAACGGGACGGAACGGGACGGAACGGGACGGAACGGGACGGAACGGGACGGAACGGGACGGAACGGGACGGAACGGGACGGAACGGGACGGAACGGGACGGAACGGGACGGAACGGGACGGAACGGGACGGAACGGGACGGAACGGGACGGAACGGGACGGAACGGGACGGAACGGGACGGAACGGGACGGAACGGGACGGAACGGGACGGAACGGGACGGAACGGGACGGAACGGGACGGAACGGGACGGAACGGGACGGAACGGGACGGAACGGGACGGAACGGGACGGGACGGAACGGGACGGAACGGGACGGAACGGGACGGAACGGGACGGAACGGGACGGAACGGGACGGAACGGGACGGAACGGGACGGAACGGGACGGAACGGGACGGAACGGGACGGAACGGGACGGAACGGGACGGAACGGGACGGAACGGGACGGAACGGGACGGAACGGGACGGAACGGGACGGAACGGGACGGAACGGGACGGAACGGGACGGAACGGGACGGAACGGGACGGAACGGGACGGAACGGGACGGAACGGGACGGAACGGGACGGAACGGGACGGAACGGGACGGAACGGGACGGAACGGGACGGAACGGGACGGAACGGGACGGAACGGGACGGAACCGGACGGAACGGGACGGAACGGGACGGAACGGGACGGAACGGGACGGAACGGGACGGAACGGGACGGAACGGGACGGAACGGGACGGAACGGGACGGAACGGGACGGAACGGGACGGAACGGGACGGAACGGGACGGAACGGGACGGAACGGGACGGAACGGGACGGAACGGGACGGAACGGGACGGAACGGGACGGAACGGGACGGAACGGGACGGAACGGGACGGAAGGGGACGGAACGGGACGGAACGGGACGGAACGGGACGGAACGGGACGGAACGGGACGGAACGGGACGGAACGGAACGGAACGGAACGGGACGGAACGGGACGGAACGGGACGGAACGGGACGGAACGGGACGGAACGGGACGGAACGGGCACGAGAAACCACAGGAAGCGGGCCGGGTCACAAAGATGCAGGAGGGAAGGTGGAGCAGGATCGGGGCGGGATGGGAAGGGGAGGGATGTGATGGTACGAGGCGAGGCAGAGCGGGACAGATGGCGCGTCTTCGCCTGCATTATTTACGTGGCCTTCTCGCCGTCGTGACCCTTCGACATTCGAGGGGCTGGTGCGAGCGAGGGGACAAGGCTAAGGGGGCACCTGAGGATAGAGACGGCTTTCTCTCGCAAGGAAGCTCACAAAGGAGGTCACGCCGTGGTCCTCTCAACCATTAATTGACAAGGTACTATCTTTTATTGCCCTGGAAAATATTTCGCGGGACGAAATAGTTTACCGAAATTCAATGTGTAAAAAGCTTTTATCGGGGATTCACATCTATCTTGTAACGCCCTTACTTTAAGTATAATAATAATAATAATAATAATAATAATAATAATAATAATAATAATAATGTCTTTATTAATGGCGAGGCTCAGGCCATAGGGCCTGCTCTTCCGCCTAACCACTGAAGTATTTTTAATGACGTTTTTGAAATAATGCCTTACAAGAAAAAAATGCAATAGTACTGCTTTTTACTCAACCATATTCGAGGACTGCCACAGATCCCTTGTGTATTTAATTTTTGTTGGCTTTCAATTCTTTGGGTTACGTTAAATCAAACAAAAATAAACGCAAAAATGTAGTCACTTACGTCTTCAACTTACATTCACTCATTTCCATTTGTTACTTCACTAAGCGTATTTAATTATTTTGATGTGTATTCTGTCTACTGTATCCATTATTGCAATGCATTTCCATTCATGCAACTAACGAAGTTTAATTCATTAGCCACCATAAGTGCAACATTTGTATATGTTTTCTCTTTTTACTTCATTCAATTATACCTTTAAATATTGTTTATGTTAACTAGTATGTCATTATCCAACGGCACAGTAGGGAATTCCTATCATTCTATTCCCATTGCTTGCACAGACTTTTCAGCTTGTTGCTAGACCGTTGGTATTCACTGCAGGAAAGAATCAATCTAGCTATCGATATATTTGTGGGTGACAGAACTCATTTGTCACCTGCTCATGATTCTGCATACAATGTTAATTATATATAGATCAGTACTAGTGGCATGTGGCAACAAAAATGCTGTTGAACGAAAACGTACACAATGGTTTTCCAAAAAGGAGTAATAAAATAACGAAAACAACAAATAAGGTACTCTATTGACTCAAAGCAGTAAATGAAATATTTTAACAAAAACAGTATTCACTAATATTAAAATTTAGCATAGTTCAACAGTTCGTTAAATTCCAAGAAAAAAGACGTTGCTGTTTCATAACACAACAAGTGATTAGCGAACAAATATTTAATAACAGGCGGTCTTTCACCTGCATCATAATAGCATGACGTCTACAGTGTCATAAGAAGATGCGCACTAATATTAGAATTTAGTCAGTTCGCGAAGTACGAGAATACGCGGAATAACAACCAAATATTAGCATTTTTCAGTCAAATTCAAAATTCTTTATTGTTTTTTTGATATTTTTATATTTTTCGGGTACTATCTAAAAGCACAGACATCTCTCAAATGACTACATAGTTTTCTTTCAATTTCTGCGCACACTGGAAATTACTAAGGCACATGTTTGTTATTTTATTTTTTCGAGTTCTTGGTTTTCTAACAAACCATATACTCCTCTCAAAATACCGGAGGCTGCATAATTTTCTTTCAATATCTACGTGCATTGGAAATTAGTAATATAGATACATCTGCTCAGTATCTGAAAGTTGATTGATTTGTATTGAATTGTCAATAGTAGAAATGTAACATTACGCTCATTGAAATATTTGTTATTTGGAAAGAGCGCCGCCTCTTGAGAGATTTCTTTTATTATCGGTAGATCTGAATTTCCATTAAGGGAAGAAAGGAAAGTGAGAAAGAGGGGAAAAGACCATTATTCTTCCCAACGAACTAATAACTCAAGTCAAAAGGAAAACTGCTTCTTCTGTTCCTTTCGCGAATAATCTTTCCGCCAGTAAGTTAAAACCTTTTGACACAACATAGAGGGAGATCATCTACATGTAGATGTCTCGTTTCCTCACCGCTGAAGCAGAAATTGAAGTAATTTAACAAAACATTAATATTGAGAACGAAGGATATTCTGGAGCAGGAAGTAATTCTCGTCAATAACAAGCCTATTACTCGCATGATTTGAATGAAGTCACAGTTGTGAATTGTACATCCCAATTTTCTGTCTTCTGCTTGAGGTGTTTCAATCATTTTCAAAAACTTGAGTTATTAGGATTGGTAATCTCGGGATATTTAAAGACACTCATTTCTTTACAATGGTAAAATTTAATCACCATCGATTTTCCCTACATTTAAGATTTACTAATAAATATTGGGTAAAAGTCTTGAATGATGATTATCAGAAACGAATTAAAACTGTTTCGTTTCCTTACATTCCTAAGATATTGAATAATTTTAAAAAATATGGCAAAGTTAAAATATTGATACAATAGCCAACAAACTTATGTTTAACAAAAACGGAATGTTAAGAATGTTATTGTTAAATATTTTGTTCCTCTTTTAGGCAAAGAAAACTTTGTTTACTGTTACATATTTTCACTGCCCATTTATGTTTATATGTCAAACCAATAGGGGCCTTAATGCAGAGAAAGAAGAACATTAGAGCAACATCAAAGATCCCACTACCAAATTTAATTTTTCTTCCCGCCATAGGTTGCATACCTTACATGGTTTCGTTTTCCACAGTTCTTGCAGTTTAGATACGGAAGCTAGGAAATACCCTCGGTTGATTTCTGAGACTTTATATACCAAATTTCATCAAACAGTTAATATGATTTTGTAATGCAATATTTTCACACACATATATACGACCATCTATTGACAAAAATTTAATTCGTTCCAATGAAAATTAAGTGGATTGTCCAATGTGTTCATTTTTCTGCATGTCTTTTCCTTACCCTTGATGGCCTTACTCCCCTCTGCCCCTTTCTTTGCCCCTTTTTTGCCCCTCCCCACTAGGCCTCCCACTATCACGTTTGTTGTTGTTGTTGTTTTGTTTTTGTTTTTTGATAACGAGATCATTCATTGGAATCTCTGATTTTGTTGGTGAAAGTCGACCTGAACAAATGGCTTTTATTTGGGTGAATCTGGTGGATCGGGTGAATTTTGGTGAATCTTTTATTTGGGTTGTTTTCTCTAGACTATGTTTTTAGTTTATGACTTTTGTGTTAAAGGGAATGTTTTTCATATATAAATTTTAGATTTTTCGGGCGAGGTGAGTCATGTACTTCGAACTTGTATATTTATACGCCATTTGTGTTTTTGTTGTATTTTTATATTTCTTGTTTTCATCTGTATTTAACTTTTTTACTAAAGAAAATGCATTTTGTCCTCGAATGAAACTCAGATCTCATTTTAATTTCTAAGCTAATTTTAAAACTTGTACTTGCATTTGCATTTTACTTCAAATTTAATAAGAAACAGTTCTATTTGTTATACCTGCATATTCGTTTCAGAGTACCCGGTGATGTGGCCTTGAGTCGCGGAACATTTTGTTTCAGTGCAATTTGATGATAAAATATTTCTGTTGAGAAGGAATAAGAGATGTGATTGATTGTCTTTAAATATCTTGACAATATTTATTCATTTAGCATTATTAGCACCGTCCAATAATAATATTATATAACCAATCACTGATTGGTTTAATTTAAATCAGTAATATATTTTCATGTTCAGTTTCGAAGATTCCGCCATTATCGAATGAGTATCAGTGGTATCGATACTATCAATATCAAAATCTTATAGATGCCTTTTAGCGTAGAAAATGTTCTGTAAGTTGTTATTATTTAGGTAATCGACACAACGCGGATGATAAATGTGTGAAATATATACATTAAGACCGGAGTAAAATAACGAACAAAGCAAACCAAATACCCCATAATATTTCATGTAGTGGTCGAAGTGTCATATTTTTCTAGAATTTTGTGAAGAGTTAAATGGCGATTAGTATAATTACTGTCACTGGCCGCACTTAAGCCGCTTTCCTGGAAACCGTTCAGAAACATGGACAAGTCATTTGATTAAGCACACGGCTTAAGATAATGTTTGGAAACTTCGTGCTCTACGTACGTTATCGAAATACCCTTTCCGAGAATTACGTTGAGCTTACTTAGAATCCCGACGAAAGTTTTCACTTGAGACTAAGAAGTAATAATAGGGGACAATAAGAAATAAAGGATAAAATTGTGACGAATGACAGAGAGGTGTATGATTAAGGTGCTCGTGCTCTCTAACTTTCCGGTCCTAGTGACGTACGTGCAGAGGTTGGGGACGGTCGTCGACTGCCAGTGAACCCAATTGGAGGGCGAGACAAGGTGGGGCAGGGAGCGTAATAGATGAGGAAAAGAGACGAGAAAAGAGGGTCGTGCAAAGGACACCAGAATTAACGGAAAGAAAAGTAGAAACAGAAAAGGCGTGATAAAAGAGATAAAAAAGGTAGCGAGAAAAAGGCGCCATAAAACTGTTGAGGAAGAAGGCGAAGTATGAAGAAAATTGCGAGGAAAATGGAGGGACGAAGCGTGAGACAGACAAGGGGAGGGGGAGTCGAGATGAGGTGGGGAGAGGAGGACGAGGAAAATGGTGTGAAAAGGGAAAGGAAAAAAGGGTCCGGAAAAAGTCGCGAGAGTAAAGAAGAGAAAAGCAAAAAGAAAGAGAGAAAAATATTAGAGAGAAGGGGTAATATAAGGGGACAGAAATGAAGTGAGAAGAAGGGTGATAAACCGGGCGAGGAAGAAGGCGAGGGAAAGTGCAAGGATGAGCGCGGGACGAGACGAGGGGGGATAGGTGAGGGGAGTTGGGGTGGAGTAGGAGGGGCGAGGAGGGGGTGAGGTGGAGTGGGGCGGGGCGGAGCGGGGCGGAGCGGGGCGGAGCGGGGCGGAGCGGGGCGGAGCGGGGCGGAGCGGGGCGGAGCGGGGCGGAGCGGGGCGGAGCGGAGCGGAGCGGGGCGGAGCGGGGCTGGGCGGGGCTGGGCGCACCTGAGGCGCCAGCTGCACTCGATGCATCTTCATTAGAGACCCCGGCGGGTGAGGGTGGAGGCGGAGGTGAAGGTGGGTGGGGGCTGTTAGGCGGTTAATGTAAACAGAACGGGCGGCGCCTGGCTGCATTATGCATGAGGCCACAGAGAAATCTGACGCGGGGACGGGCGCACCATCAATCACCGACGCGAGAAAAAGTCGGGGGCAGCGCCGCGTAAATAAGTAATGAGAGCCATCTATCGCGTTCGCGCTGGTTCGCATCGGGGACTCTTCGGTTCTTCACCGACCACGCCCTTTCTCGTCCCTCTCCTCCCCTTCCCAGCCCTGCACGCGGGCCCACCTCATCGAAAATAAAAGATTCCATCTAAACTACAATTTTACATGTTCAATATTTCCCAACACAAATAATGACACAATATTTCTCGATCCTTCTACAAGTATATTGTATTGTACTGGGCACGCCACTGCAAGTATGAGACAATTTCCGGATGTTGAATTTTCACTGGATTGCAATGCGTTGTATCGTGTAGATGGTTTAGTAAAGGTACATTAAGTTGTAAATCATTCACGTTATATTTTAGGGAAACTGAATTTTATTGTTGCTTTTAATACTGGAAATAACGAACAAAGAAGTGTTTGCCAACACAGATAGCCTAAGACCGAAGGTTCATAGCTGCCTCGTGCCTAAAGGGTTCGAATCCCGGCCAGGGGCATGGATGTTTGTGTGTCCGTACGCGAGTTGCCCGCGAACTGCAGTTATTCCAAAGTTCCCAATTTTATGTTAATTAAGTGGTTGCTGTATGACCTTCGTTGTTGGAAAAACGACCTTAAAATAAGATTAAAAAAATATCGGTTTAAATGAAACTGCCGTGGAAGGTATAAGATCTTTCTGACATGCCTTCCACTTCGCGCAGAAGTTCGTAACCTTGGTTGTCTCAAGGGCCGGGAAGTGAAATGGCGATGGGAGGGGAAAGGATGGGCAAGTAGAAGCTGGAAGGGATAGGGCAAGACGGGTCATGGGGTACGAGAGAGGAAGGAGAAGGGAGGGGAGGGCTAATCTGATATGGCAACACTGAGTCGGGCGATGTTTCAATATTCGACCAGCACGCAGTTGTGGCCCACTGCCATTGATTCCTCTCTCTCCCTCGGAGAAGGGAGATTCAAATATCAAAACCTTTGAGAAATACTTATACTTCAAGAAATATTTCACGAAAGCTTTAACAATACTCACAATGGAATTGTCAGAGATGAAATGTCGAATTATGCATTAATTTGTTTTATCCGAATGTAAATGTGAAGGAATATTATAAACAAAATTTCAATATTTTCAAACCACTGAAACCATTTCTTTAAATATTATAGTGGAATAATTTTCTTTATTAAGCAATAGATGGAAGAGTGTACAGCCCTAGAAAGCAGCCATCTACTAGCAGCCATCTGACCTCGCTCAACTCAAACTAATCGCTTGAAAGTAAATACCCTGGTTGGTTTCTACATCTCTAAACTGCTAAATTAAATTATCTCAGAAGGCTGAAGTCGCTACGCTTCAGTTGTTTGCAAATTGTGTGTTAATAATAATTATTATTTTTCTCAATTATTTCAGTTATTTTCATTATAATAAGTGTTTATCTTTCCAAATCTTCTATATTATAAAATGTTGAACTATAGTCATACAATTTAACATTCAGCGGTTGGTTGTAATTAATTTTTTTATGGCTTATGCCCTACTCATAACTCGTAGAAAGTAAAACAAATGGCACCGGTATGCCCGATGATATTATCTGTAATATCCTTGAATATCAGACTCATGGACTCAAATTACTAGAACTGTGCAATTATTCGTTTGAACTACCGGAAAAATGATCGTATTTAATATTCGGCCTGGAGCTTTTCGCAACTGCTGGAGGGAACGGGTATAAATGTGGAGAGAAACCATTGAAATTCAATTTTCTAACCGAACATGAAGGTCTCCAGAGAGTTGGGCTTCACTTTAGTGAGGTTGGGAGAAAAGACAAGAACACAACGTTTGAACACCGACAGTTGGTTATATTTCAACACACGAAAGGGCAAACAGAAAGAGAAATAAGTTCTCTATTGAATAGACATCGTTCTACAATTGGTGACATCATTAGGAGGTATAATATTGACAATAGGATCCTTTCTGTGCAACAAACACAGTTTCTGAATAAAGGAGGAAGATGTCTAATCATGGACGTAAAGAAAAATCCCAAGGTAAGTACATTAAAAATTGCTGCACATGTTGCAACAACATTCAGGGGGGAAATGCACTCAGCAATCATTCGAAATGTAATTCGACGAGAAACCCAATTCCAGAGTATCCCGTAAAAAAACCCTTCGTGAGTAACAGTAACAGGAAGAAAAGATTAGTATTCGCATGGGAGCACAGAAGTTAGGAAAGTTAATAGTGGCAGGACATTGTACGAGTTACATGTATTTGCGTTACATGAATTTTCTGATGACAGTAAATTTAAGTTGTGTATATCTGATGGCAGTGTTAGGGTTTGGTGGAAGCTTAATTCAGAGCTTCAAAAGAAAAATATGCTGGTTATAGTCAAACATGGTGGGGACAGTGACGGGGTCTTGGGGTGCATTTCCGCAACAGGAGTGAGGCACGTAACCTTCATTGAAGATACAATAAACAAAGAACAGAATTTTCAAATATTCAAACACAACTCTCACTGAAGTTTTGATATAGTGGGCATTCGCAGCACTTTTAAATTTTACCAAGATAACGATCTCCAACATAATAGGGAGTGGCTATTGTACAATTGCCCAAAGGTGCGGGAGACCCCCTTTCCCAGTCACCAGACTTGAACCCTATTGAGCAATTGTGGAACGAACTCAATAAGAAAATTCGAGAACCATCCATTACGTCAAAAGAACTCAAAACGTGTCTGTTGCAATAATGGCGGAAAATGAATGAGTTGAATGAAAGGAATACATCAATAAAATAGTTATCAACATGCCAAAGCGTATAGAAGAAGTAATATAAAGAACTAATAAATATTTAATTTTTATAAGGAGGCCGAATATTAAATTGGTCTACAGTTTTTGCATTAGTGAAGTTTGTATTTATTTTATTAGTGTATGTAAGATTTTTTTGAAATACAGGTCATTTACGAAAAGATAATTTTTCTACTAATCTTTGAACAAAATGTAGTATGTAATTAAGATGTTTGAGAACAGGATGTGGCAGAATATTGAGTTGTGTCACTGTACATTTCTCAAATCTCGCATTCAAGAATAAAGACACAAATGTAGTTCGATAGTTCTGCAGTTTCTCATTTTCCGATGACACACAGATTTTTTCTCGTGATATTTCTGTCGCTTTCTTAGGCAACAAAAATAAAAGCAAATAATAGAATATCTGGAAGTAATAATTATTCTACTTTCTCTTCCAGCAAGGTCAATTTAGTTGTAGTTTTTCAAGAAATCAACTCCGGCCAGGAGGCAGCACCACCATTGCCGCTCTTCCGTAGCAAATCCACGATTCAAGACAATTCGTCAGACAGATTACTTTTTAGAATTTTTTTAAAAACTTCCAGAGATTATGAAAATCTGAAATGTTGAATGTGTACACTTTTCCCTCACATGAATATTTAATTTTAAACAAAAGAGAAAAGAAAAAGGAAGCCTGGAAGAAAGCAAAAGTCATCTCTCTTTTTAAGAAAGGAAATAGAAGCCAACCAAAGAATTACAGAGGTATAAGCCTGTTATCAATGCTTATGAAGTTTACACAAAAAAATAAATGGCTCACTACAATCTCAGATACACTGCTATTGGAAGAACAAAGTGGATTCAGGCAAGGAAGATCATGTACAGACTATGTGATTACCACGTACCAAATAATTCAAAAGAAACGAGAGTTCAATTTAGATAACCACATAGCTTTTATAGATTATTAAAAAGCGTTTGATAGAGTTAATCGTGAACTTATCTCGCAGGTTCTTTGAAAAATTGCTAGAAGAGTTAGAAATAAACAGAGGTGTAAGACAAGGGTGCAGCTTTTCCCCCACTTTGTTTAATGTTGATATAGTCAACATTCTAAGGATATGGACAAATTTAAGTAAACCAAGTTTTTTTAATACATCTAATTACACCCCTACAATAACTTCTGTATGCGAATGACCATATAATTATAGAAGATAACGAAATAAGACTGCAAAAGTCCTTGTTCTAGCTAAATAGAATATGCAAACCATATTGTCTCTCAATATCTGCCTCTAAAACTTAAGTGATGGCATTCAGAGGCAAATATTCAAACTGAAATACAATAACTTACTTATACTTATACTTTCAACTGAAATAATAATAGAAGACAAAGTAATAGAGCAAGTACAACATTTTAATTTATTTTGGGCTGTGATATCACATACGACTACAGTGATGATATGAAAACAAAATTACGTTTCCAATATACTTACGGATCAATAAACAAATACCTTCCCAATAAAACTAGAAAAGACACACTGTTAAAATTTTATAAAGTTATGACAGTACCACAATTGTTTTACGGGTGTAAATCATGGACAGTAAAAAACACTACAAAATGAAGATACAAGCCTTTGAAATGAAATTCCTTCGGAGAGTAAAACGCTGCACCCTAATGGATAAAATAAAAAACGAAGATATAAGACAGGAACTTAACTAAAGTATAGAGCAATTATATTTATTAGTAATAGAGCATTATATTTTCTATCAATGAAAAAATAACTGAATGCTGATCATTGTGGGTACAGCACTTAGGAAGAATGTCTGTCCCGCGAAAGGATCCCCCGACATGCCTTTTTGTACAGACCAAGGGAAAGAAGGAACATTGGCCGTCCACGACAGAGATGGTGTTATGAAACTGGAACAGGGAATCTCCCTAATCCATTAAGTGAAGAAGAAGAAGAAGAAGAAGAAGAAGAAAGAGAAGAAGAAGAAAAAGAGAAGAAGTATAAAGAGAAGAAGAAGAAAGAGAAGAAGAAGAAGAAGAAGAAAGAGAAGAAGAAGAAAGAGAAGAAGAAGAAAGAGAAGAAGAAGAAAGAGAAGAAGAAGAAAGAGAAGAAGAAGAAAGAGAAGAAGAAGAAAGAGAAGAAGAAGAAAGAGAAGAAGAAAGAGATGAAGAAGAAGAAGAAGAAGAAGAAGAAGAAGAAGAAAAGACAAAAGAGGTCATGTTTCGACATGACGCCTCTGACCATTCCCTTGTCATCCAGGCAACGACTAGAAATTGTGAGAGTTTTGAAGTGTTTGAAGTGGTGCAAGAAGTCTAAGTACACTAATGACACTTTTTGGCTGAGAACGAAGGATTTTGAATATGTATTTCACTTCCCGAAATGAGAGTGAACTCTTGTTAGTTGCATGACTTCCCAGAACGACCCAGAATTTTAAAATGTGCAACTAAAGAAGTCACATCTATCCAAATTCAGATTATAAAAATATTATATTTACTCATAACATGCATTATTTTTAACGTTGCATAACTCTTAAAACAAGAGCTCCCATGATATCGAAGCAAACTCTATTAGTATTACATCATACAACGAAGAAGCACTTACTCAAAACAAACTATCGTAGAATGCAAAGTGATAACTTAGCACCTGACAAAGTACATTAAATGTTCCAGAAGATATAATACCGAGGAGTTTTTATAAACGAATTTTCAAGAGTTAAAACTCAACAGCATCGCTCACGGTCAGAAGACACATTGTCACAGATGATCGTTGCACAACGGTAAATTACTGTTAACTCGGTCTCTCATTGACTCTTCATGACAAAGAAAGATAATCATGTTTTCCTACTAGCCTCGTAATAAACAATTTCAATTTATAGAGTTTGATGTGAGATGTCATTATGAACAAAATAACCCTTACTGTTTGCTCTGTGGCGAAGCTTTGTAGAATCTATGAAAAAAGAGATAAACTTGCATCTGCAATGTGACTTGTAACTTCGTTTGCAACTGAAAATGACATTTTGACGCCAGCAGCGAATCTGCCAATGAACATCGTTTGACTCCCAACTGCGTCTCCGGATCAATCAGAACCCCAACGGGGTTTGTTTTGCGAGTTACACTGGGCGTGTGGCTAATATTAACCATTTGGATTTTCCAGGCCAACGTGATAGAGAGAATTGCGTTATTCGTTTTGAAATCAGAGTTCAGGGAATTGTGGTTTTAATTTCAATGCCGGAATCACGAGTCTCATGCATATGCAGCGGGGCGCGCGTTCATGCTAGGAAGGAGTGCAAAGCCACAATTTTCTTGTACACGACAGGGGGAGCAGTCTGCTTTTGAAAAAATGTGTTGAGGGTCGATAAACAGAATTTAGTAAACTGAGTTTGCATTCAAGAAGTATATCCATTATAAATATCGACGATATAATATTAGTAGAGCAAATTAATTGTAACCCACGGATCCCAGATATGGCGCAGCAAACACTAAAGCGAGATCATGTATGGCAATATGATTAGTAGGGGGCGGTTTTTTATTACCTAAAACATCCCTAAAAATGGTAAATAAAATGTTCTTAAAATGCTTTAGGAGTAAAGAAAAATGACGTAAAAAAGTTATCAAAAACAGCTCGGATGAACAACTCAAAAGCTTGGATATTGATGTAACTGAGATTTATATATATTATTGATGTTATTGAGATTTCTTCCTTTCCTTAAGTGAACAGAGCTTGCAAACTTTTGGTATGAACTGTTCTTTACAGGGAAATCGCTATCTTTAGTTATCCTTAAATCGGCCGAACCGACAATGGCGCCAATAGGCGTCTCCGGCACCTTAGATTACATATAACGGCTGACATTACACTTTCTGAGCGAAGAAATCGAATAGGCTACTCTGGAATTCTGTGGAGAACACGTGTTGCATCTCGTAAATAATATTTGAAGTACAATCAAAATTATATTAAAAACTATTAAAACAGCGAAAATGCATTAAAAATTACTGGAAATAGTTAAAAATGACTTATTAGTCGAAATCAAAAAATGCAAAAAGGACAAAAATGCTTTTTTTCCTTTTTTCACAACAAAATTAATTTCTATACTAAACAGCATTTTTCTAAAGTGAAAAGAAAAATGACATTTCATTAAAAATCCCACCTCTAATGTTTACAAAAGTTTTTTCTCCAACCATAATTTTCTTTTATTTTTAATTAATAAGAAATACGCGTAGTAAGCGTGTCTGTTTCCACAGTTAATATTCTGTATTTAATCGGTCCAATTAATTCTTCTGACTTATTAATCCTTCATAAAATACAGCTGTCGCCCGCGAGAGAACATGCTAAACATGCGGTTACCAAGACGAGGACAGAAGTCACTTTCTAATCATAATTTACGAGCAACGTGTCTCAATAGTAAGTTTATATCTTTCTAAACTTATATGACTGGATAATATTTTGTCTAACAATAATAATAATAATAATAATAATAATAATAATAATAATAATAATAATAATAATAATAATAATAATAATAGAAACCATCAGTAGGTTTTCTTTATCGATATATCAATTCCCAACACCCACAACGTATCGGGAAAATATCAATAGAAGATCCAGAAGTATACGGATCTCGCCCATGAAGTCGCAGCTCAGTGGAACTTCAGTAAAGTGACAACTGTACCTATAATAATATCAGCTACAGGAGTGATCTCGAAAATGACACTTCGGGCACTGGAGTGTCTGCACTTGGATGCCAAGAATATATACAATATGCAGAAGCCAGTCATCTTGAATACATGCCGTATTGTTAGAAGCCACCAATATCATTAAAGTAACCGCATACCAGGTCATCATTCCTGTGAGTGGTTGACATACCGACCAGTAAATATTGTGAATAATAATAATAATAATAATAATAATAATAATAATAATTAGTATTTTACAAATTACATGGTCTAACTGTATTTTAATTGTTAGCCTACAATGTGTGAGTCATTCCATTACGAGTATCTTCACCCTCGTACCGATTATATCGTACAAATTGTTCAATCTTAAGTAAATCATTTGTGATAACTTTCTCAGAAATGTGTTGATGGAAAGAGAAAAGCACTTAACTGCACAGGTCTAAGTTTCGTTGATCTCTCTGAATTTTCGAAAATTGCGAGTTGGAAATTATGGGAGAAACCTTTAGTTTTTTAAGCTTCGTAAAAAGTTAGTACGCCCGAGCGACTGCGAGGTGTAGCAGCAAAGCGCCTGGCGAGTGAACTCGATGGACCAGAGCTCGAGTCTCGACGTGGAGAAAAATATTTTGCTAGTTTGAAATATTTTTGCAGGTTCATCTAGCAGTATACTTTTGCGGACAGTTACAAATAATGAGAGAAATTATGTGCTTGCGTAGTACCACTAGTTTCACGTTTGTACCCTTACGTCATCACACTTGGCTTCTTGTCTCTGAAAAAACATCACGGCATCCACAATGTCCCAGCTAAATCGGATATTTTTTACGAGCCAACTGCACCTCCCATTAAGGGCAAGGGCCTCCTGTTTGAGCAGGGAATTATTAATACTTCTTTAATGAAGTGATAGGATGATGAGGGGTGAAAGGACGATCACAAATAGATCCATGACCGAGGTGGAATTCGAACTGCCTTAGCAAACTGATTGGCAATCGGATATTAGTAGGTTTCAACTTGTCTCATTAAGGATCGAGCCCGGCGGTGGCGAATTTTCGTCACTCGCCGGATAGCAATTTTGAAATCAGTCACTGTCTGGAAGTCAATTCTAGCAGCCTGCTGCTCTAGTTAGTAGTTTTCCGTGTTTTTGTTGTTTTTTAGACCAATACCAGGCGAATACTAGAGCAGTAATCTAACAAACGGGTCACAGACCGCGTGAAGTCTTTACTCTCTCCCTCTCCTTTGCCCTGTCCCCTCCTATCTCAAACATACACTTCCAAGCACCACACTATCACACATGACGGGAGCTTATAGCTTGTCCCATGCGGGGCTGTGCCGCGCTGGGGGGGAAGAGATACCTGGACGAAGAAACCCTCAGGTTGCCGACTTCTAGGTCAACGCCGAATCTCACCCTCCAGCGTGAGAGAAACATCAACACACAACATTCACAACACTAAGGGGACTAATGACCATATCAGTTTGTGTGCCTGGAAACTTCAATCAATCAACCTTCACACTGGTTATAAGCGCCAATCAGAGGCACGGTGCCCTGAATCCCTTTCATTAAACATAAATTTTACAAAAATAATCTATGAAATCCTGAAATGTTATTTTCAATTGATCCATTGTCTAAAAACTGTTAAATTTAAATAATTGAATAATTTTCTATTTCCAAACTCCGACTTTGATCCAGTAGTGGCTACTTGAATATTGCAACATTTTTGTAACGGTGAACAGCACGAAATAGCGAATCGGCGCTGGCTCTCCCTAAGAACTCACTGGCCGCCCAGCGGAACTTGCAGTGGGTCGCGTTATTTCAAATCCATCCACCGGAAACGAAGTTGGGAGGAGAGGCAAGTTTTTAATTCGTCCCAACTTTGATAGAAACGCCCGCCCTGGTGGAGTAGTAGCAGCAGGTGGAGTGGGAGTGAAGTCGTGTGGGCAGTGACGTGGGGAGGATACAAAAATGGAGACTTCACTCTGCAAGAGAAACGCATCCTCTCCTCCGGTTAACGCGCCCATTTTTTGGAAGCTCAATGTTTAAATTCTTGAAATGACAATGGAAAACAACTAATTTTGTACATCTACTCGCACACATCACCGGTGCACAAGGAAAAAAGACATCTCGAAAACCGTCATTTTCTAAACCCTGAACCAGTCTCAATTTTCAAAATTTTAGCAAAATTGCGCATTTTTTTATTAATCTATGTCTTCCGAAAGAGTGAAGGATGCTTAAGAGAATAGTGTAGGTCTCATGTTCGTTCAAACCCCTGATTATTCGAAAAATGCAAAAATTCGTTTATTAATTGTATTTATTTATTTTTTTTATTTCGGCGTCTTCCTGCAACTACAACAATCAAGATTGAGATTTTTCCGTAATTAAATCTGTTCTTTAAAGACAGGTTTAAAAATAAGTACACGTACAAATTTCCAATAATGTAAGTAGTTTCCGCGTAATATTGCGTGAAATATCAGCAATTTTTAAAT
Source organism: Gryllus longicercus (assembly GCA_038098605.1). Lineage (NCBI taxonomy): Eukaryota > Metazoa > Arthropoda > Insecta > Orthoptera > Gryllidae > Gryllus > Gryllus longicercus. The sequence goes on from JAZDUA010000007.1 coordinate 4,139,234, forward strand.
TCTTTAAAACATTTTTTTCTGAAAAACGCTCTAATTTTTACGCTCTCTTGTATGTATCAAAGTATAAAAAATAAATTTTTCTCCCCCTTGTATTTATCAAAGGAAGGTAAAAAACGTTATGCTAGTCTCATTCACTCTTCGGCGACCTGTATTCTAAAAAATGGCAAGATTTTAACATTTAAAAATTACAAAACTGAAGAACGTATTTTGACTTTAAACAAAATATGTTTTTAAAAAAATCAGCTACTTGAACAGGACACGTACAATTGTTGTTTTTTTAAATAGTAATTTTTGCGTAACCTGTTCTTTAAATTAATGCAATTTATAAAAAACATTTTTCTCAACCGTTCAAACTTTTTTTTTATATTTTTTTCACAAATAGAACAAGAATGGCCCCGGGCCCATTTTCGTTAAACTCCATAAACTTTCGAAAATTGTGATTTTGAAAATAATGCGAGAAAGTATCTGATGTTGCAGCTCCACTAGTTCATTACGGGCCGGTTTCACCAACTAGGATCAAATTCGTAGTTGATCCGAGTTTCGTGATCCTGATCCGCGGAGTCAAGGCCGACTTGATCCTTGTGCGTTTCACCAACGTTTTGAGACTGTGAAGTTAATCCGGATCCCATGATTCACGAGCAGTCGTGAAAATGCGCGGTTGGCAACAATTTGGCAATGCATTGTGGGTATTCTCGCAGTTAGCTGTAGGAAACGAGTTGTTTTGATTTCATTTCGTTCCGTCTGTGTGGTGTTGTGTTGCGTGCGGTAGGGTTCTTGTTCGGTGATGGATTCACCTGACGTTGGAAAGAATGCATAGACGACGCCCAATTTCTCTCCAGTTGAAAGAGGATTACTCGAAAGCTTAATGAGTAAATACAAAGAAAGTTTTAATGCTCGTTCTGACATTTCAAAATAATTGCTTCTTTTGGGAATTACTTGCGGTGTCTCTCCCCACAATAAATATTCGATGACTTCATTCGAAAACAAACTCCATTTTTACGACACAAATTAACCTAAAAACCTAACCTAAGAACAAAAATTCAAAGTATTACTACACTAAAAAAAGTATTCAATAAAACTATCCCACGCCAATTGCAATACAGATATCACAAAAATCAGATAGAAATGCGTAAAAATAGCGCCTCCAATAAACTTCAACTAACAAAATGCTATTTTATTAATGATACTTATAATTACACTAATTTGAAGCCAAAATATATTTAAATTTTACTTCCCAATACCGAGAATTCTAACCTACAAATGTGTTAACCCTACTTTTATTTACAATACTATCTTAAAAACACATTTGCTGAACAAATATTACGCGCAATCCTACTTCTTAGCGAATACTTCCATACTGAATCTAAGTCCAACTACAGGTATTTACTTAAAAAATACGGAAAACTGGAATAGCTAGACGACCAAGACGAGAAATAACTCCTGATCTGGCCGTGATTCACCGCTCGGCGACGGATCAATTGCGAGTCAAATTTGATCCGAGTCAGACCGTTGATTCGTGTCAAGTGCGTGGAGAAACGTACTACGGGATCAAACTGAAGTTGATCCGGATCAACTGTGGATCATCTTCATTCCGGTTGGTGAAACTGGCCCTATGAAACTTTGGTCAAGCCTAGAGTAGGAGGAGGATGAACAATCCCAGTGGATGAGGTTCGTGCAAGACTTCTCGTCACGTAAAGAAAATTGCGTCGCAGCTGCCGACGCGTGGCGTTTGTCGTGGAGCCGAAGAGCGGACAACTCAGGCGAGAGCACTAGTGTCCCCTGCGCGTGTGCGCCGCAGTGCGTGGCCTCAACAGGCGCCAAATTTGCGCCATTCATGGTATCAACATCGCACGTTTTTAGCCTTCATTTCGCTAGCTGCGAAAAGAGTGGGAGGGTAGGTTATTTCGACGACAGGACTAGTAAATATATCTGTGGATCGTTTCTCGATGTAAAATAGTATATATTTCAGAGGAGCAGATATTTCTGGTCATCACATTTTGTCAACAATGCTTGTCGATATTATTTCTGCGTAATTCAACTATAGTAAAGGAGTGAAGGACGATATTCCGGGACACTAGGAAACGTGCACTCATAATAGGTGTCGTGCCGTCCGTCCAGAAGGAGAGGGCAGCTGGGGACAACTTGCCTCATGGCCCGACTTAATTGGAGCCTCGATTGTTTTCGATTCGAAACGTAAACAATGTATTTACTTGTAATTCAAACTAACCGTTAATAAAAGCTCGGAAGTAGACCTGAGCATCAACTTCTAAAATATAATTAATATTTTTGTGTATTTTGTCATAATTTATAATCAATTGTTACAAATAGACTGGACTTATTGAAACGAACCTTACCATAACGCTCTTATCGTAACGAACGAGACGATCAGTTCACTTCCGCGAGAACATGAATGACAACACCACTGCGCCTGCGAAAATGAAATGATATATTATTTATAACATCAAACTTTAAGGGTGCAGTGTCGCTTTGCTACGCGTGTCCAGCAACATTGTGAGACTCTGGCCTTCGGGCTATGTGATTAAGATGAAACATCCTTCTGTTCAACACATATTATGCCGAAGTACATTTTTACTGATTACATTTAAACTCGGACATTTTGACGCTTCGCTACGCGTGCCGAAGTACGGTGACACGGTTCCAGCCATCGTCACTATTACAAAACATCCTTCGGCCTAGGTAAACACAAATGTTCTCTTTCATGCCAGTCGTTCGTGCTTTCCTTCACCGATCTCACGAAACTAGAGTCGACTCCTTACTACAATGCATGAGACTTGTGAACTGTTTAAAATACAAATATAAAAATATATACAAAATGTCTTCGCTAAAATGAAAAATTGAACAAAAATAATATTTAACTGTATTTTAAGTATAATTGACATTAAAAAGTAGTTATTTATGCACCAAGGGGGTTATAAGAGTTCTAATGATCGAGTAGAGACAAAATGCCCGAGAGCTTTTTATCCCCGACATCATTTGAACGCCTTACTGCCCATGGTATATACTCAATTTTATTTTACCTAATTATATTGATTTACATTTACTTATTTACTAATTAGGTTAATTACATGTTAACTTGACTCGGTTTGTCGTTTCATATTTCCCTCCCATAATTCCTTCCATGAGAGAACATATAGCACTATTCAACTGTTTTCATATTTCCCTCGTAACCACGATTCTCTCGATCCAGGTAAGTTATGCAGTGTATATCGAGCTCCATATCAAAGGCAATAATAAGATGCAACGTATCAGTAAAAAATAAAATTTATTTATATATGGTCTATGGAACGATTTTCAATGCATCAAACAATGCATCATGCAATCGTTTGTTCATATTTGTTTCTTTATTAACCAGTCAACGATTTATTTATTCTCTTTAACAGCGTCGAAGTTGTATTTAGGGGCTAATAAAACGAATTCATTGAGATGTATTCAAAGTATCTCTTGCTGGTGTCCCTCAACTCGTTCACTGCTGCGTAAGGGAAGGTAAGTCGCTGAACTTTCCTTTCCGGGAATGTTCCAAGAGCCTGGCTTTCGATTCAAGGTCGCGAACAGTTCCCATCTTAATACTAAATCTTCCTTCAACCCTCTGCAAGCGACGGCCGCGCGTCTTGTGGGACACATACTAGGAGGTTTGAAACAGAGGTCTAATACCAATACCATCTAGTTGTGTGCGAAACTAAAACTTTAACATGTAACATCTGCTCCTCATAACTAACCTCAACACTAACAATTCGTTTGTCAAAACCACTTTTAACTTATATAACACAATTTTGAAATGTTAAGAAATTTGTTAAATCGCCAAGAGCGCGCGTGTGGGGGAAGCAATTTATTAATATCTATTATTATCTCCAATATTTTCAGTCATATCTAAGATGAAAGTTTTGTTGGATGTATATTGATGATGAATAGCATGATTTAAATTATGGAATAATGGATTGAGAGGCAGAGAAAGGTAAAAAACTCCAAGAAAATCTGCCGCGAGCCCTCCCTGCCCACACATTCTACATGGATCAACCAGTATTTGAAGCAGTTTCCCAGAGGTGGAAGGCGAGTGGTCTGATCACAACACTAGGGTCGAAAGAAGAAGCTGCAGGGGTCGTACCTTGCGTCGCGATCAGCAGAAGCAGACCCAGCAGCGTGGTTAGCGCCGTCGCCGCCTCCATCGCCCGTCCACACCTTCAATTCGGCACACTGACACCCGGCTGTGCGACCCCCAGTTTCGCGCACTCCTTCGCACTGTCACTCCGCGCGCTGGAACTCGCCCGCGCACTCCCCGCTGCGGCCCGCACGCGCTCCGCTGCCTCGGACGCGGGCCCGGCGCCGACTGGCGGCTTCGCCTCCCGCGCGCGCCGCTGGGGGCAGCACTTGTCGCGCCAGCCGCAGCCCTTCGCGGCCCCTTCGACGGCACGGCATTCGAGACGCGCAAATTATCGGGTTGGAAGTTAAATAGTATACTGGATTGATATTCAATAGGCACCGCACGCAAGGAACTCGTAAATGTGTATTTCAAACATTATATGCACGGCTAGATATTATATTTTATATAGTATACATTACATTTCAATACTACATTGGATTGAACTTAAAAATATGGAAAAGATTTTTTGGTAAACATACTTTTAAATCTTGTATTCCAGACTTACAGGACTTGAGAAAAAGGTGTTTTGCATCATCCTGAACCCAAAAATATGAAATTTTATTTCACTTTAAGCCGAAACGACAAAACAGGGGGTATTGTCTGTAAGTTTATGGCCAAAAACGACCTAATCATCCTCAATATGGGTAGGGTGAGTACATTTCAAAGAAGAAGCGGCATCCATACTGGCTCTGACGATAGGCTCCAATAACATTGCTAGAAGATTAAAGGATTGGAGAGTTCTGAACGAACAGCTGCTCAGTGATCACAGTTACATCCAGTTTTCAACAAAAGTACTTGATGGATATCAAAGGGAGTACCAGAAACTCAGAGGGCGACCACCATGGAACACCAACAAGCTGGTTGAATCGGAGGCGAAGAAGACTTTAGAAGAGTCGAAGTTAGTACAGAACATTGGATGGGTCACAAAACACAAACTCTCCTAGCACTCATGAAACAATTTTAAAAGAAGCAACGGTCATCGTGACGGACACGTTCGCCGCTTTTATGCCGAGAACTAGATGCTCAAGGGAAAAGCAGCAGGTGTACTGGTGGTCTCCTGAGATTGCAGAAATGAAGAAGAAGTGCATTAAAGCCAGGATACTAGCCACAAGATCCAAAAATGACGAATCACTCCAAAGATAAACCAAAATATGCCAAAAACAGCTAAAAAGGTAAATTAAAAATAGGAAATCAAAGTACTGGAAAGAGCTACTGAAAGACATGGCTTACCAAATTGTAACAAAAAACTTAAGAGTGATTACGAAGATTCCCGGACTAGAAGACCCTGAATGGGTGGAGAATATTTTAAGATATTTTATATTTAGATTTATTTAGTCAAAAACAGTAAAATCTGTATGTGACGTATGAGGGAGAAGATCATCTGCACACGTTTTCTTGAGTTCCAGAATCCCTTCTCATCATTTTCACTATAAATAGTTGAAAGATGTGTAAAAGTTAAAGATACATAAACAAACAAACCAACTAATTAATTAATTAATTAATTTAAAATGTTAAAAGCGTGAGATTAGCAACATTTTAAAAACAAGACATTTTTGTTCCCGAGTTATAGAAAACTTATTTGCAGCGGTAAACGAACTGCAGATTTGATTTTTCTGAATTGCTAACAAAATAGTAACTCGCTCCTACCTCTACTCCTACCACTTTAAGCAAAAGGAGAGTTCAACAAAATGTACGCTTAGTGAAACTACATATACGCCCAGAAGCAAAACAAGAAACAGTTATGCAGCAGAAACGATTTTAATTTTAACTTAAATTTCTGTACCGACTTCAACTGTTTAATCTGGCAATGCGTTGTAAGGTAACGTATATGTATTGTATGTGGATTTCTGTGGTGAGCTGTTGATATTGACACTTGAACATGATTTCTACGACGTGTGTTGTAATTATAAATATCAGTTTTGCATTAAAATATGTTCCTAGCGTTAAGTAAGTCAATTTTGACAAATATTGCGGATTCATTGAATTCAACGAGCTGCATGAAGGCTAAGAGAATTTGAACTTAATTTGGTGTTTAATTCTATTATATGTACATTCCATTTAAGGTTTTACTTAATCTTTTCTTGCCAACTAGTGACCCGTGGGTAAGGAGATAACCTAAAAACTATGCATTTAGCGAAAATGATGTATTCACGAAAGACGAGCAACAGTTAGAGGCAAGGAAATTAAAAAGTAAGAAAGACACCAGACTAGCCGGAATTCCTAATGGAATAATTAAGATTGTGGCAAAGAATGCTTATTGAAGGCCAATAACTGCCTTCGGCATGGAATCTTCTTCAAAAATTGGAAGAAGAGAAACTAATTTACGGATAGGAAATAAGCCCCTAAACAGAATATTATCATTTAGACCCCTATGCCTCCTAGACACAATGGGCAAACTCATGGAAAGATTAAATCTCCAACGCCTAGAAAATAATTTATCATCAGGAAAGAATTTCTTCGATAGACAGTTTGGATTCAGGAAAGGCCGATCGATTACGGACGCAATTCTGGAAGTAGTACGTATAGTGGAAAGTGCAGAATGAGGAACAGGTAAAAAAGAGGTTATGCGCATTGGTTGCCATCGATATTAGGAATGCCTTTTACTCCGCTGGCTGGGAAGATGATATTAAGGCACTGATGGAGAAGCAGGTCCAAGAATACCTGCTATGAATCATTGAGGACTACCTATCGGAAAGGAAGATTATAATAACTCGAACGTTTTCAGACTTAAGGAAGAGATGACGTGCGGAGTCCCCCAAGGATCCTGTGGAACACCATGTACGATGACTGACTGAACATTGATTACCCACACAAAACACTTCGCTGATCGGATACGCAGACGATACGCTGATCATCAGACACAACGATAACGTATATCTGCTGAAGATGAACTTAAATGAAGCCCTTTATAGGGTTAATAGATGGATGAATAAAAAACGTCCGCAGTTGGCAGTTGAACAGACGGAAGCAGTAATAGTTACTAACAAATGAGCTTTTGGCTTCCCGCGCATCACCTCAAGCGGATTAAATATCACTTGGAGCCGATAAATTACATACCTGGAGATCGAAATTAACCACAGACTGAGTTTCGGACACCTACAAGACAGCAGACAAAGCACCAACGATTCGATTCAACTTCTCCGGGCTTATCCAAAATAGGCGGACCGAAAGAAGCACAGCGACAATTGATTTCAATCGCGGTACTATCGAAGAAGTATTCTGCACCACTATGGCGGCTTCTCTAGAGAAACAAGCCACCAGGAAAAAATTCAACCAAATACGAAATAGATTGGCTATCAGATTGGTATTAGCGTATCGGACGATCAGACTGTACAGTTTTGGAGTTGGTGAGAATTCCTTCCATACACTTACTAGTGAGGAAAAGAATGAGAAGATACCAAACCATTAAGGGTAGAAAGGAACAGGAAGGCTCGCTATCCCCAAAGGACCGAACTGACTGGGGACCGTTCTTGGGACCTATTTGTTGAATTATTCTCTTGAATTTACTATTTCAAAATCCACATTTCACCCGACTGTTACCCGAAGGTCATCCCAAGATTGCTTCGTCATGATAAAATTTTATATATGTGTGGGTCTGATAGACCGTCTATACAGATACTCGGTAGCGAAATATTTACGTACGATTGGGAACTCTCTTGTTACTCAGAAATAACAATACTTACTTCAGTTACATTTCTATCTGTATTAATCTGTACGCATATATATTCTCTCCACCTAGGGAGTACATGACCTTGTAGTTGGTGGTGGAGCTTGAGCGCCCCAGTGACCCTGAGAGCTATGCCGGCGGTAGCGTAGCTACTGGTAGGGCCTCCCTTGCCGGACAGGTCGAAGGGTAGGGGTCAGACTAAGAAGTACTCCAGAAGAGGACGGCAACGGGAAGTCCACGACGGCGGAGACGGCGGAGAAGAGAATCTTCGTGACGGAGGACCTGGCGGATGGGGCTACTGTTGCTGAGAGAAGTATGAGGAAGAGGGTTATAATCTCTCACCTAAAGTCTCCAAGAGTCTAAAGAGGGATTCGGGGAGGGGGGCCACGTAGCCGTAGGTGAAGGCGACTCCCCTAGGACAAAGCAGGTCCGAAGTAAACTCTCTGGTCCCCCAGGTTGGGGGTTGTGGCGATGGGCTTGCTCCCCATTCCATGGAAAAAGTTGATATGCAAAAAAGGATTTTCATATGCCTCGGATTTCAAATTTAAAACGACAAAGGATAAGAACACGGACTATGAGTATAGGTACATGGAACATACAGGGTTTGAGAACAAAACGGGAGGAGGTGGTAACGGAAATAAACAAAATGAACATAGATATAATAATTCTGACGGAAACAAAGAAAAAGGCCACAGGGGAAGAAGATATAGGGGAATATTGGCATGCGTGGAGTGGAGTCCCTAAGAGTCATAGAGCTAGAAGTGGCGTTTCAGTCCTGATGAAACAAAAATGGAAGAAATACATAAGGAACATCGAATGCCTAAGTGATAGAATAATTAAAATTAAGATGATGTTATATGGATACCCAACTACAATTATAGGAGTTTATGGAATAAATGACAATGCTCTGGTAGATGAGAAGGAAAGCTTTTTTGGTGATTTGAATGAGATAATTGGAAATATTCCAATTCATCACGAAGTGATTTTGGTGGGTGATTGGAACGGTCGGGTCGGCAACAGGGAACAAGGGTTTGTCGGTCCATTTGGAGAAGAAATTGTTAACGATAATGGGAAAAGAATACTAGATTTGTGTAAGGAGTTAAAATATTCTGTTGCGAATACCTTCTTTCAACACAAGGATATACATAAATATACAAGAATAGACCCATCTAGAGATATTGAGTCCATTATTGATCTGTTTATTGTACGGAAGGAAAGGAAAATGAAAATAAAGGATGTAAGGGTGTTTCGACAACCAGAATGTGGAAGTGATCACAATATGGTTGTAGGGAAATTTATTTTCCCATTTAGACGTGGCAAAGAAATATAGAATAGAGCAGAGGTTTTAATAGAGCAAAGGGACGAAGTTTTTAAAACGGACCTTTTAAGGCAATATAGTGTAGCTGCACTATATCAAAATAGAATCAATAATATTCTTATAAACTCTGTTGATGGTATCCAAAAAAATGGAAGTACTGAAGAAATGTATAAACATCTAAAATCCGTTGTTTTCCAAGCTGCAAGGGAAGCTTTGGGGCTAGAGAAAAGAAGGAACCGTTCTAAAAAAGAAATGTTTTCTGAAGACTTAGAAAACAAGATAGAAGAGAAGAAAAAGGCCTACCTTAAGTGGATTGCTACAAGAAATCAAGAAACGAGATCAGATTATGTAGCAAAGAGGAAGGTAGTAAAAGCGTTAGTGAAATTGGAGAAAGAGGAATATTGGGATAGAATGTGTAGAGACATAGATAATACTATAGGATACAATAGATCTTCTAATGCTTGGAAAATTATAAAAAATATGAGAAGCAATGTGACTAGTACTAAATTGTAATTAATTCAATCAGATAAATGGATAGAATATTATGAACAACTTTTACAAGAAGATAGACCCCAATATATGGTGGATGAGGACCCAATTAATACATACCAACATCAACCTGAAATTACAATTTTGGATGTAAAAAGAGCACTAAGGAAAGCTGGCAATAATAAATCAGCGAGACCTGGAAATGTGAGAATGGAACTATTGAAATTTGGAGGGGATAAAATATTACATTATATAAAAGATATTTATAACAAGATAGAGAGTGGAGGAGACATCCCAGAGGAATGGAACACTGCATATATTAGCTCTATATACAAGAAGGGGGATAAAACTGTATGTGCAAACTATAGAGGAATCAGTGTCATCCCGGCAATAGCTAGGCTATTCGCCAGTATTCTAAAAGAGAAAATTGAAAAAGAAGTAACTTTTAATGAAGAACAAAGTGGTTTTAGAGGAGGTAGATCATGCCTGGATAATATACACTGTGTTAGATTGCTGATAGAAAAGAATAGAATGCACAATCTAGAAACGCATATGGCTTTTATTGATTTAGAAAAAGCCTATGATAGTGTGCCCAGAGGAAAAATATGGTCTGCAATGAGAAGACTTAAAGTGTCCGAAAATTGGATATATTTGACACAAAAGTTATATCAGAATACTGAAGCGTGTATTAAACTGGGAAATAAATTAACAAGTAAAATAAAAATAACGAAAGGTTTAAAACAAGGATGCAGTTTATCACCTCTCCTTTTTAATATATACATGGAACAAGTTCTGGAAGATTGGTACAGGAAATGTTCGAGAATGGGAGTGTATATAAATGACTGCCCACTGCATTCGCTTCTTTTTGCTGATGATCAGATTGTCTTTGCCGCTGATCAGGACGATATGGAGTATATGCTCAGGAAATTAAGGGAAAGCTATGAAAGATGGGGTCTCAAGATTAATCTTAATAAAACTAAATATTTGTGTGTTGGAGGAAAACAAACGGATATTAGAGTGGAGAATGACATCATAGAATCTTGTTCGAAATTTAAATATTTAGGAACATTAATCACGAATGATGGAAAGGTGGATGATGATATCAGCACAAGAATAGGCATGGGTAAAAATGCGACAAGGGCACTCCATGGAATTCTTTGGAATTCGGGTTTAAGTCTGGAAACCAAAAGGAAAATATTTAAGAGTATAGTGGAAAACATATTGTTATATGGAGCGGAAATGTGGCCTTTGACAAAACGTAGGAGAGACAAGATAAGAACAGTATGGAGTATACAGAACTGGATTATATGAGAAGGTGTCTACAGTTGACCAGACTGGATAGAATTAGAAATGAAGTTGTGTGGGACAGAGCAGGGGTAACTACGTCCATCACAAAAAGACTAGAAAATAAAACACTCCAATGGTATGGTCACGTGCAACGTATGGGGACAGAAAGATGGCCTAGGAAACTCCTACACTGGACACCAGAACGAAGAAGGGTAAGGGGTAGACCCGTTTTGACATGGCAAGCCTATGTAAGTGAAGCGATGGAAGATAGAAGTCTCCAAAACGAAGACTGGAAGAATAGAGATATATGGAGATCCAGAACGGCAAACTCGTGAGGGTAACAGCCGAAGAAGAAGAAGAAGAAGAAGAAGAAGAAGAAGAAGAAGAAGAAGAAGATATATATTCTTCAAATATTCTATTGGAAACAACAACAATAACAATTTTCATAAACACGTGTTTTCTCATAAATTCTCCTATTCTCCGTAACTAATACTCGCTACAAATCCCTCCTTTGCGTGCATGGCCAAATTCCCTCGTAATTATTAATTTAGAAATTTTACTTTAATACAACGCTTGGCCTTTCTACAATGGCAAATACAAATAACAATAAATGTTCCCCGTTTTGTTTCTTTCCTTGCGCAGATTCACCGCAATCTTGAACGTCGACCAGCTTCCATTCAGCCGTTTCCAAAAGAATTCGGTCCACTCCGATGGTGTTCACGTTCTCCACACACGTAATTATATTTCCTCTCTAATTGTACATTTACTACCTTAAAACATCGTTTTTACAAACTAAGAATTCAGTCTAATTCTTCCCACAACCAAATAGCTTTCCCTCCTACATCTGACTCATATCGTGTCTGAACATCGTCTGCCCCGTTTTTTCATCTCACGCGACTTCATCTGTCTCTCATCCGCGCGAAATTATACTCAAACACGCCTCTTCTTTGTTTCTCACGCGCTAATCCTTCGATTCTTCTCACACGATCTATCTCCTGACACACATTTCAACATATTATCAGTTTATTCTTTGGTTTACTGCTCGTAATAACTTCTTAATTTATTTTCTGCCCCACGGAATTTGCTCACATGTTCTTTCACTGCATTATTTGTTAACATATGATGCATTTTCACCACTATCAATTCTGTTGTCCTTTCCTGGTATTGATTCCAAAATAAAGCTCACCTCCGTTTCTTTTGTATACCCCCATTGTTGCTGTCGTCCATATTTATAATTACGTAAATTTATCATTTATTTACCCTTGTGATAACCCATCACAATTGATACCATGAAGGAGGATAAAAAAGCACGCTATTGAAAAAGTGGGAAGAAAGATGGGACGTGAAACAAAAGGTAGATGGACGTATCGAATGATACCTAATATAGTAGAGTGGTCGGAAAGAGGCCACGGGGAGGTAAAACTGTTACCTGACTTTTTTTTGACTCCGGCCGCGGAAGCCTACGCTCTGTTACCTGACCCAGGCTCTATCTGGACATGGCTGTTACAATAAATACCTGTACGACTACAAGGTAAAAAACAGCCTAGCTGTTACCATTGCCGAACCAACCCTATTTCAGTGTAATGCATGGATTTCAGAAAGTCAAAATACAAACAGAAAACTGGGAGAAATGATTTCCCATGCAAACTAGATTAAAATGATGCTTTCCTCCTAAAACAAGTGGAATGCAATGGAAACAATTGTCACATATATCATGAAAACGAAAGAAAAGAGTAATAGAAATTACGAAGAAAGATCTTTAGGTACCCGACAGTCCTCTCCACGAAGTAATTCCAGACGACGGTTCCCATGGAGATGACGATATGGCTCAAGTAAAAGAATGTTCGGTTTTAGTCGGAAGACCAGGTGGGATTCCGACATAACCGGTTCACCGGTATCTACAAAATAGTTTTCCCTCCTTAAAGTAGTAGTAATAATAATAATAATAATAATAATAATAATAATAATAATAATAATAATAATAATAATAATAATCCATTGCGGGGTTGGTCAGACCCATCTGGCTCGTCCCCGGGGGGCGGATAACAAATACCACTCGTGGACCAAAATAAGTAAAATTCACAATACGTCTGATTTGAAACAAGCGGCAGTGTGGTCAGCGTCTGTTCACCAGGAGGTGCGGCTGCAAAACCGCTCCAGGAACTCACAATCTCTGGTTCTACACCTCTAGCAAAAGCTAGGAATTTAATTACAACCAAAGATGACTGGTATAAGTAGAAACAGAATTACCTCAGGTCGTCGATCCATACACCCCAAAGTGGCAACCAAGCGTTCGGATTTTGAGGAGCTTGGACTTATACGAGAGAGCGAGTCGGAGTTCTCTAGTAAACTTTCACAGAACACACACACTTACATTAGCACTTTGAACATTCAGACACTTATTCAAACAGGAAAACTGCACAATCCCACAACAGAACTCATGAAGCAGAAAATCCAAACACTTGCCCTGCAAGAAACACGCTTCACATATTCAGAAACGACAGACTACAATAACTACAGATTCTTCAAAAGTGGAACGAATAAGAGAGTTGGCAAAGGAGCAGCACCGTTTGGCATGTCTTTTCTTGTAGATAAAATATTAGATTCAGTAAAAGGAGTAAAATCTATCAACAATCGACTTATGGCTATGAGAATCAAACACACAAATTAAAAAAACACTATCATCAACGTACACGCACCAACAAATGGTGACAATGAAAAATTGTCCGAGAAACAGAAAAATTCTGGGAAAAACTTGAATCAGAGATGGCCAAAATTCCTATAGAAGATGTAAAAATTCTACTTGGTGACTTCAACGCCCAAATTGGCAAAGAATGTAGGTACAGAAAAACAGTGGGAAAATATCCCGCACATACGAACACTTTTGCACACCAAATTAAAGGGTATTTACCATATAACCAGTGCTTTCGAAAACAAAATGGTAAACTAGCCTTAACAAATAAAGAAAATGCCAAGAATAAGCCAGTTATTTTTCACAGCTTCTAAATTGTTCACAACCCAAAGAGAGATTCTCGAAAATAGAACCAAAAATCACACTAGAAAATTCGTCACCACCAACACAAGAAGAAATCTATCAAGAAACTTAAAAATAAGAAAGCATGAGGGGAAGACGGAATTGAAGCTCTTAAAATAATTTAGGCCCAAATTCACTCAAAAAAACAACGCTAATAATCCAAAACATTTGGCAATCCGAGAAAATTTCCGATGATTGAAAGATTGCTCAAATCCACCCATTACACAAAAAGGCAAATCAGATGTAAACAATTATAGAGATATCTCCCTCCTACCAGTCACAAACAAGGCACTCAAGCACTCAGACAAAAGTCCCTTGTATGCATATTTGTTGATTTTAGAAAGGCATACGACTCAATAGACAGACACTCATTATTCCAAATTTTAGAAGAATGGGGACTAGACACCAAAATACGATAACTTCTAAAACAAACACTAATTGGCACCAAATCAAAATTAAATTCATGGGAGTACCCTTGGAAATCCAAACGGGTGTACGACAAGGTGATGGGCTATCTCCTCTTCTGTTAAACATCGTTCTAGACAAGGTTATGAAAGAATGGAAGAGAGAACTCAAGAAGCATGAAGTTTGGAAGCCAATCTCACTTGGCTTTCCCAAAAACAACTTCTACATACCGCACCTCGCATTTGCAGACTATCTGACTTTACTAGCAGAGGACGAGGATACAGCCATCGAACAGCTCGAGATGCTCAAAAAATGTGCTGAAAAAGTACGGTAACAAATTTCATTCGAGAAAACTGAACTTATATGTTCAAAGATAGAAATCTCAAAACGAAGTACTGTAAAATCAAAAGGACACCATACTTGAAATACCTCGGAGAATTCATCGAGCCTACAGAACTTGAAAACATTTCGCAGCAAAATCGCCTCCAAAAAGTGAAGAAAGCATTAGAACTAGTTCAAAACATGTACAATAAAAAATCCATGTCAAGACAAACCAAAATTCGACATTACAACACAGTCATAAAACCAACAGCCCTGTATGCAAGGGAAACATTGGCTCTTAACAGAAAACACGAACTTGAAGAAATAAAAAAAAGAGAGATAAATAATTAGGAAGTAAGACATACAAAAGACGGTTAGAGACTACAGTAGAACAGTAGAAAAGTTTTCAAACACTGAAACTGATATTAGGAAAAGGCGAATGAAATTCTTTGGACATCTTAACAGATTACCAGAAAATCGATTGACAAAAAATATGCTAGATTACGTAACCTCACAGAAGAACACAACGCCTTGGCAGAACGAAATTCGAAGAGAGCTCAGAAAAACTAATATAAGATCAGATGACATGCTAGAATGAGATACCTTCAGACACAAAGTAAAGACGTGGGAAGTTGCACCAGAGCAATCAAAACAAAAACAATACAGACCAAAGTGATCAAAAGAAGCTAAACAAGCTTTCTCGGGGAAAGAATGAAAACATATTGGAAAAACAAGAAAAACCCAAAGAACAATTGAGTCTGTTCCTTAGCGTCTTCCATCTATGCAGAGAATTCGCCAATAATAATAATAATAATAATAATAATAATAATAATAATAATAAATTTGTCACATAAATACAGCATAAGACATGTATGAGAAGTCAAGAAACATTGTATGTACATAATCATACAGGTATTTCTAAAAATTAAATACAATACATAAATTAAAATTCAATTCAATTTTCGTACTAACTACAATATAGTACAATGCCAATTAATTTTATAAATGGTAATGTAAAAAGGCAAAAATTGAAAAACGTTAATAAAAAAGAAAGGAAAAAATTGTCTTCATAGGAGATTGCTGCCTGGCTGGGTCCGTCCTTTATATCCAACAAACCGCGGTTTGGGGGGTTTCAAAACACGCAACAGAATAGGCAAAAATTATTAGTACTAAGTTTATTTTGATTTACATTCATGTTTATGATATATGCATTTTTTGTACTGTAGAAAGTACGGTTTAACAGGAAAGCGTTCAGTTTATTTTTTAATGTGTGTATTGAGTTTAAGCTCTTAAATTCGCTAGAGAGTTTGTTATATAGTGTAATGCCTTCTATATGGGTGCATTTTTGAAAGAAAATTTACTTTGTGGGACATGCAGATTTCTTTTTTGTCTAGTATCATAGTTATGAACTTCTGTGTTTAGAGTAACAGAATGCTTGTTTCCGATAATTTTTTTTTGTGAAAATTAATATTTCAAATATGTGTGTACATGCATGGGGGTGGTAAGATTTTTTTTATTTTGAACAGTGGTTTTCAGGACTCATGTCTGTGAGTGTTTGCCATTGTTCTCATATTCGTTTTTGGATGATGAAAGTGTGAATATTTGACTTAATGATGCATACCAAGTCAAACCAAGGAAAGTTGGTTTGGGGGCTATTTTTACAGGCATGTTTTTATCATCAATTGTGTTGGAGGCTTTTTTTTAGAGAGTGAATTCTGAAAGTTTAGGGGGACAGTTTTACTGGTGTTTATAATGTGATTATTTTCCTGGAATCATTTTACCAGTGCGTCCAGGACTGTTTGTGCTTCTTTTTGTAGTGTTTGTTGGTATTTGCTTTAATGATGTTTGTGTCATCTGCAAATAGGAACATTTTGCTCTTTTGTGGGGTAGAGAAATAGTATAGAGCCCAGGATTGATCCTTGTGGAACTCCATAATTATCATTCTATGTTGGGAAAAATGGGTAGATATCTTTTGATCTCTAACATGCTTGATTGTGACTTCACTACAATTTGAAAGGTCGCGAGGCATGCTCGCAAAGTTGGTATTTGCCCGTTCGGTCTCCGCGCCGTAGTACGAGCTGTCAAGCCAAGGTGAAGTTTTAAAGAGAGCTGTCTTTGCATCTTTATTGTTTTCTTTGAAAATGGATCCCTATCCTCCATAAATGTATTTTTCATAGGAATTAGTTTTAATGCACAATTAAATACACAGCTCATAAAAAATTGGAGCCGGAGCCGGAGCCGGAGCCGGAGCCGGAGCGGGAGCGGGAGCAAGATGAGTGAGCAGTTCTATAATGTTTGTTCCGGTATGTTTCAGGATATTCTCCAGTCCTGTAGAGAATTTGTTGATAATTTTATTTATGATTTAATATAGATCTGCAGGATATGTTCCCTAGATGTATGCATGGTATTTGCATTTTGTGATGAACGGATATTTGACTGCATATTTAAATTATTTAAAGAGTAGCAGTCAATTAACTTTTCTCGTTTCTGAGAAATGTCTATTGAATGTGTTTGCTACTTCCTGTGGGTTGGGAAGAACATTATTTTTGTAGAGAAGTTCAATGTTCTTAATGTTTCTGTTTTTAGAGTATTTTTCACAATGTTCCACATTGCTTTTGTTTTGTGCTTTGACAATGCGTGTTTGTGTTTATTACAATTTTAGCTTAGTATAAGTGTGTGAAGTGTAGTTTTTAGTGTATAAGCATTTTAAGTTACTTTATTGAAGACTTCAAGTCCCTTTATAGTTATTAGTTGTACAAGGTGTGGTAAGTAACCAGTGCATTCTTAATCTTTAGTGAAGTGTACAACATTGTGTAGTGCATATTTGTACGGTACACGAAAATACATTGTAACTTTATCAACTACCCTCTCTAAAACACTAAACTACACTCTTAGAAATACTTATTTAAAAAAAGAAAACTCGTACATTTAGAGACTAATATAAAAACTTGTATTACACACAAATCAACATGAACATGGAACAGGCACACTTCGCACTTTCTCAACTCAACGCCGACCTGAAGAAAGCCTACGCGCATATTAATCACATTAAAAATGAGATCAGTAGACTGGAGCAGGTCGTTCAATACTCCGATGGGTGGACTCACGTAACTAGGAAAAATAGAAATCCACACATTTCCAGCCACCCACGAACCACTCGGGCACCACACTGCGCCCCCACATTCAACAGGTTCTCGATCCTTTCTGACCCTGTCTCCTTTCCACCTCTTACCACCAAACCTACCTTACCACGACAACCAGTAAACAATAGGCGCACGTTTACTAAAAGTCTGCCCTCAAAATCTCAACAGAAACACAGTTCAGCGGGCAAGACTAAATCAACAAATGGCACTCTCTCTCACTCACGTAAAATTTTGATTCTAGCTGACAGCCATGGTAGGAACCTTTCCTCCATTGTGAGAGAGAAACTCCCGTCAAAGTTCTCAATTACAGGTATTTTTAAACCTAATGCCACGATGGCTCATGTAATTGAGAACTTACACACTAAGACTAGATCTTTTACACAACAGGACACAGTAATAATTATAGGTGGGCAGAATGACATTAATTATGGCAGTCACTTTCACGCAATGGAACATTTAACAAAAATACAAGAGACTGCCAAACACACAAATGTAATCATGACCACTTTGCCCCCCTGGCACGACAACATTCCCATAAACAAGGAAATTAAGATTGCAAACCATCATATAAGACAGCACTTGAGAGGGACACCTATCACACTTGTTGATCTTGACAACCTCTCAAGAAAACATTTTACTCGGCATGGTCTCCACATGAACCAGATAGGAAAACATAAACTAGGAGCCATGCTCATCTCGCACTTACTGGTAACCCCTGCCCCTGCTACCTCACATCCATCTCCCACCCATTCTTCTGCCTCTCCATCCACAACCCTCTTGCACACTCCACATCTTTCACCACCATCCAGTCCTCTCTTACCTCCACCAGTTCCTTCTCCTACTCTCACACCTCTCCTGCCCACTCCACATTCCTCACCTGCCCACAGTCCTCTTTTACCTACGCCAGTTCCTACTCCTACACCGCTCCTGCCCACTCCACTTTTTCCAACTACCTCCTCACCTTTCTTCTCTTCAGCCCCTTCACCTACTTCCACACTTCCTACTCCCCATCCCATCCGTACATATAACTTCCGCTGCAACCGAAAACCCACTCCTGTGTATGACCTGTAGCATCAAACATCGGCAGGAAAGCAAACAATACACAAAAATAAAAACAATTTGCACATTCTTCACCAAAATGTACAGTCTCTGAAAAATAAACTCACTGATATAGAAATATTACTTGAGGAGAAACTCAACCACATCTCAGTATTGTGCTTCACAGAACACTGGCTAACTAAAGAACAATTAGAAAACACATATATACCAGGTTTCTCTCTAGCCAGTAGCTCATGTCGAAATATTAACAATGCACATCATGCATATGGTGGGACATGCATTTTTATTAAAAATACAATTAGTTTTGTACCCTACACAAATCACACTCATCTTGTAAAAGAGAAAGACTTTGAAATATCCATCACTGACCTAACAACAATAAAAACATGGGTATTATGCGCATATCGCAGCCCTGCTGGAAATTTGAAAACCTTTTTAAAAAATCTGGAAGTTATTCTAACAAAACTTCAAAAACGCAGACAGTATAAAACTATTCTTTGTGGTGACTTCAATATAAATTGCCTCACACAATCCATCACCTACTAAAATCATACAATTTACAAACAACCATAAATACACCAACACGAATATCCAAAAATAGTAGCACTGCCATAGATCAAATAATAATAGATGCAAATAACCATTGTTTTTCTGTTGCTACATTTAATACAGGTTTCAGTGACCACATTGCCCAGATCCTAACACTTCCAACAGAAACAAAAACCGCGGAACAGACAACTTACAAAGAAATCCGTAACTATTCCCAAGGAAACATAATAAAATTTCAAAACTTGCTCAGATTTGAAAACTGGAATGAAGTATATAAAGCAACCGATACAAATGATAAGTTTAACTCATTCATAAATATATACTCAAGACATTTCAATGCCATTTTCCCTCAAAAACTGAAAAAGATCCAAAATAAGAAAACTAAATCATGGATTACCACAGGCATCAAAGTGTCATGTGAAAGAAAACGCAACATGTATAAAATACTAATAAATAACAAATGTAACTCAAACTTCATTTCATATTACAAAACATATAACTCGATCCTAAAAAAAGTAATCAAACAAGCAAAAATTATAACAAATGATAAGTACATTGCAATTGCACGTAATAAAACAAAAGCCATGTGGGACATTATTAAAAAGACTACAGCACCAACTAATAATAAAAAAAACAACATAGAGCTCTACTACAAAAACGAAACTGTACAAGACCCACAAGAAATAGCTGATATATTCAATGAACACTTTTCACAAATTAGTAATAAGTTAATCTCTCAACACTCTCTAAACAATGGAACACACCAAACAAACACTAATATTACACAAATTGTAAATTCCATATTTTTATATGAAACAACCCCCTCTGAAATTTTTAAAATCATTGGACAAATGGAGAATAAATTCTCAGCAGGCATGGACAACATTCCAGATTTTCTTATTAAACACAGTGCTCCATGTATAGTGCAACCACTCTCTCACATCTGCAATTACTCCCTAAAATCAGGCATATTTCCAGATATATTCAAAACAGCAAAAATTAAACCATTGTTTAAAAAGGGCAATAGTTATGACCCAATGAACTACAGGCCTATTTCCCTGTTATCAGGATTTTCAAAAATTCTGGAAAGACTTTTCAATGATAGACTCAAACAGTTTCTCAATGCAAATAATGTCCTTACAAATGCACAACATGGCTTCAGGAGTAATAGATCCACAGACACAGCCATCTTCTCCTTTTTAAATGACATACTTGTTGCCCTAAATCAGAAGGAAATTCCCATTGGCCTTTTCTTAGATTTGTCAAAAGCCTTTGACATCATTGACCATCATATACTTTTAAGAAAACTAGAAATGCTAGGGATTCGAGGCATTGCAGGCCAATGGATCAAATCATATTTATCAAACCATAGACAAATAGTTGCCCTCCAACACACTAAAGAAAACAAAATCTCCTCATACTACTCCTGTCCTCAAATAATAAATTGTGGAGTCCCGCAAGGATCCATCCTTGGGCCAATACTATTCCTTATATACATAAATGACATGCCTTTGGCTTTAAGGAACAACAAAATAATTTTGTTTGCAGATGACACAAACATCATCATCAAAGCAAAAACACAGCAATCATTAGAAAAAGAAACTCACAAAACTTTGCAAGCACTAGTAAAATGGTTTCAAGACAACAAACTCATCATAAACACCAGCAAGACAGTCTCTCTAAATTTCATGAATCCTCGATGTAAAGACATCTCACAGCATTTGCTCATAAACAATAACCCTGTAACAATATCTCATGAAACTACCTTCCCCGGACTAACAATTCAAGAAAACCTAAAATGGAACACTCACATATCAAATCTTAACAAGAAGCTTAGCAAATCTTGCTATGCCCTATACACCCTCAGGTCAAGCTCCAACATTGAGACACTTCGAACAATGTATTTTGCAAATGTGCACTCACACCTAAAATATGGAATAATATTCTGGGGAAATGCCCCTGAAAGCACTCGCACATTTATTATCCAAAAAAGAATACTGCGAACAATGACCAGCACTCATAAGCTGGAGTCTTGCAAACCCTTGTTTAATAAACTAAGGATTCTTCCTCTACCATGCATGTACATATTTGAAATAGTGGTCTTCACAAAGAAAATTCTCATGGAAAACAAAGACACTTTTACTTTAAATTCTGATGTACATAACTACAACACCCGTCAAAAGGATAACCTACACGTTCCCCACTCTGAAACTACATTTTATCAAAAAAGTACCCTAATAGAGGGCATTACACTTTACAACAAACTAGGCAATGATATCAAAGACATAAACACAATTCATACATTTAAAAGTAAATTGAAAGCTTTCCTGCTTAACAACATGTTCTACAGTGTAAAGGAATTTTCAAATTACAACATTTCCCTTAAAAAATATACATAAATAAGAATTTCTTATTCCATTAGACTTTCTGTTTCATATGAACTGTTTCAAGCTGAAAATGATCCTGATCCTGTGAAATAGAAGGAGAATAGAAGAAGAAAAAAACTGGTCAAAACTTGCCTCCTCACCATTTCAAGTTATAAATATAGAATGTACTACTATTGTAAAATTTGATGTAGTTGCAAACATAATTGATATGTATTATTAATGTAATTATTATTATTGTTAATGTAATTATTATTGCTAATGTAATTATTATTGTTAATGTAATTATTATTATTAATGTTAATTATTAGCAGATAATTTATCTACTGTGTAATATCTTAATCTAACTGTAACAAGTATTGTATTTCTAGGCCAATGACCCCATCTCGATCAGGTTTTGTTCAGTTTCCCTGGTCCTTTGAGCAAATGCTGAGATGGTCCCTTGTTTGCTCCTGAACAGTAATATAACTTCGCTCTCTCCACCCAAGGCATCATATTGACTCGTCATACACGATTGTAATTGTATATGTGACTCAATAAATATTATTATATTATTATTAATGCATTGATAATTCATTAACAATTTGTTTAATTGCTTTCTTCAACATAGTTTTGTATATTTTGTAATTAACAATGAAATCAGAACTACATTGGTGAAGAATTCTTTCACTCATGATTCGTTTCCTTTCACATGATGTTTTGATTCCTTTTGTTATCCATGATTTGTGGTTTTTGCTTTTTATTTTCTTCACTGTCTTTGGGAAAACAGTGTTGAAATAACTTTGGAATATGTTTATGAATAAATTAAATTGGGTACCTATTTGTGTCTTTTGCTTTGTACACCTCCTCCCGGTTTTCTGAATTTATTAGAGAGTTAAATTTGTCCAAGTTTTCCTGAGAGAAGTTTCGAGTTTCTCTATAAAGTGTTTCCTTAATAACTTTTGTGTCCATTTTGAGTTGAGAATTTGCACTGTATGGTCACTGAAGCCTGTGTTGTAGGTAACAACTGAATGGTTGCAATCATATGTGTCTATTATTATTTGATCAGTGGCTGTACTGCTGTTTTTAGATATTCTGGTAGATTGATTTATAATTGTTTGTAAGTTGAAAGATTAAGTAAATTTTTGAATAGTTTCTCATTATTTGATTTTGACAAACAGTGTACATTGAAATCAATGCATAATATAATTTTATAATTTCTGCATCTTTTAAGTTTAACAAGAACAATTTCAAAATATTTTAAGAAAACTTTTGTTTCCTGTGGGGCTGTGGTACATGTATAAAACCCATACTCTTTGTTCCTCTATAAAGTGTAACACTTTTGTGTCCATTTTGATTTGAGAATTTGTAAGAATGCGAGTTCAACTTTCGCATTAATTTCCACTCACAGTTTACACTAGTTAATACATTCCATCAGAGGACACACTTCAAAACTTCAGAATGGACTTCATTCAACTATGATGAGCCATTGTTGAAATTTATTTTCTAGGAGACATTCCTGTCAGGAATTATGGATTTTGGAAAGAAATAATCAAACTTTAAACATTTAATTCCTATTAATTTAATAAAATCATCAATATATAGTGCATTTACATTCAATATATTACACTGACATTTACAAATAGTAAACAACAAAAATGTGAGAAAGAGTTTATGGCTAGAAATAGTCTAGCCATTTATCATCTAACTGTGATGTAGTCCATAAAAATATAAATAAAAATACATGATTCCAGTTGGCTAGTTTACTGTTGATCATCTCTTAAACTTTCTTCTGGCACAGATAAAGGAATATTTAGAGAAAAGTTTTCAACAATATTCACCTGGCACAAAGTTTGTTTGTTTGTTTGTTTTTGTTTCTTTTTTTATAATACTCCAAAAAATCAATTAAGCCAGTGAACATATGAGCAACTTGCTCAAAATATTCCTAACTCAATTAAAATGCACAAAATCTGCATGCCCACTGAATAGTTATATAAAAGGCAATGGAAAACTCAACAAGTGAGCAGTATTCAACTTTCTTAAAACATGGCAATAAACCATGTGATAGAAGAATATTATCACAGAAATATGTTGCACAATTTACCATTACATTGTGAGTTGACAAAGTAATATCTATGTAAAGTATCTTACAAAGACTAGACTGCCCATTTCCTTTTTCCATGCCTCTTGTATTCCTTAAAAAGTACATGTTTGTTTAGAGAAAAATTCAACTTTCAAGTCAACTAGATCATTAGTGCTCTGAAAGTACTCGGAAAATAAATGCATTAAAAAAGCTATTTACATCACATCACTTACCTCACTATTGCTCTTGCTTCATTTTTTGAGACAAAATAAATGTATGAATACATTGAGACAAAAATTATTGATTATTTCTACACTCTTGTGGTAAGTCACACTGCTCAGTGAGAAACATTCATCTATTTACAAATAATGTCCTTGATGAAGATTTCTCATCTTAGTAGAAATATGAGATTCAACAAGACTGATAAAAACTATTTATATAGTTGCAGAAAAATAAATTAAAATGTTTAAAAATGACATATTTTGTAGATTTTGCTGTACCCCATCTTCAATGTACACATAATTCTCACATATTTTTTTTTAAAGAAACATTAAGTTAGAGAGACCTTGGCACATTACAAAGGGTCCCAGTTTTGTAGTTTGTTTCCCACAAATTACAAACATTGTATAATAACATTAAAATGCTAATGGGTTTATCATTATTAATACCCAAGTTCATCCATCACAACAGTGTTGACATAATTTTATCTGTTAATCAAGCAAATACAATAGTATTCTGAACATTTCTTTAACATTCCTCACAGTCTTTAGGGCAATAAGAATGTTGGTTTGTCTTTTTTGTGTGTTTCATTTTATTTGAGGGATGACGAGTTCCATTTTCATTCGGCAAAGTATGTCCATTCCTCATATAACTTCCAATTGTTTATATAACAGAAGAATTCTACATTAATAAACATATACCACATTGAATAAAACAAAGCATTCAGCACATGAAAGGATCACACACCAAAAATCTGTATTTATAACATAAAATTAATGTGAACAAGACCTATTAATGGAAATTGAGAATTGACAGTGTATTTCTGTAGTAAGTAGTGCTAACTAAAGAGTTGTAAATAATTTGTAATATCAATACTGCATTATTATTTTTATTATTATTATTATTTGTATTATTGATACTATGATAAGTACTGATCCCCGAAATTTATAATTTACAATGACTGGCAAAAAAGTTAATTTAGTTCAAAACATTACACAATTCATATGGTAATACAAATTTGCAAAACACAGCTTTTGAAGACACATATCAGAGTAACTAACTTACCTTGTAGAATGAGGAATAACTTTTTATTGCAATGAATATATGGAAAATTTTGTGCTTAAAACAAAAGATTTAAAACAATCAATACTTTCACTACAAATACCCTATATTAAAAAATAAGTAGTTTGACTTACATTCATTTTTAGATAATGAATCAACTTAAAAAATCATAAAATAACCATACAGTACCATGAGATACCAAACAATACTTAATTATTGTAATTTAATATAGCCGCTAATGACTTCGGCTGTCAATGCAACTGGAAATAAATCTTAAAAACCTGATTTACTTTCTTGAGAAATACGGAAAACATATGAATATTTGCCATCTTCTACTCAATTTCTAAAATTCTGAATTTTCCTCAATCTGAAAATTAGTCTTGAATCACTAGATAGGCAATGAGCTTCTTGAAACAAAATGTTGCAACATGTAGCTCAGGGTACAATGTGGCCTTGCCTCCACTTAATGTTTTGTTACATTTTTCTCTTTCTTAGAGAGTTCTCTTCCCTCCAATTTTCATACAGCTCACAAAATCAAAAAGAAAAACAACAACTTAAAATAAGGCAAATCAATTAATTTCATGAAAGAAATTCATAGTTACACTTCAATAATTTGAAATGAGGTTCAAAGAGAAAATATATATTTCTACATATAAATATAAAAAAAATGCTTACCCTCACATTATACCCAAGTACTAAACTAATTCAATTACTTGATTGCAGTAATAGATATGGTAATTAATAATTGCAAAGACATATAGATGGCAACCAAAAATTCTTCCAAAAATTATTTGAGAAATAAATACAGACACTAGTATCAATACCTCATTGGTTAACATAAAATGCTGCAATATGTTACGAGTAATTCAAAAGTCAAAGATTGTCATGTTAAAAAAGATAATCTTAATTACATTGAGAAATAGTTTTAAAAATCACAAATTTTCTAACGTTTTCAAAACCTTATCAACAATTTCTTTAATATCAACAATTAATAATTATTTATCATAATTTTACATTATATTATTTCTACTCTCTATTACAATTTATCCATTTTTACTGACCAGTGATAATGCCTTTATAGTTGTGCACCAGCCGGGATTAAAATTAAGAAAACATCACCAACAGTCCCTCCCATAGGAAAATTCTGGTTATGCCAATGAACTTATCAGAAAAATTAAATTGCTTTTAGAATTGATTAGAAAATGTGATTCCGAGAACCAACAACCACCAATATTACCAGAAAAAAAGAAAAAATTCCCTTTCCTGAATATTTCAATGGATTGCGTTCATTTAAATTCAAGATGATAGTGAATATGCATTTCAATTTTAATTCAATCATTACAATGTATGTTTCTTAAATATTGTGTTTTCATGATTAGACACAAGGTTATTGGGCAAATGCCTATTTTGCTAGAAATTAATTATAAACATTTTCCAATAAGTGTACAGTATAACAGAAACTGCATTTATAATACCTTGAAATGCTCATTTCGACATCTGGGCCTAAAACTGCCAATTTATCTGTTAATCTGACATTTATCCGATAATCCATATTCAAATTACTTGGAAGCTTCTTGTTTGCATTTTAGCAAGCTTTATACAAGCATCTTTTGTAGTTGAATCATCTCAAGGAGAGAGAATTCTGTTTCCTATGAGCTCAATCATCATCGCAAGCAATTTCATCACTTATTACTAGTGATAGTCGTAAGTTACATTCCATCTAATTCAGATGTGTTTACTTCATAGGTATACTATTGAGATGAGAAATTATATTAAGTGCAATTTGAGGTGCCTCAAAATTTGATCCACCATTCTACCAATTTACACGTCCATCAACCTGTCCACTCAAGCTGTGAGTGAGTTATAACGTGAGAGAGCCATTGAAGACATCAAGATGCCGAAAATTAAATGCAATGAAAGTGCTTTTTTCCAACATTGGATACGTGAATTTAATTGTTATTCAATACACATATTAGACATTTGTTGACAACCATGCTCCAAACAGGTAAGTAAGCATTATTTCAATTAAACATCAACAATAAGTAGTAATTATAAGAACACTGCAAATTACAATGCTCTGGTATGTACAATGATAGTTAGTGCACTATGTTTCACATTTATTACAGATTTCAGGTAACAAAATATGCTGTTTAAACAATAGTGTCAATAACATAAAAGAAAAAACTGTATTCTATGAAACTGCATTCATCTCAATTTACAAAGAATATTTAAGAAATTATATTGGCAATTCTCTCCTTTTCAATGTCTGTTTTAGGTGTCTAAAAATCATAAGTCCATCCATGATAACTCTCTAGAATACAAAAATTTTTATTTTTTTTAAATATTTGTTATAAGGAAGAAGATTTATTGCAACCTATATACAAGTTCTTGTTGAAGTTTAAACCTTGTACAAGTATAGCAATGTTAAACAATATTCATTCTATGACACACTACCTAAAACAATAAAAAACATCTCAATTCTAAATTGTAGACTACAAAGCAGTGAAAGAGGAATGGCAATTCCAGAAATACCAGGAATTTTCACAACTTCTCACTCATGGAAAAATGTATTGAAACATTCAAGTACTGGTAAAGTAATTAGGAAAAATAGAATAATTCTGAAGAACTCTGAACTCTAGTCCTTTGCGCAAGCATCCAATATTTTTATTTCCTGAAATTATCCAAAGATATCTCAAAGAAAAGAACAGGTAACAATATCAAAAATAAGAGCTGGATCCTCAAAATTCAATTGCATTCAACTTCTGTTTATACTGCAATAATATTTCCAACAACCACATCTTTTAACTTAATGTTCTATATTTGATGTAAGTTTCAAAGATAAAAGCAAGATCAAGAACTGGTATTAACATCCGAAGAATGTCAAAGGAAAATACCAAATTTCCATTAAAAAAATCAACACTGTAAATAAACTAAAGAAAATAAAATTTGAAACAATCATTAAATTATTATTATTGTATACACTAGAAATTGATTCAACTAGAAATAAATTAATAAAAATAACCCTTGCGCAGGACTTAAAACTGTTCCCTAGTGGTAACACAATTTCAGATGTCACTACAAACTCATATGCATTTCTTCTTTTGGTCTTCATATGGAAAAAGATACCATCGACAAAGTGTGAAAGGTGAAATAATGTTTTCTGAGATATTCAGAACACATACCAATTACTTTGACAATATTATGTTTCATTACTTGATTTGTGTTTGTTTACAATTTTTAGTTACATGTTCGTTATTTCTTCATTAAATTAATATCTACAACGAACAGTCTTCGCAATTTTCAAGGACAGTTCCTTCTCTAATTATTCCCAATTTAGTGAGGTCTTCTCTTAACTTTAAAATACTTTTGAACTTGCATCTCCAATTTTAGACCAAATCTTTAATTTTCTTCATTAATGTGACTTAATGACCTATCACGGAAAATGTATTCTGCTGACAGAGTTAAGATGATTAAATAGAAGTGGCAGGACGTCATGACCATGGTCACATAGGTCCTAGACACACACACACTTTCTATTGCAGTACCTTAAGTTGATAAAATTGCTGAGATTTTTTTCACCTTTCAACCACACTAGTATTTACATAGACATCTTGATATTGTAGAATATGTCACTGTGTCACAAGATTAAAATATAAAAGATGAAAGTTTGAATTTATTTAACACATATATTTACTAAAATTATATAATGAAAATTAAAAATCATAAATGTTCAACCCCAGAAATGTCAGTTTAGGGCCCAGAAAGCCTGTGTCATATGTGAGATAAACACTAGAGTACATCAATTCTTTTTAGTGTCTGTATTATAAAAAAGAAACAGAATTGACAGAAAAACTTCAGAGGTTGCTGTCAAAAATCCCAAGAGTGCTATGTCACAAGTATTGAGAAAAAAGCAAAATTTGAAACTATTGAGCCTGGAGGAGAGGACAGAAAGTGGTGATTTTGTTGAAATCTTCAAGATACACAATGGTGGATATACAATATAGAAACATTCTGAGACCTCTTTAACCCTTCAAGCAAGGGTGATGACATATTTTGTCCTGAATAAAACTTCTTAGCATGTGTGAGGACAAATCTTGTTCTTAGTTTTGTAACGTGAATTGCTAACATATTGAAGGAGTTGAGGTTTGTTCTACTACACTGGGTTATATTCTTTCTCTTTTAATTATCTGATTTGGAGTCCATAATGTTATAAGCATGATTCATTTATGGCTTGTATGAGCTTTTATTTGAAGAGGTGCACATAAAATTTTGAGGTTGTAGTTTTATGTATTTAATTTTGTTTGATTTGGTTCCAACAAAACAATGAGATTTTATTGATAATTCAAGTGGGTATGTAAAGAAAGGTGATACTGATTGTAAGTACAGAATATTTAAGAAATTTCAAAAATTCAAAATTTTGCAAAATATTTTTGTTCCAAAAAGTCACACTGAGAGCAGATCAGCTCAGAATGGTTAATCACGCTAGAAGACATCAACTGAGTGTCCACAAGAAAGACTGCAAAAGGAAATGGGTCAATCTAACTACCTATCTCATTTTATTACAAATAGAATACATAGTTAATGTTTAGAAGCAACCAAATGAATGCGTGGAAGCAGAAATTGTTGGAACATTAAAAACCACAATCACACAAAAAATCATTTCTAGAGTTTGTAAGCTTAATAAACTATATTACATATAAAAGAGATATACATATTATCAGCTTTCTTGCTACCATTTTACATATATGAAGATAAATGAATAACAATAGTAATAATGAACTGATAAGAGAATTCAGTGAAACAATCTGTAGCCAATATGGAATGTTTGCAATGAGGTAGAATTGAAGAGAGTAAGTAGAGAGTATAATACTATAAAAGGGAAGTAAAATATATTGAGAAAATGAAGCAATCTCATTGTCAGTACAATGACATGGTGAGAATTAGTACTTTTTAAGAGTTATTAAAACCAATAATAATGATCAGTTGATGTGTTTGTGAGTGTCAATGAATTTAGCTTATTATTTGTTTTGTACTTGTTTTTTGTCATGTGAAATGGGGTCTTCAATGTGTAAAAGTGAAATGAATTTCAATGAAGTTTATTTTTTCAATAATGAAAGAAAATAATATAATGTCATATTTTAACAGAGAAAAGATTTTTATTTGATTTCATTGAAAGGCCATAAGATTCAAAGTTGCCATAATTCCCATTCCTTCTGCATTTAATTAATTATTAAATTAAAATCTAATATCATTTCAGAAAGTCAATTATTATGATTTTCAGGGGTGGGGTCAGTCCATGGATAATATTATTTTTCTAATCCAAATTTGTACTAGCTCTGAGATGGAAACGGAATATTTGGATATTAAAATGACACTCAGTTTGTTTATTATTATTTAGCAATAGTAAGGAATTATTTGAGTAATATACTTTCATAAGACTAATGACTAAATTACATTACTTAAATTAAAAGAAAGGAAAAGTAAATTGAGAATTTTAATTTAATTAAGAAAGGTAATGGAATTATTGAAATTAGATTAAAAACTTTTGAAATAATAATGAATAATAACAATAATGAATATAAAGAACAGCAATTGGGGTGGTGAGCAATGAGCACAAATGGCAAAATGAAAGAAACGCAAGCACGCCAGGGGTAGTCCATGACACTCCATTTATGGAAAAATATGAAATATATATATTTACTAAGTATTTCATGGGTCAATATCTGAATGAATTAAATTATACACTTGGACTTCTTTTCTTCCAATGACACAGACAGTTTTTTAAAGGTGTGTTTACTTTCAAGTAAATAATCCATTTTATGGCAATAAATGTGATAAATAAGCAGTGCAGTGTTTATAACAATATGAACACATTTCCAGTTTCCTTGAATAGTGTATACACCCTATTTGTATTATGAATAAAATCTGCAATCAATAATTTAAGTAAAAGGAATATTTTCAAAAGTGTGTTTGAATAAGATTCCGTATAAATGATTAATAACAGTTGACGTCGTCAGCTGAATTCTTTTACTACGCTCCATGAAGTCACGGAGGTTAAGCAAATCCAAGACTCATGGGTTCCTGGTTGGATAACCGGCTATGAACCCCAGGATCTAATGGCGTCATATCCCTGGCCAAAGAGATAAAAGGCACTAACTGACTGCGACGTGAGACGGCTTGACAAAGAAAGTAAAGGAGGATTACTCCATGCAAGCGCTCAATGCCCAACAAGAGTTTAAGAGATGCATTGCATCAATGACAATGAATAAAAAATAAGAAAATATATATTTGTAAAAAAAATAACAAAATTTAATGTCTGTGGCCTAACAATATTTTTCACATTTTTAATAAAGTTATTTTTAACCACAGGTCACCTCAAAATGACCACCAAGTTTTCTTACAAATGAAGAGATTTCGAAGTAGAAGTTGGGTGCAGCAATCCTTTTGATTGCCATGACATTCACAAATATGAAGGAAATAACCTATAGCTGCTCTTTGGAATCAATATCACTCTGTCGTCTGTCAGAAGAGAGAGTGGGAGATTTTCTTATGCCTCAAAATCTGTCTTAATGAAGTGGGATTTTAAGGTTATCGTATGTGAAGAGAAAGATCAGTTATTTGATTTCTAAATGCATGTAATGAGCATACCTGGTGCATTAAAGGCAAAAAAGGAGAGAGAGGGGAAAAAAATAATTTAAAAAACCCATACACACACAAACTCGCACACACCAGTGAAACTTCATTTATCCATTTTGCGCTCATGTTTTTCATGAGCGCAAAATGGATAAATGAAGTTTAAATTTTTGTTGCTCATTATTTAAATTTTTTTAGCTAAATTTCTATAATTCCCGTGTCAAATAATTTCACACATCCTTATACATCAGAAACAAGTCTCTTTAAGCCTGTATAACATTCTAATAATAATGACATAAATGACCATTAAGAGAAAATGATTACATTATCCTTGAGGAGCACAAGGAATATGTTTTGGGTTCAGGGTTAAGTTTTGTGCATTTGCAGGGCCCAAGGAGAAAGAATGAAGGTTCTTACATGGGCTATCAAGTCAAATTTTGTAATATGGACAAAACTACAGGATGCAAGGATATGGGGGGGCTAGCATTGTCTGGTGAGTCTTTGTATTATGTTACCCTCTATTGCACAATAAAAATTGCAGGCATTTGTAAGAAAGACGGATCATGAAGGAAATAAGAACTGTGGTTATACAAAGCATGAACACTGGAGTGGTCTTTTCCATCGGGCATGCCTACTTGTGTCCTGCAAGCCCACACAGGCCCACATAGGCCTCATATTCAGTGATGTATTTTTCTCACACATAGTTTCATTCAGTCCCCTGAAAAACTTATCAAGTTTTATAGTATCCTGGGCCATCACAATATTATTAGAGTGAACAAAAGAGTCTATATGCTTTGGTATTTATGTTACATATTTGTAATTTTAAAAAAATTTCTATAATGTGTACATAATAGGGCTATGGATGGATTGTGTTTAAAAGTATAAGAGAGAACGGATTCTGAAGAGAGCAAATGAGTTTGAATATCTGCATCTAGAAACTTGTTAATAGGTTAAACTACATTACGATTATCTTGTCTCTTCACATTAAGGTGTTCCATATTCTTATCTACATTTCCTATGCCTTCGTTCAGGAGTGCTAACGTTCAGGAGTGCGAACATTCAATTAAAACAACAATTAAACAAACAACTTTTGAAGT
This sequence comes from Gryllus longicercus, assembly GCA_038098605.1. Classification (NCBI taxonomy): domain Eukaryota; kingdom Metazoa; phylum Arthropoda; class Insecta; order Orthoptera; family Gryllidae; genus Gryllus; species Gryllus longicercus. Next base: position 4,172,122 of record JAZDUA010000007.1, read on the forward strand.
TCATGTGAAAAAAATAACTTTCCAACCAATTCACTAGAAAACCGAAATACCCTTGGCACTAAAAATTAAAATTTGATTCATCCCCCACAAAACTTATCTACATTACACACATAAAAAAGTGAAAACAATTCTGTATTTACCAATATCACTATTTAAATGATTTAATAAGCAAACTAGCAGAATTAAAGACAGATAATATTATCAATATTACCATCTAGGTTTAGAATATTTTGCAGAAGTCAAAATTTATACATAAAAACTGCTTCACACCAAGAAACCAATTGGAATTGCTCATTCACCATTGAAAATACTTAAACAAGATTCAAAAACTCAAATTCGCAAACTGTAATTTAAGTTCTGTGCTTAATGAGTCAATACTTGGATGAACATAAATAACATACAATAAATATTTCAATAAAGTTCTTGTATTATATTGTTTATATTGCTATGTTTACCTGTTTGAAGGGTTGCATTTTTATTTGTATGTGTGTACAAATAAAAATGCAACCCTTCAAACAGGTAAACATGGCAATTTCTTTGCAAAAAACTTAAAATTTGTAATCAAATATAAGAATGGTACCAATACTGTGTTGTATCTATTTCTTAAATACATGCCATCCTCATCATTAAGCCTAATCAACTTGGACCACCCACAAAAGTTTGAGAAATATTCTCATTCAATTTTCTGAATTTATTTTTCATAATAGAAAAATGAACTGGAAGTTTGTATACATTCAAATACACGTGTTGCATTATTTACTTTAAACAGTTTTGTATCAACATTATTATTTGTAAAGTTTTAGTTTTTTATTCACAATGTTCAATTAGATCCACAAATAACTAATGTCACTCAAATATTTGTTTCATTATTATTTGCTTATATTTTAAAATATATTCATAAGATTTACAAAAAACAACAAACAAAAATATTATAAAATAACTATATTACATAATTGTCAAAAAGCAAAATCCTATTTCCCAGGAGGCTTAAGATGGTTCTGTTGCCTTTGGAAGACATTGACTTCATTTCAAGTATTCCTTCTCATCTCCTTTTGGTTTGTTCTATTTAGAAAACCATCAAGTTTTAAATACATTTCCCTCTATAAATATAAAATGTTAAATTGCTTTTAATTTTCTTTTTAAAAACAACACTTCAGAAGACTGATTTTTGGCACTTCATTGCACAACTTATGACTGGAAGTTACTTTTTAGAGGAAGTTTCAAATAACCTTACATTTATTTATTCTAAATAAAAATTCCATAAATCAAACAAAACATAAATAAAAATTAAAGAAATTAATGTATTTATTGTATGTTAACAACTGTGCTGAACAAATAGTAGCTTTAAATATCAGAGCTCACACAAGTTTGTTCTAGCAAAGAGTAACATGCAGCACAATCAGGACCTTTACATGACTAGGATCCACGTGCATGGCATAGGATTCAGGGTTCATCTAAAAACTTACTGTCGCATATCCCTCCTGCTCATTTACATGCAACACTGTCACAAATTGTTATTGCTGACTTCGGAGAAGTTAATGTTTTCTCAATAGAATTCATCTGCAGTATCTCTTTTAATGTCCTTGTATTCAAAAAGTCTAAATGTACTAACAAATGTTGTTCAGATCATGCTTTATATATCATGAAATTGGCACTGTAAACTTTTGTGCTGAGACTACAATCACTCCAAAATCTAGTCTTAATATTTTAATACGCCTATTAAAAAATTCACAGTACGTTACATAAAGAATGATACCTTCACTCATATTTTCCCCCTACTAAATGAAATTTAGTTGGGGGAAAAGATGTCATTGAAAGTGCAATTTATTAGATTATAGTTAGCTAACATTTTGAAAACTGTCACTTTAATGACATATTTCATATTTTCATTCCCAAATGAAACCAGTGGCATAGTTTCCCCAACGAAAAGGATTCTGTATCACACTGCATACAACTGATAACTGGAGGTGTGCGATTTTAGAGAATCATTACAAAATCTTGCTGGTATAACAAAGTTCTTTGACTGCAAAAATGATAAGCAATACAACTACTCTTCTCACACATAAATGCCAAATATCTTCCCGATGGTTCAAGGGAGGTCCATGTGCCTCCTTTTGTAGTGTAAATGGAGATATCATCTGTAGGACTTAAATATAGTCCAAGGTACATAAGAAACAACAGAAACACAAACCCTCTGTAGCAGTTGAAGGTGCTACGCAGTGCTGGAGTTGCCAGGGGCTCCACTGATGGCACTGAAAAGTGCCTGGCTGTTGCGTTTGAAGCAGCCCACTTCATCATTTGGCCAAAGTGCTTCTCCAAAAAGGGCAGACAGGTCATGACAGAGTTTCTGAAAGTTGTTCCGTAACAACTGCTGGTACTCCAGCTGATCAGAAGAGATTAACTTTGCATTAATTTGCAAAGCCATGTAGCAAATCTTCACAAATTCCCTGGAAAAGATTAATTCTTAGCTCATATACACTGAATTGCATATTATGCATGTATACTCAATGATGTATCAAATGGGCAAATATTTTGTGTCACAATTTTGTTGTAAATTGTCACAATTTTTGCATGTCCAATACAAAAGAGAAATTCAGTGACAGAGAAAAAGTTTGATTAGAAGATATCTGTACAATATTAAGAGTCAAAAATAATAAGTCATCAAACTTGTAAAAGAATTATACACATAATAAAATGTTAAAAATTCAATTTAAAAAATGTAGAATAAATTAATATAAAAAAGGACTTCAAAGTAAAAAGTAAATCGGACTTTTTCATATAATACAAATTGTTGAATATTCAATACATCCATCCTCCCATTCAGGGGTTTACCAACCCTTCACCTTATTCTTTTACATGTTTAGTTGATATTACTCAGGGGATTTATTGTTTCCTTACTTAAGACTTTTAAAAATGGACAAAGATAACAGTACTGTTCATGATGCCACAAGTACATGTGACATGTTTCATACAGGGATAATTATTAAAAAATTCATACACTTGTGGATTTCCCAATATATTGTGAAAGGATGAGCTTTCAAAAAACCAATACTTTGAGCACTAGTTATTCTGATTTTGCAATTTTACTACAAAATACTTCTTTATACTTTAAAAAAAACTACCACTTGATACCAGTTCTCCATTATTTCTTTGAAAATGTAATTTACTTTTGAACACGAAACAGCACAACCACATTTTAAACATCTTTATTTTGTTCACAATAAATTGGCATCACAACACAATTCCCATTACTTTGAAAACGGCAGATCAAATGTAAGGCATAAGTATTTTATCAGAATAAAGAGCTTGGATAAAGCATGAGAAAAATAGTAGATAATTTACCTGAACACATCTTTCAGTTCTTCCACCTTTTCTTCAGCAAACTGTGCCTGCTGATCTGGATCCAAAAAGGCAGCAGCATAGGCAAGGGGACCAGCATTCACTTGTACACATACACTTCCCTGTTGAGAAAGACTTCATTAATATGCAATATTATAAGTTTTCACTTTTTCTGAAACATCATTTAAAACTTTTGGAAATCCTTAGATAACAATTATTTATCCTAAATGGACAAATATATAAAAGCAATGGAAATGATTCTTCAGCAAAGTGTAAAGCAAGAAATAAGGATGACTGTACCTGTAGCCGTAATTGCAATTTCTTGGCATCTGTAGGATGACTAAAGACAATATCCTCCAATTCAGCAACTCGTAATTGCATTTCGTCAAGTGCCACTTCTATGGGACTTAGTTCTTGCACTCTACGTTTTATAACAGGGATACGTTTCTTGACATAAGGAAAAGTGTGTTGGGCTGTAAACAAATGTGGCAAATTTTTTTATTATTCTTTCTAAAAATATATTCAAATTTCATGCAATATAAAATATTAATATTGTAAAATTTAAAAAATGTACACTAAAAATACTTTAGATTATAAATGTTGCACACTTTTCTCTTAAGATGAATAAGCTAATCGGGAGAGTAGCTGAGCCCCTAGCATATCAGTATCAAGGACCCCAAGGATCCCCTATCAAGGACGTGGAAATACTTATACACCTATTGGATCATGTCTAACAGCAACATTTGCTATTTATTTACACCACTGACTGAAAATTACTGAGATGTGTTTTCATTATGATTTACTCACTTGTGAGAATAGTTCGCCGCTTCCATTGGGCTCCCGGAGTTCCTCTTGCCTTTCCATCTCGTGTGAAGGGAGTTTCAAAGGCAAACACGCTGATATCATGGCTCTGCTGAAACTCCGATTGCCTGTCCTCCAGCTCTGTCTTCTCGAAGTGGGGGGTGACATGTGTGACTTGAATGTGGGCCAGCTTTGGGTCCAGCTCACTTGGATCGATCTGAAAAAGAAAATAGCAATGAAAGAAGACTCTAAAATGGCTAATGGGTAGAATCTCTTCTTATGAGCAATTCAGCATAAATTCAGATTTAATATATGTTTAAAGAATTTTAAAGTGCTACAATATAATGATTGTATCTTTTAATTACACCCCTTAAAATTTAAAATTAAATTATTTAAAAAAATAATTTAAAAAAATAATTTTAACCAAACACAACATCCTTTCATTTCAGAAGAGGGATTGCTTTTATTTGATGGATGAAAAATGAAATAAAATTGTTTACTCATGAGAAATTTGAAACTCTAAGGTAAAGAGTAGAACTAAGATATTACAGGATCCCTTTGTGTATCTAAATTTTGCACGCTGTTTATAATTTTCATTAAATGTGAGCTTTCACGTGACATCAAACCAGTGATTGACTTTGGAGTGATCAACAAGATTTCTCTGCAGATGAAGTAATTTCTTCTAATAGCCAAGGAAATAATAGAATTTCACTTGCAATGATAAAAATAGTTCTTTACTTACTGGAGCAGAATCCATTATGATCCTAACAGAGTCTTGCCCAAGTTTATCACTGTACAGCTGCAGCAGCCTTTCAGAGATCTCTGCCAGAGAAGTGACCTTCGGTTCCTTGTAGATGTACTCACTTCCACTCTCATCTTCAAAGTAAGCCTGCATCACAGGAAAATGGAAATGATCAGATATCGCATTGCATGCTGAAGCAATCTTGTTTGTGCTTGACATTAGAAAGTCATCTGGTATCCTATTCATACACAGCAGCTTCTCAAAAGGAAGAATCTTCCCTCACAGCCATTAAGTGAACCAATTGCCACTAAGTGAATCTACTTGAGTGAACCAATGAACAGGTTTGTGTAAAATTCACTTTGCAGTGAAGAATGTATGCACATGCACAAAGTAAGTGGCAAGCATGTAAGTACAGAAACAATGTCTTTCACAAGTACTAATATAATAAAAATGCTTTCACAGTATCACCAAAAATACCCATCTCTTTTAGATAATTCTGGCATATTTTGTAGTGCCTAAAATAAAAGGTTGGATATCTTTCTCTCTGCCAATTAAGTTTGGTAGGATAAAATCACCTCCCTAACTTTTAGGTAGAAAGATTCATACAATTTTATTTATGCAGTAAAAAGCAAATACCTCAAACCCAATTTTCTAAATTGTCTTCTAAAGAAGACAAAAGCAATCCAAAAATCAAAAGAGTAAATGTTAAAGCTATGAATAAAGCCTAATAAAATATGCATAGTAAAATATGAATCCAATCAAAAATGAATGAAGCTGACATAGCCTACCTGTCCATAGAATGCCACTCTGTAGTATCTGCCAAGAAGGCGCTTGCCTGATCTGGTCACATCCACCACTTTCGTGCAAGCAGCAGCCAATGCCTGGTAGCACTGGGCCAACATCTCGTAACTCTGACGACGCTCATACATAGGAATTATCAAACGAAACAATTCTCCCAGCAATTCATAGCGTTCTGCTTTATCCAGTAGATCAGCACATTTTTCCAGCTGCTCTCGCAATGTGAGTTCTGTATACTGCACATCCTGGACTCCTGTAAAAAAAAAAAAATAATAATAATAATAATAATAATAATAATAATAATAATAATAATAATAAAAAAATTAAATTAAATTTAAAAAGAAAATTAATTTCAATCATCCATTCTCTCTTGTATTTTCTAAACAACTTTCTATGAAGAGTGCAACGCTACAATTTTAAACAAAACACACACCAACAAACAAATGCCGTAACAAAGCACTTTTGTAATATTGGCAGGAAATGAGATTTAAGGAAATAGATAATAAAAACTATTAGAACCAAAAAGTTAAATCAAAGAACCATTTGAATTTCTACAGTGTTAGGAGAAACTTTGGTTTTGGTTTGAACATGCATAAGTGAAGCAAAATGTGAACAATGAAAATTTGTGGCAGTGAAACTAGGAAATTTCACATGAACTTAGCAAATTTATGATTTTTTCAACACTTCATGTCTGCATCAACATCGTTTCAACAAAATGTATAAAATTAGGAGCATAAAAGGAACAAAATTGTATCCTACTCTCATGTTTCAACATAGCAGAAGAGGATATCATTTCAAAGAAATTTCTTCAGAATGCCTAAAAGAATTTCATACAACACACCATCTTCTGTCAATACGTACGTGAATTTGGGTGTGAAACAACCAAAACAGACTTCATGTGACACAAGTATACCAAAATGCAGATCACCTGAGAGATAAAATCTGATATAGATATTGATAATAGGCAGAGGCAGAGTGAGGAAAGTGTACCTGCATCCAACTTGAGACCTCTTTCATCACGTTCAATGTTGGAAGATATTTTGGCAAAGGCCTCTGCTCCCCATGAAAGGGACCCACGCAGTTTGAGGTATTCTGCCATCAGCGCAGCAATGTGGAGCTGGCAGCAGGCTGCCTCCGAGTAATAGCTGTCTCGCTCATGGTTACGGGCCATTGTCTCCAACCAGGTGTGACGGAGCTCAGGCGTCGAGGCGTACGAGTTGGCCAGGCTGTGTTGCAGATCCACCAGGGTCTCCGGGTCTTGGTGATGCTCACGCATCTGAGCAGTGGCCATGAGCACCGTTCGAATGCGCCGAGTCAGGTCCTTCACCTCACCTGGGAATCCTGTGAAAATTAATTTCAATATAATACTTAATTATACCGCACAGCTTTAGCATATACTCCCTTAACATGAAATTTCCTGTAACATGAACAAATTTGGGGTCTACTACACAAATGAATTTACACCATATTGAAAGATATAAGGAAAATGTATTTATTAGCCAGTGACAGTTGTGGACTTGCATTCTACTTGCAGAGATGTGCATGTCTTTGCACAGGAAGGTATGCTGAAGCATGTGCATTTTATCTACCTGGAACAATGTCATTGTCAGAGGTCCTGCACTAGTGAGGGTTGTGAACTTCTATGAGAGAAAGTAGATATATGCAATTAATGCAAGAAGACTATATCTAAAGCCATAAAGAGTTCCGTGAACTGCCATACTAATTATCATTAAAATCACGTCTCAAAAGTAAGGAAGAGGATTCTGAAGTGTTTGTGTGCTGTCCTCCCAATGTAAAGATGGCTGACAAATATCAAGAAATGATAAAAATCTTCAAAGAAGAACTAAACAAGACCACTATGACACTTGGAGAGAAACTTTTTAAACCTTGAAGGGAAACTTCAAGGTCACAAGAGGTCAGTTCAGGTGAACTAGGAGACCATAACCCACGACGAATAATTCGATCGTCACTATAAACAGTATTTAAAAAAATTCATGGATCGAACAGCATTGTGAGTAGTTGCTGAATTCTGTTAAAAATAGCAATAAAGCCTCTCTTGTGGTGTCAATTATTCAAAGAATAATATCAATATGTGATTTATGTAAACATCAACAGCAACAGTGGTGTTGAAAAAACTTAGGTCCCATAATTCTCATGGAACTCAATGAACACTACACTTCATGAAGCAGGTGAGGGTTTTCTCCGCTCCAATAGCAGTTGTTTTGTCTGTAGTATCCACTCAGATGAAAGCATACTTCATCAGAAAAGAGACTTGGAATATTTCCGTAGGTGACAAAAATTCATTCATGCAGCAGGCCTCAACCCTCTCCTAAGACGAGCACGAGCTGTAGTGTGTGTCCTAGTGTGGCACAGAAGACTTGATATGCAGCAAAGTCATGTAAACTAAAATTTTCATGGCTTTGTTCATGAAAACTAAAATTTCCTATGGGAAACTGATTGTACCTCGAAAGATAATTTATTATGCGGAATTTCTCTAATTTGCAGAATGACAAAATATTGGTCATAAGTTTGTCAACAAAAATGAAAATGACTGTGAAAATTAAATCTGAAAATGAATGTGACTCATTGTAATAGTACATGCCCACCATCTTTCCAGCTTGAAATGTTCGTAATTAGTATCAAAGTAATTTTTCATATGACTAAATACCCTAAAGGAATCAACTTGGCAGCTGAGTGATAAGCCACTGCTCAATGCTCAAAGTCAGAAATGTCAGAAGGGAGACATCTAAAATGCATACAGTTTATTTTAAACAAAATCAGCTGTTTCTGCAAAAGTTTCTTCCACAAATGAAATATATCAAGCCACAAATATCTGGTATACGGTAATAAAAACTGAATAAAAAACAAAAACATACCTGTTCCTTTCATCACCTTGTCACTGCTAGCATAGCTGTTGATAAGGGAGAGGCTCTCCTGAAATCGAGCATTATTCAGACCCACAATGTTGCCCAACATCTGAGAGACTGAGATGATCACCTAATAACCAGATTAAATGAATCATTAGAGGTCTATATAATAGCTACAACTCAAAGAAGGAAATCTGCCTAAAGACAGTTGAATTAGTAATAGTATAATAATGATAATAATAATAATAATAATAATAATAATAATAATAATAATAATAATAATGATAATGATAATAATAATAATAATAATAATAATAATAATAATAAAAATAACAATAATAATAATAATAATAATAATAAAAATAACAATAATAATAATAATAATAATAATAATAATAATAATAATAATAATAATAATAATAATAATAATAGTAGTAGTAGTAGTAGTAGTAGTAGTAGTAGTAGTAGTAAAAATAATAATATATTGTAAGAACAACTAATAACAATAATAATAACAACTATATATTGCATTACATTAATTCTAATTCATCAATGAAAAGGCGTAGGGCACTTTGATTTAGTGAAGCTTACATAACAAATCTCAGAGGAAAATTATTTCATGCGCTAAATCAAAATTTTCAACATTTATACATAAACAATATTATTTGTTTCTTGGATTCCTCTCCTTATGGCTTGTCCTTATTGAATAAATCTTCCTTACATAGTACAGTAAAACTTCACTTATATGTTTTTCAGGGGACTGAAGGGAAAAATGTAAGTCAGAAAAATTCATAATTGAAATTGAATATTATGAGCAAAACAAAAACTCAATGTTTTTACATTACCGTTTCATTAGAAAAGATATTATCAAAAAGAATAATTCAATATGCAGTTTAAAAAATTACTAATGAAAAAGTATGTTATCTTGGTGTGTTTAACATTATGATTCGCCTATAGGGTGCAGTAGTGCACAAAACATTTTCCATGATTAGTCTTAAAATCCCTACAAATTTTTCTCTGAAGTCTTAAAATTAACTATAAATTTATATATTAAGTTTTTATTTAAAATGTTATTTTAAAATTGCAAATGATTGAAATTTTTTAAAATGTCAAAAAAATGAAGTTTTTCGAAAATTAAATTTATCCACAGTTTCCTGTTCCCTTTCCACAGCAACTCTGAAATTGTTCAAAGTCCCACTGCTGGAGGTGGCCTGGGAGCCGACTTTACCACCCTGCTACCACCCTGCAGATTTGCGCAGTCTTGGCCCCTCAGCTAGGCCAAGTTGAGCTTCTATATTACTAGTTTCATTAACAGGAAGCCACCTCAGAGATCAAAAGGTCGCTCCACAGGAGCACTCTGGAGTGTGCTGACTCAAGAAAAATTCCGGGCACTCAGCGCAGATCAACACGTCACCTCTGCAGGAACATTTGAATTATATGGTCTTAAAGGGACTTTTATTATGCATTATTTATTTTTAAATGTGAAAAGGGTAAAAACGTAAAACACATATGGGAATTGTAGCAATTTATCCAGGACTTGCCAAAAAAAAAATGCATATGCAAGAAAAACGTATAAGTGTGAAACATATAAACAGAGTTTCACTGAAAATAGAACATTAAATTGAAATGATCTGGTGCCCCCTCTTTGAGTGAACAGATAAACCTTCAGTCTGTTCTTACTTCACAATTGTATTTCCAATTTACAGATTCAAGAAATACTGTCTGCATTTAGCTTGCAAGTAAATATTCACAATAAAGTTCCTACTTTCCTATTCACAAAACCATACCTATGTTAAAAACCTGATTATTTTCTCTCGAAATGAGCACAGTTTAAAAATTTCAAGTCAACTGAATTTTACATATAATCTACCGATTACAACAATGTTCAAAGGTGATACACCAACGCCATGAATCTAATAGTTATGTCAAGTACTTACATTATCATAAACACAAATTGAAATCCACAGTATTCTGTCATACTTGTCTAAATTTCAAAAGAGTTAAGAGAGAGATCATTATAGGATCTAGGTAGAATACTCACCTGCAAATGCACTCGGGTCAGTCCTTTGCGAGATGTAAACTCAAAGTTGCTCCGCATAAGAAGATACAGTAAAGCACATGATTCTTGTCGAATAGTGGACAATCTACTGTTGCAGCATCGAAGTAATTCATAACATAGGCGACCACATAGCACAGCATTTCCTAGATTTAACATTAAAACGTATTTCTTGCCTAGCAGTTATCTTTATATAAAGAAATATTTCTTATCTTTTATTCTCATTTCAAAAATAAATAGTGTTCTTCACTTCAGTTCATTTCAATTCTCTTTGACATATAGTGACAAAGAAACATATTCTGAGACAACGATTTAGTGCAATAGATTTGGTATAAACATTCTAACAAGCAGCCCTTTAAATAATAAAGAGAAAACAGAAGAGGACCAGGTAAGAAGAGACCATCCGGTACAGGGTGCAGAAGAGAATCTCTAAGATGACCTCAAAGATTTAGGCAGAAATCTTAGCCTACATTTCTTCTTAGGGATGAAGGATACGGGTATGATCTCACCAACGGAACTAGAAGATTCCTAAAGAGATCTGGGAAGGAATTCAAAGGCAGCCTCCTAGGGGAGCAAACCCTAAAAAAATCCTGGTCCTCCTAGTTGCGGGGTTGGGACGACGCGCCAGCTCCTCACTCATGAAAAAAACTATGAAATGCTAAAAAGCCTAATCATGAGAAAACAAATGGTAACACACAGATGAACAAGGCAAAGGAAATGGATAATGAATATTAGAACATGGAATACTCAAGGTTTGGGAAATAAAGTAAAGCAGGAATTAAAGAACTTCAAGATTTAAATATGGAAATTGCAAATTTAAATGAGACAAAGAAAAAGGGGCTGGGTATAGAAGAGATTAGACCCTGTGTTCATATTTGGAGCAGAGTACCAAAAGATCAGAGGAGTAGTAAAGGGATTTCCATAGTTACACAAAATAAATTCAGAAACCATAGTAAAATTGGTGAAGCTAGAGGCTGATTGAAGTAAATCTTGGAAAGTTTTGATACAAAATAATGATTCTTGGAATGGCCCGAATGAAAATGAAATACTAGTATTTAAGAGGAGTTTTATTCAAAACTAGATGGGGTAATCAGTGAATGTGGGGTAAATAGAGAACTTATTTTATTGGGCGATATTAATCCTAGTGTGACAATATGAGATCTCAAAAGTCGTTAGACAACATGAAGATGAGGTGGAAAATTCAAATGGAAGAAAATTGATTCAACTTTGTGAACAGCATGAACTTATAATTAGAAATGGTTACTTTCAACATAAAGATAAGCATATGTTCACTTGGCAAGATAAGGTAAGAGGAAGGAGATTTGTGATTGATTACATAATCACTAGGCAATATTTAACGTATTATTATGAAGTAATGGATGTCAGGGCACACAGAGGTCCAGAATGTAGATCTAACCATTATTTAGTGAAGGCCCAAATTCGGTTTCCACCTACAGACAAAAAGAAATTGAGATAATAGAGCAAAGAATACAAAAATGAAAATAGTGAAGGTAGGAAATATAATATAGAGGGTCTATCAGAACTGAATATAATATATTTATTTCAAAACAGATTGGAAAATTTGCTGAATGAAAACATAGTTGGATCAAATAAGGAGATACATGAACACCTCAAAGATAGTCTACATCAAGCAGCTAAAGAAGCACTTAAAGGAATACCTTTAAATAAGAAAAGGAGAAGGAGGAGCTGTTGCATTACTCAAGGCCTGGAGAGGGAAACTGAAGAGAAGAAGAGACTGTATGAAAATAGTCGAGTATCAACAAAGCGCAAAATAGGGAGGAATATAAAATCCAACGAAATAGAATTAGAAACATGATAAGAAAAGTAAAACAACAATCACGAGAGCGTAAATACCAAAAAGTAGAAATGTTCTTGGGTAGAACAAAAACAAGCGAAATCTTCCCAAATGGAAAAAGTCTACACACAAAGTATATCTGTAAGTAAATGGGAAGAGTACTTTAGAAAATTATTAAATGAAGGAAGATCAGATTATCTTGGAACTACATACAGCGACCAGAGATATTACAGTAACCAAAGAGAGGGTTATGAGTTGTATCAAAGAAATGAAAGGCAGGAAGGCCACAGGCCCAGGAAAAATCCCAAGCGAAATGATAAAGAATGGAACACCTAAGCTACTGTGGATTATGAATTGATAGGTGTATAAATAAAGACGATATACCAGAAGACAGAAAAATGGCTTTTATAACACCAATATATAAGAAAGGAAGAAAAGACATATGTGAAAGTTATAGAGGGATAGCAATGACAAACACTATTTACTTGGCTATCCGGGAGACGCAACGCCCAGGGCACAGGTGCCAATTTTCCTGTCCCCATTTCCTACACCCCGTCATCAGGGTGTAGTTAATGCGCAGATAAAGGCGCCCTGATGAAAGTCGCAGAATGGTAATCAAAACGTTGGCACAGGGCCTGTGCCCTGCAGGCGGCGTCTCCCGGATAGCCAAGTAAATACTGACTCTTGCCGCGGAAGCCTACACTCTCAGTGACAAACATGTTCAGTATGGTATATCAAAGAATGTTAAGAGAATTAATAGAAAAGGGATACAAGGAGTACGAAGAAGAAGAACACAGTGGTTTTAGGGTGGGTCGATCTTGCATAGATAACCTGTTCTGCCAGTCCCAGGTAATGCCAAAGAAATGGCAAACAGAGAGAGAACTTCATATGGTCTTCCTTGATACAGCGAAAGCCTATGATAGTGTGCCAATCATAAAGTTATGGGAAGTTATGAATAAAAGTAATGTAATTAAAATTTTAATAAATGCAGTGAAGGAATTATATATAGATCAAAAGGGAAAAATGAAAGTTGGAAAACAACTTTCCAAGGACCCAAACATTTTTTACATCAAAAGGACTACAGCAAGGATGCTGTTTGTCACCTAATCTCTTTAAAATATAAGTTAATGCAGGTATGGAAAGTGTTACAGGTATGGAAAAGAAAATGTGCTCGAATGGGAATACACTTGATGATAATACCACAGTTTGCTGATGCTCAACAACAGGAAGATGTTGAATATATGATCAGGAAGATTAAAGAAGATTATGAGAAATGGGGACTAAGCCTCAACCTAGAAAAATCAGTTATATACCGTACACTAGACAGTATATATGATGAATTGACTAAGGAAACCGCAAAAATAATAAGAATAACAGAGATCATAAAGTATTAGGGAACAACACTAGGGAAACAGAGTTTTTATGGAAAAGAATGTTCAACCCGAGTCATTAAAAGAAGAAAAATTTTAGGAGCCTTGAATACAGTGATCTGGAATCCAAATATAAGCAAGAAAACAAAAATTAGAACATGTATATGTATGATTGAAAGCGTTGCATTGTATGGAGCAGAAATATAGCAACTTTCAGAACAACAGAAAAAAAATTGAGAACCATGGAAATAGATTTCCTCAGAAGAGCTGCAGCAATATCTAGAAGGAATGGAATTAATGGGTTAAGGAAATAATGAATCTGCAACATAGTATAGAGGAAATTAAAAAGAAACAACTCACTTGGTTTGGACATATACAGTGAATACAGTGATACAGTGATACAGAAAAGATAATTAGAATGGCAACCAAGTGAAAGGAGAAAACAAGGAAGATCAAGATCAGGATGGAATGACCAGATCAGAAAGATAATCGAGAAGTGAAAATTACCTTTTGATTACTGGAAGAACAGAGAAGACACTGAAGAAGAAGTTTAGGCACCAGAAGACCAAAGTTGCAGTTAAGAAACCAGCAAGAAGAACAATAACCTAATTTTTTAAAGGCTCTCACAAAGATATTTTGGTGAAGAAATGAGTTTTGAAATTTATAACTGAGTGAACAGCAATAATGTTAATACATAATTATTTACAAAATTATCAACAAAAATTTCACTAACCTTGAAAGAGTGCTATAGAAAAATTATTAATGTATGCTCTTAATGCTGCAAACACATGTCGAAAAAGTGTTTCTGATTGGCCTACTTGCAGAAACGATAAGTAGATGTCGAATAACTTCCTCATGACAAGGTTGTCTCCACTGCCAACTAATAAGATATCCTTCAACAAAAGAGATTATTGATTGAACCATAACAGTATTTATAAATTATTTGAACAAGAAAATGTTTTGCAAGCAGATGAAATATTTTTGCCAAAATATTTTCCTGCAATAGCACAAAGGAATTATTATTTCAGTATAAGATAAGTATGGTTATCATTTACAATTTGCTAGCTCATCTAATGCGATGAAAACATTACAGCAAAACCCCTTTTTTACACTTTTCAGGGAACCGAAGAAAAAAGTGTAAAATGCAGGAAAGTGAAAGTACAGGAAAGATGAAAAACTTTAGGCTAGGTGAGTACTTTCATTATTTACTGCAATGGTAGCTGTATTTACTTTCTTGCCCGTTGTAAGAAGAGAAAGTAAAATCATGCACAGAAAACAGCCAATTTAGTCAGAAAATCGATTGTTGGGCCCTGTTAATGGAAAAGTGGATAAATCATATTCCTATATATAGTAAATTACTTCCTCTAACACGTGGTGTAGCCTGAATCCCTGCTTTATGGGTCCTTGAAACCACAAAAACAATTGACGGCAAAACGTCTGTTTGTCCGGCTGTGGTCAACGCCAGTGCCTAAACTGTCAGACAATTTTCTCCAAAACTGATATTCCCTGATTGATCTGAATGAACTCATAGCTTTTGTGAGTTCGTTACATACATATGTAGTAATTCACTACATATTGGAACACAGGGTTTAACCACTTTTTTGTATCAGTACGAGTTTTTCTGTCAAAAAATCTGTTTTTTGCTGCCGCTTTACATGACTTTCTCTGCAATAGGTGCAATACATACGTATACAAGAAAGTAAAAAAATAAAATAAAATAAATTTAAAAAAAGACGGGAAGCACTCTTCGTATCAAGTTGTAAATTGCGGGAAGAGAATGCATTGTAAATATTGGCTTTTCGACGGGACCAACGAAAAATTACATAAAAGACAGAAAAACATAAAATGCGGGAATGTAAAAACGGGGTTTTACTGTATAAAGATTCAGATACATATGTTCATCAACTTCATTTAGGTTCTACAGGGAGAAAAAAATATGAAGTTTCAGACAGATTGAAAATACATATAGAAAAAATAAAAGCTGTTGGGGAAAAGCGAAGACATTTTCCTGTAGATTAACAAGCAAGTGTAGTACTTTTCCACGACCATGTTGAAAATGCAACAATGTTAATAATGTTTAATACAATTGAATGAATGTATTTTAATTTAGAAAAAAAAAATGATTTTTGTCAGCAATGAAACACAGAGATGATAAACCGCACAGCCAATGATAAACAGTACAAACATTTTCTCTCTCATATTGAATTGTAAATATTTAAGTCTTCTCAAACTGAGTCTTCTTGTGGTACACCAAGATGTAGTTTTTAATGCCAAATCATCGCCACAAACATGATTAGTAATGTGTGCCTTATTTCTCTAATATTCCATTATCTTTTCTACCTTAAAGTGTATGCAATAAAGTCCCAAAGAATCCAAAGCTATGAGTCCCACTTCAGTTGCCATGTTAGCCTCAAGAAGAGCTTGGTATAGCTTGCTTGAGTCATTTTCTTGCACTGTAAAGGAAATAAATAGGATTACTTATAGTTAACTTCCATGGAGGAAAAGACTAAGCATGTGCATTGTAACCTAGTTGAGAGTTACAAGAGTAATTAAGAGCTTCTAAATAGTACCAATGTGCTGTACAGCATCTCGCCCCACACTGCTACTGCCACTGTGGGAAGCAAGCGCAGCTGTTTCACTTGAGAAGTCTGGAGGTTGCATTCGTGCAGGCAGAGTCATTGCTTTAGCTGATCCAGGCTTTCCTGAGCCACTCCTATTAGCAATTTGGCGCTTCCCTGTGTACTTAAACTGGTGTAGGCACATCCTGTGTGAAAAAAATAAGAATTATTTTTATACCCTTCACAAAAAGATTTCTTCAATAAGATTGTTAAGAAGAAGTAAGCAAATTAGAGTGCTAAAGAATTACATCACTAGTGATTCACATTCTGTACATATATATCCTTAATTTGCATTTCTTGTTATTGTGACTAAAGTTAATTTATTGAAATGGGCTATGAGCTGTAGTTGAGAGGTATTGCTACTGCTATTGCTATCACTCTCATTTCTTTTCTCACTCTCATTCACTTATTCTTATTATTTTTATTCTTTATTTTACAATTTTTTAGAATTTGCAGCTAACAATACAGAAAACTGAGAAAAACAATGCAACATAATAATTATAAATATAAATTGTTATTATCTGCATTTGGAAATTTAATAGAATTAAAGCCAACAATATTTTATCAAAATTGTACTCCAGTTGTACAATTTAGTCTGTATGTTACTGGCCTTTATTCAACATAAGAATTATTAAAAACAAAAAGCATTGACCGTTATAGAAGTAAACCGAATTTTCATAATGTTATTAATGATTAGCGTGAGTCCAAATATCTAAGTATTAATATTTAAAATAAAATCTTACTCAATTCCTCTGAAATAACACAGTACTTCAGCTTCTGAACACTGTTGCCACCATGCCACCAGGCTCTCATCCCCCAGATGTTTCACCACAAATAAGAAACACAGCAGGAGGTCTTTCACTTCACCTGGCTGTAGCTTGTCAAACCTCACAGGCATCTGGGCCATGCTCAGAGACCTGAACACAATACAGACATTCAAACTTATTTCAAAACAGTTATTATTATCACAGTCTTATATTAAGCTTGTTCTATGCTTGTTACAATGTTACAGATAATTACAGATAATGAGCAAGAGGGCAAGCCTCTTGTCATGAACTAAAGCAACACTGTGCAGAAAATATTTTTATTCATAATGACAATTGGTGCAACAATTTTCATTATATATATTTTTGTCCAAATATATCAACTAATGAGTTACTTATGTAATAGGGAACATTCCTATTCCTGAAAATTCTTTCTGAATACTATAAATTATTACCAATCAAAGAAAAATTCTAATAAACAAAACCTTACAGATTTAGGACAACATATTTCCGAGTAAAACTGGGACGAAATGGAAAAATAATTTGTCTCATGCCAATAGGAATCACTGACATCATAACTCTGTCAGCTTGGGCAGGTGTTTGAGCATCATATCACTTCCACTTCCACTTCACTTCACTTCACTTCATGTGATTAACAGGTATTTCTTTTTGTTTACTTACATTCTTGTGAGGTGAAGTTAGGTGGAATTTTTAAGAAGAAAACAGAAATTGGTTAGAAGAGTATGAATTGATCACTCACTATTTTGCCAAGGTGACAGGTATTCTAATGTTTAATTTGAGGACCAGGAACTTCACAGGTAGTTTATACTGACAATTACCAGTAGTCATTGTGAAGCATTCATTTGTTGGATACTTTTACAATTTTTACTTTCTCACACTTACTTCGTAAGAAGAGAAAGTTAAGCAATCAAGCGCTAGAATACAGCAAATTTTCAGCACAAAAACTTGTTGCCAGGCCCTGGTAACGAAAAATAGATAAATCCTGTTCCTGTATTTAGTAATTTACTTGTTCTAACACAGGGTACAGCCAGAATCAATGTTTTGTGGGCCCTTCATACCAATATATTAATTGATGGCAAAATATGTCTGTCTAGTGCTTACCCTGTTCAGCCGATTTTCTCCAAAATTGATATTCACTGATTGATCTGAATGAACTCGAGGATTAAGAAGTTTCAAACGTATATTTTGGGGGTACTTTACACGAAGCATCAAAAACATTTTAAAAATTTTCTTACAAATGGCTCCAAATTTTATGATTAAACTATGTACTCAGATAATGGAAACAGTGTTTAAGAGAATAGTGCAGGTTTCATGTTTGATAAAATCTCTAATTTTTCAAAACCAGCTAAAGTGCAATTCTTTTCGGAGGGGGGGGAACTTGCTACCACTACAATATTGAAGACCGAGATTATTTTCTTAATGAAATCCGTTCTTTAAAAACAGATCTTCAAATAAAGTCACGTTAAATTTTTCGAAAATGTAAGTAGTTTTCTGGTCATTTGGGGCAAAATATAGGCTTTTCCATAAATATTATTTTTTTTATAAAACAATCCAAATTTGTTGAAACTCTGTATTTTTGAAAATTGCGAAAAGTTAACATTTCAAAACTACAAAATTGAAAATAGAGATTTTTGCCTTAGAAAAAGTCTATTTAAAAAAACAGCTCTTTAAAAACGTCATGTACATTGTACTGTTACATTCTTCCAATCTGTAACTAGTAAACATTTTATTTGCTTACATGGCAATAAGTATTTTAAATAATTTTGTAGAGTATACACTGATAGTAAAGCTCCAATTTACTGAAACATCAGTACATACATTTTTTGAAAAAAACTAGTAGTTCTCATAAAATTTGGCCTTGAAATTAATGCAATTTCTAAAAAAACATTTTCTCAAAAACCACTCCAAATTTTTTCCACAAATAGAAGAAGGGATGCATAAAAGAATGACGAAGGTCTCATTTTCATTGAACTATCGGAATTTTGGGAAATTGCAAATTAGAATCAATGCGAGAAAGTATGTGCTGTTATCATCGCTAGTTTAAGATAATATCTATAAAAGGCCTGCATGAAGAACGACATCAAAGATGAACTCTCTTCTGACTGGAACAGGTATGCTGATGACACCAAATTATTTGCTAACACATGAAAACACAGGTGCTACAATCTGACCATGAACAGGTAAATGGGAGGTCAGAAACATGGCTACTTTCTTTCACAACTTATTAAAAAAGCTGTTATATTTTCTAAATGATTTAAAATGAAAATGATCTTATCCAATTACCAAATTTAGGTCACATACCCAATGAACACTAAATGTAAAATTGGATGGTTGCCTGTTATAAGAATTGAAATAAATGAAATAATCCACAGTACAGTTGTACTGCAAATTATTCCCTTGGCACAACACTGGCAGAGAACAATCTTGGAGTTGTTACATCCAATGATGTTGTTACTGAATATCAGTGAGACAAGTGTCTGGTTACAGACATCTCACACTGAACCTGCATGTTTAACTCTAACACTGACACAATATGGCTGATTGGAAGTGATGAGTCGTTGGGTTTTGGGTAAGAGTAAGTAAGACAAGGTCAAAAAGTACAAATCTCATGCACGTGGTCGCTGAAGTCTGTGCAATGTAAGATGGTGGAACTGAAAACATTCAACACTTTAGTGTATTCAATACTGGAAAGCATAGACTTACTTTGTGATATTGAATTAACCCTAGAACAGCAGCAGGGATCAAAATGACACCTACATCAGTCGTTTCTTCAATACCAAATTCAGTTTTTAAATGTTTTCTTTCAAACATTGTGACTTCTCCTCATTTTTTATTCTTTATAATGATATAGTTGGAATCTATAAAATGTTATTTTTTTAAGGTTTTATCATGTGATATACCTACAACTGCTGGAGGGGTCATTTTAACATTTATTATTTCATTTGTAAAACTACTATATTCCGAACTTGATCGGTGTGTGTTCCGTTCAATCGTTTCATTATCATGAAGATACTACTGTATCACAGTCTTAGGAGATATCCCTTTCTTCAAGGAATGATGCGATATCTATTGTAATGGGACGGTCGCACATCGCGGAAGACGACACGAGCCATATATTTATTTTATTTAATTAAGAACCGCGCCGCCGTTAAGAGCAGCCGGAAATGCCGTTTCCTGCTGTACCTGAGTAAGAGAGCCGATTAGCGCGCCGGGGGAAAGGAGGAAATAGCGCCTTCAGCGAGACCCGTGCCGGACGCACCCCTTATGACGTGTGGGGAAGCACGCCACCCACACCCCCTAACCGAGCAACGGAATTACCCGCGCCTATTTCCGAGAATTTAGGTGACGTAGGTTACTTCGGGGGAAGTTACCGGGGGCGGCTTCGCCGCTGGCGCCGTGATAGGCGGAAGGATTATGGGTGGCGCGACAACCAATAAAAGTAGACGATGCGGGGGAGGAATCACGTGGTACGCGAGCCTTCCTGAGGGACCACGGATGAGGGGATCGATCACTTGTATCGGAGGTAGCGAGGATATCACTTCTTTCTGAGGCGGCAGGGGGAGCATTTGCGTTGTGAGCCGCGAGGACACTTGCTTTTGAGGCAGTAGCGAGGCCACTTAATTCGTGCTTGGTCGCCCCGAATGCCACGCCACCTCGCCACATCGCAGCCCGACTCGTGTGACGACAGCCGGCCGATGGGACGGGACACTACTAGTGAGTGCCTGACCGAAAGGGCCATGTGAGTACGAGCCGGGGACGTAAAAAACTATATCGCGAAAAGACCCGTCATCGCCCAGGAGCGTTCCCGCCGCCGCCCGCACCAAGCGCCGCTGAGAAGCCGCCGGTCGACGCACGCCGCTGGCCCAATCCGGGGCCGCCGCCGTGACCGCCAAGGGGCGCCACAAAGGGACCTGGTGCAAGCAACGCCCATAGCTGCCCGCCGCCAGACCTGCCGGGCGCTGGGATGCCCGAACGCCGCACCTGTGAGCTGGATCACGGAAGCCCGGGAGGACAACGACACCGGAGCTAAGATGAACTCTGGCCATACCGGCCGTTACTAAGTTAAGATTAGTTTTAAGTTAGTTGTAAGTTTATTCATGTTACTGGGCTTCACCCACACCCGATACTAAAGTGATTAAAGTAGTTTTATGAAAATGCCTACGTCTTTCTCTCACGTAGTTAGGCAATCATGCATGCCTCCCTCTAGGGAGTCTGCCGACGAAGCAGCCGGGCAAAGCTGAATCGCCGAAGGAATCAGGTAATCGGGTGAGTCGGTGTTTACACTATTGTCGTACAGTTTACACCGAATATAAAAGAGATAATTGTTTGATTGCTTGATTTGACGATTGTATCCTTCCCAGAAAGCAAAGAATGAGACGAGCGCAAGTTTCAATGAGTACCGATCTCTGATAACTTTCATTCCATTTTTTATACTCATTTTAGTTTCTTTGTCAGAATGCTGTTGCTTGCACGTTCATAATATCAGGTTCAATTGGTCTATTTGTTGAGTATGCTGTTAAGTATGGATTTCGATTCAGGAAGTGATATAACTGATTCAGATAATTTTATGCCCAGAAATAGTGAGGATGAAGCCAGAAGTTCAATTGATGAACTGTCAGTGGAAGAAGATGCGATAGTTGATGTAGCCCACTCTTCTCCATGATCATCTCAACAGGGCCAGCCAAATACCCTAACAGTGAAAATTGTTGCCAGAGACAGAACTGAGTGGGAGGACATCCTTGTCAGCTGGAAGAAGAGGAGCTGTGAATGTCTTGAAAGAATAAGGCGGTCCCTCATCAAGAACTTTCCAGTGAATGAACGGATAAGTTCCTTCCATTTGCTACTTATGAACCAATGCTTTGCCTCATGAAGAGTAATATTGAATAAGAAGCACGAAAAGTACTGAAAAACAACAACTGGACTATGTGTCTCAAAGAGTTGGAGGCAATGATCAGCATCGTGAAAGCACGAGGAGTGTTTTGTGCAAAGGGAATATCAGTGGATGATCTTTGGTCTCATTTATGGGGAACAAAATTTACAAAGGACAAAATGTCAAGAGACAGATTTCATCACCTTCTCAGATTTCTCCATTTTGATGAAAAATCAACCTGAGGTGAGCGCCTTTGTGCTGATAAGTTTGCTCTATTGTCAGAAATGTGGGAGAGTTTTGTAGAATACTGCATTCATTGCTATCACCCAGGTGAAAATGTAACAATCGATAAGCAATTACTTCCATGCAAAATTAGGTGCAGTTATATCCAGTTTTTCCAAACAAACCCAACAAATACGAACTGAAATGTTGGGTGGCGGCTGATGTAAAAACAAAGTGCATATGCAATGTCTCTCCCTATCTTGGCAAAGAGGATGTTCGACCAAATAAACAACAATTGGGTGAATTTGTTGTTCTGCATCTTTTGGAGCAATTTCTAAACCAAGGAAGAAACTAAACAACTGACAAATTTTCACTATGGAGTTCAAGCGAAATGCTGAACTTTATATGACTGTTCTTTTATGACACACTCCAGGGAACACAAACTGCACCTTGACAGAGTATCAGTCAAAGAAGAAAAAGAACGTCATACTTTTCAGCACACATCATCGTGAAGTAGCTGTCAGTGAAGAAGGAAAAAAGAAGCCAGAAACTGTGGAGTTCTAGAACGCAACAAAATATGAAAAGAAAGTTCGAGATATGAAAAGAAAGGAAATAGTTAGTAAGCAAATATTCACAATAACAATCATCTATCCAATAGATATCAAAATTATAAAAATTCAAATATTCTACTCGTCGCATCGAACAAGAAAGAGGCCATATTATCATGAAACACATTGATAGATCAAATATAAAAGGTTACACATTCTATACAATTTAAAGTCAAAAGATATCATTATTTCTTGAGTTGAAAGAAGGTGACTTATAAAGAAGTATGTCAGAAAGAAACATACAATTCAAATCACCTTTAACCAACTTGCACAAAAAGATCAGATGATTCAGAGGGCGTTGGAATTTAAGAGAAGGAATGTCAAGCCATAATGCAATGTGTGCATAACTGTGATCTATGAAAGAGTCCTGTACCACCATGCACCAAGCAGCAATCCTGAATAATTTATCTTGCACTGTCTCTACACTTGATATATGGTTGCCAAAAAAGGGAGACAATACAACAGAGAACATCAAAATTAGTTTAACTCACTTAAAGAGCCATTTTAATGTCATAATAGAATGAAATTCATAACAGATGCACTTTATGAAACCTAAGATTGGATAGATTTATTTACAGTGCACTGGATATGATCATTAAATGTCATACCAGAATCAAATATCACAACCCAGATCTCTCACAGATGGGACTCTAACTCAATGAAGTTGTTTTTTAATAAAAAGCCTCTACTTATCAAGCTCTGGTAAAAGTTATTGACTTACGTTTCTTGAAATTGAGAAGAAGGTTATTTGTAAGCTCCAATTAGACAGAGCATTTAATGTTCACTGCAAGAGAACCCTGTCTTCAACTGATTGAATTCTCAAGAAAAACTTAAGATTGTCTGCAAAGAGCAGGTATTGCAGCTTCATTGACCACTTCACAAATGTCATTAACAAAAATATTAATCAATAGGGGACCCAAATGAGAGCCTTGTGGAACGCCTAACGAGACTTAATAGAGCCAGAGATAACACCAACATATGAGACCAACAGTATGCAATCAGCTAAATAACTGTGGAACCTACTTAACAGCGATATCTCCAGGCGTTCAAGCTTGTGCAACAAAATGATATGGTTAACAGAATCAAAAGCTTTACTAAAATGAATAATAAATACAGTCAGTCTGACAATTGTGTTCCATCCCTTCGAGAAAGTAGGTAGAAAAGTAGACAAGATTCAACTCAACGCTGCCTGGCATGCACTACCTGGCATGAAGCCAAACTGTGACTCAGACAAAAATGGATAAATAACTTTGGCAATCTTGTCAACAATCATAGATTTGAAGAGCTTCGGTATCACCATCAAAATTTATATTATTTTTTTCATTAATTCACCACTAAACCACCATGGGAATATTAGAGTTGACAACTCTTCTTTTGGGTACAAAATGATCAAATTGTATATAAATATAAAAATAATACAAAGAAACAGTTATATTTAAGTCACTAATATTTGACAAGACTTTGAATTAAAATTCACCAAAATATAACAGTATCGAATGGTAATCTGCCTCTGAAAATTCCCATCTTTCACAATCAATAATGGCAGGATGTGTTAAAAAAGTACAATCAATAAAAAGCAGTGGGTGATAAACATTAGAACATTAGCTGACACTCTTCAAGACACGTAACCAAAGTATCTACGAAATCGGTGAAAAATAAGTCCAAGATTAATTTTAACTCTTTAAAAAACAAAACAAAAAAACAATGGCAGCAGCAACAGATGATATACATACATCCAATCACATTGAACATGTTTTTATCATTTTCATTATATATAATTGTATAAGATAACTAAGGTAAGCAATAATATATAATACATAATGAGCATATATAATGGATTACAAAATAAAAGAAAACAATAGAAGGAAAAGTTGTAGTAAGATTAATTCATCTCGCATGTTTATCCAAGTAGGTTGAAAATAAAGTTGTTGAAGTCTTGGAAACACAGGTAAATTGTTCTATGCCTTGGCCACTCTGTTTTTCAAGAAATTGTGTCGTTGCATGGTTCTAGTGCGCTCCCTTCTAATTTTTAAGCTGAGTCCTTGCAAGTCATTCGTACGGACTCCTTTCAAAAAAATCTTTGAATGTTTGGTTGTCATAAGCCTTATCCAGGATTGTGTAAGTCTCGATGAGATTTCTTCTTTGCCTTCTCAACTCCAATGTCATAACGGACATCTCATGGCATCTTGTTTCATAATCCAAGTACTGAAAATCTACAACAATTTTTGTCAATTTCCTTTGTATTTTCTCTTGCGAGACCATATCTTTTTTCTAATATGAAAACCAAACTGCACTGGCATATTCCACAATTGGTCTAATATGTCGTATAGATCTTAACGAATGGAGATTTTAGTTCAGAGAAAACTCTTCTTATTAGGTAGAGTGCGAAATTTGCCTTGCTGGTAACTTCCGCTGTTTGGATCTCCCATTTCAAATTCTGTTTCACAACTACTCCCAAATCATTTTCTTTTGTTGTGGCCGCTAATGTTTGTCCCTGTATCATATAATGGAATCTAGGGTTGTTTCTACCAAAGTGAAGGACTGTGCTAGTGGCAGTAGATTCTTCCATGTTGAAAATTAACATTGTTTTTGCGAACCCAACTGTTGGTGACCTCGCCAGCAACACTAAGAATACAATCAGCTTTTGATGACATTCATCCACTTCTGCTGACAATTTGGCCACATCAGCGACCAGTTTAGGTAGGCATAGCAAGCCACCCAGACAATCGATGCTTAAAAATTTAAGTGTACGCTTTCTCAACTCATGGCATTGAACTTCAGATGACATACGTTCAGCACAGATGACATGAAAATGCCATTGACAACTGTCACAATCAAAAAACATCTTGTCACCATCAACTATACCCGGCTCTTGACACACCTCGCAATTTCCTGACATAACCTTCTCAGCCATAATGAATATAAAGCAGATTGTACTTCAGAATCAAAGCAGTAGGTAGCAAATAAAAAGACTCTGCAGTTTATCCAAAACACTGAGTATCACAGAGTAATTCCCCCACAAAGAATCCAAGACGCACAATCCCCGGACTTTTAAGATTAGGTTGACATGTCCACAGACAAAACTCAGAATACACCATATTAACCCAAATATAAGTTGACCTCAAATATAAGATGACCCCCTAATTTTGAAAACACCTCCTGAGACTTTTTAAAATTTTCAACTCATTCTTAATATTTAGTCAAAATAAAATTGCAAAATGTCGTATTGACTAGAAAATTGCCTTGTTGATGAGAATGTTAAGACTTATTGCTTAACTATTATTTTCTTGTTCCTTGAAATCACCATAACCATGGTTTTTGTCACTACCCTCACATGTATCAATGTTTCTTTATTTTTGGTCCCCCTTCCATGCTGTGACATTTTCTTACTTTTTAGGCCCCTCTTAGATGTTTTGGGGACTAAATTTTGGGTTGTTCATAGTCTGTTATATGACGCCATCTAAGAACATTCCCTTCTGTCTCCAGAATTTCTATCCATCCCAGAATTGTTGACGGCCTCTGTTTCTATTCAAAATGTAGATTTGTAATCACTGGGCATCGAACTGAGATTCCTCGCGGCCTCTTCAAACCCGCAGCGTGTAACAAACTCTCAGCATTCATATTTTTGTTACATTTCATTTTATACATTGCCATTGAGTTAAAGATTCTCCTTACGAGCTCATTCAAAAATATCGGTCTTAATTGCCCGACAAATTCATGGCGGATGCCAAGAATATGAACGTGAATATAATTAGGTATAGTTACGTGCGATACTTATACCGTATTCGCAGTTTATTGTTACGCCAACATTTACGACTTCCATGACATGGAATGGCAATGTAAAAACTTAACTCCTAACCGATTAGGCTTAATCTGCGAATATAAGCATATTTGGGACTAAGATATTGCGAAACAAAACACGCCTTTTGCAATACAATGCAACTCAATTATTTCAACTTTGAGTGCATATAAAAATAATATTTAAAAAATTTTCCATTGAATCCTAGGAATTATTGAACACAAATCAAAAAAGACTAGTAATATATGGCCCAATGTGATGTAATTATCACTGATTCACATAATGACGTTCAATCAATTGTTTTTTTTGAAGAATACATTTTTACATTGAATATACTATCTTCTAATAACAGAACAAGCTGAATTTAGGAGATCAAATCTTGTATAACTTAAATACAAACTGTCCATCTTTCACAGAAGTTATTATCATCTTGATACAAATAATACAACAAAGAATGCACAGCGGCAAAACTACTAGTTTAAATTTTTTTCGCAATAATTGTTCATTAATTTGAATGATTTATTTTGAAATTGAACTAATTTTCAATATTTCAATTAAATAAATAAAATCTCAATAAAGAGAAAAACTCTCAATAACTTTTCTTCATGTCTGTGTTTCTAATACATAAATAAAAATACCAAATCTCACTCATCAATGTAAAAGAACACTGGCTAAATGTTCAATGTAATTAAATCTTCTGATAATGCCTTTCAAAATTTGCTCTGCCGGACAAAAGATCTAATGGATCAAAATAACTGTAAATGACCATTGTGAACATGGGAGTAAAACACAGATGGTAGGCTTGAGTGCCTATTTGGTGGTATGTTTGAAAATGCCTAAGACCATGTTGGGGATGGGCAATGGACATGTTCCAAAAGGCTTTCGACAACAAAATTTAAGTCACATCAACAAAACAACAACATAATCATACATTTTACTAAGCAAACAGAATCTAAGAATTTCCTGAACTTGCTACTTTATCCTACCTTGAATGTCTCTTAGAAGAAGCATCTTTCACAGTTCCTTCTTCATTTCTTGCATCTTTGATAATCGTTGTTTCCTGAGAGATGGTGGAATGTCCATCACCAGACATAGTGGATGCTTCAGACTCTAGGCTGATAGATGAACTACCATTCAGCATAACTGCAAGGACAGAATAATGTCAGTATTTTCCTTAACAAATAAAGTAAAAAATACCCTTTAAAAGATCTGCTACAATGTTCAAATATGTATGTATGTATGTATACAAGAATGTATTTATACAAGGATGCACATTAAAAATCAACTCTGGCTGTTTCAAAAGTACAAGAAATTAGTTTTTGAATTGATTCAAATAGCAATAACCCACACCAACAATGATTTGACAAATCTCCTGATATCACAGGTTACTGCTATTTGAAACAATTAAAAACTTATTTCTCTTCCTTTTTCATCCTATATTTTCCCCAGGGAAAGAAGTTGTATTTTAACAAATACTCTAATTAACCGACAAGCTTTCTTGGAAT
Organism: Gryllus longicercus; assembly: GCA_038098605.1. Lineage (NCBI taxonomy): Eukaryota > Metazoa > Arthropoda > Insecta > Orthoptera > Gryllidae > Gryllus > Gryllus longicercus. The sequence continues at coordinate 4,200,318 of JAZDUA010000007.1, forward strand.
AATTTTATAAGGATGGTATATTGCTGATTACACAGGCAATTGCAACTGATTTTGTTCAGTTACATTTTGTAGCTACTCATAGTTAATTTCTACACTGAGTAATTTCAAAAAATAAATACAAATGCTCGAGTCTTTTATTCAATACATGATTCAATGTCTTTTCTTTGAAGGGTATTGAGTGGTTTTTATGAGTAGTATACGGATCCTGAAAGCATTTCGGATTTATCTTTTGCTGTCTACTCTGTCTTCAGATTTATCTCAAAAAGCATTTCAGATATATCCCTGCTATCTTCTCTGAAACTGTGAGGTCATGGCTGTTATCTCTGCTAGTCAGCATGTGAAAAGGGAGGTAAACATTACTTTTGGAACAGTTGGCATAGATCTATCAAAGCAGAATGCTTGTCTAAATTGAGTAAGCTTACTGAAGCTGCTGAAAGGATTAACAAAGCTAGTTTTGAAGATGATAACTCAAACTCTTCTGGTTATATATCAACAGCAACTGCTCCTTTTAATCTGATACTATTATGAAATAAATGAAAGGGGAAAATGTGCAAAAATGTGGAAAAACATGCAGAAACGATATTATAACATAAATAGAAAGAAGGTGGAGCAAAACTGAAAAGCTAACCCAGACCACAGAAATTAGAAAACCAACCAGTACAAAAAATTCTGAGTTATTCTGCAGCACAGAAGTTGTACTTGAAAGATGAAACTGTGGTTGAAATATGCAAAAGTTTTTTCGGCATCGTCCTGCAACTCTGATAATGAAGAAATTTTTTTTTGCCTTCATGAAATCTGTTCATCAAAAATAGAGCTTCAAATTTCCCAGAGTTCCATTTGCTAGTGTCAGACGATTGTGAATTGATAACTATGTACATTGTGCCGAGAATTCCTTCTCATTGTTGGTAGATTCTGAGAATTGCTTCTCATTGTTGGAAAAGGTTATAGCTGTATGAAACAAATTTTAATTGTTGAATTTGTGTTATGTTAGCTTCATAAGAAATAGTGTTTGCACCTCATGATCTTCAATTTGTAACAAGTTTTATAGGTGTTGACTGAGTTGTGATAATATGGACAGAAATAATGGTACAATAATATTGCGTAACCGTTACTAAGAGGATAAAAATGCATGCTGTTGTGGTACCACTATTTTTATCTTTATACTGAGAGTGAAAAAGCTCTATATTAAATGAGTGATAAAGTTCAATAATGAAAGATACTTCAGGTCTGCGCACACGCATTGCCTGTAGAGCGATTTTTATTAGAATGGGATGATTCGACGGCTAGTGACATAACTGAAGGTTCTGTGGTTGTAGTGTCTTTGAACCTATTAGACTCTCCTTCCTTCATTCATTCATTCACTCATTCATTCATTCATTTGCAGTTGGACACTCTTGTAAATGGCTTTGACGCTTCCTTTTGTCATGTCCTCGTCCGACGAAAATATAGTGCGCCGTGAGAAATAATTTAAATTAGAAAGATCTGAGCTATGTGCTCTTCTGTAAAAATTCTTCTTTTTTATTACATTGAATTTAGTTTTTATGTGATAAGTATTATGTTTGTTTTAAATTCGAGTCTTGAAAGTGAGATGCGTACTGGTGACGGTTCACATGTTTCCGTCTTCTGCGCTGTGTGGCAACTGGCGAGCGGTGTTCGGGAGCATTCCATTTATTCCTTTAACATCATAGAGATATGTTCTATTGAGAATTAGTATTAAAAATATTCATTTGAAAAGTGAATGCTTGTAAAGGAAACATCTCTCAAGAAAATTTAGTAAAGCCTTCAGTTGTGGATGCAAGAATACAAGTAAATGATAGCATTCACTGTTTAGATGTTTTAATTGGTGAGAGTAAATATAAAGAATGTGCCTATTATTCATCCAAGAAATAGATGAAAATAGACATACTAGATAAATCAAGGAATGCATTGAAATGCATAGCATTAGTGAAATATGAAACAATTATTATAACACATTTGAGTTATGAGTACATAGTACCAAGTTTTGATAGTCAGGGTGTTATAATTATAAATAAACCTCCCTCTTCACAATAAAAATGCCATTCACTGTGTTCCAGAAAAGGTATTTGAACATTCCCTGAAAAATCATTTTTCTTTCTATTTACATTCATGGCAGTTTTCTTTTACTGAATGTGAGAGAATGTTACATTTTTCCACATATGTAAATAAACTTCAATATTTCCCGGACTCGCATACGTGCATATGTACGTTCTACCTACGCGAAACTCAGACTTTTGTTAAGTGATGTCTTTGCATAAGCCATAAACAAACACTACCAAGAGGCATAACTAAACAGGTTACGTGTCGGAAGGATACTCTTCTGAATTGCACGTGATGTTCTTGTTTTACGAACTGTCACTTGAGCCCAGTCTTATAAAAATCACTCTTTATTTTCTCAATCTATTTTCTGTTTTATTCTGAAAATTGTATTTATTACAACCTGAATAAATTCAATTGAATTGAAACATAAATGAAATCAACAAATCAGTAATCAATAAAGTAAGGGAGGATGAGATTTGATAGGAATTAAAAAGTTTTAAAGTCTTGAGGAAAAATATTCTGTAAATGTTGAACCCATACTTGAATGCATTTATAACGGCAATAAAAACTCACTAGTAAATGGGTTGTTTTTTTTAGCCATCTTTGTCTAATGAAAAATTATTCAATCTTACTGTAACACTATTAAATTGTTAGACAATAATTATCCTGATATAAATTGGATATTTTTCAGACATTACAATTTAGCAAATGTTGTTTGGGGAAAATGAGAATAAGCCAGTGTCCATGTTTATGTGGCCCACAGGTCTTATATAGGTCACTTAGTGTTTGTTATATTTATAAATGACTTATGTGAGGTAATAAAGGATGTAGTTCTTTTTGTTAGTAGATAATTTTAAATTTTACTGAAGTATCACATCATTCTTTGATGTTTTAATTTTACAGAATGCAAATAATGCACTTTGTCATTGGTCTAAGGATAATGACATGATTCTAAATGCTAAGAAATATAAAAAGATACCAATTCTGAAGATTAAGAAATGATACTGTTCACATTTACACTATTGATTGTGTTGACTTGGAAACCGTGTATAGGATTAAGGATCATGGAGTGATTATTAATAGTCGAATGAGCTTCAATGACCACATTGATATGATAATTAGTAAAGCTTCCCAACAATTAGGCTTTATTAAAAGATTTGTTGTGAATTAAAACCTCCATGAACACTGAAAAGACTTTATCTAGCACTTGATAGACCCTTACTAACATTTGCATCCCGCTCATGGTCTCCCTGTTTTAATGTTTGCATAAACAGCATGAAAACTGTTCAACAAAAAAATGTACAAAACTGTTGCACCATGTTTCAGCCTACCTGATCCTTTTGTTAATCATATTTATATTTCAATCACATTTTTATTCAATTCCTTATATTCCCTTTTTTTTCTTCTTCTCTTCTATTCTATTCCTTGCTTATATACTTTATGCATTTCTAATGATCTAAAACTTTGATATAAAATAGTAAATCATGAGTAATTAACTGAGCGAATAGTTTCAATCTCATGATTCATTATTAATAATGAAATAACACTAAACAATAGCAATCAGTAAATACATAAAAGCCTTTAATCTGCATTATTATTATTGGTTAAAAATTTAAGAAGCAAAATAATACATGCACTCAATGTTTACATCGCCATTGCATAACAAAAGGGCCAGTTGCAGTCTATAAATCTAATGGAATCTATTAACACTATTATCAAGGCAGATTTGGAGAGCAAAGTAACCAGCTGATGATGAGCAACAGGGAGTAAAGGTGAGCGATAGGCAGAGACAACAAATGCTCTCACTCACCTTGGCCCGCAATGGCTGCAAAATATGATGAGTCCCTTGCATGCATTGAGGCCCTGACGGTTGGCCCGCCATCCAGCAGCAGAGTGAAGCGGTGGGCAGAATGAGGAGTACCTGTGGATGCGCTGTCTCGTCCCCCGTGCAAGAATGTACTGCTGGAGGAAAGATGGCTCCCGTTGCAGGTCACGTTGCCAGAATCCACCCACTGGTTGGCACCATCTCCAGATGGAGGACTGAGGCGGGGCAAGTTTTCTAGCACCACACTCAATAAAGGAACATACAATGCAGCAATGCGAGCCAACTGCCCCTGAAAAGAGAAAACAAAATTACGTTAATATTTCTTAACTGCTATGGAGGATGAATAAGGAAACTCTTGCTTCTACTATAAGAAAATCTACATGCAGATGCTAACATAGTAAAGTGTATAATATGTAAGTATCACTCCAGCTTTTGAAAATGACCAAAAGTGCTACCAAATGGAGGATTTTCAAATCATTGTTACTTAATTACAACAACTACAGTACTACAACACTAACATACAGTTGTGACAACTTATATCAATGATTTTAAAAATAAGAAATCAGATGTAATTGATGAGCTGATGAGTGAAAAATCTTGATAATAAATTTGCTGATATCTTCAAACAACTCAACGAACATGACTAGATTTGCTAAATTAGAAGAGAGAGACAAGACTATAGGGAAACAACTCATATTAGGAAATTCTGAGTTTCAATCATTATATACCAAGATCTTTGATCACAAGCATCGATCGAAGAACGTCATCTTCTACAATGTTTTTGAAAACCAAAAATTGTCAATAAAGTAACCCCAGTCACTGACAAACAAGCGGTCACAAAAGTACCATCTATTATAGGCAGTATTACTGATGTTGAAGAAATTGAAAGATTGGAAAACAAACTATCAAATTCATCATTAAAATATAGACCCATTAAAGTTTCCAAACTCTAAATGTGCACTGTGGTCATTCTACAAACCAAGCAAAACTATGAAGGAGATGCTCACATAGGTCCTAACCGTACATCAAGTCAAAGGAAATACCACAAAAATATTTGGACTACATTAAAGGTAGAGAACAATAGAGGTAACACAATATAATATAATATAATATAATATAATATAATATAATATAATATAATATAATGTAATGTAATATAATGTAATATAATATAATGTAATATAATATAATATATAATTATATTATATCATATTATTATATTATATATTATATTAATATTATATTATATTATATTATGAAAATATATATAAAATACCCACTCTGTTGAATTCATTATCCAAAAATAAAATTAACCAACTTCCACTCAACAAAACCAGGAAAACAAAAACATAGGTAATTCTCTCAAAAAATCGCTGCATATTACCAAAATGTTAGTGCACTGAAAACCATGTTGGCACATTTCAACACCTCAAGTCCTGCATATTGACATGGTTCTCATAAATATATGAATATTTAATATAATCTGCCCAACATTGATTACCATTGAGACGGCTCTACGAATCTATGAATATTTAATTTTTTCTGGCCCCTGCTGGGCAAGTCATTGAAATGATTCTGTACTATTTTTATTTATTTAATTATTTCTCACCACATCAATAATAAAGATTTATATTCACGTTTTAATTTTCTTTGTGGAAGAAGATATCATTACGTTGCCTAGGTGACCATAATGCAAGCACATTTCAGGATGTGGAGAAGAATTTTTGTGTTGAATCAAGTATTCAGGTTGTTTAATTTCATCGGGATGCAGGGGTTTCAACTCTCCATTTGGGAATTTTGAACAAAAGTACAGGATGAAAAATAGCGGCACTAGTGACGTCCAGTGCAGTTTTGCATAATGTTCACCAACATTTCATAATCAAATTTGGTGCATTTAAAGGAAATTCGAGGGAATCAAAGATTTATAGTGACTTTTAGCCAGTTACACAGGTGTTGCTTTGACATGTGTCACCTAGGGCAGATGACATCAACTGTATTGATGCTTGCTGATGCGTGCACACACAAGTAACTTACTGCATGTTCTAGATTAATGCTGTATCTTATTCAGATAAACACTGTATCTTACTCAGTACACGAGCGATCTTGGCAACGTACATTGTTGCCAAATAAGTTATCTATAACTTGGAGAAAAATTTCTAGATTTCACAAGTTGCTAACTTTGCTTTTTTTAAAAACTTTTATTCATCATTCAACTATTTGTAGTTAAAATGTTGGAAATAGATTCTGGAGCTCAAGAAAACGTGAACAGATGGAACTATACGCAGATATGTCTCGTACATTTTTTACTATTCTCTGACGAAATAAATCAAATCAAATAAATCAAAAGTAATGTTGGACCATGCGAATGTAAAAATATTGGATTTTTCTTTTGCTGATTTTAATCAATTTGAGATGTGTTTTCCTCACTTATACATTTTTTCCCTTTAGTCCCCTGCAAAACTTGTAAGTAAAGTTTTACAGTCTATATTTCTCATTCTCCTTCTACTCATTCTTGCAAAGGAAAGGATATTGTACACTCACTATTGCTGTATTGGAAAATCGTATTAAGAATGGCAAGAAGAATTCGAGAATAGTTTACAGAAATGCCATCCTAAAGATCATTCAGATTCCAAAACATTAAGACAGGGATATTCCAGAGTACTTTTAATTAACAAACTCCACTTCTACAACCAGAATGTTAAGAGGCTTGCGAAAGAAAATTGGGGACTTGTAGAGATCTATCTGTTTAACAATCATTGACTTTAACATTATTATCTTGAGCAAGACATGGCTCAACGACAGTTTCTCTGATGACGAACTTCAGATGAATAATTATACCACTTATCATCAAGATCGTGATGCTCACTCCAGCATATATGAAGGAGGAGGAGGTGTTCTCATTGGAGTCAGACATTCTTTGACTTCCTTTCTGGTTACTACTGGTGCCCTACTGGTGCCCTTTTTTTTTTTACTTCACTTCACTGGGTCAGTCTGACTGTTGGGGTCGTATATTTTCCTCCATGCTCCAATCTATTATTATATGACACATATGCTGATTATTTTCTAAATGTTGCTGGAACAAATCTATCTGCTTCAATGGTCTTGACAGGCGATTTCAAACCTCCTGGACTTGGCTGGGCACATTTCAGCTATGACTCTCCAATACTTTCCCCTGTACTTTCTTCTTCAGTTAATGAGACACAATTTTTCAAACACTCTGGCTCTAGTAAACCTGCATGAACATATTGGTATTGTTAATCATAAAAATCGTTGCTTGATCTCATCGTCTCAAACTTTGATATTCTTGATGTACAGCAGTCTATTGATGATCTTTTCAAATGTGATCCTTACCACCCTGCACTCACTTTTTACGCCATTATTACATCCAGTCAATTATGATTTGAATCCTGATTGCTATATTCCAGTGAGGTCAATTTTTGGTAGCTCTTAACTGCCCTAATATTCCATGGAACTGATCCACTTCATCCGGGTAAAGAAAAGGTTTCATAAAGACTATAATCAAATTCAACTGACTCTTATGATTTGTTTTCTGCCATCAGAGCCAAAGTATGTCCAAAAGCGTTCCGACAATAATAATATTTCTTCACTTGAAGAATCTATATCTTCTAATATCAATGTTTTCTGGAATCATTTACATTACACCACAAATCACAACCATATCCTACGTAATATGCACAATCAGGATATTCATTGTATAGAATTGTGTGACATTGTATACATTTTTGCACAATACTTCAGTAATCAATTTTCCAACAACATAGCGTCCCTTCTGGCTTTTTCTCCAGTTTTGGAAGTCGAGGACCCTTTCATCGACAATCTCCAATTATGGTTGTGTGATATCTTTGAGAAGCTTGGTTCTTTAAATCCAAGAAAGGGTCCAAGTTTTGATCTCAAACCTAATCTGTTTTTGTCACATTGCAAATATGTCATAGCTAGCCTATTATGCTTACTATTTAATCAATCCCTCAGATGTGGGGCTTTTCCTGATGTTTGGAAGAAGAGCAAGATTATCCCTGTTCATCAGAAAGGTGATAAATCTGAAGTGACAAACTACCACCCTATTCCCATCTTAAGTATCATCCCTAAGCTGTTCGAAAAACTAGTGTGCATTAATCTTACATCTTCTTTGAGCCTGTACTAGAAAAGGTCCAGCGTAGAGCATCAAAATTTACTTTCAGGGGTACCAAGAATAAAGGGGTATGGGAGTCACTCGAAAGGAGGAGATTAAAGTCACGTCTCTATGCAATGTATAAAGCGTACACAGGCCTTCGAGCGTGGAAAGAAATTCAAAGTCGATTAGGGAAACCAACATATTTCAGCAGAGCAGATCACATGCACAAAATTCAGACAAGAATTCAAAAAACAGACTTTGGGAAATATTCATTCACGAATTGCACTATTAGGGACTGGAACGGTTTGCCCGTGACAATCTTCGATCCCTTTCCTCAAAGCCTGAGTAAATTTAAAAATAAATTAGTTTCTTGAATGTAGATATGTGTTATAAATACATTTAAGTAATATAATATATTCAGTGTAATTAACTATGTCTTCTATGTAATTAAGTATTATTATTGTTATTATTGTTATTATTATTATTATTATTATTATTATTATTATTATTATTATTATTATTATTATTATTATTATTATTATTATTATTATTATTATTATTATTATTATTATTATTATTATTATTATTATTATTATTATTATTATTATTATTATTATTATTATTATTATTATTATTATTATTATTATTATTATTATTATTATTATTATTATTATTATTATTATTATTATTATTATTATTATTATTATTATTATTATTATTATTATTATTATTATTATTATTATTATTATTATTATTATTATTATTATTATTATTATTATTATTATTATTATTATTATTATTATTATTATTATTATTATTATTATTATTATTATTATTATTATTATTATTATTATTATTATTATTATTATTATTATTATTATTATTATTATTATTATTATTATTATTATTATTATTATTATTATTATTATTATTATTATTATTATTATTATTATTATTATTATTATTATTATTAATATTATTATCATTACCATTATCTTTATCATTATCATTATCATTATTATTATTATTATTATTATTATTATTATTAGTAGTAGTAGTAGTATTAGTATTAAGTGCAGTGCAGTGGCGTGAAGTGCAGTGACGTTGAGAAGCTGAGAGAAATGAGTGAGTAAGAAAGACATTACAGCTCGCTGTATCGCAGTGCGGTGAAGTGTGGTGAAGTGGAGTTCTATGAAAGATTGCACGGTAAAATGTTCTTGTGATTTTGTAAAGTTTGTAGATTTTGTAAAGTTGTTAAGTTAATGTATTCTGCTACCAAGTTCTCACACTTAATTGCAGAATTATTAATAAATCTAAAAATCTAATCTACTCTCAGACTCTGAGCATGGATTCAGAGAGGGCAGGTCAATCTGCACAAACTTGGTCATATTCAAAAAGTTCATTATTGATTTGCTTGCTGATGGCTCTCAAGTTGATACAATTTATACAGATTTTGCTAAGGCGTTTGACCGGATCGTTCATGATCTTAATCCATAAACTAAGATGGGTCCTTTCATGGATCAATTCTTATTTGCATAATAGACTGCAGTATGTTTCTCTGAATGGTATCCATTCTGACTCTTACTGTGCACCATCTGGAGACCCTCAGGGATCTCCATTTGCAGATCCCCATCCAGGGTTAGGTCCATTCTCGAGTAGGCCTGTCTGGTTTGGTCTCCCTTCACTGAAAAGGCTGTAGATCATCTTGAGAAGGTCCAACACAAGTTGTAGCACAACTTGGCATTTTGCGATGGATGCCCTATCCCACGGTTTTGTCACTACACTGATTACTACACATCATATAACATTCCTCATCTTCAGGATAGAAGAATAATCTGTGACCTTATCTTTCTATTTAAAATTTTGTTGTGGAAAATTAATTGTAATGATTTTCTACCTAATATTGAATTTCGGGTCCCTCACATGTCGACACCCAATCCCTTATTATTTTTTGTCAAACCTGTGAAAACTTACTATGAAAGAATGATAACTTCTACCGTATTGCCTCTACTGCTAACAAGTATTGAAAACAAATTAATTTTTTCAACATTACTCACTCAAGCTACATACATACTATTCGATTATGCTCTTTATAACCACATGATTTGTAATTAAGATATTGTTCCTAAATTTACTCTTTGTGACTTCATTAACTAAAGTGTATCGTGTACTCATATATTATAATTTCATGTAATAAAAGGGAATATCCTGTAAACAAATAAATAACAATACTTCTCTCTTTGATAATAGTGTAACCAACTAAAAGTATGTAGCTGCACCTTGCTCTGATAGCGATCATCCAGTTCATGTTTTGCAAGAAGATCTCGCAAAGTTGAAACAGCTGCTCGGCGCACCTGATGCACTTCATGCAATGCAGCACGCACCTCCTGGAGAAGAAGTCCCACCAGGAAATGTCGTCGACAAAACTCCACAGACAGACTGTATTCATCCATAAAGTCTGAAACAATAAGTTGCATGTTACATGAAACCAAATACAATTAATATTATGTAACCGTTAAATACGTTTTCATAGAGCAAATTTTACGACAAGTGTAATGACATACGAAGGGCATTCTAAAAGTTCCCGAAATTGACTTGCCGTCGCCAAACTATCAATAAGACAGGATTCACGTTTTTGTGGTACGGGGCTGGGCATGTTCGAACGCAGGCAAAATTGGTGTGGACGTGTTTCAGTGCGCAGTGGTGCCACTGCTCCATGTCATGTGGAGGTGAGTGGTGATTCGTGGGCGTAAAGTCGCAGTTCGAACAGCGCGCGAACCAGACGTTCACTATCGGCCCTCCTACACCGTGGCCTGGTCTGGCTGTTACTGAAAATTTATAAGTGGAAGTTTTGCAGTTTCCGTGATGCAGGTCGAAGGACACACAAGGCCAAGTGGAGAATGGTGTCACAATAACGCACCAAGCCACACGTGGCTTGTTGGGCAGAAAATCCTCTCCGAGAGCATTCCTGTCTTTCCTCAACCACAGTTCCCTGCGGATCTCGTTCCCAGGCTGTTCTCTACTCCAAAAATGCGTCTCGGAGAGAGACGATTTGCAATCGCGGAGAACATTAAATAGAATGCGACGGCTCAGTTCCGACAGGCGTCAAAAGAAGCCTTCTACCGCTGATTGCAACAATGGCAGGAACGATGGAAGCTACTGTAAGGATGCGCAATGATCTTACTTAGAAGATGATTAGGTTACCATTGCCATAGGTTATACCATTAACAAGCTGAACCACCATTCCGGGAACTTTTTGAACGCCCCTCGAAATGTATCGATATATCTTCACATCCAAGCATTTTTGCCATTATGTGCCATTCAATGGGATACAAAGAAACAAATATTATTTATATAGGTTTTATGTATAACAAAAAATAATACAAGGATTATTCGAGATGATTGCAGATCCTATGTGCAATCTTGAAATCACCATACAAAACACCATACAAACATATCTTAAAAATACCATACAGATCTAGCCTCACAACTACTGAAGAATGACAAGAGTAAAATAAAGATAGGATGGGTCAACTGCCAAATGCGCGAGAAGCAACAAGTAACAAGATGCTTCAAATGCCTAGCTTTTGGACACATATCCACCAACTGCCAGGGCCCTGACCGTAGAAATACATGCTACAAGTGCGGAGAAACAGGGCATCAGATAAAAGACTGCAATAGACACCCAAATGTGTCATATGCAAGGATAAAAATCTAAATGATGGCCACATGCCAGGAAGCAGAAAATGCTCCTCATTCAACGCCGAAATAAACAAGCAAAGTAAGCGACAAAATAAGGTTCCTACAAGTTAACCTAGGAAGGAGCAAAATCGCACAAGATCTACTTGTACAAGTTGTAACTGAAAGAAACATGGACTTGTTGATTGTTAGCGAACAACCGACAACAACACGTGGTACGACATGTGGTATCAGGATGCTACTGGAAGAGCCGGCATAATAATACATAATAAGACGCTGAATATCAGGAACCACAAGAGAACGAAATACGGGTTTGTACGGCTGGAAGTGAGTAATATGAGAATTTATAGCTGCTATTTTTCACCGAATTGATACGCTAGAAAAATTTCAGAAAGATATCGATGAGCTGGAGGCTAGCTTGAAAACGTCTAAGCGCGAGGTATTAGTGGCAGGCGATTTCAACGGTAAGTCGTCCGAATGGGGAGAGACGCACTCCGATAGAAGAGGAACAATCATATGTGAATTCATTGCAAGAAATGATCTGATCATCTTAAATACTGGGGATGAGTACACCTTTCAACGTGGACTTGAACTTGGATTTGACAATAAGCTCCACCAAGCTAGATAAAGGCATCAATGATTGGTCAGTACTCGACGAAGAAACCCTGAGTGACCATCGGTACATAGGATATTCGACTCCATTAACGGAGGGGCTGCAACATGTCAAAACGCGATATAAAGGAAGACCACCTTGGAATCCCAAAAAATTGAATGAAGACAAGGCAAAACGCTCCTTGGAAGAATCCAGGTTGCTAGTTAACATGGGTTGGCCGAACACAGCCGAACTACGAAGGAACTGTAACAAGGCAAAAAGAATAGCGACAAGGGCCAAGACAAATCTGCACCTCAGGGAACAGTATAAAGAATTGTCCAAACGGCTTAAGAGAGAAATAAAAAGTAAAGGCAGATGCTGGAAAGAGCTCTTAGAACAGATAGATAACGACCCATGGAGCATGGCATAAAATAGTAAATAAGAAATTCAGAATGGACTGGAAGATACCTGGATTGAATGACCCACAATGGATGAGGAAAGCTATCAGGGACCTCTTTCCCACTAGAGATCCTTGGACGAGATAAAAACAGTGACTTCACGGTTGATTACTTCACAATAGACGAACTGAGGAGAGCGGCGAAAAGCATGAAATCTGGGAAGGCCCCAGGTTTTGTTGGAATGCCCTGTGAAATACTAAAAAGTAGTGACACAGGAGTATCCGGAAATCCTCTTGTCAATCTATAACCGCTACCTTGAGGATGGGAAATTCTTTAAGACGTGGAAGAGACAAAAGCTGATACTCCTCCGAAAGGGCAACAAGCCAGTAGATCAGGCGTCATCATACAGACCACTGTGCCTCCTTGACACCATGGGCAAGCTGCTTGAGGGTTTAATACTCTTTAGGCTTAAGGGACTCATATGCTTTTCTCACAGGCAATATCCGGAGAGGCCGCTCGACGACGGATGCCATCCTGGAAGTAATCGATAAAGCAGACGCAGCCAGAAGAGAAGTCGGCAAGAAGAAGGGATTCTACGCGCTCGTGGCAATTGACATTAGAAACGCCTTCAACTCCGCTAGGTGGAAGGACATTATAGAAGTGTTAGTTAACCAGATGATTCCGGAATATCTCATAAGGCTTATTGAAGACTACCTCCATGAAAGGACGATAACTTACGTGGACAGTATCAGGATAGAAGAGAATGTGAAGTGTGGTGTTCCTCAAGGGTCCAGACTCGGGCCATTTTTATGGAATGTCCTGTATGATGACATTCTAAGCAATGACCTGCCGAAAGATACGCAGCTCATAGGCTATGCTGACTATACACTAATAAGCCACAGCGTTGACATTGAATTCCTAGAACTGAGAGTGAACGAAGCGCTGTTTAGGGTTAAAAGATGGCTAGATAGACGACAGCTACAGATGGAAGTGAAAAAAACTGAAGCTGTCTTAATCACCGACCGGAGGGCCTTTCACTACCCAGATCTCTGACTGGGAGGGGAGAAAATCAAGTGGAAGCGCCAGATAAGATATTTAGGAGTCGAAATAGACCATAGACTCAGCTTCGGGCCCCACATAAATGTGATGGCAGAGAAGGCGGCGAGGACAGGAGCTAACATCGCAAGAATGCTACCGAACGTCGGTGGACCGAGAGAAGCCAAGAGAAGAATGATATCTGGCATAGTTCACTCACAGCTGTATGCTGCTCCAGTCTGGGCGGGTTCGCTGGAGAAGCTGTCTATCAGACACAAATACGTCCAAGTACAAAGACGAATGGCCTTGAGGGTAGCCTGTGCCTACCGCACAGTATCTACTTGCGCAGTGCTGGCATTGGCCAGTACACCACGACTTAATAGCCATGGAAAGAAAGAGGACGTACCTCTCCTTGAAGGAAGCACAAGCAGACAGTCATCTCCCTCCCAAGCAAATTGAGAGTGTTAAAGCAGAAGCAAGGAAGTTGCTCCTTGAAGAATGGCAAGGAAGATGGGATGGGGATGTGAAAGGCAGATGGACTCATCGGTTGATTACAAACATCGAGAGATGGGTTAGCCGAAGTTTTGGGGAGGTGGGTTATCACTGTCCCAGGCTCTTACGGGACATGGGGGATTTAATAAATACCGCTACGATTTCAGAATTGTAGAGAGGCCTACATGTAGTCTCTGTCACGCAGACATAGATGATGCGGAACACATACTATTACAGTGCAAGGCATGGGACGCGGAACGAGAGGTTTGTAATGCCAACCTCCAACAAGTTATAAATCCAGATACGGTCGACATGATGCTGAGCTCGCAGGAGAAATGGAAAACCATAGAGATCTTCATAGTTAGTATTATGAAGAAGAAAGAATTAAGACAGAGGAAGTAGAGCATCTGCTACCAGCCAATCTCCTGCGTGAAGTAATGTCTAACGACGGTTTCCACGTGGGAGAGAATACGGTTTAAGAGACGGAGGTTAGGTTTTTAGTCGGTAACCTAGTTGGGAGTCCCACATCAGCTTCACTGGTATCCATAAAGGATTTTCCTCCTCCTTAAAAATAATAATAAAAATAATGATAATGATAATGATAATGATAATGATAATGATAATAATAATAATAATAATAATAATAATAATAATAATAATAATACCCCTATGGTGCGGGGGATTTTAGTAGAATAGCGCCACGGGACCTCCCCCTGTCGTAAATAGCGACTAATCGGAGCAGCTGCCACTGTCACTCCCCCAAACATCCCGTCAATCCCACAAACTTGGTGTGTCATTGCTTCCACTTACCTGTGGCACACTTCTGTTTTCTGTCCTGTATCGGCCAACACTTGTGTTTTCGCCCCGACGCTATTAGGTTGCGAGGGCTAGGGAGTCGTTTCCATTCTACCCTTCTATTCTAACTCTATTCTTCTCTGTCCCCCCTTGTTTATTCCGTTTCCTTAAGCTGGCGGCAGCTCAAATACGCTAGGGGAAGGTGACCCTGAAGAAAAAACCCAAGATGGAGGATCTGTCAGGATCAACAGTTACGGTGCAGGGGATCGGAGCCCCAGTACAGGCGGTCGGTGGTGCGCAAGCAGGCCACCGGGCGTCGTCACCCAGCGACTGCAATGTCAGGGGTGCGGATCACTCGGCACCGCTGGCAGATACTGCTACGAGTGACAGCAAACATCGCGGGACACGAATAGAAGTCTGCGAACCTAGGGTTGAGGGATCCCTCAAAAACCTTCATCCAGAAAAAAGCCCGGAGTTCAATGCAAAAAGAATGAAAATTGGAAAATCAATAAACTATGATGACTTATTCAAGAACACCGCAGCGGCACTAAAGTACCTTACAGTAAAAAGAACTGAAGGAAATTCTGATAAAGTGAGCCCATTTCTAACAGAGAAGAGTATTAGCACCTGTGCTGAATAAAAAAAGACATACAGAAAACTCCATCTGGACTCCTGATAGAAACCTTCAATGACAATCAAGGCAAAAAGTTACTAGCACTGAAGAAAATAGGCACTATAGATGTTGAAGTAAGTGCTCGCGGCACGCTGAATACCTGCAAAGGTGTTGTAGTTTGTAGTGACTTACTAAACTGCAGTGAAGAGGAAATAGTTCAAGAACTAGCTTCTCAAGGAGCCATTGGCTATCATAGGCTAACAATGAGGCGGGATGGGCAGATAATCCCTTCAGCGTCCCATGTCCTGACGTTCAAGCATTGTACGTTACCAGAGAAGATTAAAGCAGGCATTCATCGTCTAACCGTACGAATGTTCATTCCTCAACCAATGCAGAGTTTGCAATGCTTACGATTTGGACACCCAGCATCTAAATGTGCGAGAATCAAAGTATGTCATTGTGGTAAGCCATTTCATAGTGATGATCCAAGCATAGATCCTATCACATGCATTAATTGCAGTGGACAGCATTCATCAAGGTCAAGAGACTGACCAATATATAAGCAGGAGACAGCAATACAAGTAAAAGCCAGACAGAAGAGCAGCTATGCTGAAGCAAAAAAACTTGTGTGTCCTGAAAATAAAGGAAATATTACATACATTACATACGTGAAAACTGTTACTAAAAGCACAAATTTGGCTTCTTTCGCAGTGAAAGACCTAATGCCTGCAATAACTCGGTGCATAGAAAAGTATTTTAATGAAATTCACAATAACAAAATCAACACACAAGACTAAACCACAAACACAATGACAAACACAAATAACAAATGAGAAAACACTCAAGAACCCCACCAAATGGGGCAGAAAGAAATCCAGTAGCTGAGCTTGCAGCCACACCCAGCAAAGAAGTATCGGCAACAGGATATCGAAGTCGATCGCCTCGTTCTCCTAAGTACACCAAGGATAACTTCCTCAAACAAAAAATGAAATCATCAATTACCAATGATCAAGACACAACCAGTGGCTCTGAGACAAGTTCGATGGTAAGTGTGGAAAATAATTATTACCAGTCCATCGATCTAAGCAAAACCCCTGTAAGAAGAAAAAGAAGAAAGGATGGCCAAAAGGAAAATCAAGAAAATAAGCAGGATTTACGCATTCTATAGCAGAAGAACTCCATTCCAACCATGGAAAATATTATTCAGTGGAACATTACCGGTTGTATCTCGCATTACTGTGAGCTGAAATTGCTACTGGCCAATCACACACCAACGTGTGTGTGTCTAAAAGAAACCCATTTTAAACCAGAAGACCATTTCAATTTTAGAGGATATAAAACATTTCGCAGTGACGTAGAACCTGATAGACGAGCTAGAGGTGGTGTTTACATATTGATCAGCAATACACATCCTGCTAGTCGTCTCGATCTCAACACACCTCTACAAGCAGTAGCTGTAACCTTATACAAGACTTTGAAGATGACGGTATGTTGCATATACTTACCCGATGCCTCATGGCGAAATGAAAATCTACAAGACCTGATCGATCAACCGCAGCCTCCATTTCTAATTCTAGGCGACTTCAATGCTCACAGTACCACATGGGGCTGTTCTAGAACAAATTACTCGCAGAATGGATGACCCGCTACTTAACACTGAATACGTACTTTTAAACACAGGAGCAAGCACTCATTTTAACATTAGAAATGGCTCATTCTCGGCCATAGATCTCTCAATATGCAGTCCCAATTTTGCAACACGGCTGACGTGGATCTTCATCAGAGTGATCACTTTCCTCTGTTAATATCACCAAACATGCCAAAGAACACAGTACATTTACCGAAACGTTGGTGTATCAACCGTGCAGTCTGGTCCAGCTTCACCTGACATCACCTGACTTCACCAGACTGGTCCAGCTTCACCAATAAATGTCAGTGGAAACACAGAGAAAGACGTTACTGATTTCACTAACACTGTAATATCTTCTGCTGTAAAATATATTCCACAAACTAATGGCCGCTCATCTAGGATTCCAGAACCATGGTGGAATACGAAGACCAAAGAAGCAATAAAGGAGAAAAGAAAAGCCCTCAGTAGATATAGGCGTGCATCTACCCAAGACAATCAAGACAATCTTATTGCTTTCAAGCGTCTGCGTGCACTCACTCGCAGAAAAATACTAACAGAAAAACGATTAAGCTGGGAAAAGCACGTAACAACCATAACTCGAACGACCAAAAACACGGAAATATGGCAGAAAATCCGGTCAACAGCTGGGAAAAATGTTTTCAGTCCAATCACATGCATAGAACACGAAGGACAACTAATCTGCAACCCTGATGAAATAGTCAACGCATTAGCGACCCAATACTCCAGAGCCAGTAACACAAACAGCTTTCCTAAAGACTTTCTCGAGAAAAAGAAATAAGAAGAACAAGTACTTGACTTTACAACCGATACAGATAAGCCATATAACAAATCCTTTGCACATGGAGAGAATTGCAAGAAGCCATAAATGCAGCTGGAGACACCGCAGTAGGATCAGACAGATCCCTTATAACATACTATGTCGGTTACCGAAGGAAATACTGTCCACTTTGCTAAACATATACAATAACATTTGGACTCAAAGTAATTATCCCAAAGTCTGGAAAGAAGCGATAATAATTCCACTTTTGAAGGCAGACAAGGATCCACTGAAACCTGAAAATTATCGCCCGGTTTCACTGACATGCTGTCTAGGAAAAAAACTTTGGAAAAAATGGTCAACACTCGGCTAAGATGGTGTCTCGAAAGAAACAACCTCCTGAACATACATCAGTGCAGATACAGACATCACTCTACAATCGACCAGCTAATATATCTGGAAAACACAATTCAGAATACCTTCATCAAAAGAAAACTTATGGTTACCGTATTCTTTGACCTGAAAAAATCTTTTGATAAGACCTGGCAATATAATATTCTGAGACAGCTATATAACTGGCAAATAAGAGGAAATCCACCAAAATTTATACAGCTTCCTTAATACCAGATCTTTCCAAGTTCACGTTGGGCAGTCTATCTCAGAAAGCTATGAACTAGAGAATGGTGTACCGCAAGGCTCTCCATTGAGTGGTACGCTCTTTATCGTAGAGATGTTTGACGGCATAGAAGCGTCAATTGGAAAATGCATGTATGTAGATGACATTGCTATATTTTACTCCGCCAAGTCACCGGGAATGGTCAAATTCAAAATGTAAAATGCCATCAATAAATTAGTACAGAACGCGAAAAACATTGGTTTCTCATTTACAGCAGCCTAAACCAAATGCGTTCACTTCTGGAGGAAACGATAAAGTTACAGAGATTCAGAGCTGGCGCTGAATGGTGTTCAACTGACATTCAATGAAACGGCAAAATTCCTTGGTTTGATTTTTGATAGGCATTTAACATGGAAACATTATGTAGAATATAATATCTTACTCCACCTGTAAAAATCCATGGTGATGTCCAAAATAGATTATGGATGTGCAGTGTACTCCTCAGCCAGAAAATCAAGTTTAAGGAAACTAGATCCCGTTCACAGGGCTCCGATATGCATCTGGCGTGTTCCGCACTAGTCCTTCCTCAAGCCTCTACTGTGAAACCAGTACCATGTCGCTACACCACAGACGAAAAACAATGCTACTCAACTATAGATCAAAATTGCTGTCACTACCGAAACATTTAAACCACTCATTGATAACGTGACCTAAGCTAGCAAAGATTTATGATTAAAGACCTCCAGCTACTCGTCCAGCCAACATCCGTGCAATCGAGACAGCCAAATGCTATAACATCGTCCTACCACCAGTTTTGAAACACGAACCATACGAAATTCCAGTTTGAATGTTGAAAATGCCAGAAGTAAGACTCGACACTACCAGTGTAAAGAAAAAACAGTGCCTTTCCATGGATAAAAAAAAATACATGGCAAATCACACAATAATCTACACAGATGGTTCAAAAACAAAACATCGGGTTGGAAGCGCATTTGTAAATGAAGACTTATCGAAAACTTGGACACTTCCGCCAGCAGCAAGTGTGCACACTGCCGAATTGTATGCAGTATTACAATCATTGCGACGCTGTGAAACTCTCAATTCAAGAAAATTCGTCATCTGCACAGACTTGCTAAGTCTTCTCACTGCAATAGACAGACACCAAACTGTAGACCCACTGCTATAAATTATTCTCATATCATGCCATAAATTAGAACAGCGAGGAGCATCAATTTCGTTAATCTGGTGCCCTGGACACGTGGGTATCCCAGGCAATGAAGAAGCCGATTCTGCAGCACGAAATGCCGTGAACATCCAATCAGAAATGGATATTGAAACACGACCTCAAGATGCAAGAAATGCTGCCTCGAAGTGCATCCTCACAGAATGGCAGACCACGTGGAACAGTCTTCACACGAAACTTCACCCCATTAAACAGAATATCAGTAAATGATCACCAAATGTCAGCAACCCTCGACGAGAACAAGTGAGCATACCCAGACTAAGAATAGGTCATGCAAGAATAACTTCTTCACACATGCTAAGAAACGAAGAACAACCCGTCTGCAGCTGCAGAAGACTTCTGACAGTGAAACATATTCTGACAGACAGCGTAGATCTCTCAAGACTTACATACAGATGCGGCATGACAGGCAATATGAAGATAGATCTCGGCACCAACAAGAAGGCAACTGACAAAACAATAAAGTTCCTGAAAGAAGAAGAAGAAGAAGGAGAAGAAGAGAGATAAGACAAGGTAGCTTTATTTACTTAACATTAATATTAAAATGTCTCTACATTCAATAAAATGGAATATTCAACTTTATTAATGTCAGAAAGAACGTGTATTCTCAGATATGCATAATGTAATGGTAATGATATCATAGTTTCAAATGCATTTATAATGTGATGTATTGAACAGCCTTTAGTTCTGGGTGTTCAATTTATATTAGAAATATTCTCTAGTCTATATGAAGTGCTGTAAATAATGAGAATAGTTATAAATAATGAGAGAAAGTATGTGTTGTAGCAACACTATGAAATAAACAGAACAAAATAAATATTCATTTCATTGATTTGTAACAAATTATTTAAATCAGTATTTAAAAAAAAAAATGGGACTTAAATCAGAGCTTGAAAACTAACAGTTTAAATCAACGAAACCATATTTCTCTTTCATATCAGCTCATTACTATTGCACAGAAAGTATATTGATGTATATAATAATTATCTCTACCGATACTTCTTTACTGGGGATGGATTTACCTAAAAAAAACAAATAATTGCTTAGGAGCCCCCAACCATCCTAGAGGGGATGGGGGATGGGGCATGCTCCAGAAATATTTTTTGTAAAATATTTGGAAAAAAATTACATAAAATATGTTTGCATCTGTAAAATAATTGTATATCAAATAGTCCATTATACTAAAAAGTTTGAATTTAAAAATTATCTGATTGAACGGTTAAGAAACTTAACATATATTTGTATTTGTAGACAAATTAAAAATACATTCTAATAAAAAATAAAACGTCTGTTCAATTCTATAAGGATATTGTTAATTTTCATTTGTATTTATCCAAAAAGTTCTTCTTTTTTTTATCTGAAAGAATTTTTTTCCAGAGAGGGGTGAACAATTTGATTTTGTGCTTGGGGACTCTGCAGTACCTACATCTGTCCCTGTTCTTTACAAATTATCATGGTGTCCTGGGGAGTTCCCAATAAAATTTGAGATTGAAAAATCAAACATTTCTTTTATATTCCTATGTCAGGAAAATATTTTTTTTTATAGAGAATGTGCATGATATCTATTGCAAATTACATATTATCTTCTCTAAATAATGAGATTGGAACTAAGGGACCTATTATGCGAGACTCTAGAAAGTCTCAAGTTTACCATGACCAGCATGATATTGGTCTCTAATAATCACAGAAATTCTCTAGCTGGGAGCATTCTGGTAGAAATGTATTTATTTTGGATTTGCAAGTGACAATTAATGTGCCATCTCAGTAATTTAAAGCATTCTCAAATTCACTTTATCACTGAAGAAATATCTTCCCTATTGTCAATTCTCCTCTATTTCAGGGTGTCTAAATAATGTTTTTTTTACGTAGATGCAAGGAAGTGCAGCTTGTACATTAATGGGTATAGTCTTTACATTAATAATTATGGAAAAGAATGGTGACTCACCACTGTTGCCCTTCAGAGCCATCCTAGCATTCAGAGGCAGATTCAGCATAACAAAATGTTCATGAGAGCAAATGATCTGCAGGAACACGAATTTGTAGTCAGACAATGTATGAGAATCACCAGGATTGAAAGACTCCATATAGCCATTAATCAACTTGAAGACAAATCCACGATCCATCAAAGTCAGGCACCGCTATATATAAAAAAATAAAGGAATTTCAGTTACTTAAAATTATAATAAAATTTTATGCAATATTTTCACACTTTGGATGTATGAAGTTAAAAGAGTATGATACACATGGATGATATTTGAATACACATGAATATGATACTACAACTGAGTAACTGTATGAAGTAAAGAAGTACTGAGTAAAGAATATGATTTGTTATCTTGGTCCAACAAAAATTCATATAGGTGATAAATTAGTAGTAACTCTTCAATAAACTCAAAAAAAAATACTCAATCTGATAAACAAATTCTACATTGCCAAACAGATTCTCTAAAAAACTACTAGTGGAATACCATAGTAACCAATTTACTTATGGGATATATAAAGGGAAACCCTACATGCATTCCCATAATTTACATTTCACTGCCATTTCCAACAACCCTTACCAGTCCTTTCAATTTCCACATGTTCATAATGTAAAAACTTCCCACTTATGAAACCCACTTCACACTTATGAAATTCAAATTTACAGCCTTTTATACCTTTCGGCCCTGACTGCTCAAACACAAAGAAGAGGTTGGCTAATGATCTTGTATGTCTGACGAACAATGGAAACACTCCTGCAATTACTGTACATATTTATTTTTGAAAGCTTATAAATATTAAGCTTTCAAGTGTATAAATTCATGCCGTAGAAATTTAGATCCTACAGTGGATATACTGAAAAGGGTTCTTAAGAGCTCACTTATATCATAACAACAAAATTTCACTATTACCAACGTCCTCATGATTTTGTTTTGAGCCAATGTTACTCATTAGATAGTTCAGGATCAGAGGTTACATCATTTTATACTGAAGTTACAAACTAATT
The DNA here is from genome assembly GCA_038098605.1 of Gryllus longicercus. Taxonomy (NCBI): domain Eukaryota; kingdom Metazoa; phylum Arthropoda; class Insecta; order Orthoptera; family Gryllidae; genus Gryllus; species Gryllus longicercus. The sequence continues at coordinate 4,223,210 of JAZDUA010000007.1, forward strand.
TTATCTAAGAAAAAAAATGTTTAGAAAATCAAGTAACATTAGTAACTTATATATCAGTGGGTATGCATATGAACACCAATGTATATATTAAATAATAAATTATGGTTTCTGTTCTTAGTCAGTTTGTCTTTTGTAAGTACATTAAAATGTTTTCTTACATATGAGTTCAAATATAATAAGTTTCATGTTACATAAATTATGAAGTGACCAATGATGTAAATGTAAATGAAGTGAATGAAGTAACCAATGATGAAAACATCGGTAAATGAAGTGACCAATGATGTAAATGCCGGCAAACTGTCTTAATTTTGACCAAAACCCATGAACAAAAAAATGGATTATACTACAGATGTTCATGAAATACAGAAGTGAAACACTTTTTAAAAAACTGACAAAATTACAGATACACAAAAAACTTCAATTATAAACCATCAATATTCTGCATCCTCTCCTCACCTTAAGAAAGTGGGCAAGACTTCGATTCAGTTCTTGAGTTTCCACAGGGGATTCCTTATACTTTTGTGAAAGGTAAAGATAGAGCACATCCAATAAGTTCCTGACACTCTGCAGGAAATCTGCTGAAAATCTTTCATTCCGATGCATCTGCAATAATAAATATATGTAATGAAAAATGAAAATTAAGAATAATGTTATAGCTTATATACTTCACAAGAATTCTGATGATATTTCAGTACCTTTATATTAGCAGTGAAAAACTAATTTACAGAACAATTCTTTGCTATGATCAAACTAAGTAAAATGAAAAGTCATGGAAGAATTGCTTCTCTTCATTTCACACAGGTTATACTATGAATATATACAATAAATAATTGCTGTTCTTCATGCAAGTGTACTTTACCTTTTTTTAATGGCATTCATCTAATAATATTATGGACACAATTCCCAACATAATTTGAAAGGGGTCCTCAACAAATCCCACTTACTTACCAAACACAATGCTCACAAGAACTATAAATACTTGTTTTTACATAGAAATTTTTACGTATAACTGAAGGATTAGAACAAAACAAAGCTCATTCACATTTCTACGATTTTTGTCATCTAGAAGTAAAACTATTTTAAATATAAACAAGTTTCATTTGGTGTGTATGTTACAGATAATATCTGGGATGAGGGGATACAGATAATATCTGGGAAGATGAGGGTAGAAGCGGCAGCAGCAGCGACAGCAGCAGCAATAGCCCAACTTGGCTTGGTGCAGAGAGACTTTCCTGGTGCAATGTATTTCTCCTTACAAGATAGCACCCAAACCTAAACTAACCTCCCTGTATACCTCAGTTGAAACTTTGTTACACATTTCCAAGTTGACAACAAGGCTGTAGCCTTCAACTTCAGTGATTTACATTAAACAACTTTCTGCCTGTGAAATGCTTAATTTTCAATGCTAGTAATTCCAAAATACTTCTTACAAACACACAAAATTTTACTCTTAAACAGTCACCCTACTTTAGCCAGCACCCTATGGCTAAAGCCACCATTAGCTAGATAACGTTTGAAAAGATTTGTTTATTGTCATTCTTACAGCTTTATCCACAGTCTGGCTATTGTGTGAAATGTGAGTAAACAATGTTTCGATCATAAAATAATGTTTGGAGAAATTCTAAGATCATTATTTTGCATACGTGAAATGAAGATTAATTCATATAATTATCTTTCTCCAACACTTCATTATCTCTTAAAATGTTGAGAGTGAGTTTATTGCAAAATGCCTTTTGGAAGTGTGGAAGTAGCAACCCCAAATCTTCAAATCATTCAACCTTAATCTTTACCTTAATCCGTCCTGTGCTCAGCAGGAACTGTGCCATGCTTTTCAACATGGTGTCAAAAAAGAAGCCTGCATGTTGCATGAATTTATGCACTACTAGGAAATCAGTATTAGCAGGCTTAAGCAATGTTGGTAAGTGGCGGCACATTTCTTCATGAATAGTGGACGAGTTTGATACATCTGGAGGCACCAGTACAAACTGCACAAAAAAAATTACTCATCAAACATCACATTCTGTTAAATGTATTCTGATACTCTTTTTAAAATCATACAATTTTTTAAGAAACATTGATTACAGCAACATTCACAAGAAGAGAAAAAATGAAATAATTCCATTCTTTCAGATGGGCTATAAAAGCTTTTCCAAGATTATGATTAGATACAAATATTCTGAGCATGTTTTCATGAAAATTAATGAATATTAATTCTGCATTCATTTTTATCAAATTATGACATAATACAGGATTACTTAATTTAATGATAAACAAAAAAAAATTGAAATTGCAATATGAATTATTCATATTGTAAGAGATAATGACTATCAAAATACTTTCTCAACATTGTATAAATCTAATGATCACTAAAACAATGTAATGCGTATTTTAGATTTGGAATTTAGATATTTTTGTCAATGTAGTTTAAAAATAAAATAAATGAACCAATATGAAACAAGATAAGTTTCATAGTAGTGTGATATTTTTCGTACATGTAACTCAGTGTAATGTTTTTCCACTAAACCTTACCTTTACAAATGCCTGCAAGATGTCTTTGCGCCCTGCTTCATGTAACAAATGAATAATGTGAATGAGTACTCTTAGAACATTCTGACCAACATCCTCACTTGATGTTAATACAAGAAGTGCCAAAAGCTGATTTAAGAGAGTAGGAAAGAAAGTGATGGCACTGGACAGTTGAACAGCATGTGCAGCCTGAAACATCCACAGACATTAGACTTCTAACAATATGCTGAAATTTGCAAACATTAATCAAAATTAGCCACAAATATTTGTTTCACTTTTCCTTTTCCCTGTGTTTGTCAAAGGTTTTAAGGATGCATAAGAGTTATCACATCCTTACTTCTTAAAATATATTACCAAAAATTAAACAGTCAGCTTTTAATCTCAAAACATGAAATGGAGGTGCCTATGTGCTTCAGTATAACTTGAACGTCTGGAGTAATTTCAATTAATCAATCCTTTTATAGTTAGAATAAAAATGCCTGGTCAATAGGTTACTGTACATTATAAACTTAAATTATTACAATATATATTGTATTTACATGAAGATAAGACAAGGTTTTTTTTTCTGAAATATCTCAGTTAAAAAATGTAGGGTCATATTATATTCACAAATTAAACGTAGTCGGGTTTAAGTTTCTACATCGCCATTCCAAATCACGAAACTCGTGAATGTTGATATAATAATAAACTGCAAACACAGTAAGAATATCATGCATATCAACAATACGTTATTATATTCGTATTCATATTCTCGTGATCCACTGTGAATTTACTGGGCAATTCAGACTGATATTTTTATATGAACCAATGAAGAGAGAATCTCAACACGAATGGCATTGTAACAAATGAAATGTAATGTGAAAGAGGATGCTAAGATTTTGTTATACAATGTCAGTTCAACAAGGCCACATGGAATCTCAGTTTGACGCCCGGCAAATGCGAATCTGCGTTTTGAATAGTTAAAAAAGAGGCCATCAACAAGTGCAGGATGGAAAATCTGACGACACAGAAAGGAATGTGCGTGGCATCTGATGTAAGACTATGAATAACGCAAAATTAGTCCGCAAAACTTTCAGAGGGGCTTAAAAAGTCAGAGGATGTCACAGAATGGAAGGGTGATCAAAAAGAAAGAAACATGTGAAGATGAGGGTAGTGACAAAAACCATGTTTATGATTTTAAAGAATAAGAAAATGATAATTCAGCAATGTCTTAACATTTTCATTAACAGGACAATTTTCTAGTCAATAAGACAATTTGTAATTTTATTTTGTAAGTACATTTTATTTTGTAATAGTAAGAACAGTTAAAAATGTTTAAAAATTCTCAGCAGGCCTCTTCAAAATTAGAAGATTGTCTTATATTCAGGGTCAACTTATATTTGGGTAAATACAGAAATTTGAAGGGTTGTTTAAAATATCATATGGTAATTGATACTTTTGTTGCCCTTAAACATTCATAGTCACTGAAAAGGTCAGTAAATTTAGAAACATAATTACTCGATCTATTAATAGTACAGTTGTAAAATTAACTGGTGCAAGAAAAGGGCATAGCAAACAATTTGGAAGATCTTGATGTTCTATTCCGAACATGAAAATTGATAGAATCAACTAATTTTAGGGAATTCAAATTGCTATGAAAAATGTTATATAGTAATAGAGAGTCAATTTCTTGCAACGTATACACGATTAATTTGAGCAAAATTAGTTCATAATTAAAATCAAACATCAAAAGAAATTTTTTCTGGAATTCTATAATGAAAATATAAAATCCAGTTCTTGTAAATTTTTAAATCAACAATTTTGGAAATGATACTCATCAATTGAAAATTACACTTAACAAAAAAATATTTTTGGAAATACTTCACACCAGTTCACAGAGGTGTTTGAGAGTTACAATAAATATGGAGAAATGGAGAAATAAGCACATGATTGGCAACCAGAAGAAACACAGCATGTGGGTAGACCTGCATTAAGGTGGGAGAAAGGACTACATTAGGGGTAAATTAGCCTGTAACAGAATAAGGAAAAAGGCTCAAGTGTGACCCACTGATAAATTAAAGAAGTAAGAAAGTCAATGTAAATCATAAGCACTTTGGAAGTCTGTTTCAGAATGGGATCGGCAGCATGTTTTAGTCCATGTAATTGCTTTGTGTGAAGAAACAGTTTATGTAGATGCAAGAAGTAAGAAAAATACCTTGAGCACTTTGGAAGTCTCTGTTTCAGAAGGAGCATTGGCTGCATGTTTTGGTCCCAGCAAGCGCTCCGCATGAACAAAGAGGTTATGCAGATGCAGGTCTGTGGTCACCACCGTGGACAACAGCTGAAAGCCCACATTAAATATGGGCCTTTGACTATCAATCCATGAGATTTCAGGCCCAGCATTCTGTCAGGGGAAAGAAAAAAGATATTGTAATTATAACCACTCTTCAAATATTTTTAGCTTTGTACTTTTTGCTGGACAAATGAACATTCCACGAAAATAAAAAGAGAGCTTTCAAAATGCAAACCCACAGTAAAATAAGCTTCTCCCCACCCCACCTACAAGGGGAGAAATGGAGTAGATTAACAAGAACCTAATTGGATTCGTCGTTTAAAAATTTGAAACTTGCTTTAATTCTATCCGATTTTATTGTTTTACATTTTCAATTCAAGATATACACATTTGAATTCACTGAGACCTCTCCCATATAAAGAAAGTCTTGAAATATTGAAAATACGATTTCACTGAAAAATTTAGTTGTTAGAGTTGTACAAAAGCCTAAAACTATCCAACATAATCACATTATCACACAATCCAACACAATCATCATCATCTCAAAACATCTCAATGCATGCAAAACATCTTTTGATGCAAACAGTATATCAACAAAGATAAGTATTGTCATCTTGTTAAATTGAAACATATTTAAATAGGCATATTAACGAAAGATGATTACTGGAAATTTTAAGTGTTATTGTTAACAATACAATTTTCATGCAAATAAAACTCTAAAACATGCTGTAAAAACACCAAAACATGCAAGAACATGAAATAAAATAATATCAAGACTTTGCAAACCAGTATTATGTACCCTAAAAACTCCTGTTAATCCATATATCAACTTATTTTACATTTTCAATGTGAACTTTAAGGTGATAGTAATATTTTTTTTGGTGTTTTTATTATAATTAAGTGTGTACATGTTGTTTAAACAAATCTTATTTTGTGTATTCTTAAATATTATTAATACAAAAAATTAAATTAGCAAAAGATACAAGAGTATATACAAAAATTGAAAAATACAAAAATACTTTCAGAAACAAAAAATAATTAAGTTAAACAAGAAATGTTCTTATTTGTTTTCATTAAAATTTACAATTGCATACTTTTCCAAATTTTTGAGAAATAACATCTTCTATCTTCTAATATGTTTGAGACAGTAAAAACTTCGTTCTACATTTTTACTTATCAAGCTTCTCTCTGATGTACATGTGCATGCAGCTAAAAGCAGTAAAAACAGTGTTCAGTTTCTCTCATATCTTCCAGGACAGCATTTGTTCCGAGAAATTTGATGTGCAGATTGCCACAAAGTTTCGCACCCAGATGTAAGGTCAAATGTGACTTGTGCATGCAGTCTCATGTTGGTAAATTCAGTGCAGACTGCCAAAATGGATACATGATCCAATTGGGAAAATAGATCTGAACATAGCATTGGGTAAGCGGCCAAAACCGAGGGCCGCAGACAGAGTTTATGTCAACAGCGATATCTTTACTTCCAACTACAATCCCTCAGAAATTTTTATTACGCAATTGGCATTATGAAAGATATAGACACTCCAGCAACAAAATGCATAACTGATACATATTAACTGGCACTTGGTTTCACGGACCTCCCAAATGCACTGCCAGGTTAAGTCATAAAAACATTTTCTGAAATGAATCCTTCAAAAATCATAAAATAAATTAACTTGATAATATAATAATTATACTGAATGAAATAAAACTATGAATCTTGAGAATTTGTAATACCACAAATTTGCAATTTTCAGGTAGAATTTCCCAAAACGTGCTATTTCGTGCAGTAACTCCCAAAACGTGCAATTTCATGCAAAATAAAACAAGTACTAAAATAACATCCATACCAAGATTCAAATTTCTGTCAAGGTTTCATTCATTTTCAAGTAAGCAAACAAAAGGTGTAGTTACACGAGAATTTGGTCTTTAGTTATTATTATTAGAAATTGGTTTTATTTCTGTAGAAATGGGGATAAGTTGTACAAATAGCAAATTTTCAATCAGTTTTGATTTAAATTATTATAAATTTTATATTATCATTATCATTATCACCATCACATCATTATTTTTATATTTATTTTATTATTATTATTATTATTATTATTATTATTATTATTATTGTTGTTGTTGTTGTTGTTGTTATTATATTTGATTATTTATTATAATAGGTATTGAAGGTTTATCCAATGGACATTAATATGTTTATATATCTATATTTCTATATTTACACTCTGTTTTGTTCCTGGAAATATTTCTGCATGTTTATTGGATTATTATTTATTCATATATCATTTTTGTTTGTCATACGTTATTATTTATATATACAAACAAATTACATACCATATTAACCCTAATATAAGGTGATTCTGAATATAAGGTGGCCTCCTAATTTTGAAGAGGCCTCCTGTGATTTTTTAGCAATTCTTACCATTACTCAATATTTAAAAAAATCAAAAAGTGGCTAATTGTCTAGAAAATTTTCTTGATAAAAATGTTAAAATTTTTTGCTCCAGATTTTGCTATTTTTTTATTCCTTAAAATTATCATAATCATGGTTTTATATCACTACTCTCTTCAGTTACACATGTATCATTGTTTCTTTTTGGTCCTCCCATACTGCAAAGTTCTGTACTTTTTAGCTCCTATGAATCTTTTGTGCAATGAGTTTGCATTCTTAGTCTTTCAAATGACACAACATAAGAATATTCCCTTATGTCACCAGATTTTCTTCCTGACCCACTGTTTTTCGTGGCCCTGGATTCTTTAACATTTCTTTCACATTCTTTATCAAAACATACTTGAATTTACTTTTAATTCACATTGTTTAATATCCATGTAATCAAGCTGTGATCTGTGAAATCATATATTCTCTTCTACTCCATTTCATGGGTAGCATTGGAGTTAATAGCAAGGTTTGCTAAGAAAATATTTGTTTATCATCCTTTTATGTATATATTTCCCAGAAATCCAGAATGTGTGTGTGTTTTTATCAATAAGAAGTTTTTATTTGTATCACTTGCAAAACACATTTTCACCATTGACCAACCATTGATTTGAAGTCCACCCAGACTCATCAATTGCATTGTGAAGCAAAATCTCTGCAACAATTTTTATTCATTATAATGTTGCGTTTCACATGATTCAATGCCTTTCGTTTAAGATTCACTCTGTACAAGCCCATTCAAAAACATCAATCTGAATCACCCAGCAAATTCGTGATGAATACTGAGAATACAACCACGAATGCAATCACATATTATAGATTTGTATACTATTTTTATCATCTTTGCAATTTATTGTTATGTCAACATTTACAAATTTAATGAGATAGAAAGACAACATAAGATCACAATTCCTAACCGACTAAGCTTAATCTGCAAATAATCAAACATACTTTTATAATTGGGTAAATAAGGTAATTTATACTTATTATCAAATTATATTATTAACAATATTAATAATATTAACAATTTTAAAGTTGAATTATTTAAAACAAAGTTGTGTTTTTGTGTATGTTATAGTATGTACAAGATGTCATTTCAGAAGAGGTCTACAACAGCAGTTTCTACAAGAATTTAATTTCATAGTTTGTAAGTGACCAAGGAAACTGCGATGTATTCTGACCAAAATCTGAAAAGTTGCACTAGTCCTTAAATTCCCACCCTTTAAATAAGAGTAAATGGATCTTTTTTCTCTGGAAACCTTAGTAATTTGGATGGGTTGATGCTATGTGACTGAATATCAACTGTGTTTGGTAGCTTAGTATGTACTTTTTAAATAAATATTATCAATGGCTTTTATAAAAATCTTTATATTATATTTATATTTGATATTTATCCTTTAGATTAACATCAAATATGATATTTATTCTTATTTTCACTCTTGAGCAGCAATATGTACATAAGTAATACAAACATCATCAGTTTGTAAATGTCAGATTGCTGTAAAGCTTAAATAAAATAAATTAATTAATAGTTTATGTTTAATACTATGAACCTATTCTGACAAAATTTTAACTTGAGTTATACAAAAGATATAAGAAAAGTTAAAGTGCATGTCACATAAATAAATAAAGAAGAATTTGGTTAAATAGATTTAAAGAAAGTTTTCCAAACATTTAGGAATCAATACTTAAAAATGCCAAGCAAAATATTTAAATAATTCCAAGACATTGATTTTCTTATATGTTTTACAATGTTAAATTACAGATGTTAGAATGCAAATACCATTCAGTTAAAGATGATAGCAAATTACACTCATCATGCACAGGTACACAAGCAAAATAGCATCTTCTTCCAAAGGCTGGTTGATCACAAATAGTTGTTCAGAAACACTAAGGCATTATTATTGCACATTTGCTGTCCCAGAAATGTTCATATACAAGCATGCTGAAACATGCAAAAGAAAAAAGAGCAAGTTGATAACAAACCTAAGCCTTGGCAATTTTAATGTCTTGAAATAAAAGAATAACTCCAAAGGATTAAACAAGTTGAAATTTTTGAATTTAACCAAAGAAGTTCCTTCTTTGTAAATGGTCAAAGGAAGTGCAGTACAAAGGAACTGAAAGTAACATTCACCAGAGCAAAAAATCCAGTTGATTTTTTCTTTCCAGTTTCTTCTGCTTGGAGTTTCACCCATTTCAAAATTTACCAAAACATATATTTCTGTGCCTAATGATTTTTAACTGAAAAGGATTTTTTTCCATTATAATCTCTTGTAAAATGAATGTTCCAGTTGATTCATGGAAATAAATTCTATGTTTTACCGCCTTTTGTCAACATCAGAGTTAAGCAATATATTTCAAGACATTCCTATCACAAACTTTAACATCAGCCTTTATAACAATCATGCTTGAAGAGAAAAGATAAGCCATAGTAAGGCATTCAAAAACAGTGCCCAGCAATTTGCTTTAGTTAAAAAGAATTTCAATGATTTAAATCAAATTTATTCAATTTTTATTTATATTTTTAATTAAAAATTTTACTGATTACAATGATTCAATGGTGCAATGAAATATTACATATTTTTCCTCGAAGAATAAAAAAACATGATCGCTGATGGCGAAACTTGGTTACCTAATATGAGTTTTTTAAAAAAAAATACACTAATTTTTGCAAAGTCAGATTTTCCTCCAATTTTATTAAATAATTTAAAAATAAATAGCAATAATTTAGAACTTTGATAAATTGTAGTATTGCCCGTTTTATCATTTATTCAAGGCACAAAAAAATTATTACCTTGGCAATAACCTGAATAAAATATGTTGCCATATTAATGTTGAATCAAAAATTCAACCAAAGTAGCTGACTTATTTCACAGAGAGAAACTAACAATAATACTACATTTACCCGAATATAAGGCAAGGTTATTTCCTAAATACTTCATTCGAAAAATACAGTGTCATCTTATTATCGCTGTTGGGATCTTTTGGCTTTTGGTGCCAAGAAACGTGAACACCGATGTAACAACAAGCTGCAAAGACTATAAATACAACCCTTATCTATAATACCTAATTATAATTACATTCATTGACTTGTTTTTTACATCCACCATGGATTAGCCAGGCAATTCAGACTAACATTTTTGAATGGTACATAAAGAAAGAATCTCTTTCTTGAAGTGAAATGGAGTGTGAAAATGAATGAAAATCACTGCTGAGATGTTGGTACATTATGAGTTTTCAACTGATGACACATGAACTTTCTGTTCAATGCCCAGTGAGTGAGAATCCAAGTTTTGCACAAGATCGAAATGTACAAAACTCACCTTGATAGAGGTATGCATTCTACATTCAAATAGGGATGGAATGATTTTTATAACAATGCCTCAGCAAAAAATTCCCAAGCATTGGCAATTACCGCTCTCTCCCAAACAGCAGAATGAGGATTCACAAATACTTTGCAATTCACAACTCGATCAAACAATTGTAATGAAACAAATTTGCAATTGAAGAAGCAGAGGTCATGAATAGATGAATGTCAGAAAGAAAATCTGGTGACATGAAAAGGTAATGTTTTTAATTGGCTTCAGAAGAAAGCCTAAAAATTTTCATTCAACATCAAAAACATTCAGAGGGGCCTAAAAAAAAGTCAGAAAGCAACCTAGTAAGGGAGCAGGGTCAGAAAGAAAGAAACAATGACACGTGTGAAGATGACAATGGTAATAATGAAATCGATGACAATGATGATGATGATGATGATGATGATGATGATGATGATGATTGAGATGATTTAAGGATGATAACAGGTCACAAAATTAGTAAGCTCAGACAAAAAATGTAACATTCTCATTAACAACACAACTTTCTAGTCAATTAAACAATTTTTTATTTTATTTTCACTAAACAATAAGAGTTAGATAAAAACAAACAAAATTCTCAGGTCTATTCAAAGAAGTCATCTTATATTTGGGCAAATACAGTAATAATATAACAATTACTAGACACATTCAAAATATGTCAGATAACACATTTCTTTTTAGTTTTACCATATTTACGAAAATATAAGATAAGTTTTTTCCAAAATATCTCAGTCGAAAATGCAAGATTGTCTTATATTCGCAGTTTAGGATTAATATTTTTTCACTGCCATTCAATGTCACGAAACTCGTCATTGTTGACGTAACAATAAACTGCGAAGACTGTAAAAATATCACATGTAACGATATGTAATTATATTCGTTTTTGTATTCTCTGCATCCATCACGAATTTGTCGAGCAATTCAGACCGATATATTTGAATGGACCGGTAAAGAGAATCTCTACCCAAATGGCATTGTATCAAATGAAACAATATGAAAATGAATGCTGATGTTTGTTACACGATGTGGGTTCAACAAGGCCTCATGGAATCTTGATTCGATGCCTAGTGAATACAAATCTGCATTTTGAACAGAAATAGAGGTCATCAACAAGTGTGGCACATATAGAAAATCTGGTAACAGAAGGGAATGTTCTTAGATAGCGTCTGATGAAAGACTACAAACAATCCAAAATTTAGTCCACAAAACTGACAGTATAGGGCCCAAAACAGAAAAAGTTACAGCATGGATGGAGGACTAAAAAGAATGAGACATTGATATATGTGAAGATGATGAGGGTAGTGACAAAAAAACATGATTCTGATGATATTAAAGAACAAGAAAATAATAGTTCAGCAATAAGTCTTAACATTCTCATCAACAAGGCAATTTTCTAGTCAATAAGGCATTTTGTAATTTTATTTTGATGAAATAGAAAGAATTAAAAATTTTAAAAATTCTCAGGGGCTCTCTTTAAAATTAGGGGGTAGTCTTATATTCGAGGTCGACTTATATTCGGATAAATACGGTATTTCTTGGCTTGAATTAAATTTATACCAATGTGTTTAAGTAAGGTCTGTTAAGTTTCAACAAGAATTCTCAGGCATAATTTTTAAGTTACAAAGAAATTGTCCTGTTTCAGTCTGAAGCATTCAATGGCACAAAACAGAATATTTTATCTCCAAAAGATACTGGAATAACATGTAAAAGCTCAGACAGCTGTTGTTTACACCAAGTTTCTTCTCGAAACTTTTAATAAACATACATTTAATGAAAAAATAACAGTTTTGGTTTTGCTTTGACAATTGAAAAAGTTTTTCAGTTCAATGCCTTGGTACATTTTTAAAACTAGAATATATCTACCACATTTGTACATTCTTCTTCCCTTACACTCCATCCGTTTCCTCTCAGAAATAAGATTGGAAGCAATGCTTTTTGCTTCATCTTGAAGCACAGGCTAAAGGTGAAAAGGTAGGAAGCAGCAAGAAGGTGAAAAGGAAGAAGAAAACCAAAGACAGACCAGTGGCATTACCCCCTTGCCCAGTCCTAGGGGCTGCACCGCAAGGTAGCCAGCAGGCAGAGACGCAGCCACCGGCAGCACTTGCTCCTCCACATTCAGCCTGCATCAGACACAGCAACATCACCATACATGCCACAACTGTATAGCTTCGCATTACATTACACCACAAACTTCTTACTAACCTGCCTTTGTGAAGAAGGGGCAGCCAGGCATAGCCCACACACGTCTCAACTCCATTTTGACTGGGCTTTTTACTTTGATCACAGCTCACATGATGGAAAGTGAACAGCAAGTGGTGCCTAGCATGCAGACTAATTGGTAACTTTACCTTCACCTCCTCATACCAGCTGGGGGAAGTGCTGTGGTGTAACACAGTACAAGTCATACGAGACACCAGCAACCGACCTCCTGGCCGTCCGTATATACACTGAAAGCAAGCAAATAGCTGGGTGAAAAATATGAACAAATCTTAAAGTATAAAGAATACCCCAAATATTTGCTTTCGGTTGCTCTTCCTTAAAAAAAAGGTAATAAAATATTGTCTGATTTATTGTGTGTAATGAATATAATGAAGAATAATCATGACAAAGCAGACATGAGTGATGAAAATGTATTCAATTAGACATCACTCTCATGCATCCATAAAATTCATAAACAACAATCACACAATTGACTTCACAATATTTCGGGAATGGGACTTTAGTTAGTCAAATACATGATTATTCGGAAAAAGAGGTTGATGTCTAATGAAAAAAATTTTTATCAAGAGTGCAATGCAACAAGGGTGGGAAAGCCATGCCACAACACAAGGGTGAAAACACCCATGCCTACGCAGGATTCACACCTGCCACCCCAAGGACCATGCTCACTTCAGCACTATTGTCTTAACAACCCCGGCTGCCTAATCATCCAACCAACCCAGGAACATTCCCCTAGTCCAAGCTAAGCATCACTGGGGTGCTCTGTTAAAGGCCTTTTCAAAGTTACGGCAGACAATATAATTATGGTAATCACTGTTCATATAGTTTTGTCCACATTCCTACACACTCCAAGAAGTTTGTAGGGTTTGATCTTATCAGAACAAAACCATGCTGATTTGTGGGGAAAATTATGGCTTCTTTGTAGAAGTTTTGTAAGCACTCAAATATTATTCCCAACAACACCAAAGACATTGAGAGGTCATTCAATAGTTCCAAATCATTCCATTTTCTCTTTCTTGTCTACTAAACACAGAAATGAAGTAATGCAATTCTGCAGGAAAAGATCACTTTTTTTATTTCTAATTTACAGACAATTTGTCCATTTTATACATAAATAATTTCCTGAATTTAATGAATTCATTTAAATGTGTAAAAAACAATAAAAATATATCATTTTTAACTACTTCAAGAGTTTGACTGAAAAACATATTTTCTGGCTTGCTGATACTGCAAAAGTTGATATTTCATTCTCCCTTACATAGTGCATACTTTCTCATAATTAATGTGCAGCCAAAATTCATATTTCGAGTTTCCTTGATATCAAAAAACATCTGCCTGTTTATCTGTCAGTCCGTCCTTCCATTCAGCAATCTGCGAACAGCACTAGTATCTAAACCATACCCAGGATTTCACCATAAAGGGGATTACCTGATCTATCAGGGTGATTGAAAGAGATATTTTAATTTTTGGACAGATTTACATGAAGCCCCATGACAATTTCAAAACTTTCTCAAAAAAGACAAATTGAACTATGTGAAAGCTATAAACAGACTTTCAGCAGCTATCATCAAACTTTCAGCAGATCATCTCATTCAGATCAAAAATGAACTTGGTAGTATCTCAAGAAAGGTAACAAGAAATATTTCCCAACAGCAACTCCAACTCTTTTAAAATCTCGCTCGCCATCCATGGTCAAAAGATACAACACAAAGACCTGGCTATCACCATTCATATTCACAAAACTATGGGGGGGAAATGGAACTTGGAGTAAATTTAAACATTCTACAAAAGCGCACCTTTACACATTGAATAAAAGATAACATAACAATGTAACTTTGATGATATGAAATAACAGAAAGGAATATGAAAACAAAGCATTGAGAGAAGGGACAAACACCTTAAGAGTAGATGTACTTAGAACAATTAAAAAAGACTCTGAGGAATCAACAGATGATCCACAAGAACTTGCTAAAACCCTTACCAAATAATTTAGCAATGGGATGGAACCTGATGAACAACTGACCATACATATGCCTCAACATATACTGAGGTACTGGAGAAGGTGACTTTCACCAATGTGAACACTTTAAACATTCTACCCGACTCTTTAGCTGGACCCGATCATATCCCAATAGTGTTACTACAGGAATAAGAAGCAGACCTAGCACCAAAACTAAACATTGTCTTTTGAATATCCATGAGGACAAGAGTGAGTGATCAATCAATCATCCATCTGAGTAATCAAATTGTTGTACATTTTCAGTAGGAGAAAATTTGAAATTGTTTTTGAGAATATCTTATTGGTATTTTTTGTTCATATATTATATATCCTTATTTTGCTCAAAAATACTTAAAAATTACTCATTTTTAAAAACTGTACAAGGCATTACTTAAAGAACTAATTTTAATGAAAAAACATTAACAAAAAATCTTTCTTCAATAATTTAGGATTCAGTTGTAGGAGGGGGGGTCAGAAAACTTGTAAATATTTGTAATTTTCTAAAATTCAGATTTTTACTGAAAATCAAACCTACACCATTTTTATAAGCACATACTTTGCTCTATTTGAGCAAAAAAAGAAGAACGATTTTTTTAGAAAATGTTCAAATTGACTTGGTGCTTCATGTAAAATACTTCCAAAAATTAATAGATCCATCTCAATTACAAGCTGATGCAACATCATACAGATCAATCAAAGAATAAACATTTTGGTAAAATACTTGGGTGCACTTGAGACTCAAGTGTTGTCGACAGACAGATGGAGAGACATTTTCAGAAAATCATCTTTTTGAATTTTAAGGACCTCCCAAAACAATTATACTATGTTAATGTCAAAATAACATATGATGTAAAAGACGAGAAAAAAGTCCACTTTCTTACTATCAAGCTCCCATAGTACATATTTTTATGACAAAAGATTGGCACTTGTTCCTGCCGCATTACTTTCCTCTCTCTACACTAAGAATATGAGAAAGTAATAGGTACAACCCTACAAATCCGAGCCCTAGTAGAATGTTGCCAGCAAGGACTCACCAATAACGCTGATTAACTTGTACATTCAGATTACTTTGTTGGTGCTTTCAGCACAAACTACACTGAGAAGTGATTTAATAATACAACTCACACACAAAGGCTGAGAACCACTTGCATCAGAATCTCGAAGTTCCACAGAACAGGCAATATTTCTGGCACGTGTGAATGTCTTCTGTGTGTCAAAATGAAGATTATGAGGATAAACATAGAGATGATTCACAAATGTAGTATAGGGATGCACATCTTTCTCAGTTGGTCCCTCGATTTCACTGACTTCTAGTGTTGGCTCCCCTGATGGAGGAAGCGGGAATGGTTTGAGAGGCATCAAGGATGAAGTCAATGAATCTGAAACAAATTACAATAACACTTTATTAATAAAAGGTGATTCAACACATTAAGAAAGTTACAATATTGTTTCTGCAATCAGATATTAATAAAAAACGTAAGTGTATGCTGTTACACTACACCACATCTTTTGCCAGATTATTTGTAATGGTTATGTAATATTATACTACTTATCAACAATCAATAACCTGCATATACTGTTCGTAACTTTTTGTTACTTAGTAAATTTTCTTTTAAAACATCACATTGTTTCAAGTATCAATTTTAACTTTCTCTTATATAGGGAAAGTTATGTAATGCAGCAAAAAATCTTTTCAAGTTACACATTTGAGGAAACACATTTTGAGACTCCCGGATAGTCATGCTTTTTATGTCAGTATTTATGTATGTTATTTTTGATTAACACTAGCACCTAAACCACAAAGGATTTGGGGCAAAATGGATATTACTTTATCCACCAGGCTGAACTCAGGTTCTGCGAATTTAAAACATCTTTTTGATTTTGGGGAACTTTATATGAAGCCTAAAGAACATTTCAAGTTTCTCAAAAATGGTATCAACTTTTTTCAATAATCTTAAAAATTATTTAATAAGAATCATAATAACAACAACAACAACAATAGCAACAACCATCATCATCATCTTTTCTCCACTTAAGATCAAGTTGTTAAAACCAGAGCATTCAAAAAAGTCGTTATAGGTCAGGAAATTTGATAGGTGATGTCACCTATGTAAATCTACCAATGAGTCAATTCAACATATATGCCATGAACGCCCTGCATTGGCTCAAACAGAAAACCTTAGCAGGAGCAACTATGTCAGCAAAGTAATTCACCAGGCCCTTGCCAAAAGATATGAACTCATAGAGAGTGAATAGTCTTTTTACAAGTGCAAAGAAGCCTTCCATAAATTACATAATGCAAATTTGGAGTATATTGAATACTCCTTATTTTCCTATAATGCACCTGTAGCATGAGCTTGATCACCCCCATAATTACATCACACTTGCAAAATACCCCCCCCCCCGGTAAATGCAAGTGAAAATAAATTATAGTGTACTAATCATTATTTGTGTTGTATATTAAAATTTTGTGATAATTAAAGCCAGAATTAGTTGGTGATGCTAGGTACACTAAAAAAAATAAGATCAGAGGCAAGTTGTGAGTGAAGGATGAGCACATACAAGCATCATATGGTCAGGCGGAAGAGCAATGGTCAGGCGGAAGAGCAGGCTAAATGGCTTGAGCCTTGCCATCAATAAAGACATTTATTTATTTATACAAGCAAAATTTTTTTAACATAAGCCATAACACACAGCCAGTCTACTGCACCACTTTAATTGAATTCTAGAATACACTAATATCTATTTTGAATAATTTATTTGTAATCTTACAAGTTCAATAAAAAGTTGATAAAAAATATTTCCAATTATTGTACCAATTTATATCTTCAACTTTAATTTATTTATAATTTTAAAACAAATTAATTAGTTAATATATTAATGGTTTTAGTATAAGATTAAAAAAGGGAATTATTTCAGCAAATGTCGAAAAATGTAAAAAATAAATATCAATGTTACATAACAATAATTTATAAAATAATCCCCCCTACTACAACCCTATGTAATGCAGCGTAATGCTGCCTCAACCCACTCACTTTAGCATAATTTAAAGACCTCAAACCAGAGTAACCGGGTGTCAATAATAACAATAATAATAATAATAATAATAATAATAATAACAATAATAACAACAACAACAATAATAATAATAATAATAATAATAATAATAATAATAATAATAATAATAATAATAATAATAATAATAATAGTAGTAGTAGTAGTAGTAATGAAAAATTTGCAAGGGATTTAGATTATTTTCAAATATATCTCTACATTGAAAGAAGAGCCTCTAATGCTTTTGCAGGAACTAGTTTTGTCCCATCTACTATAGCGCAATTCACAAAGGAAAACTTCCTTTGCTTTTAACATTGTATTTTCCAAGGTTGATTCTCTTTACTTTCCTGTCAGTTTCTATAGTCTATTAGTGATATCTGCCCATGCTGCATCCCTTTTTTTGCTTTGTACATTTCGCATAAACACATCCCTTTCCTTCTCATTTTTTCTCATCGCTGAGAACTCCCAATTATCCTCTATCAAATGCAGCATACAAAAAATATGGTAAGAGAGTAAAGAAGTTCACAGATTTTTATAACTGAAGACGTATACAGAAAAAATACTTTCATCTTAACTTCAATGGCATCTTCCAATTGCTTCAACAATACTGCATAGTTAGGTAGTTTTGATACAACAGGCATTTTCTAGAATTCTCCTCCAACTCCAAAAACCTGTAGATTGAAAGCACTTCACTTTCTTCCAAGTATTTTCCCCAATTACTAGGTGTTTGAGACATACAATGCTCGAAGAAATACAAGTTCTGGTGGTCTGAGTAACTGGATCAAGCATTTGGTTTGGTCAGGAATAGACTTACTTTTTAAACGACATTATTCAATCACAAAAAATTCTGCAATTTATTTTGGATTTTCCAACCTGTTAATAAACTTAACAACCTCATGATAATAGATTATGTTACCCCTATGTCAATAAATCAAGCAAGATTCACTGATTGTTTTAGCTGCCAAAAAGTTTGTGTATACTTCATTTGTAAATGAAATAAGTGAAAACACTCACTTTCTGGTAGCTCTGTGATGGCTTCAATCTTGATTTTCACCCACCCAGGAATCACAGTTAACCGGCTCAGCTTGTCAGGTCTATAAAGAATGTCATCTCATTTAACACTGATAAAAAACAAAATATGACAGCCTGAAAGTTAATACAAGGTCCACTTTTATGCAATATTAATATTCTTCAGCTATTTTACTGAACAAATTAATTAATTCTTTCGATATGACAATTTCAGTATTTTTTACCATAATAATTTTCATTCATAGAGTTTGCTTAATTTAAAGAAAACTGATCATCACTCCAAAATACATAAATATCAAAAGTATGAGAAATTGTATTTTGTTAAAAAAAATGAGAAGTCTGCAATTTAAGACCATTTAAAAGTTGAAATAGTTCACTTAATCTACAAATGGTAATACAATTGTTTGAAATTCTTCTGTATTCCAGATCATGATTCACTGATAAAAATGAAAAGAAATGAAATCAAACTGAACATTTTATGGAAACTTTCTATTTCCTATAGATAGTAAACTTGTTTGACATTAATTCTTTGATGTTCTCACAATATATATCCCTCTTAAAACATCTTTTCATCAGCAAGAAGCAGAAAAAGAGGCCCAGATTATTTACAAAGAATGAAGCTGAAAATGAAACTAACTTTCTGTATTCAGAAAGAATCTTCAATAACTCTTCATCTTTGAGCCGATTTGCCTCCTGTCGATAAACAGCAGGAAAGTCAGAGGAGGTGTCCAATTCGTTGCTGTACAATCGGAACAAGGGCCTTGCTGTCCATGCGAATGGCATTCGGTACTGGCCAAGCCTGGAAAAAAAATAAAAAATGTCTATACTGCAATGGCTTGGTGAACTATGTTCACCAAGCCATTGCTTCAGTTTATCTATTGATAAACTGAATTCACAATTATATAATTAAATAAAATTAAAACTGTAAAATATTAAATAGTTTATATAGTTTAATGTCATTTACACTTTTCTTCCTATCACAGAAATAGGAGTGAGAAATATTAAAAATTTTAAAAAGCTTTCAAAAAATGACCTTCTTTTAAATCAGTAATGACATCATTGTACTTGACATCTTTATACTTGTGATTTGAAAGTCACATGATGATTCCGTTTGTTTCTTAATGACGAGCAATAACAGCAGCTTCTATCCCGAAAGCTACCATGTCCGAGTGAATAAATTAAGGGATAACTTGGTAGTGATGTACAGGTGCTCATGCAGCAAGCACATGGCAAAGGCAGAAATACACAGCAACTTTGCCTCTTTCAAGACCCAGTGAACTCAAAGAATACTGTATATATTTGGAGTTAAGTTATTCTGGCAAGGAAGCCTGATTCCTTCATATAAAGGACAATGTAGTATCTTAATTATTCTTTGAAAAGAGATATAATTATTAATTTAATTCAGACATAAAAAAATTAAAACCATTCCATCCCAAACACTAGTCTGATTTCCACAAGGAGGGTCCTGGTTCCAAGACCCTGATAATTACTTCTGAGCAGGACTACACTCTAGCCTGGAGGAAATGACATCTACTACTATACTAAACCCTTGATCTTTTAAAAATTTATTCTGCAAATCTACAAAAGACCTGCTAACGAGAATCATAACAAGAACCTAATGAACTAAAAAAATAATTGTGTTACAATTCACGAAAAGTAATTGTACCTTTAATCAAACAAGTATAAAATTAATTCCAGTGCAGGCTTCCGTAATAGACAATTAATTTAATTCTATATATGAGAAGACAGCAAAGAGTTACTTTAATGAACTACTTGCATATTGTGTTTGTCCCCAAAATTACATTTGATACACATATTTAAGCAATTGTTACTAAGGGTGATGCCAAAGAGAACACGATGGCAAAAATTTATTTTGTTCAGAGAGCACAAGATGAGATTAAAACAACTGAAATTCTTCTGGTCAACAAAAATTGCAATGAAGTAAGTAAAACGTTCCTTGATGAATGATGTAAAATGCTATATCAATACCTGGAATAAAGAAATACTGCTTTTTTCAAACCTGTTTCCTAAGAAACTGATGAATAGAACAAAGAAACATGAAGCTAAATTGATGAAATAATTCATTAATTAGGAGATATAATGTGCTATACAACAGCTTGTTGCTGCCACCATTTTTCAATAAAATTAATTTAAAAAACGGATGCAAACAGAGAATCCATAAATACTGAATTTGTACAAACCTGGGATGTTAACTTTCATCACGCTTTTAATTTAACTCATATTTCATTAACTTTTAATCAACAAATTATGTATGTAAATAAAATGATTTCATGCAAGCATTCTCTAACGGGGGAAACAGGGTTCAGATTTTGATGACCTACAAATTCTTTGAAAACGACCTAAAAAAAAACTTAAAAATAAGAGGAAAATGACCTAACTAAGGGGAAAAGGACTTCATTTTTTCTTTTCAAAAATTTGTATGAAATGTTTACTTATTCAATAAATTTTAAAATTTTAAATAAAATTTATTTATATAAAATTATATTTTTTGATTTAAACCAGATTTATTTGATTTAAACAAGATTTTTTAAATTATGTTAGATGTTTTTACTTTAAGCCACAATCATGAAGTGCTTTATCTTTAATTACTTTAAAAGTACAAAAAAGTTTATTATGATTTAAAAGATAACGTCAACAGAATCTATGCCCCGATGACAAATCTAACAGGGAGTAAAATAACTCAGTTAGCCAATGTTTGTGAAATGAAAGCACGTTGTTTCTATATATTTCCCACTCATCAAACACACCTGTTTTGGTTTGATATCAATAAGTATCAAAAAAAATCACTCACATGACTGAACAGACAATACTGTCAGTTTCTCTGTAATTTATTTATTTATCAAACCACATTGAAGACAGAAGTGGGACATATCTTCAACCACAACTGTTTATTTTTGTTTCTGAACTAGTATTTGAATGTGTTTGGCCAAATAAGAAAGACAACTTAAAACTTACCTCTGACAGCAGGCTTTGACATTCTTGTGCACTCTGAGCCCCAGCCTGGGATCTTTGGTACTTCGAATGTAGGGCTCTGTTGTCTGACAGATCCCTCCCTGAAGAACCTTGTCAATTCGCACCACAATAAAAACATCGGGATGTGGAGAAGTAAGGCTCATAACCGCCTGCTTGGGGTACACCAACCACTCAGGAGGAACATGCTGCAACTCAGGAGCCAGAGAGTCACAATCGACGGGGCTCTCACCATGTGGCAGCAACGAGGGCAACAGTTCCCTCACTTGGGGATGATTCACATCAAAGTAGAAGTTTTCTGTTAACTTACGACCCTGACGTGCATCGAAGAGAGCCAATGACGTTAAGTACGGTTCAACTTGGCATAATGTTTCTTTCTCCCCATCAATTGGTGCTTGCAAGCGAAAACGGATACTCTCACAACGGACCAACAACCGCTGTCCAAACTGTTCCCGATAAGGGTCAACATTCTGCTCTGCTGACAGTCTGGTGCCTGGCTTTGCCAATGGCATGTGGGGATATAGACTAAAAAGGCGACGGCGATTCTCACGACGTGCAAGGGCAATTGAGGAATCGGTTTCACGAGCATATTTCATCAGTTGTGGGTTCATACTCTGCTCCAATCCCTTAAGAGTCCCATACATTTGAAGAGGTTGTGGAGAAGGAGGGGGCGTATTACTAGTTCTTTCCAGAGACGCTGCCCTCTTCTCTTCTTGTTGTCTATTATGTTGCAGAACAGCACTAAGCTTTGCCATCCAGTCAGCCATTTCTGCCTCTGATTCAGCTGCTAGGCTGAATGACTTATGGCCAGCTATCATGCGCAATTCAAAGCAAAAGCGTCCTCGTTTTGGATTTCTTACAACTTCTGTGCAGAAATCCATGACTATTGTGGCTTTTGCTTCTCCCTTCTTCTCATCTTTATGTAGTTCAAGAATGTATGTTCCATCAACTTCTTGCCGTAAATAGCAATATCGTCTCTTAAAGGATTTTGATCCTAGGTTCACAAACATGCGGTCAGATCCTACCTCTGGTCCTTTCATTAGAAAGCCTTGTTTAGTGATGCCTTCATTTTTAGGAAACACTTCCTGAACAAGAAATGTGAAATTAATGTGATAAATGATATTTTTATCATACTCTCATCAAGCATTCATGATCACATTACATTTACTACGACTGATGTCAGAATACTTTGAACAGAACACAGAAACATATATTATAAACATAAAATTTACAAGCTTTTTGGAACCATAACCTTTGTCAGTAACAAAACACAAAATCACATATCTAAAACTGAGTGATTACTGCACAAGTACCGATTAACACACAAAACTAATACCAACACAAAGTCACCATTCAGTTTCCATATTATGTCAATAGTATTGTCATTGTCAATAAGCAGCAGAAACTGATGTTGATGCTCACAAGCACCTAATTATTTACTTCACATCTGTATAATACAGGGCGGAAAAATTTACCTCATCTAACTGATCAGCATCAGTGTCCACTTCATATATTTCATCTTTCAATTCATCCGATTTCAAAATCCTAAAAATGAAGAAAATAAAAATAATTAAAACAACTTTGCATTAACTTTTGCTTTTACTCTCTACACAACACATTATACTCCAGGAAATGAAACTTTGGGATTGACAGTTGGGTGGCATCTCTCATGTGTTTAGGGTGATGGCAGGGGGACAGGTGGCAATAGGCCAATTGGATTTGCCTGCTAAGTTGCATTGCCCACAAAATGTGCTATGTTTCCATATTCCCACGTACACCACCAAAGGTATGACAGGGTTTTAGGGCATGTTTCACCATGCTGTGCCGTAAGAATCAAACAAAACATAAGGACTTGGTAGGCCATGAACAATGATTAATATTGGACAGGAATATCTTTCCGCTCTGCAAAAGCATGTGCCCAGGCAACACTGCAATGTGAGCACGCTAACTGTCAGTACCAAAGAAAGATCTCTCGGAATATACATTGTATTTAATATTAGTACAAAAGTAGCTAAATGTGTAACTTTTTAAAAGCACCATTCTTCAATTTTCATGTTTGAAATTGTTTAATAATCTCTCCTAAACTATGATCTAATATGATCACACTTCGAAAAAGTTTTAAGATACCACTTACTTTGGCAATTCTAAGTATGTGCCTGAATAAGCACTATATTTATAATGAATTAGATTCCAATTGGAGGTGTAACTACGCAGGCATTCTTTTGTGAAGAGATTGCATTCAGATGTATCCAAGTTTGAAGGAACACTGTGAGATGTCGTGCGGTAACGTCGAGGCAAAACCACTTGCTGCAAGCCAAATGAAAAGATCAATATAGCAGTATAAACTCACCACTACATTAAAATCTACAATAACCTAACCTCAAAAGAGATACTTACCGATACATCATCTGTTGGATACAACAAAAGTTCACGTTGTGGATCATTCTGAATTAAAGTCTTGTTTTTCAAAATAAATGATTCAAAATCTATTGGATCAACCAGCTGGGGCTTATTCTACAAACAATTAAATGTATTATACTAAAATATTTGTAGATATACAAAAGGAAATTTAATGAACGAAAGGCCAAACAATTAATGGATTCTTCATATTCATATCTTTGATAAATACTGAAACTTAGTTTCACTGGTTTGGTTATAAATAAAAATGACATAAACACGTACCAAAACAGTGCTTTCTCTAACTGCCTGTGAAACAGTTTCACGAATTTGTGCGGCCATTCCAGGCTTTCCAAGCCCTCTTGTAAACTTTCTCTCACTCATTCTTCTGGATGTCATTTAGGATTTACAATTAAAATCTAAAAAACTACGTAAAAATCCCCTTTAAACATCACTACTTAACATCAGCGGAAGCCATGTTCGAAACCACACAAACTAAAATAATTCCAAATTGATGAAGTAGATTGCAGCACATACCAAAACGAAAAGGCGGTCGTTTTTAAATTGCAAAAGTAAATTCGCTTGCAAGAACATAGGTACTGACCCAAACATCTGCAACAGATGCGGCAGCAAAACATACAATGCTCAGCACTTGCCTCAGCGGGATAACAAAATGCATTTGTAGGCAAAATTGAGAAAGTCTTAATGGTCCATGTTTTAAGTCACTGCGAACATTTTACTTTCTCGCATACTACATACGTATTATAAAGCTTAGTTACGCTGCAACGAAACGCGGCGAATTTTCGGTAGAAAAATTTCGTAATATAGAACCCTGATACTGAAAAAATTAATATTTCTTGTCTTAATAAATTACTTCCTCTAACTCGTAGTGTAGTCAGAATCCATGTTTTGAGGGACCTTAATTGGTTAAGGACAAAACGTATGCCCGTCGGTGCACACCGCTAGCGGCTAAACTGTGAGCTCGATTTTCACAAAAGTTGATATTCTCCAATCGATGTGGCTGATTTCACGGCCCCTTGAATTTGAAATTGAAATTTTAATTTTGGAGAGTATTTTATATGAAGCCATAGATGGCAGCTGGGAAGAGCCATTTATGGACGCCGCAAAACTGAATATGTAGTCTTTAGCAACTCGCAACCTATGTCTGGAAACACCACCTCTTGTTTAGGCAATTTGGCAACGCATGAAATACCTTTGGCATCCCTTTCACTTTTAGCGACCCACGCACCCGTGGTTTCGGTGAGCGAGAATGTGGACAATTTTATTTGGAAGAAAGACAACGCTTATTCTGTCGTTGTTAGTCTGCAACGAACTGCAGCAACTACACTGAAAAGAGTAAACGCCTGTTTCTTGGCAAATGGTGGTCATTTTGAGCATTTACTGGACGGTCTGTTTTTTGTTATTTTAAGGAAATTATATTTTATTAATTTTCAATTATTATTATTTTACTACTGATTTATGTTTTATAGGTACTATTAATAATTTTATTAAGGCTTTCTTAATTGCTTAATAATTAGATTAAATAATAGTACATTATTATTATTACTATTATAAATAATGAAGAGCTTGGCAGTAATGTTTCACGAGATATCTTTTTGATTTCTCTCTGAGCCGACTTTCATTAAATAATAATTATTGTTACGTTGGTGTTAATAAATTGATAAATAGATCTAACTTCCCTCCACATTTTCGTATAACAGTTTTGTTTCTTAAGAATACTGGACAGAATCGTCTAAAGATACGTTTTGTTTCTTGCTCATGTCTCTGCTCGCCTCTCTCCACCCCACCCTCTCTGTGCAGCGCTTAAGGCGTGTGAACCGCGTAATACCTGCCTGCCTCTTGAATGGGAAAAAAACAGTTAAATTAGGCACTAAAGTAATTGTCATTAATTAATAAAATGAATTAGAAGATTGAGGCGCAATTTAAATTGTAGAATTTATAATGCATATTTTCTGGTTAATTTGTTAAAGAAGTTGTCTTATACAACAACGTTATTCGGCCGTGTGGTGGCATATGTGGCTGTGGGCCGTGCGCGAGCTCCGAGAAACAGACAGACGGAGCGTGGCAGGGGAAGATTATGAGAAATGCATACGCAACTCTGCCTTCTCGCTCAGGTCCACGTACGCTCACAAGAGTTACAGATACAAACAGTTGTACATGTTTTATAAAAATAATTCGTACTAAAAACCTGACTGCAATGATGTGCATATCTTAAGATAGATAATTCAGATTGTGAAATAAATAGCTTGCATGTCCAAACACCTTGAAATAACGAAAGATAGCTTAAACTATTAAAAATAGGGTAAGCTATAGGGTAAATTATAGGGTAAAAACATACAAGTATGTCAATAGATAATTAAAATAAATCTTGGTTTACTATGTTCACTTACGTCTTTCCCTTATCATGCTATATACTCACCTTGAAAAATATACCTCCAAAGTTAAATCAGTTTATTTCTCAGGCAAAAAATGCTTATAAAACGATTTTACCCCAAAATAAAAAATAATCGTAAATCGGAAAGCAAAGCCATAACCGAAAGTAACTTTAGCTCTACCAGTCAAACAAAACTTCCACTACGCATGCCTGAATGCGGCCTCCCCCTCCAAAGCTACAAACATTCTCCGCCTGCCTGCGCTCTTTGTCACAACGTAACACTCTCTTTGTCTGTCTATCTCCCTCGCTCTCCCTCTCTCTCTCTCTCTCCGTCTCTTTCTCCCTCCCTCTCCGTCTCTCTTTCTTTCTCCTTCCCTCTCCCCCCTCCTCCCTCTCTTTGTCACCCCCTCTCTCTCTTTCCCTCCCTCTCTCACTCTCGGGGGTCGAACGGTAATTCAACACTGTGAGTTTGGCGATAATAAACTGATGAGAGAGAAGGATCAGACGAAGGGCAGCTTATGTGTTTCTACCGTAGGGGTTGTCAAACGATAAACAGAAAATAAGCTGTGTCTTGAATTTCAGTAATAAGATAACGTAATGGACCAACACATTTATGAATTCGTCATTTCTTTGTACACTCCTGGCAGTGCGAGATCCTCTTCTGCCAATAAGGACAGCGATGACAGTTGACGGTCAGTGCGATTGCTGCGAGCTCGCAGTCTCCTCTCGGCATCGTATTAATTGCAATAAATATATTATTTAAAAATATAAATAAATATTGCACTTATTTATCATATTGAAAAAAAATATTGCAGTGCCCTGGGCTGAATTCATATTTGGGTACTTGAATTTCAATATTCAAGACATGCGCTTAAAATATTGTTTTTTATCCCTAATGTTTTTAATGTTAATATTTTTTTATGAAACGTATTTTCAATATCTTTTGCTTGGCAAGTTTTAATGAACATTTTATGCCATTTCTTGCTACACAATTGGGACACGACTAGATAGGCATGATCTAATGATAGAAGAAAACAGTTGATTTAGTGACTGTACATAATATTTGGGTTTAGCTTTTACACAAATACTCGTAAATTCTTGAAGAAGGCGGCTTAGTTTTTACTAAAATAAAATCATGAAGATTCACAAAAGTTTAGTGGCTCATATATATTATGTTCTGCTTGTACAATACGTTCAGGCAATGTAGGTAACCTGACAACTTATTTATTGAGAACTATACCCTTTGGTAAATTGTATATGTTATTGAAAAATGTGGAAAATTTACATATGTTTTCATCTGAGAATGACAAAAAAATGTTGAGACGTGTGAATTGCGAATTATGAAGATGGGCGGAACCTGTATTTGAAATAACCAACTACTCTTGCTTCAAAGCAGAAATCTACTTTTGTACTTTTTGAACCAAGGGTGCTATAATTTTACATTCCTGGTTTTTGGAAACAGGAGGGCATCTAATAAAGCTTACTCTGTCTCTCGTGGCTCCTTTTGCCCCAGTTCACTATCGGATACAACTGGATTATCGTGAAAATACAACTTTATTTTAAAGAAAAAAGAGCATCTTACTGCGAGAAAGGGTACCAAAACAAAACAAAAACGTTTCTAAACCATTATAGGCAGATGACACCCTCCAACGAAGAATGATCACGACGTTTTAAAAACAAATCGACACGTGTTGTTTTATAATTTATATGAGCTCGCGGCTTGTAGCAGTCCGACGCTTGCCACCGAGAGGCGGCGGTGCTGCCCTCCGGTCCACCGTCACGTGTTCTGATCGTTTCTATACTCTGTGGTCCACTTACACTTCGATTTAGACACTTTGCCATTTAACCAGCAATGACGATATCATCCAATCTGGAGCTTTAAAGTCACTGCTGTAGGAGTCATTCAAGCTTCCGATTGGATGAAACGGAAAAACCTGATTTACGTCAACGGAGTTTATTTCAATCGAAGTAGGGAGTTTGTGCCACCTCGAACGTTAAAGCACTATCGATCTCCTGCTCATGCGCAGTTTAAGTTTTGCACCATTTTAGTGCATCTGCGCATGCGCAGAAGATCGATATTGCTGACGCCTGGCACAAACTCCCTAATGCTTTTCTCTGATAGTCCAAAGAGTATATCATATACAAACTAAGAACTTTGGGGCTCGGTGAGTATATCCTCCTGGTTCGATGATATTCTTGGAAATTCTGGTGATAGCAAACACCCAGCCGTGACGTCACCGTTAGGCTAGGCTGATGGTGGGGGGACAACCGTAGTCATTGTATGCTCACCCGTGCTCAGATCAGGCTCAGATTCTTGGTCAGTTCATGGTGGTTAATGGTGCTACAGTGTCGTGCCCGTTGGTTGCACGTGTGTTTACTTGTATGCGGCCCAAACACACCACCTTTGAATAACATTGTTTCTTTATTAGATGTGGATCGTGTGTTCAATTAGAAGCGAATCACTCGTTTTTGTGCGATTGTGTGGTGCTGTAAACCACTGAAAACTGGATACAAGTGCAAGCGCCAACATCTATTACACGTCTCTCAAGTTAATATGTATGATCGGTCCGAATCTAAACTGGGAAAATTCTGAGACCGTAATTGAGTAATTTTGTAACTAGTAGGAAATAATATTACACCTGCTGATATACGTAGTTTGTTGATTTTATCACGTGGACCACGTACGTGTAACATAGAATATGGTCGTGTTTACGTGTTCCTATTGCGGAGAATCTGTGAAGAAAAATCAAGTTGAGAAACATTATTCATTTTCATCATGTCGTTTTTCTACCCCCGCCTTGACTTGTGTGGATTGTTTGAAAGATTTCAATGGCAATGAACATGTTGCGCATACCTCGTGCGTTACTGAAGCAGAAAGATATTCTGCCAAAGGATTCGTGTCGAAGCCACCGGTAGAAAAAAATAAAAGGAAACAAGAGGAATGGGTTAGTTTCATCCAAAAAACCCTGGAAAGTGACGCATGTTTGAATGGTTCCGTGAAAAATGTTTTAAAACTAATAGCAAATGATCCTGGTGTTCCCCAGAAATATAATAAGTTCGTAAATTTTTGTAAAAGTAAACTCGGATTTAGGATAAACGCGAATGCTGTGGATGAAACTTGGTCATTCCTTGAAAAGAAGAAAAGTGAATTCCAAAAACTGCGAGAAAATGAAGACAGAAAGCGGAAACGAACAGATTCTAGAAATGAGTCTTGTAC
Source organism: Gryllus longicercus (assembly GCA_038098605.1). Classification (NCBI taxonomy): domain Eukaryota; kingdom Metazoa; phylum Arthropoda; class Insecta; order Orthoptera; family Gryllidae; genus Gryllus; species Gryllus longicercus. The sequence continues at coordinate 4,253,112 of JAZDUA010000007.1, forward strand.
CGAATTATCAGAAAATGGTATTACAGATGCAAATAAAACCAAGCCTGAAAATTCAAGAAAGAAGAAAAAGAAGCACGACATGCAAGATAATTCTGCAGAACTCGGAAATGATGTAGAGGTTGGTATTGCAAATGTGGAAGCAGAATCCAAGAAGCAGAAGAAAAAAAACAAATCAAGTTTCGCAAATAGTGATCATGCAATAGAACAGGAAAACTGTAATAATGTAATAGAAGGCAGTGTTAATGATATAATAGAAGATGAAGACGTTATTTTAGGGGATGTCAAAGAAAATGAATCTCTGAATCTTTTGAGTAAAAAGGATAAGAAGGAAAAGCGCAAGAAAGAAAAGTATGAGAAGCAACTATTAGAAATCCAGAATGAACCATTACATGTTGATGTTGAAGGACAGGATAACAATGAAGAAACCTCCCAAAAGAGTAAAAAGAAGAAGAAAAAGGAGAAACATCTAGAAAATGGTGTTGCCAAAGACGTAGAAGATACAACCATTAAAATTGCGAGCAAGAAGAAACCTAAAACAGAACAAGAAATTGAGGTGATTAAAAATGAAGAAGCAGAACTGGAAGAAGCTGTGGATGCTAAACCTAGAAAATTTAATTGGGAAGACACTGTGGTTAAATTACTTGAATCCAAAGGAGAGTTGCCTCTTAAAAGGGTGGAAAAGAAAATAGTAAATGAATATATTAATTCAGGTGTTCATGTGGAGTCTGTGGAAAAGGTTATTGCCAAGTTCAATAAAAAAATTTTGAAAATGTCAAAAGTGAAAGTGAAAAAAGATATTGTGAAACTTGCATCATAATGTATAACTTTATGTCAAATTAAAGTACTATTTGATACTATTGTTAATTAAGAGTTTTTACTGATATTTTCATTCCTTCATAATAATCATTAATTATATGTAAACCCACAAATTGTTGAGCATCAGAAAGTTGCAAGTAAAAATATGGCTGAAATTCACTTATGCTTGGCCACTCTACTTGAGGGTAGTATGTACGTGTGGAGAGGTCAGTAACATTCCTGTTTTCTGCCATAAAGATGCAGTGGACAAAATTGGTAAATGTTTTATGCAAGTTCTGAAGACTGGAGCCTCACTGATGAACTAAAACTGCACAAGTGAAGCAACTCTGCTAGTCTGTAAAACTTACATTTTTTTTTTTGGCAACTTCTAGCAAAAAAGAAATAAACTGCTACTAGGAAGAGTGTTAAAGCACATGTTTAATCTACAATGTACATGTAAGCTTAAGAGTTCTTGACTTGGCTGTCCGGGTGATGCCTTGTTGTTCGCTCAGAGGCAGAAGTTTTGCTTGTCATGTCGCAGGTTTTCTCAGGGCACGATCGCTGCTCTGAGGAAGCGAGCGACATAACAGGTGAAGCATGGGCTCTCAGCCAAAGATTCCCTTCAACCTAGAATGCTTCATGCTATTCATGCTTCGTCAATTAATTAAAAATTTAAGAACTCGTCATACAAAACCAATCAAACCAGGAATGATGAGAGAGAATATAATAAAACAGTTCAGGGAGAAGATAGTCCTAACCCTCATTTTGTAAATTTACATAAATAAAATGGAGTGTCTGTGAATTTAAAATAACTGCCTTTTTTTGTACTTGTGGGTGTATTTGCATATAACATTCATATCAATTGTTTTTACAGTTTTTGTTCAGAGTATTCTTTGGAATGGCTGAATGCATTGTGATGTTTTTTGTGAAATGTTCAGTTTTTTGGGCTAACTGAACTTAAAAAAAAAAGTCTTATGTTAAAAGTAACTTATTATTTTTCATAAAAATCTAGCTTTTTTCTGATCTTAATGAAATTTTGTACACCTGACTTTGAAAATAAGAAAAATTGAGTCTTAGTGAGATTTAGTAGAAGTTACCTCTATCCCTTATTTTGTAAACAGTGAGTAAATTACCAACTTTTTAAAGACCATAAAACTTCTACAAAATAATTTTGATTTAAGAGTAACAAGTAAGGGTCAAAATTGCTACTGGAAGTTTGTCAGGAGTATAAATGCTTTCACCCATAGCACCAATAATCATAGCAAACACGTCAGGGCAAGCAAGGTGAAGCATTATGGGAAGGAAACTCAGAACAAGGTGAGCAGATTGGGGATTGGTGGGCAGGATACACTACAGATTATCTCTCCCATTATGATTATCTGGATTTCTTCAGCTAGTCCAAAGTAAAGATCTTGACATCAAAGAACCAAATCATGACCAAAGAACTGTAAACATGTTCATAAAACTATAGTATATGTAGAAAGTAGCAGTAACTAAGGCTTGTCTGAAATTTCAAAAACTGATTTTTTCCCCTGCAACTGTCAAAACTTAAATACGTGAGTTAGCATTATTTTCCCTCAAAAATGAATTTTTCTGTAGTTCTCTTGGAGAAAGTAGTTTTAATTCATTATCTTACTAAAATAGATTTGAGGTTAATAATACAATGGTAGTGAACTTTGCAACTTGTGCCAATTTTTTGATTGAAAACTATGCTCTGAATGTGAATATTTTCTGTATCTTTATTACTTGTGTAATTGACTACTGGTGAAATAGTCATGATTTTAATAGCAAATTGCTGAGAGTGCAAGAAGACAAAACCTGAATAATACAAGCCAGTGGCGTAATGTTTGGGCCCATAATACGGGCGGGCCCAGGTAAAAGAGTGCCTCTTTCTAAGAGATTTTTAATTATTTACAGTACTAACAGTACTTGTGTTTGCTATACACTTTTATTAAGGGGGCCTGGATAAAAGCTTTGCAGGTGAGCCCGCACTTATTTCGTTACACTACTGTTACCAACAATGCAGCGAGAGAAAAATCCACCAGTTAATAGACTTTCTCCAATCATTCTTGGGTTAATTGAATAGGAACTGGAAACCCATTTTATTGAATCAACATTAACATTTTCTAAAATCCCCATAATCTGCAAACAGGTTTGACCCATCCCTCTTAATTTAATATTGAATTGTTCAATGATATGCCTTTAAATTTCTAACCGAGATTTGAAGTATTCCTATAAATGTAAGTGTTCTTGGGAATTGAAGAGGTAGACGAAGTGGTATTCACTGGGTCCAAACCCATTAAAACCCATATTATTCTAGACAACATTAGAGGAACATTGGGAGGAGGGGGCAATGCCCCCTCCCCAAAGGCCTTGAGTTTTCATTTGTTACCTTCTTTTTATATGGCAAAATTGATTTACATATTTGTAGAAATTTAAAAAATAATACTGTATAGTATTGTGTATACACTACAAAAATTATATACAATATAGTTAATAATATTTATTATTTAACGAAAACCAAAGATGGCCACTTCCAAAACGATCAGCTGGATTTGTCCCTGCCCTACATGTACATTAAAATGCTGTCCCAGGTGGGTTTTTGCAATCCTGTCTATTCTCTCTACTTTTTCTTTCTTTGGAACATGTTTTCAAGTGACTACTTCTACCTCTATTTTCGTGCACATTTACTTATATTCTTTGCAATTAAGATTTTTCACTATTGGAAGTTTTCTAGTTAGAAGAAATGAAAAAGAAGTGTCTCCATTTTCTTTCCCATTTCTGAAGAAAATTATGTAATTTTTATACAAATTCACCTGCCATGACCATGCTCGACTTTTATTGCAAAGTTACTTTCATATTCTTTTTTTTGTATGTGTAGCCATAAGAATACTTTTTCACTAGGACATATTCCTGCTATAATATTTTGTCACTTAATCTTTTTATTCATTTGACTTACAGTACCTTCTACCCTTAAACATGTTTCTAAGATTGTTAATTTTTTATTTATTAACCACATCCCATGGCCATTTGCAATTTAAGTGTCCATGATCGCAAGAAATTAAAAAAAAGTTAAGACTATTTTATGAGAAAGTAAAATAAATTAAGGGCCTTATGTTGTTACATCAGAATATCCTTTTGGACAAATTCTTTCTTCTAGTTAGGGAACTAGTGTTCACAGTCACTTTAGAGGTAATAAAATCTAAATCTGGCTTTTCCTTCAAGTTACTTTTTCTCTTGTTTGACCCGACTTGAAATATCAACTCTTCTAATTTTAAAGATATCTTTATGATTCATTTTTTATTTAATAGCAGATGGTCAATTCTTATATCTAAACATGAAATTGTTGCAGAAATTAAATTAGCAATAATAAATTACTCTGAATTGTCATTGTTACCAGGGATTTTTAAAAGTTCTAATTTAAATTTCTACGAAGTACAAATTTATGTTCAGGCAAGTTTAATCCAAGTAACAATCTTAAAAATAAATCATTAAAAAATGTTAACCCATTCATGTGCTGTTTCATGGGAAAAACAAATAAAATAATTTTTTTGAGAAAATATTTTTGACTTTGCTAATACCTAATCCAATAAGTAATCACGATTAAATTGAGATATATTGTACGCCACAAATAAGAAATTTAAAACTCGGGTAGAAGAGTACCTTAACCTTATAACACCAACGATTTTCATTTACTTCACGAGTATATGTAGCAAATATAATTTTCAATAAATGAGTTCATGTCTGTAGGACTTAAAGAAATTGTGACAAACATTATATACACAAAGTTTGGATTGTGAAACTTCCAATTCTTACCATGTATCATATTTCATACGATTTAAATTCCAGTGTGATTTCAAAAGAAATTTAAGATCGTTAGGCAATCATTCCCGTTACACTGTTCACTGAAAATTAGAGGTTTCTATTACAATTTGCATGTGCAGATTGGAGAAATTGAAAATAGTTAATTCACATTCAGGTAGTAATCATTCTAGCATAAAAGTTATACTGCACCATGTACTTTTTGTTTCCAAGTATTTTATAGTTTAATTGAACTGAAATATATGTATACTGTTTATAGAAACTAAATTAGTTTATTTTTTCTCCTTTTCCATTCTTCAAAACAAAGTTGAATACAACTAGCTAAACATCCCCAAAGAATATTTAAAGGAAATAAACACAATTTAAAAATTACTAGGATGCAAAGAAAACAAAAAAACTCTCACTTGAAAAGATTTATATGTACTTGGACATGATACAAGAGGATATTGTGTTGACATCAGCATTTTACCGCTTTATTAGTGGCACATTTGTTTATGTAATGTTCAAGTTCATATTCTAATCCTCAAAAGTCTTTTTGAGTTTCTCTTGCAGCATAACTGTAGAATAATGCTTTTGCTTAATGTATCCTTCTCACTAGTTAATTTTTTTAACAAATTAGTAACATCTTGCATTAAAAAGCTGCTCCTCAAAGACCTTGAGATGAGTAAGTCAGGACTGGAAGAAAATAACAAGATGTATTTTTGTTACAAGGTATTCATTCAAGAAAAACTTGCAAATTTTGTTTGTTTTATATTCAAATTATATACATATACATCCAGGAACACATTCACTTCATTTACATCAATATTTAACAAAAGTTTGGAACAGCAAATAACATCTGCATATGATAACACAGCACAAAGCTACCTTTTGGCCATTTCAATTGACTGACTTGACACAAGAACCTAAACTACACATTCTATACTTCCCATGACCGACAACATTTGGGATACTAATGCAAGATCTATTGTTGGCAACATACTTAGAAAGACAAGAAAAAAAAATTGAGGTAAGTTTCAATTATATAGTCTGGTGTCCATCCTCAAGTCCAAAGTAATAATTTGGACCTTAAAAATTATGCAGAACAAAGCATACTAATGTTGTTCATGAAATAATCATGTGTAAGCTCATTCCATGACGATTCAGTGAAGCCATTTCAACTTCAGTTATTAAATTAAGCATTTTTTTAAGAATTTAACATTTTAGAACAGGTTACAATGTGACGAAATACTTTAATTTCAAATACTTCATAACAACAGGAAAATATACACTTCATACATAGTAATAAATTTCAACTCTGTGATAGTCATCAGTTCAACGATTGGCTTTTTTAATGTATCTAATACATTTATATGTAGTATATAAATATAATTATATTTCAAGCAAACTTACCCTTACTGTGATTCATAAAGTATTCACAATCAAAGAAAATGCTATGTACCACTAACACTGTGACTGGCCTAGGAAGTATGAAATGAAAAAACATTCCATGTTGTCCTTGGGACACACAATACCCAGAAGGTATAGAAACCATCCAAAATATTGCAATATTGTTTCATGTACATAAAAAGTACCAGCAATATTTTCAGACAACTCTGAACTGTTATCATTACCAACTGTCAGATTAGGTTTCACTTTACATATATATATATAAAGAATAAATACTTTCATTATGAAGTAATTTTCTTCCAACAAATAGAAGGCACATTTAACAGCAAGCAAGTACAATAATGAGTTAATGCATCAATTGTAAATTTTAATTAAGCAGAATCAATTCCAACATGCATGATGACATAACAAAATTTATTCACATGCTACTATTCAGAAATTTCAATACAGTTCATATCCACTGGTCAAACATCAAATATTTCAAACAACTTCTCCAAGCTCAAAAAGTTTTATCGATCTAGTAATATACATTGTATTGCTAAAGATACCAATATGTTTCAAGAAAGAAAATTTTTAGTCCACATATGAAGACACTCGACACTTTACATACTTATTCATTCATAAGGTTGTGTATAATTCAGATTATAAAAGCCAACTCTGAGTAAATATGAAAACCATCAATAACAGGTTTCAAATATAAGCATGAAAAATTGAATTAGTGATGGATATTTTTCATGGTAATACTCTTACGATAAAGATATGATATTACACATTTCGGAAAGACGGGAGAGAAAAACAGTCCACATCCAAAGTTTATAGGTATAATTACTCTTAGAACATGCATTCAACATTTGTTAAAAGTTCAAATCAAAAATTAATAAAGTTATGAAGTCAAAGAACAGTTCATTTCATTTTATGTGCCGTGTATAGACATTATTAGTAATCGTATCATATCAGATAAACTAATCAATGAGATTCATAAATAAAGTCTGGGAGTTCAAGCCTCTGCTTTGCCTTAAAAAGATAACGCAGGCAAAAAGGTAAATCTGGCAAAATAGGAGTACAAAAAACAATGTAAAATATGACAATAATGTGAAGTAATAAATAGTTTGAAATTTACAGAAGCACTTTCATGGAAACGTTATCTTCCTTGAAATACTTTCTGCACATAATAACTGGACATTTCATAATGTCTTTTTGCAAACTCAAACTTGAATCAGAAATAATACTTTTCACTACTAAAAATTATAGTCACACACACTCACAAATTGTGATCCTGTCTGGGGATCAGATCATGTTTTCTATAAGTTTTTGGGGCCGTTAAATCTGAATCCGCTGTCCACTTTACTTCATCACTTCAGGTTTTTGACATAACCTCAAAAAATATAAAAAATGGATGCTATTTCTGACCAAGGTGTCAAACCATGTTACCTATATGTTTTTGGATCGCTGAAACCGAATCTCAAGTCTATTTAAATTCATCGCATCAGATTTTTTACATTCAGATCAATTATAACTTATAGAAAAAGTGGTATTGGCCCCTGACAAAACAACACTCATAACATTGTTGTATGGCAGATTGCCTACATTGTTGGTGCCAGATCGCTACCCTCCAAGCGTATTTTTTTAAAAAAATTTTGAGGTCAAGTGAAAAATCTGGTGTGAAGTTAAACAGACTTCAGATTCAGTTTCAGCAACCCCAAAAACATAAAAAAACATGGTCTGATCCTGTCACAATTCTTTTTTTTTTTCTTTCTTTTTTCTCCTTCCCTCATGAATGAAAACTCTACTGCTGGTTTTATTTTTCAAACTTTTGTAATTGCCAGCACTGACTCAAGATTTAGTGTGAAACACATACAGAGAGCTCTGCTCTTAAGAGGTTGGAGGCCATACTCAAAGAATGGGATTCCATTAAGTTTGAAGAAAGCCCATAAGCATCAGTAAAAGAAATCCAAGGATCCTGACAGTGTTCACTTACTTTCTTCTAGTGATTTTTAACACCTAGCCCTGGAGTCCAAGTTCAATCCTTCCTGCCTGATCCATTCGTTTAAGAGGAAGTCAAAATGCAAGAATGCCCTTGTGTTTTTCTAAGCTTGCACATAGTTTTCCTTTTTGTTTGAGATTAGTATAAGGGGGATAATTAATATAATGATGGGAAATGCAGAAAAAGATCAAAATAAGACAAAACGCTAAAAGTAGGCAAAATAAAAATATTCTAAAACAACTCCAATGAAGTGTTTTTTACTGTTAAGTCTTAATAATAAAAATGCATTTTTCAAATCTTTCAGGCTCTTTTTATGAACTCGGAAAAATATTCACTGTAAGCGCGAAGTATCGGGTGGCAGTCTTTTGAAAGCATTCAAGTTTGGTATAAATTTCTTAGTTACATTCATACTCTGTTAATGAAAGAGGCAGCGTTTCAGGCTTCATGCACATTTGAATTGCCACACCAAACAGACTAATTAAAGGAACAGACAAATTAAAAAGAAGTTAGTAATATTGAAAGTTGAAAATAACAATTTTTTTTTAAACCATGCAATGACTAATACTTCCAATTTTGAAACTATTCAAGTTCATTGTAAGCCAATGTTTTTAGTGAATGCATTTATTCATTCTATATCAGGTATGTGAAACTTACAAATAGTCTTAGTTTGTATGCAAATACCTATTTTACTCTACTAATGCACAGACCAGAAATTAAGTATGTACACATTTCGTATTACAATATCAAGGAACCATATTTAATAGTGACTAAAAATTGCTATTTCATCGTTAGGGCTGGTTTGTCCTGTTAAAGCATAAATTTGTCTTTGATATTGACTGAAAAGTTCCTGGATAGAAATCTAGACTTAAGCTGTGATATTAAAATATGCACAAGTCACGATAGTATTGAATTAAAAAGATAATTTTCTGCATACAAAAAGATTTAAGAATAAAAACTAAACAGCACATACTTTCTCGCCCGTACTTTCACGCAAAATTACATGAAAAGTACTCAAACTTTCGAAAAGTTGTGTGTGACCTTATATCAAAATCTATCATTAAGGAACAGATTTCATTAAAGGAAAAATCTCTATCTTTAATATTTTAGTTGTAGGAAAACTCCTACAAAAACTTCTCCAATTTTTGAAAAATAAGGGTGTTTAACGAACACAATACCTGTACTATTCTCTTAAACTTCTTTTACACTATCCAACAACACAAATTAATTGAAAACGATACAGCCATATTTTTGAAAATGTCCCTGGGACTTGATGTAAAGTACTTCCCAAACTTAAAATGTTGGTTTCAAATTCAAGGTGCTGCGGCATCAGCCAGATCGATTGGAGAACACAATTTTGGAGAAAATCAGCCAAACAATTTCGCCACTAGCACTGTTCACAGACTGACAGACGTTTTGCCATTGTTCAATTTTTCGGTATGAAGGACCCACAAAACTGGATTCTGGCTACACCATGAGATAAGAGAATATTTTAGTACTGAATTTGTCCACTTTTTCATTACTGGGCCCTGTAATAACTGTTTTACTGCCCAAAATTCATCGTGTTTTGTGTGTGTGTGTGTGCAGCATTACATAACTCTTCCTCTACTCTGTAGGAAGAAAGAAAAAGGTAAATGTTTTAGCATATCATATCCTATCTGTTTCTTCTGATAGTTTCAAAAGCAAATTGTAACTATAAAATTCAAACTAAGTAAAAAAGAATCTGTGTGAAAAAGTATTTTCATAAGCATTTATTCTGCCTTCAAAAGAAAACAAAAAACAGCTTATTCTTATCTTCTATGAGCCTATTTTAGGGGACTAAAAGAAGAGCTATTAATGCCTAAAAATGCAATGTCTAATTACGAGTTTATACCAAGGGAAATAATATTATCAAAACTATGATCTAGAACTTGCACACGATTGTCTTCTTTTGTACATACTGACAATTTCAATGTACGCAAATAACTTGCACTATTAAATATTTGTTACAAAAATAATATAATCTTATAGGTTATATTAAAACCTGCAGTAATCTTTTATTCTTCAATTGCAGAGGTTTGCACTATCTTTCCTTATATACTGCAAGAATGAAAATTTCAAAAATTTGGCAGTCAAGAACTTAATACAAAGTCAATTAAAGAAAGCTGTTTAATTGACTGATAAGCTGAAAAATTAAATTTCAAATATTGTTTAAAATATTAATTTAATTAGTTGCCTAAATAACAAGCCATATTAATGGGGTTTTGTTGTTCGTTCATCCCCAGTCAAGAAAATAATTGCATTACCTATACGATCAAACATAGTATAGAGATACTTTTTGAAATATATTCATCAAATGTCATGCAAATAGGAAAAAACAGATTATTCACATAAAGTAAAATAAGCTTCCAAAATTATGAAAACAAGTGACTGAACTGCAGAGACATGCAATCAGAATTGAAGTACCAAAACATTTCAAAGAACAAGGAAATTCAGTTATTCTACTTAATAAGCAGTAATGTATCCGAGTTCTAAAACACTATTCAACAAACACTAGTGATATCATGGCACTTTTTGATGAATTCTTACTTAATTAAAGGCTAAGTCACCATGGAGATAATTTCTAAGAAACAGAAACCATTACTATCTTAATCAACATACACATTGGATAACTGCATGTAACTGTCATATAGAAAACCAAAGATAGGAATAACGATGAATAGGGAGCAGATATTACATAAGAAGTTGAAATATATTCACAAAAATGTATTTTTTTTTAAATAATTTAAAAACAGAAAATATGTAAATAAAAATACATTCAAGGTAGTTAGAGATACATGTTATAATTAACATATTCTTTTTATAATATTTATCAAACATGAGACATTCTTCTTTGTTCTTGTTAAGTTTGATATTATTTCACTGGCTAGTTTTCATGAAATAAGACCGCAAAGTTTGTCCTTTTAACATGGGCTCTTATGGTGACTAGACAGAGCTGATCAGAAATTTTAAAATTGTGAGAAAACTAGTAACTGAAAATGTTTTTAAAAATTATTGCTTAAGTGGCTAGCATCTCAAAGAATTAATATGTGCAATTTGAAGAACATCGAGTTTCAAAAGGGAAAATTCTGCAAAATTATAAGTTTAAGTTGGTGTAAGTTAGTTCGAAGGCAGTCATTCACCTGCTTTCTAGAGGCGGAGGCCAGAAACTTGCAACTCAGCCACACAGTGCATTTGGAGTACTTCAAAATGAGTGACAAATCCTCTGAAAGAGTTCTTGCACACCTCTCTGTCCTCTGGACACATCATAGGTGTGTGAGGCATATTACAGTATTAAGAGGATATATTGTAACTTTTAAAGCTTATCTCTGAAATGTACATTCCCACATAAAAGTATAACAAATAATGTAAAAAAATTAGAGATGGGTAATATATACGCTTAAACTTTGAATCTCATTTGACTCAGAAGGTCTTGAAACAGTAGGAGTTGAACGATTAAGTTATCAACTTGTGCATGTAAAAAGATAAAAATCTGCTCCCTAATGCTGAAGAACATGATGTAATAATTAAACGTTTCGGTCATTTGCCAACTCCCATGGTACAGAAAATTGCAAATTCATCATTCTGTTTTTGTTTTTTATTCATGCATTCACATCTACTGGTTACAATTATCTTTCCCTTTCATATTTATAGAGCATTTACATTGATTGTTACGATACAACAAAAAATAAACCTACCTACAAAAATTATTCACCTCATTTCTAATTCACAACTCTTTGAAATGTTTTGTAATTTCCACTTACTGTTTCAAGGGCAAAATTGGTGCATAACAGAAACTACAGTGAAAAATGTTTCTTATTGTCTGAGCACAGAAACATAAAATTTAATATTACTTCAACTGCTAGATATCAATTTGCATGAAAATAAATTGGCACTTCAATGTTATGATATGAAATTGAAACGTGTGTACACATTCAAAAATTACATGAACACAAACAAATATATAATAAACTTGTATTAAAAATATAGTGTGAAGGAAAATTCAGGAAATTCTAGATTGTAATTTTAAAACAATTTCTAACACCTACTTAGTTACTCTTACAACAGCCCTATGAGAAATAATGATGGACAAGTTCACAAAAGCTGAACACAAATTCATCAATCCTGTACATACAAATAGTGTATCCATAGTGCTCCCTTTCCAACAGTCAAGTGAATATTTTATGTGAAATAAACATCAAAGTCTTGAGGCTGAACATGAAACTCATTAAAAATTATATTCTTTAAGAATACAAAAACACAACAGGCACACATGCAATAGCAACAATGACATCTTGGGAATGTGAACATATGAAACCTACCAATACCTTTGGAACCTGTCTAATCAAGTTCTCATTAAACACGGTATAAAATTTGAAGAAGAATTTAAAGGTGTTTTTATAATCAAAATCGAGACACACGATAGTGGCCAGAAGGGAAAGTGGTTTTGTAATAATAACACAATACCACGAACCTGACAGCAAGATGCAAACAACTGTAGATTGGTACGAGCAGTCTCTACCAGGATGAAGGTTACCAATCATAGTGAGAAGCATCACTTTATGTGCACAGCAAAACAGCATGTTCATTGCTTGATTACAACTGCACAAACAGTGGAAACATGATCCATTATCCTGAGAATTTTTCATCATAAATATATAATTCAAAAGAAAGTGGATGGTATTTAGAAAGTACCTAGTGCAATAAGTACAAACACTTAAGTTATATCTTTTAAGAAAAATACCATTTTAGTTAAACAAGATAATCAAAGCAGACACGAGATCAAAAAGATGTTAGATTTTGTTTCAAAAATAGAAGCACAAGAGAAACTTTATTGAATGAAATACACTGAAAATTTCAGAAGAAATGAATTTCTGTGTTCATTACCAAATCACACCAAGTCGCATAAAATGATCTTTAATACAATAATGCTGTCAATAAGAGTTTGTCAAACTTATAATTATAATAATAATAATAATAATAATAATAACAACAACAATAGCTTGAACAATGTTGAAACCAGTGGCGATGGTAATGCCAGTGAGAAATGGGAACCACCAACAAAAAAGGAAGGAAAAGTAAATTTTCACCACAGATGTGTATAAAATACTGTTTCTTCATTTTTTCCTTTTTAATAATACATTTGAACTTAGTCCTTCAATCAATACTTTCTTCAAACGTAAAGGGCTTGATGCTATCTGTCAGCCTCCTCCTGAACCTCTGAGCCACCTACTGATCGGTGCCGTCTATGCCTATTTAATGCTGTATGAAAAACACTGTAGGTTTACAGGCATCTCTTATTAGTGAGACTGCCAGATTCAAAGAGACACTGGTTCATGTTCTGTTCGATACAATGCGCTAATGGCACTATCTTCAACAGACTATCTCACTCTGGATGACGTCAATGCCCTGATATTTCATACATCTTTTGTGTGTTTTGCAAATGGAGAGGCAGCGTATGCCATGGGCGTAAGACCTCACATCTTCTTCCCGTACCTTTCTTCAGCGAACTCGGGAATCTGTTGAGATTACTGTAGGTACTCAAAATTTCATGCAGATTATTTTTATTTATTCTTATTATATTTTAGTTTGTATTCAGTTTAATCTTCATTATTAATTAATAAATGTGATCACTATAAAATTAGATTTTGTTGTTCACAAATTCTACTTTAGAAATTACTAAACTAGGTTCGAAACATCACAACGTTTAAAAACATCGTTCTTTATTGATGTTTTATTACCATCGATATTATAATTTTCAACATCGATGTCACTTCACTAACTGGCACCACCAATAGAATTCCGTACCACATGCCACTGGTTAAAACAATGCTGTTGGCTGTAACATTCACCATTTTTTTTACAGATGTGTCATTATAAAAAATTAATTGTATTTAACTGTAATTTATTATTTACAATTCTACATACACAATCCGAAGTTAAATGTTAAGTTAAACAATACTCACATTTAAATTTACAGTGATCATTCTTCTAAAGAACAAAATTGAGTGTGGGTGCAAACAAGAATTACATTTTTTGTAGTACATAAAAGGTGACTGATATCACATACCATATACCCAAGGAATAAGTTGGGGATTCTATTATTAATTATTACAAAAGTCTGATCATTGGATACATAATTTGTAAAACTATTATGAAAACTTTCAAAATCACCTGTAAAAACTGCTCTTATGAATATCCTGATTAAAATCAACATGGTTGACATAACTTTCAGGAAAGAATTAAACAAAAGAAAGTTAAATCTACAGAAAGAGAGAATGTAAAGCAATGCTTCCTCCCTCCCATGAAAGCGAAGGGAGGAGGAGAGACGAGAAAGAGGGATACAGTATTTCTGCTCTTTGAAATCTACTTTTAAAATGGGATCAATCCAAGTTTTCATAAAGTTTTCCCAAAGTGACACAGTCTAAGATCTGTTTAAAGGAGTTTAAGTTGTGTGCTGGGTGTATCACATTCCAAGTATGCACCAAAGTACTTAATTACATTAAGAAATTTAATTTATGTTAGCATTATGCAGAGAATCACATCACTGATTATGACAAATATTTGCCGAAGAAGAAAGGAAAACAATTACTCTCATTTTACACGTTATAGAGACTATCACATTGTTATTTTTCTCTCCTTTATACAATAGCAACATTACCAACATATTTAATGCCCATTTTAAGGAAATGAATAGTTTTCCTCATCGTTTCATCACAGGATGAATGTGGTCCACAAAATTAATGAAATTCCTTTTACTAATATTTTACCATTTTTTTCTAAGTTAGGGGACACTACAGTCCACAGGTTTTGCATATTGCAGCATGCGATTGCCATTTCCTTTCATATTCTTATCCCTATGCGATCCACGTGCTCCAGAAGCAAAGAGCGGTTGGGTACTTCTCTGAGCACTTGCCTGTACAGCTCTGATTTAAGGCACACTGCATCCATACATATCAAAATGCAATCACCCTCCCTCCCTCTCTCTCTATGAGTTGCCTTTACTCCCTAGCCCAATAATTCCCTTAAGTTTAAAATCTGAAAAGTTATAAAAAATTTGGCAAGTAAAGTTTTTTTACATGACCCAGAGAAAATTGTCCCATCAGAGAATTAATACAACTACAGTCAAACAAATGGAAATAGGTGGAATGTTGTCTTTCATAGTTACAATTTTAAAAATTAATACTATAAAAAAATACTATTTACACATTTGTATGTATTACCCGCATATAAGTCGACTCTGAATATAAGACAACCCCGTAATTTTGGAGAGGCCTCCTGAGAATTTTTAATTCTTACCATTAAGTCAAAATAAAATTACAAATTTTCTTATTGACTAGAAAACGTATTAATGAGAATGTTAAAACTTATTGCTGATTGATAATTTTCTTGTTCCTTAAAATTGTAATCCTATAATCTGAATACCCACAATATCTTCACATGTATCAATGTTTCTTTCTTTTTGGTCCTCCTATGCTGTGACTTTTTAGGTCTCTCAAAGTTTTGCGCATTGAAATTGCACTGTTCTTGGTCTTTTATCAGATGCCACCTAAGAACATTAATTTCAGTCTGCCATACTTGTTAATGGCCTCTTTCTTTAAAAGTTCAAAATGCAGATTCACGCTTGCCTTGGCAAACTTAGATTCTGCGCAGCCTTGTCGAACACGCATCGTGTAACAAAATCTCGGAATTAACTTTCATGTTACGTTTCATTTGATACAATGCCATTTGTTTGAGATTTTGTCTTTACCGGCCCATTCAAAAATATCAATTTTAATTACCTGGCAAATTCACAGTGGATGCTAAGAATACGACTGCACGCATAATTATGGATTAAAAATACACAAGATATTTTTACAGTATTCATAGTTTATTGTTGTGTCTACATTTATGAGTTTCGTGGCATAGAATAGCAATGTATAAAATTTCAGACCGTAACTGAACAAGCTTAATCTGCGAATAGATGACGACAACACATTTTTTGACCAAGATAAGACTCTTCTTATATTCAGGTAAATACGTTATTTTCATATGAGATGTACAAGAAGGTAAAATTAAATCAGAAGAACACTCCCTGACAAATTTACCATTGTAAAATGATCTCTATTACAAAACTGTTTCCACATTTACGATAAATGCAATTATGTAGCACCAAAAAATTTCAGTTTGAAAATCACCTCTATTAAAAAAAAAAAAATCTTACAAAAATAAATTCAATGCCTTATTAATCAGGACATGTTCACACACAACAAAATGAAAAGAACTCTCACACTGATGGAGTTTCAAGAAGTACTTATTATCATAAAACTAATGAAACTATAAAACACAAAACTCTAAAGAAGCTGAATAACAGCAAGCCTTGAGAGTAGTAACAGGGAGTCTTTGACCGCAATGAAAATTATTTTTGAATTTGTGAAGATGCTCAACCAAACAATTATTCAAATAACTAATGCACTCCTAAAATATATTAATTAAGAATCAAGAAAAAATATTCTGGCAAACCAATAGTGCAAGATGACAATATCATGTTTTTCATAATCGTAATCTCTTCTTAAGTAGACATTACATGATGAACATAAAAATTTGAAATAAATGAGTTAATTTGAGCTCAATTGAAGACGATAAAGTTAAATAAATTTAAGATTTAAAATTTGAATAATGGTTTCTTGTAATATAATTAAGTAGTTCCTTATACATAAGCCGTTGAAGAGATTTTCATTATTTAAAATGGGTATCTACAAGCACATTAAAGGACTATTATTTAATGCAAGAAAACTTTTGACAAAAAACTTTAAAAACATAACAGTCAATGAGATTAGTTCAGGATTGGAAACAATAACAGCTCATGACAGACGCACCTGTTCAGGATCAGGAGGCAAGACAACCATTTGGTCAGTAGGAGGACGGGGAGAAATGTTATTGTGGCGCATGTATCCCAAGAACTGTGTAGGAACTTCGGCCAACACTTCCCGGGCTAGTCGCAGTCTAGCAGTACGAGCATCTCCTTGATTCAAAAATTTAGAGAAGGGCACAAATTGTACAATGTCCCTCTGTGCACGTCGGCCACCTGACTGCAGTGCAACTGTATCTGCATCTAAAGTCTCCATTGCAGAAAAATCAGCAGTGCCAATGCCCACAATAATGATGGACATTGGAAGTGAAGAAGCCGCAATGATAGCCTGTAAATTTTGTTTGATTAGTACAAGCAAAGTACACACCACCTTTACATTGAATAATCTTTAAATGTAGCATTTAATACACACCCCAACATAATAACATTCATTTAAAACACACTAAGTCACATTTACCAGAAGAAAAGTTTACTGTAAGTTGAATATAAGACAACACCCTAATTTTGAAGAGGTCTCCTAAACAATTTTAAACTAATTCTTATTATATAGTAAGAATAAAATTGCAAATTGTCTAACTGACTAGAGTATTTGTATTGTTGAGGGGAATATCAAAACTTAGTATCTCCTGATATGTCTCTCTTTTCTTGTTTTTTTAAAATCATCTTATTCATGGTTTTTGTCACTACATACATAATCTGTCCCGAAAGTAATGAGCCCTCTTTTTCTCTTCCACAACTATGCGTTGCACGTTGTCGCTTGCACAGAAGTGTTGGTTGGAGTCTTGGCGCTCGGCTCCAAGCTCCTGGAGCATCACAGTACCTATTTTAGTGAACCTCATGTGAGTGTGCAGACATAATTAAGATGGAAAAACGCTTGAGCAATTACACACAATAAGTTTTGTTTCAAAGTTGAGAAGACACCATCAGGGACTTCCGAGTTACTTCAGAAGGCTTTTGATGAGGACTGCACGTCATATTCACAGTGCAGAAGGTGGCATAAAATGTTTAAGAAGAGTTGTGAGAAGGTAGCCAACAAATCAATGATCAGGTCAGCCCTCAACATCGTGAGATAAAAGTTCACTTGACAAAGTGTGCGAATTGTTAAACTCTGGTCAAAGAATAAGTGTTTGCCTAATGTCCGAAAAACTAGACATTGCACAAGACCAATGTGCACAAGATTGTGACAGAAAACATACAAATGTGGAATGTGTGCTAAACTTGTCCCAAGAGTGCTCATTGATTGCCAAAAGAACAATCGAGTAGAAGTGTATCAAGAACTGTTGCAGTGTTCTGACAACGCTCTCCCAGCTGCCTTACAGTCGTGATTTGGCCAACTTCTTTCTGTTTTCAAAGATTCACCAAAGGACAGCATTTGGGGACTCTGAATAACATCAAGGCAGCTATGGCAAGGTTACTAAAAGACATCCCAGTTAAGATCTCCCGAGACGCATATCAAGCATGGAAATCTTGTTTGAACATGTTTGTAAAACAGGATGGATGCATTGCGCAGAATATTGAGTAATTGTACGAATTGGTTCAATAAATTACTTAAAATAAAACTGGGTGCATTATTTTTGAGACAGACTTTGTCATCACATACATCATTGTGTCTTACTTGTCGGCCCTTCTGCCAAACTGCATCATCTTCTGCCTTTTCACGTCCCCCTGAAAGTTTTGTGCATAGAATTTGCATTCGTTTTTTATTTGTTGTTGGATAAAGTGATCACCACTAAGCTATTCCTAACACATTTCAATGAACTATTTTGTTTATAATATAGTAGGATAATATCCAGTGGGACACAGCACACAAATGACAGCAATGTAAAGGAAGGCAATTGTCACTATGCAGAAAGCTGAAAACAAACACAAGGCTTAATTTCTGGCATAACGCGACAGTACAGCTTTCCGGTAACTCTGGAATGTATTATTAAATTTTATTATAAATATATAACTATTTCTATTAATTTAATAATTAAAGTAAAACCCTGTTTTTACACTTTTCAGGGGACCGATGAAAAAAAAATACTTTCATTATTTACTGCAATGGTAGCCGTTTTTACTTTCTCGCCCTTCGTAAGAAGAGAAAGTAAAAGCATGTACCGGAAGCAGCGAATTTTCTAAGAAAATCTCTTATTGATGGGTCCTGGTAAAGAAAAAGAGGATAAATCATATTCCTATATGTATTATTTCCTCTAACACGTGGTATAGCCTGAATCTCTATTTCGTGTGTCCTTGAAACCGCCAAATCAAATGATGGCAAAACGTCAGTTTGTCCATCTGTGGTTAACACGAGCACTTAAACTGTCTGCCGATTTCTCCAAGAATTGATCTGAATGAACTTGAGGCTTTTGCGAGTTTGATACATACATATGTAGTAATTTACTACATATTGGAACAGTATTTATCCGCTTTTTCTGTATCAGTACAAGTTCTTCTGCTGAAAAATCAGGGGAGGTTTTTGTTTTGTTTTGTTTTTTTGCCGCAGCATAACATAACTGTCTATGCACTAGGTATAATACATATGTATACGAGAAAATAAAATAAATTTTATTGGGGGTTTGGGGGAGTTTACTGAAATTTGGGGAGTGTTCAAAATCTAAAATTTAATAAATCCAGCACTTCTTGTACAGCTGAAAAGTAATTCACAAAAATTCAAATTCAAACGTTTGTTTGTGCCCTTTAAATGTATAAATAAATAAATAAACAAATAAATAAATAAATAAATAATTTACCTCTATAGTTTGAGGCATATCTGTTATTACACCATCTGTGAGAATCAATAAAATGAAATAACTTGAGCCATCACGATAAGTTTGTGCAAAACGAGCCACATGGTTAATGACTGGTGCAAAATTTGTTGGACCGTACAATTGTATTTGTGTCAAACAATTTCGATAAGCCATCAATACACCTGAAAACACACAATTAAATCTGTAAAATAATAAGTCAAATAAAATATATTATAAGAATAAATAATATAATCTAAGTAACAAATATTTTCATTTATTTCAGCAGATTATTTATTTGTATGTGCGTGCGTGCGTGCATTGCATGTGCTTGTGTGTATGGGGAAACTAAGGATACTTGACCCTATATTCATATTTTTATAATGATAATACTACCTTCTATTCCTTGAACATAGGGGTTGGTAGAATCCATATTCACAAAAAATTCATGCGAGACTCTTCCATCTGGAGGAAGACGTGCTCCAAAACCAAGGACTGGAAACATCTTGTCACTATCATAATCTTGAATTATGCTGCCCACAGCTGAAATTGCCTGTTCGTATTTATTTTGCACAGGACTTATAAAATGAAGTGACTCTGGTTGAGTTGGATTACCATTTGAACCTGCAACATATGGAAACCAGAATATGATTATTTCTAACATATCTCATCAGCAGTGCCGATGCTAGGCAAAGGGAGACTGGGCGATCGCCCAGGATCCTGCGAGTCAAGAGGCCCAATGATATGACTGATGAGAAAAATTAGTAAAAAATTGAAAAAGAAATTAGAACTCAAGAAAATCGTTATTGTAATTTTATAATTCATGGTTCAGTAATCTGATATCACATAACGTTTTCAATTAATTTTTAACCTTAAATGGTTTATTACGGTCATTAAGGTAAGACTGTATGATAATGAATCAATGACGCAAAAATTAAAATATTCTACTGAAATTCATATTTATTATTTCAGGTATTACAAGTGATTAAACACTAACTAAACACAATTTTTTTAGCATTTTAAGCTCACTGTGAAAATTGTATTACTTGATCACTCAATACTTTTACTTAAAAATATTATTTAAAATATATTTCCAAATTTTCTTTTTAGCTTAAGCATTGAATTTTTTGTGATGTGTTGAAATAAAATAACCGCATATTTTTTGAAACCACTTCGACATTTTCTATTTTTGCGGCGGTGCAGAGGGAGAGGCTATGTTTCAGCACTGCCCTGGGCTCAAAATTGCCTAGCTCCGGCCCTACCGGTCAGAATCTGAACATGATTTCTTATAGTTGTTAACAATAGTATGTGAATTTTTCTTCTAGTTTACAATATTAACAGGTGGTGGATCAAAGATGGATGGTAGTTATTTCAGACATCTTATTGTGTTTTCGTTTCAAAAACAGCCCAAGAAAGCTATGTAAAATATGTGTACACCATTATAACAAAACACAAGGGAGTACTGTCATCTGTCAGTTTTATTTATTGAGCGAGAGAGAGTATTAACGTACGCATTACAAAGTAAACAATACTTCAGTAATATCTGTTATATTGAGTTTTATTTATTTATTTTCTAAATACATGAACAGGCAGGACAATTCTGGTAATGTTCACTATAAAACAAAGATACATATAAGAAAGAAATATAATACAGTGAAACTCTATTTATATGTTTTGCACTTATACGTTTTTCACGTTTATACGTTTTTTTTGGCAAGTCCCGAATATTCCAATAATTTCCAAGCTAAATCATTTTAGAAAGGTGTTTTACATTTATATGCGTTTCACATTCATACAATCATAATAAAAGTCCCTTTAAGATCGTATAACATTCAAATGTTTCCACAGAGCCAATGGGTGAGGCGCAGGGCGACCTAAGCAGAGTTCTCAGAATTTTACTCAAGTCGGAATGCTCCCTCCTGTGGAGTGATCTGTCGAACTCTCATTAATGAAATTTGTAATATAGAAGCTTGACTCAATGTAGCTGAGGGACCAAGACTGCGCAAGCCCTTGAGACGATGGCGCAAAGTCAGCTCTCGAGCCACTTGCGGCAGTAGGACTTCAAAAAATTTTAAGAGTTGCTCTAGGAAGGCAACTTAAGACTGGATAAATTTAATATCCGACTATATTTTTGACATACATAAGTGGAGTTTTACTGTATTTCTTTGAAACTTTTTCATTACAAAGAAGTTTGCTACAGAGAATCTACACTATTGAATTACCACTAACCTGTAAAGTCAATAGCAATGGAGCAATGAAGTTGAGTTCCCCCTCGTAGGAAATCCATAAACGTATGAATCTTGCGCAATTCAAAGAAACGCAAGAGTATTTGTCCTGAATTTTCATAATCATTCTTTCGCCCCTGCAAAGAAAATCGAGTCAAAAAATAAACTGAAGTTTAGAGGTTATTTTTTCTTGATAATTTGAAAATTACGAATTATACTAATACTAAAGAATTACGAATTATACCAAGTTTTGCAACATTTCAAAAGTCACTGCTTTTATGCCCCATGCTTCTTTACTCATTTAAAATCCTCCTTGATCAGTTTTTGGAAACTTCAAATTATTAATATTACTTAATATTACGAAATATTACTAAAATAAATCAAAATACATTAAAATACAAGCAGGAATAAAAATCACTCAAAATACAGGGAGAAGAATTTCTCTCAGACCAAAACATTTTCTTCATTACTATCTTTTTTTAATTCACAAAAATAAAAACAATCATTTTTTTACCAGAGAAAAATTTGTATAATTTACACTGGTGCCACTCGGCCTTATACCAACATTAAATTACTATATGAAACATTGACAAGCTGTGAGATTAGGGCTGTTGGCTGAGTATCAATGCCAAACAGCTTTATTTTCTTTCAGGCTTAAAAAACAAACTAGTGGTGTTGCAACAACACAGAATTTCTCACATTATTTGAAATGGCTATGAACTGTGAACCTGTTGAATTAAAAACTGTGAACCTGCAACAGTGTTTCCAACCAGCAAACATATTCTCTCTGCACTAGGATAAAAGCAAATCTCTATCCTCAATATTGTACTTTTGCAACATTAATTTTCTGCAATTATTGAAAATACAGAGCGAGCCAAATATGATACTTGTGGAATTTTTTAAGCATCTAATGGTCTATCCGTGGAAAAATATTTAAAAAATTGTTGGAGCCCTTTTGAGAAAATAATTGTTAAAAAACCACCTTTCACGCAAAATTATGCGAAAATTACGAAAAAATTGTATAGGACCTCAATCCATTGAGAAGTCTGCTTTTAAGCAACAGATTCACGCAGGAAACAAATCTCTATATTCAATATCGTAGTTGTGCGAAGACACCAAAATTACCTTGAATGTTTGTAATTTTCAAAATTGTGGGGATTTCAACAAAAATCAAAATGTGAAACTCACAGGGCCTCAAGTTCCAATATGAATTTTGGGAAAAAAATTTCTTGGAAATGGCTAAATTTTCTTCTTCTTTGATTTTATTGGGGGGGGGGGGGGGGAGAAATAGCGCAAACTACATTTATAAAAATGGCACAGGTCTTCTTTTCAAAACCTGCAAAAGAATTAGCATCACAAAACCACAATATTGATAGACATTTTTACCTAATAAAATGAGTTCTTCAAAATTATAAGTCATTGCATTTTTTTTTTTTTTAATATTGCTAATTTGAATATCTCATACTTTCTTTGCTAGAATCTTTCTGAAAATAAGAGGTTGCAAGACAACGACTTGAGAGAACAATTTGAAATTCTCAGAATAACTTCCCATTGTTGGTGGTGTTTCTACATGTGTGGAGCGAGATTTTGAATTGTTGAATTTGTATTGGTGTATTAGCTTTAAAGGAATGAAGTTTTTGCAGCTGATGCACCTAATTGGTAATGAGTTTTACCAGCACTGCCTGAGAGGTGTTAATATGGACAGAGATTGCATTATTATCATTTTACGAAACTGTTATTAATGCACGAAAGTATGGGCTGTTACAGCACCACTAGTTTAGTTCAGCTGGCTGTTTGCCAATGACAGTTTGATTATTATCCACGATAATTATCACCAGTTGTTCTGCAAGCATGGCCCAGGCACAATGAATTAATTTATTGACTATTGGGGATGCATGCTTCCTGGCTAGTCCTGCCTGCTATTGCCATCCTTGAAAAGTTTTGCAACATTTCAAAAGTCACTGATTTTATGCCCCATGCTTCTTTACTCATTTAAAATCCTCCTTGATCAGTTTTTGGAAACTTCACCCAAAATTTAATGGCTGTTCTTTACATGAAAAATATCTGAACCTCGTTTATAATGCACATTGGAGTGGAACAATAGTAAGCAAACAAACCACAAATCACTTCACTCACAATAATAAAACATTCATGCTAACGATTACAAACAACAATTGCTTCGTTTTCCTTTGCAGAACCATTACAGAGCACCTAGTTCACGTAATTTCCGAATAGCTTCAATCTTTAGAAAACCGTAAACAAGTGTGCTTGAATGGTCACATGTCAAAAAATCAATTTTCTGACCAACTTAAAAACAAAGAAGAAAAAAGGCAAGGAAATGAACTTAAAAAATTATAAGCTAGAGCCATACTTGCCAGAAAAAGAAGTATTAAACAGAGAGTTCGAAATTTTACTGTACATTTCCTAAACACACAAACACTTCACAAAAATGAAGCAACTGACATACAATTCTAATACTTTTCCCCTCTCCTTTAACTCACTTTTTTCTTCTCAGAGATGAGAGGAAATGTAGACTCTGCTCCTGGACCACGTTGCAGAGACCGCAATGTTGTGTAGAACTCACCAATAAGACTGTGATCCCCATTTCCACGGTAGCTCATACACACAACTTTGATGTTCCGATCATAGTCTCCATTGCAAAGGGATCGAACTGGTAAACTAAATCTATGCCACCGTGGATTCAGAGTTGTGTGTTGGACCTGTCAAATAAATCCCAGAATAACAGGATTAGTATGTAAGTCAGGAAGACACTTCTGTTTGATGATAAGAAAAGCACTTTCGGATTGGAGGCCTAGCAGGGAAGAAAATGAAGTATGGAGAGGCAAATACGCCCAATTTTTGATCTCTGTTCAATGACAATTCTCATACCCGTAGTGTAGAGGAAATTTTGTAATGCTGCAAGGAAAAGTGCAGATTTTTCAACAAATATATTAGTACTGTGTTCCCTATTTATTAGAAGTGGATTTTTTTTGCTCCCATATGTGATAAATGACTTTCTTGAACATGCATTGTCACAGAATCCTAGTTTTGTGAGTAGTCGATAACAAAAAAGTGATTAATCCATCCCTCTGTCTAAACAGCACTAGTTCTGTACATAGAATTTTCACCAAACTTCACACTCCCTGATCGATTCAGCTGATGCCGTGGCTTCTTGAATTTTAATTTCATTCAAATTGAATTTCAATATTGGTACCTTTCAAAAAGGGCTCCAAAATTTTTCCTTTATTTATTTTTCTGTTCAAATGGAGCAGCATGTGCTTATATAAATGACACAGGTTTGATTTTCATTAATTCCTCTAAATATTGCAAAAAGTTAGTTTGTTTCAATCCCAACCATCAACTACAACATTGAAGGTAGATTTTGTTTGATGAAATGCATATTTCAAAATTAGATATTTATTTACAGTCAACAATAAGGTTTTGATCATATGAGTAGTTTTCGTGTAATTTTGGGTGAAATTGAGGTAATTTAAAAAATTACTTCCTTTAAACTTTCTGTCCACATAGAGCAGAACCTCTGGCATAAATGCGTTTTCAATGAATTGAAAAGGTGTTAGGAGTGTTAGGATATATATATATATATATATATATATATATATATATATATATATATATATATATATATATATATATATATATATATATATTTTTTTTTTTAACTTTGCTTGCTGCGGTGCTTTTAAATGTACCCACAACCATTTTACATAAGCGTTACTGAATAATAGAAAAATTTTAATATTTTATCAGACGCAACTGGGCAAGTGGGGTCCATTTGATGCAGGTTTCTTAATCTGATGTAATATTGCATTTTCTGACTGTTCAATTCATTTCTTTGCATTGGGATGTTATCTGACACTATGGGTAAGCGATTCTACGAACACCACCTTCATAGTCGGTGTTGCTGCGGTTTAGTATGTAGTGGGTTACTCAGAGTCCGGAAAGTGAGTTTTTGAAGTCTTGTGTAGTCAAGGTATTGCGGGAATAGAGCACAGTGACAGGTATGTTGCTGACCTAGACTGAATGTTGATCATACGATTATTTATTGTTTATATAGCAGAAGAATTTGTTTGTACACAAAATGTAGGGAGACAGTCGAACAGGATTGAATAAGAAATATCACCTGACAATCACACATGTTATTGGCGAAGAAGCAGCTTCCACAACTCAAAAAATTTATAACAATGCTGCAAAAATATGTCATTTGAGCACTCAGGAAAGAAGTAGGTAAGTAAGATGTAAAATCTGTTCAAAATCTACCTGTAGTGAACATATCGAGGTACAGAGTGTGCAATCTGTAATTAAAGAAAAAAATGTTCAAAAACAAAAGTATTTTGAAGGTTTTGTTTAATCAAACGATAATATTACAGCATTTCATTATCCATATCTAAAAAGTACACCTGTATGCGTAATTCCGTCGCTGACACTTCTGGGGTCCACTGGACCCCACCTGCCCAGTTGCATCATTAAACCTGGTTACCCGGAAAAGCATTAAGTCATTTTTGTTTAATATCACACAAAATTATTACCTACATTTAGGGATGGAAAAATCATGAATTTTTAAAAAAAAGCAGATTATTTTGATTTAAATCAGATTTTAAAAAAATTATATTAGATGTTTTTATTTAAAACAAAATTGTTAAGTGATTTATTCATCCTTAATTACTTTAAAAAACGGAAAAAGTTTATTAAAACCACGGTTTTTAAATTTTGTAATTTTATGTTCCCCAAAAGATAAAGATACTGTACATTTGAGGGGTCTGATGAAATACTGGCCACAACCAAAAATCTTTAAATTTGATTTACTTATAGTTTAGTGCTCTTGTAACACTTCTCTTGCGTCTACATTACCAAATAAGCTTGTGGCACCATCTATTAGCTTGATTTAGAAAAAAGGCATTCTATGTTTAAAGATTTTTTTTTAATTCTGTGTTTAAAGATTTTTTGCAATACCGTCCCAATCAAAAAGCACTCTTTGTTGAAAACAACTGAATTCATCGAAAAACTTATAACAATGTAAGACAGCTATTGAAATATTCAATTCTACTTGACAGTTGTCCTGTTATCAAATATTAAGGGGTATAATTGTTGTTACTCGCACACTTTCCCATTAACTGTTTAATAGTCAGTGGGAAGTACGCCTCACACTTAAAATAGAATTTAATCAATGTACACAAACAGAAAAAGGTTAACAGTATTAAAACTAGTAAGATTAACTACTGTTTTCATTAGTTTTAACAATATTAATTTTGTTCTTTAAATGAGTGTTAATAAAATTCCATTTTTCCTTTGTCTTCTTTAAGATGTTCTTTAAGTGGCTTTAACAAACATTTTAATACAAATCTAGAATTAGGGACACCATTGAAGATTCAAACGTGTTTTTCTTGAAACTAGCTCGGTATGTGTTAGTTCAATATTGCTGCTAAATAAGTTTATCTTCAGACAATTCAACGCGGGATAAAAACTAATCAACCATCTAAGTCTATAAGTGTATAACTACTACAAATTGATAACTGTTTTTCATTTCATAACATTCATTTTATTGCATATTATACTGTATTTTATTTTCTCAAAATAGTTCAATTAATGGAAAAAGTTTATAAGAAATATATATTCTTTACATCAACTTTGTAATTGATAAAAGTCTTTTATCTGAGTAATTTTTATTTTACAAATATTTAAAATAGAAATACATTTTTAAACATTACAAATAACAAATATTGATTTAAATAAGTGATTTTTAAAAAATAATTTGATTTATATTATACCCGCCTTATTACTTTACAAGTGTATTTTAAGTGTTTTGTCCTTCTATGATATTACATCATCCATCCAAGTCCATTACAAATCATACCATAAATCATCCAACCTTGTCAAAAACTCTACACCCTAATCTTGCATAATCCTGTCCTACTCAGAAACTGTGTAACATCGACTCCACACTTTCGTTATTCGTCAAGTAGCAAGCAACCGCTCCCCAAATCCCGAGAAGTGTGGATGAGATGCTAGCTGTTTGCAGAGTGACATACATTTGGTGCTTGCCCTACCCACCGCATGTCCGTCTTTAGTACACATCAAAGAGAGCAAACATTTGCTGAACACATCAGCTGTTCAGGATTGGCTGAACAGTATCTCCCTGCTCAGCAAATGTGAGGAGCCGCCTTTATCTGTGTGTGTGTGATTAACTAAGGAACTTACTTCCTACACCCAGAACAACAGTAAAAGCATCAAGATAGCCCCATGAACTATCATGATTAAGTATGAATGGAATAGGTGTAAGGGGTGAGTGTATGGGACATCTCAAATGTTTTTAGTGGTCCCCAGGGAGCTCTTCATTGAAAATTTCTCTGCAGGGAGGCGTTGGGTATGGGGGTGGCCCTGGTAGGTCCCTTTCATACCGAGAGCAGTTGGGAAGGGGGAGGGGCAAAATTAAATCAATAGATCCAAATCCAGAAAGTCTCAAAAGAAAGGGGAACTAGTACGAGAGAAAGCGTGCCATTTTGTATCACAACTAATTTTGAATTTGCAATAATTGCATAAAAGTACTAATTTATTGACATTCTCTTGCCTTAATGACAAGTTGTCTCCTCAATAGTACATACTGAGCCTATAGAGAGTATTATATTTTGTAACACAAGCCACTCTTCATTCTCCTGAAGTGGTCAGTCCACAGTAGGCTTGATAATTCTAAAAGTCATTAGGGAAGGATTTGTATTCAGTCTTCATTATTTATAAGATTAGTACCCCCCAGATGGACACTAAAGATAGAATATTTTGGGTTAATGATGTAAAATCTGCCACAAAAGTTAACTTGCTTAGATAAACAGCATAACCTCATTATAAAGGAATCCTGTGGCACCCATGGCCATATTCAATCTATGGAAATTTGTCTAGAAACAATGTTGCACTTACACAATTCTATGTTTCCTCAGTCTTCTTTAAAAAAAAGGTTTTGCTGAAATAATCTCTAGAGAAAACTTTTTGGGCAACTTAGTACATGTTTAATTGTGGACAGTTTTTACACGTGTGTTTTAAACATCATGGCTGTAGTAGTTTTATAAACTTATAGATGACAATTATACTTCTTACAAAATTAAGTGTATATGTAATAATTTGAAGAAGCTTAAGAAGTTAATATTTATATATACAATTTACAATGAATGTTGTTCAAAGTTTTTACTATCCATTTATTTTGTTGCTTTAATTATTTGCAACTTAAAATGAATATTTCCATCTGGCCTCTTTGTGAAATTAAATGAGAATGACACGCACCTCAGTTTTATGAACAACCACAAAATCCCCTGATTCTGTCGACTTGTAGAACACAAGAAATGGATCAGATTTCCACCACAGCCAATTTTTCTTGTCTAATGATTGACCATGAAATTCTAACCAAACTTCATCCTTGAGATTTTGAAGTTCTTCAGCTGTCACAATAATGCAGGCAGGCTGATCACCTGACACTCTGATTTGACCTAAAGGTAATTGTACCTGCAACATACCAAATACACACAATTCTTTTTTTCAGCCATTACATTTACATCTTTTTATACTCTGATTTTCCTATAATGGTCGATGATACTTGGTCATTGGTACACCTCCTGCCTTATAAAATGAATCTTAATAATTTTGGTACGCACATTTCTAAGGCCATGAGCCCCAATGAGAAGGACGTTCGCAAATTAATTCAAAAGATTCATTTTATAAGGGAGGAGGTGTAACAATGGCCTAATGTCATCAGCCACTACAGAAAAATCAAAGTATAGTAATTGTATAGTATTACACGCTTGATTATAAGTTAACTGCAACCTAATACGTCTTACAACAATTAAGATATAATAAAGTTTCAAAAGCGTTTGACAATGTTGATCATGAATTAATGTGGCTACAGCTACAAAAGATGGGAATACCTCATTGTACTTATCAACTCTCAATATACAAATGAAGATACAAAGGTACAAACAAGCGAAGAGGAAACAAACTGGTTCCAAGTCAATAACGGAGAGGCACAAGGATCCACTCTGTCACCAGGATTGTTCAACCTATGTACAGAACATATTACGTGAATGGCAAACACAGAGGAAATGGACATAGGCAACAGAATTGGGGGAAAGCAAATCAACAACTTAAGATATGCTGATGATACCATGCTCTTTACTGATAACATGTCTTGAGGCTCAGAGAAGGTCTTGAAAGATTAGTAATTAAAGTAGCGACAAAGAGCAGGAAAGCAGGAAAATCAACGAAGTAGTGGTATAGATGGCAGACGATGTTAAGTACTTACAAATTACAATACCAATCTCTGGATACTGTACAGCACTAAAGAGACGAATAATTTCCCAACAAGCAATGGAAAGAAATTATACAAATTCATGAAAGATGCAGGCATATCATTTAAGACTAAAATCCAACAAATCGAGAAATTGTATTTCCAATTATGTTGTATGGGTGTGAAAGATGGACATTAAGGAAGACAGAAAAAAGGATGTCAAGATGCTTTCAAAATGTGGGCATGGAGGAATATATAACATAAAATGGGAAGACAAATGCAGAAATTTTGAAAAAAATTAACCCAGAACTTTCTCTAGAAACCAAAGCCACAAAATTGAAACTACAATAATTTGGACATATTATGCGGCAAACAGAATCCCTGGAAAAGGATATAATGCTTGGAATGATAGAAGGAAGCAGGGAGAAAGGAAGAAAAAGATGTAGGTGGCACAATGAAATAATCAAGGTTACTGACCTCACATGGCCAGACATAATTGTGTTCAAGACAGAAATAAGTAGAGAAAATTAATACACAATATCACAAACAAAAGGGGCAGTTTGAGTCCAAGTGAGCAGTGAACAAATGGCTGGCATCCTACTACTGTGAATATCCACTTAGGATAACATGGGATCGCTTGCAATCTATGCGTTACTACTAAATTTTCAAGACTATATTTGGATTGCTTACAAAAATAATTATACATAAAATAGCAAAAACTACTCGCCCAGACACTTAGGGTTTAAAGAAACTTTCTGTGTTTTTTACATTTGCCAATGACAGAAACATTTTTTCCCCATAATGGAATTCTTATTCATTGCATGTTAACTCGTTAGCTAATAAAGGGAAAACACAATAAGGTACAATTCAATATTTTCACAATCAGATAGTGTAAACAAGAGCACACAAATATATTTTTAAAAAATGAACTCACTTTACCACTCGCAACAATATTTGCCAGTGAGCAAGAGGCAGTTCCAATAAAATCGTGGTCTGCAAGTCTTGTGCTGTTTGAGTCTACATCATAAACTTCAAACTTCAAAGGTTGCTGTTCTTCAAAACGATAATGTACATTAAATTTCTTAGCAAAATTTGGTTCGTGATTATTTTGAATAGTTTCAGTACGATGAACTTCTTGCCAACGTTCTTCTCCAAAAGGTTTTATGTACACAACTACCATTGGGTCTGACTTTGACATAACATCTTGATATGGCAGATTCCTGTAACAAGTATAAACGAACTCGTGAAAATTATCAAGAAATAAAATAACAATTTCAAAAACTTGAACTAACTTACCTGCACGAAAATGACAATTCCACTTCTGTTGTGCACTGAGCAGCAGTGCCAGGCGTAAAGGTCGACATTGTAGAAACTTCAGAACACCGTCACTTCTCTTACATTAATAATTTTAAACTGAGAATTTGCAACTCTTGCAGCTTAGCTCTACAAAACAATCGTTGTGCATGGAGAGGCGGTCAAATCACGGAGCGGCAGCATGTGGATGTGGTCAGGATGTGGTATAAATTACAACGTTCACAACCACGACCTCTGCCTAGAACTCCCCTTTAATTCCCGCCCAGTGCCGTTTCACCCCGTCAGCGCCAGTCACCATCCCCACTTCGTTTCTCTGTGACGTGTTGCTTCTTCTTTCCATCCCACTCACCTTGCACTTGACATAAATCAGCTATTGCAGTTTTATCCAATCGGGAGGTTATATGCCCCTACAGTGACGTCATTATGGGGACGTTGAAGCTCCCGATTGGATGAAACCATGAACACATGATTTACGTCAAGTGCATGGTTAAATAAATCCTAGTGAACACGCAACTGCATACTTTCTGACTCACCCAAGCAAACGCTACGTCAATTTCGGTCAACTTGCAGCAGCAATTCCCCAGGAATTCTCATACGACGTGATCACCAGTGTCTACGTCAGAGCAATGAGAAGACATAGACTTGGACAGTAGGAAAATGCTGATTTTACACAGTCATACCCCGGCGACTCCTTGGCTACGCCAAAATTCGACCTGGACAAAGCGTGGGAGTTCATCGCTTCAAAAGTCTCTAATTCGGCTGACAGGCCGTAGGGACCGCGTTGAATGCCAATATTTAAAACTCAGGCGACCCCTCTACTCCCAGTTCGGAGAAGAAGTACAAAAATTTGATTTATGCTCTCGAGTTAGGAAAACTAAAATATGTTGTCTTTATATAATTGTTGTGTCTGTTTTGACGTTCATGCATTTTTACACGTACTTATACACTTAAATACCTTTTTCTTACATCTGTATTTACATTTCCTTCTATTCTTCGTTAAATTTAGGCGTTCAAATCACAATCAGTTTCCCTTTTCCCGAATATTGACCATTACGCAATGATGATAGATTTTTACTTTCTCGCATACATACGCATACGAAGTATACGTACGCATCTCGCATACGAAGTAATATACTTAGTATAGGGAAAGTTATGTAATGCTGCGGTGTAAAATAACGCGGACTTTCGGAAGAAAAAATTCATTGCCGGGCCCTGATAACGACAAAATGGATAAATCTAATGCTAAATTAAGAAAAAAATCCTCAATATTGTGCAATATATAAATTATGAGCAATTTTTCAAAACAACGAAAAAAAAGCTTTCCTCAACAACGGCTCCAAGCTTTTTTTCTTTTAGCTGTTGGTATGGATACGTGATAAATGTACTCTATGATATGACATAAACTCCATGATGTTCTATTCTTTTGTTTTTTCAAAATTTGCAACATTTTTTTAAAAAAATTGTCTCTAACGTCGTTAATATTTACAATAGCGGAGATTTGTTCACATTATTATATTTATGCGTGCAAGGGCTTTAAATAATGTCAAATACGGTATCTCGAAAACTCAACAGTTTTCTGTGAAAACTGGCTCAAAATTCCGCATTTTCAGAAACGCTCAAACTATTTTCTCAAAATCCGCTCTAAAGGCTTTAGCTGGATAAGATGGTAAAAAGTGCCCGCGCTTGAAATTGAAAATAAAATTTTTCCTACGGATTGTGGCCACGAAAACTTTTTTTTTTATTAAGTTTTAGATTCCTCCCACCCTGCAGATCCTTTGTAATAACGAAAAATGTGTTTTTAAATTATTTTTTTCATTGCATTGGCCGTATGTATTCTTTGGAAAATAATGACTCTTTGC
The DNA here is from genome assembly GCA_038098605.1 of Gryllus longicercus. NCBI lineage: Eukaryota > Metazoa > Arthropoda > Insecta > Orthoptera > Gryllidae > Gryllus > Gryllus longicercus. The sequence continues at coordinate 4,286,379 of JAZDUA010000007.1, forward strand.
AAAACTTACTCAGATTTTCAAAAATAATTTTTAACACTTTATTTGCGCAAATGAATTTTAAAATTTTGGAATATTTTTAAATGAAGTTTTAATTTCGCCAGGTGCATGACAAAATTCTCAAATGTTGCCCTAAAAATCAGCTGTTTTCTGGAATTGTTTAAGATTTTTCTGATTGGTGTGCCATGTTTAAAAAAATTAAAATACATACGTATGTTTATTGCTTATATTTAGAATTGTATAGAGGTATGTACAGTAATTACAATATTTTTTCTAGCGGCAATATTTGAAATATTAAAAGGCTAATATCAATATAGTAGTTTACGTAACAAATGCGCGAAACAAGTGATTCTTGCACGAGCCGAGTGCGGTAATCACCTCGCGCCCGTGTTGCATATACTAATTTTAACACACCAAGAGCGAAATGCAATGTGTCAGGTAAACCTTCGCGATGTTTCGCACACGCTTCGCGATGCTACGCACACTGAAACAATTAGCAGTTTCGCACACGGAAAACAAGCACGACAAACTGCGCTTTGTGCATTAAAAAATCGTTTTGTTATTTACGTCGATAACATAAATACTCGCTTAGGTCCTTAGGAACCAAACATCTAAACAACGCATTAAGAACGCGTCCATAGCAACGACCTGTTAAAAAACTCGTGAGTCCATTAAAATATTGCAGCCGAGGCTCGGGTTTAGGTTTCACCAGTGCTCATAAATCTTTGTATAAATGTACCTTTTGTCCCATTTGTCCCCTTGTCCTTTTTGCGCATGCCGCCCCTTTTCCCCATGTTCCTTTTATCCCATTTCCCCCTCTTTTCCTTTCGCCCTATTGGCTCATGTTGCCCCTTGTCCAAATTTGTCTCCGTGTGCCATTTCGTTCCCTTGTACCATTTGCCCCTTGTCCCGATTGGTCCCCTTGTCCCATTTGGTCCCCATGCCCCACTTTGTCACCTTGTCCCATTTTGTCTCCTTGACCCATTTTGTCTACTTGTTCAATTTTGTCTCCTGTCGCATTTTGTCCTCGTTCCATTTTGTCTCCTGAAACCCTTTGACCCCTTCTTCCATCGTCCCATTTTGTCACCTTATCTCTGTCCCAATTGTCTAATTTGTTCATCTTTTACCCATTTTGTCCTTTTCCTCCCCCTTTTCCAATTTTATCCATTTTGTCCTCATGGTCCCATATTGCCCCCTTGCCCTGTTCGTCCTTTCCCCGCTTTGTCACACTTGTCCTTTTCGTCCTTCCGCGCATTGCGGTTTGTATTTAAAAACGGTATCAAGACCCTGTAGCATCAATCCTTGCTGCAGAACATCGAGAGTAATGACAAATCTTAATTCATAAAAATGATAAATATTTACTTTTAATAAACAGAATAACTAAAATAAACAAAAAACATTGGATGTAACACGTGCTCTATTAGTCTTTAAGGGCTTGTTACATAAATAACTATTGTCAATAATATTTTGACTGTTAGATTTACCCGCACCAGATGGTGAACATTTTTTGAATTTATTTTAAATCACTTGAAAGGTTCAAAAAATGAGCAGTTATATAGAATTGACTCTAATTGTGAGAATTTGTTGAGAATTTTAGATGTACTAGAGTATGCTAACAAAATAAGTAGCTAATAAAATATATTTTCTATTGAAATCATAAAAATTGTTCACCATCCGCTGCGTTTATATCTAACGGTCTAAATATTATTGCAAAATTATTTATTGATATTAGCCTTTTAATATTGCAAATATTGTTGCTAGAAAATAATATTGTAATTACATACCTTTAAACAGTTGTATATTCACGAAAATAATGGGACAAAAATATGTATTTTAATTTTTTCAACATGGCACACTAATCAGAAAAAATTGAAAAAAATTCAGAAAATAGCTGATTTTTAGTGCAACATTTGGAAATTTTCTCGTGTACCCGCCGGAATTGCTTGCTTCAAACTTGCTTCAAAAACATTTCAAATTTTTAAAATCCATTTAAAAGTTGGATATTCGCGGCAAATTAAATTTAAAAATTAATTCTGAAAAATTCAGCGCATTTTACATCAAGAATCATTATTTTCCATGGAAATTCATTCGTCCAATTCAATAAAAAAATAAAATAATAAAAACACACTTTTCGTTATTATGAAGGATGTGTAGGTGGGAGGAATCTAAAAGTTAATGAAAAAAATGTTTTTCGTGGTCACAATTTTTAGGAAAGATTTACTTTTCGACTTCAAACGAGAGCACTTTTTTACTATCTTATCCAGCTAATGCCTTTTTTCTTCAAACTTTTCGTCCGATAAGTGTTACTAACACAGTTTAATATGACATAAAGTTCATTATTCAGTATTCTTGTTTTGTTTTTTTTAAATTACACAAACGTATTTTTTTATATCTCTTACACCGTTTTTATGCACATTTCCAGCGATTTGTAAACACTATTGCATTTGCCTTCATTCGAAGTACCTCAAATGACTTTAGATTAAGTTTTTAGACAATTTAAAACTTTTCTGTGAAAAAGAGCTTCAAATTTCTCATTTACAGTAACGCTATGCCATTTCCTTAAAAAGTCTCCAAATTTTTCAATGAAAATTGCCATTTATGACCAGGTTTTACTCTTCTACATTATTCTTAAAGTAATATTTCGGTTCTTCTATTAGGAAACCGAAAATTTGAGAAACTGTCAGAAATATGTACTTTGGCCGGCGATAGATGACAGCTGGCAAGAGGATGGGGCAAGAGTGGAAAGACAGTCCACACCAAGGAAATTAGAAAACTTTACTACGAGAAAGTCAGTGCGATTTGTAACACCACTAGTTTATCACGAGAGGAGAGTTATTCTTTCCCTCAAGATTGTGACATCCGGCGCTGACCTACCCGTCGCGGTCGGCTTTCAGGGTTCTCCTCATCAAGGTATCTCCTACAAACGTGTTACCCCTACAGTCGGAACGAGCTCAAATCTCCAGACTCGTCTCCCGAATTGTGTGTAAGTAAGGGGTAAGAATTGGTCAAGAAAGAGAAAAAATAGGGAGAGAGAGAGACGGAATGAAATATTTTTTTTTATTTAAAGCGAATAAATAAATAAATAAGTCACGGAGAATTTCCTAATAGCTTTGTTCTTTGGTCTTCTTTCCTTCAAGTTTTTTTTCAACTGACTTGCCAAGGAGACAGTTATTAAACTCGCCAGATTTACTGTATCGTATACCGTTACTAAAGTAACTATTGTAATGCTGCTAAAAATATAGGTTGAGATTTTAATACAAATACATATTTTGGGTGTTCCTGGAAACGAAAAAGAGTGTTTTTTTGCACACATGTCTGTACTACCTCCGTCCAAAAATTATTAAACAAAACTGCAGTTTTGCTAAAAACAATTATATGAACATCTAAGTATGCAAATTAATAATTAGTTCCCGTAAATAAATACATAAACATTAAATATATTTGATAGTCACAATATTGGCCTTAAAAACAGATTTATTCCAAGACCGGCATTTTCATTCTCATGTATTACGTTTTGAACTTCTCGAGTGTATGATAAAATCTATCAAAACGTTATGATTGATTCAAATGGTCTCTTTTCATTTACCGGACATTCGGCGCATTCTAGCACAAACATTTTGAAATAATAAAATGGGACCAACAATTCAGTTCACACAAGAGCCTCCTTTATTATTATTATTTTGACGCGACCATCTCCGGACCACGCGAACGTGCTCACGGAGAATAGAGAACACGAACGGCGCTCACGTAGTGTAGAGAAGTTACACTGCGGAAAATGGATTACGAGATTTCAACGGAAATACACGTCTTGGGGTCCCCTGTTACTGAAAAACTGTTGTTGTTTTTCTTCTTTTTTTTTTCTTTCTTTCTTTCTTTTTTTTTTCTTTTTTTCTTTTTCAACATCCATCCGTCAGTCTGCCTGGTGTATGTGAACAACACTAGCACCTAAACTATGCGTAGGATTTTTCCAAACTGAATATTCCCTGTCGATCTGGCCTGAGTCGAAGTTCTGAGATTTTGAAAAACATTTACTAATTTTTTGGGATACTTTACATGGAGCTCCATGGACATTTTCAAACGTTTCAAAAAAGTTGCTTTATATTTTTTCTTTAAATTTCTTGTAAGAATAGAATGAAATACACTAATATATTCTGAACTTTCGAAACTGTGAAACGTTTAATTTTTTCCCGTGTCTTCCTACAACTATAAAATTAAAGATAGAGATTTTTCCTTCAAATACAATGTGTTGGTACATAATTAATTGTTTCATTAAGTTCATGTATATACATTTTTTTTTTAATTTTAGTACTTTTCGCGCAATATTGCGTGCAATACTTGCAATTTAAAAAATTACAAAAATATTTTCTCAAAAACGGCTCTAATTTGTTTTCTTTTAATCTGTTAGTAGTGATAGTACTAAATTCACTCTTTAAGATGGCATAATCGCCATACTGGTCTATTCTTTTATTTTTCAAAAATTACAACAATGTAATTTTTTTGACTTGTCTATCAACGTCGTTAATATTTACACTACGTCGTTAATATTACATTTATTTACATTACAACGTTTGGTAGTTTTCGAGCAATATTGCGTGCAAAAGTTGCAATTTTAAAGTATTTAAAAACAACATTTTCTCAAAAACTGCTCAAACGTGTTTCTTTACCCTTTTGGTAGGGATATTGCTAAATGTACTCTTATCAGATGACAGAAATGGCATATTGCTAAATTCTTTTTCTTTTTTTCATAAAAATTACAAAAATGTAAGGGAAACTTTATATGACATCATTTAAAGAAAATGTACTCATAAATACAATAATGTGTACAAATCGCCGCTAATGTAAATATTAACGTCGTGACAGACAAGTCAAAAAATTACATTTTTGTAATTAAAAAAACAAACAAACAAAAGAATAGAGCAAAATTGGGTTAGTCATCTTATATGGTGAATAAAAACTATACTTACCAAACGTTTTGTGATGATTTACAGAACTTTATGGTTACACCCCTCTTGCATGTCACTGATAGACGTAGTATGTATCGTATCTACTACAGCGTGTTTGATAAGAGATATTAAAGTAAGATTTGATGTAAAAGATATGGAAGGTGATGGGTGACCTGCTGTCTCTGAAACACGAGAGAAAAGCGGAATTGAATAATGTGTGTCTAGTCTTATTCCTAGTCTACTCTTATCTTTTCCCCCCTTATGGCACATACAGTTTTTTGACTTAATACATCTAAAATCTAAATTTAACTGTTCAAAAAAAAAAACATACGGTGTGCAACATGTGTAAATATATCAGATACAGTTCTTAAAAAGTATTATTATTAATGATAATTATTTACAGATCCACTATATATCAGTGCAGAGAGAGAGGGAGAGAGAGGGGGGAAAGAGAGATGGGGAGGGACAGGGAGAGGGAGAGAGGGAGAGAGAGAGAGAGAGGGAGAGGGAGGGAAGGAGGGACAGAGAGAGCAAAACTCCCGTCAGAACCGAACAGACGATTCCACAGTTGGTAATGTTCATTGTTGTTGTTAAGTTAATGGAAAGATGTCACGAAAAACCTTTGTCTATGTGTATTATAGGCCTCGTATTTTGATGTTATTGAACGTTCTAGAAATGAGTATGGTAAAAAGCCCTAAACTGGAAGGAATAGCTAAGCAGTACGCGGATGGTATTCTATCGGACGATTCTGACTTGAAGTGTGATGTTCGTGGCTGTGAAATACCAGTTAATGAAAAACTCATTTTACCTCACGTGTGTGTACTAAATGTGTTGCAAATGTTCTTGTATACAAAGAAAGCACTGTCGATCTCTATTTACTACTTCACCCCGTCGTGAGTCGCTAGGAAAAGTGGATGGACTATTGTGTGTTTTATGCTGAAAACTTCAAAACATAAATAATTTCGTTAGTAACATTGGCGAAGATCAAACTGTTCCATCGAAAAAGCTGAAATAACGTTTGCACAATACCGCTTTGTCAAGAGAACTATTGTGAGTTCACTCCTTCAAATCCCTTTGTGTATCTCTCAATTAACTACCGTTAACTGCCGGCCACTGAACAGTGGCGAATATTCATAGAATCGAAGGAGAGTTAGAAGGATTTGCTCTTCACAAATTGCAACAATGTGTACCAAAAAATCCAGAGATTTTAAAGGTTTTAATCACTGATGATTTGCCCACTCATGTCAGAAGATGTAAAATGATCTTTTTCTGCATATAAAAAATTTCTGACCGATAAGAGATTAAATTACGATTTCTTTAATATTAAATGAACAATGTTATTCAATAATTTTTTTTGGCGAACGATATCATTGATTAAATCTTTAGAGAACGACGATATCACGTGAACCTTTTAAAAAAAATGTAATTTGTACGTAGCTTACTTGTTTTCCTTCAACATTTCATGTGGATATGTCTTATGGTATAAAATCATGTAACATATTTGTACCTAAACATGCATCTTTTTTGCACCTAATTATACACATATTTTTACTTTCTTTTCATATGTACGTATAAGTTTCGGACTAATATACATAGTAAAGGGAAAGTTATGTAATGCTGCGGAAAATCGATTTCGAGATTTAAACGGAAGTACACGTTTTCGGGTCCCCAGATATCGAAAAAGTTGTTTTTTACAAAACGTCAGTCTGTCCGTCTGTCCGTCCGTCTGGTGTCTGTGAACACAACTAGCGCATAAACCATGCATAGGGTTTTTTCCAAAATGAAGAAACTCCTGTCCAACTGGCTCGAGTCAAAATTTTGATTTTTAAAAAACTTTCTTCAAAATTAAGGTGTAGTTTACATGAAGCTTTCAGAACAATTTCAAAATTTTATCAAAAACGGCTCAAGTTTTTTTAAAATTTCTTGTAAGAATAGAGTAACATACACTTATAAAAGTGGCATAGGTCCGATTTTCACGGTTTAGTCTGAATTTTCGAAAATTTCAAAAGTTTAATTTTTTTCGGGGTTTACCTACAACTACAAAATTAAAGATAGAGATTTTTACAAAATTAAAGATAGAGATTTTTACTTCAAATTAAATTGGTTCTCCATAGTGAGTTCTTTCATTAAGATCATGAACATTTTTTTAAATTTTTCGCCCGTCAGGTTTTTGTGAACACTACTAGCGCCTAAACCATGCGTAGAAGTGTTTTTCCAAATTGAAGAAACCCATGTACACATGGCTCGAGTCGAAACTTTGAGATTTTGAAAAACATTCTTCAACGTTAGGGAGTGATTTGCATGAAGCCTTCCGGGTATTTTCAAAAATTTTACAAAAACTGCTCAATTTCTTTTCTTTAAATTTGTTTTAAGAATAAAGTAACATACACTTATAAACAAGGCATAGGTCCGATATTCACGGTTAACTCTGAATTTCCGAAAATTTCAAAAGTACGATATTTTTCAGCGTCGTCTTACAACTACAAAATTTAAGATATAGGTGTTTGTTTCAAATTAAATTTGTTGTCCATAATTAGTCCTTTCATTAAGATCATGTATACTTTTTTGAAACTTTTAAAGTTTTCGCTACATACTGCACGCAGTATGTGCAACTTAAAAAAGTTCAAAAATTCTAAGCAAACGGCTCCAAATTTTTCTTTAAACTTTTGGTAGAGAGAGTTCTAAATGTACTCAATAAGATGACATAAATGCCATATTACTCTATTCTTTTCTTTTCAAAAATAAAAGAATATAATTTTTCGACTAGTCATTCAAGACGTTAATATTTACATGAGCGGCAATTTTTTCACATTAATATATTTATGTGTACATGTGCTTTAAATAATGTCAAATCAATTTTCTCGAAAACAATATTTTTCGGTGAAAACTAGCATAAACTTCCGCATTTTCAGAAATGCTGTAACTCCATTTTCTCAAAAACTGCTTCAATTTTTTTCTTCAAACGTCTTGGACGGATAGTGCTAATTGCACTCTTTAATATGACGAAAAGTTCATTTCGTTTTTTTCTTAAAAAATTACACTTATATAATTTTTTTTGAAAGATATTTCACGCCGTTAATTTGAACATTTCCAGCGATTTGTATGCACTATAACATTTGTGACTGGAAGTACTTGAAATTACTTCAGATGAAGGTTTTCGAAAACTCGATAGTTTTTAGTGAATAAGTTCAATTTTCGCATTTAGAGTAGTACTTAAACACCATTTTCTTAAAAAAAGGCTCCAATTTGTTAAAAGAAAATTGGCATTTAGGGTGAAGTTTTACCGTTTCTTATTATTTTTATAATAATATTTCCGTTCTACTATAATGAAACCGAAAAATTAAGAAAATTTAAAAAAAAAATGTACTTTGGGCGGCGATAGATGACAGCTGGCAAGAGTATGTTGCAAGTCCGGGTAGCTAGCCAAAACCAAAGAAAGTAGAAAAATATTGCGGGAAGGTCTGTGCCATTCTGTAGCCCCATTAGTTAGTTTCCCTCCCGTATACGTATGTATTTACGGAGTATATACGTAGTATAGGGAAAGTTATGTAATGCTGCGGAAAATCGATTTTGAGATTTCGACAGAAATAAGTTTTGGGGTCCCTTAATACTGAAAAAGTCGTTTTTTTCTAAATGTCTGGTTGTCTGTCCATCCGTCTGTTCGTCTGTGAACACCACTAGCGCCTAAACCATGTGCAATTTTGAAAAACTTTCTTTAAAATTTGGAGGTATTTTATATGAAGCCCCTCGGACATTTTCAAAATTTTCTCCAAAAACGGCTCCAATTTTTTCCTTCCAGCTTTTCCAAAGGATAGTGATAACTGTAATGTTTAATATGACAAGAAAAGTTCATTTGGCCATATTTTCTGTTTTTTTCAAAAATTGAACAAATGTAATTGTTTTGAAATATCTCTCACGCCTTTATTGTGTACATTTCCAGCAATTTGTAAACACCATTGCATTTGTTACTAGAAGTAATTAAAAATACTTTAAATGATGTTTTTCTAAAACTCAATACTTTTCTGTGAAAAGAGGTTCAAATTTCGCATTCACAGTAACGCTTAAACACCATTTTCTTAATAACGGCTCCAAATTTGTCAATGAAACGTTTCATATAGGACAAGGCATTGCTCTTCTTCAATAGTTTTAAAGTAATAATTTGACTCTATTAGAAAAGCGAAAAATTAAGAATGTTTAAAAAAATATACTTTGGACGGCAATAGATGACAGCTGGCAAGAGAATTTAATAAATAGAAGTCCGAATAGCTAGCCGAAAAGATGTAGAAAACTAATACGGGAAAGTCTGTGCCATTCTGTAGCACCTCTAGTTAATATTTTTGGCACCTATTTTACCACCTAAATTAGCAAATGTTTGTCCCTAAAAATCTTCTTCTTCTTCCTCTTCTTCTACTACTATCCACAAGAATTAAACTTCAACCTGTTCTGGTGTCCCTTTTTCTTTGCCTACCTACATCTCTTCTTCCTTCTAGAAGAAGATCTTCCTTGAAGAGCTAATACTTCTAAAAGTCTGACCTCTAATTATAACACTTCATGAACACAAAAAAGTGCTTACTGTGCAAAAATGTTTTTTCAGGTTAGGATGGAAACTCACGATCTCATAATTTCCAAGCCATTCACTATATCTCTACACCACCAGCCTCACAGCCTAACTCAACCTTCGGGATGTTTAAAAAAGCAAACACTTGCCTTTAGTTTTATAGAACACTTCATTAAGGTAAAAATCTATCATTAATGTGGTAGTGCAATGTAAATTTTTGTTTGCAATTTCAAAATAATATAGAGTTCGCAAAAAAAAACAAAAAACAAAAAAAAACTGCGCCATTATTTTGCTCGTCATTAGTTCTATCTGACGAAAAGAGTTAAAGGAAGGCTTGAAGATAACACGCAAGGAAGACACGTGAAGACTTTAAGATAACTTTTTCGATAAATTGTATTAAATTCAAGCAAAAATCACATTGAAACTAGTACTCGTTTTCTTGAAAATATTATAAGTACACGACTTATTTAAAGTTATAACTTTTTCAAGTTCTTTAAGGAAACAAATTAAAGAAAAAAATTGGAGACAATTTTAAACTAGTGGAGGTTCAACAGTATATACCTTCTCGCGTTATTGGAAACAGCTACGTAATATTGAAATATTGCATTTTCTGCGGCAACTGATGCAATCAGGCGAGCAACGCATTGTTGCCAGCGCTGCGTGTTCAAAACTACGTGTAAACTTTAACAACTGCTCTTCATATATCTACCACAAAAAATCAACACACGCCTAAAATTACAAAGCCAACACTCCCTAAATAAATATTTGACCTTTTTTTAAACTTAAAACTCGAAGAAAGTGGCAAAATATCCGAGACCCTTCTATTAAAAAAACATTAAACTCTTTAAACAGAAAAGTTAAAAATTCATTTGATTTATATAGATATACTCAATTTAAAAAAATACTTATAATCTTCAATCAAATACCAATTCTCTATGGAAAGCTATTAAAACCATAACTAAAGATAAAAAACAATTAATTCCTATCAAATCAGGAAATACAATAGCAACAACTGATCTTGAATAGGTAAATATATTAGCGTAGCATTTTGCAGATACATTTACTAACAATATCCCTCCAATAAAAGGTTTTCTACCACAATTTCACAAGAAATAGCAAATACTTTTTTCACAGTACCAGAAATAATTAAATTTATTTCAATTTCTGAAGTTCAGTATTTAATTAAAAAACTTAAAAATTCAAAATCTCCAGGGCATGATCAAATTACTAATTACATTCTTAAACAGTTACCTTTTCAACTCGAGGACCTGCGAGTTGAAATGGATATTTTGATTTTGGGTGTGTACTTCATATGAAGCATCAAAATTTTCAAATTTTCTCAAAAATGGCTCCAAACTCTTTGATTAACCCTTTTTTCCTGTTTAGCGTGGACGTTTGTCGCAGGCATGACGCAGGTCACAGTTTCGTTGAAATCTCTTAATTATTCACAATTGCAAAAGTTCAAAATTTTTCAGCGTCTTTCCCCAGTTTCAGTATTGAAGATTAAGATGGTTTTCTTAATGAGACCATTCATATCTATGTTTGATATTTAAATAAGGGCATTAGGTATTTTTTGAAAAAATGGATGAATTACAAGGAATGTTTTTATACAATTATCAAACCGCTTCGTTTTTTTCCATTTTTTAAACATATTTTTCGAATAGAGCAAAATACCAGTATAAATTGACTCAAGTCCTTTTTTCGGTAAACACTGTATTTTAAAAAATTAGAAAAGTTTAAAATTGTTAATTTGGTTTTCATATGACATGTTATTCTTAATGTCATCTATTATAAAATATTGATTTTTAAATAAGATCATGTACTACACTTTCTTTGTGTAATTGTTGCTTGAAATCTCGGCAATATATAATTATTTTTTCTCAAATTGGCCCCAAATGTTTCTTTAATTTTTCCCTCAGATAGAGCTAAGAACTGTTAACTAATGGCGCCCATCTCATTTGCGCTAAATTTAATGAATTTTCGAAAATATCAAAACTTACAAATTGTGGAAGAAAGGTTACCTTCCCCCCTACAATAATCAGTTTTTTAATGAATAATTACATGCCTTTGGCCATTTAGGCCTTTGGCAGCAGAAGATGAACAAATTGAATATTACATTTAAAAAATGAGTAGCTATATAAATGTAGTTCACACATCACGAACAAAACTATTTCATGTAGTTATATAAGATTTGAAAGGAGGAAGTAATGGAGAGTCGAAGAATTGGTTTGGTAATTTTCGTTTTTGTCGATTACGATGGAGACTATGTTTACCTAGTTGAAAATGAAGTAAAGCTGGCATATTATTACTTCGATAGAATTTTGTTAAAATTTGTAGAAAAAAGTTTTGAATTGGAAGTATACCTAACTCAGAATGATTTTTTATGTTTCAAATAACTTTAATAATAGTTCTAAGACATATTTTGAAAAGTTTGTGTTTGTAATATTTGTTTTTGACGCTGGTTCCCAAACAGGGATAAGATATAACAAGCCGGATTACCGTATTATAAATGTGAATGTTTTTCAGAAAACTAAATGAAGAAGAGTATTTAACGAGAGGAATTATTTGAAGAAGAGGAAGTAGGAATCAGTTGAAAGTACAAGCTCGCAGCGAGCACTGTTAACAACACTCCAAACACATCTTCATCGGCGCGAAACACAAGGTATTTGCTGAAGAAGACGAAAAGGCATGTCCTTTCTTTTATTAGAAAAAATCTCAAGAAATGGTTGAGGAAGGTCCATGTCTTTTACAGGAGACACCTGAAACTTCTTAGGATGAAATTAGGAGAACTTAGAAGAGGGAAAATGCAAAATTATTGAGAAAGTTGCGAAGGCCTGCGAATTGAAAGAAAGGGAACAAGATTCTGATGCATCCTCTAAATAATGATTTGGATTGGTCATCTGTTTACACTGGAGCAAATAATTCGACGACACGGAGAATAATACTAAAAGACCAAATAATCCTTAAAATTCTCCAGTAACATCTGATAAAATGGAAACGTTCAGAGAGACTTACTATTATTCACATACATAACTGTTTTCTTACATAATTCCTCCAACTTTCCACATATCTTTGAATGATAGGTTGATTTATTGTATTTAAAGTCTTTCAAAAAGGTTTGTTCGGTTGGTTGATATTTTGACTGATGTGCTTGATAAGAAGGAATTCATTATATTAAAATAAGATTTATCACTTTAAGCAAACGAAGTCAGAATGCTTCAAAGGTCAAGAAATTAGCCACTCGTGCATTACATTGAAATATAGGTATGACTTCTATTTCCAAGAGGTTGCCACAGCTTCAAAAAATCTAGAAGCCGATTTTGTACCAAATACCCCCACTCTACCTACATTTCTTCAATTGATTGATTGGTCAGTAATTCCGGGTGCGTCAACAGCTAAGGCCATTAGTCCCGTAATTTTAGTGCATGTTTTTCCCCTCTGTAGGTGGTGGTGATCTTCCTCCACTGGATGGTGACATCCGGTGACCACCTGCAAGTCGGGTAGGTGGGTTTTCCCCAACCAGGAGCCTCCGACAAGAGGGGCACCGCTCCCGTCGGGACAAGGTCTAAGCTCCCGACTGGTCACCCGACATGCTTTTGGGTGTAGTGCAAGTAAGTGTAAGTGCGTGAAAGGGGTGAGGATAAGGCAAGAAAGAGGAAGCAAAGGTAGGCGGTACGTGGCCCGTTTGTTAAGGTACTGCTCTGGCATTCGTCTGGTACTGATCGAAGAAACCACGGAAAAGAATTGATAAGAGCAGCTGGCCACCGGAATTCTTCTCCAAGACAGCGACTGAATTCGACCTGGCTGTCTAGCTAGTGTCGAAAATCCTGCCACCGTCGGAAATTGAACCTAGGTCATACTGATCAGAGGCACTGCAGTGACATCAGCTGATACCCTGAGTCACCTCTCCCGGTGATTCAAGCCATCGGAGAAGAAAAGTTGCGCGAATACTATCGTTTGTAGAAAAATAATGTGGACTGATAGCGATAACCTTCAAAGTTCCGACTCCGACACGAACCTTCGTAAATCTGGAGGTCCTTGGTTTGTGTCCCAACGGGGGAGATTTTTGACATCACCTACGAGGCCGAGTCGAAGCCGATCGCTACCTCAATGAGAATTCTAAATGTCAGCTGATCCCATTCGTCAGATCAGAGGGTTTCGTCCACCAGGTGCAGGCAGATGAAATGGTACCAAGCAAGGGACCGTCGCCAAAGCTTCGTTCTCCATCCTACCCTTCCACACTCTATTCCAACAAATGGGCGATGGGCTGATTCGCCATTCTGATGTGCCTATCGCCTATTACTCAAAGACTGTAGATCTGCAATAACTGAGAGGTCGGTCGAAAACGCATGTAAGCCCTGAAGCGTGAGAAAGAAGAATGTAGTTCAAAAGAAGTATTTCCCTTGTGTTGAGGTATTTTTGGAAAAAGGATTGAACGGAAATGTGCATTAATTTTTTTTGTCCATGAGCCTAAGAAAACATAGGGTAATCTTTGTCGATATTTTCCCGGATATGATGACGCCTTATCTTGACGTAGCCGCAACCACCTACTTCCGATCATGTGAACGTCACTTCGTACCAAATCAACTTGCATTGCCTCCCGGGGAGTCACTCGAGCAAGTTGTGGTTGATGTTCACTAGTGCGTGGAGATATTAGCGTACGATGTAACATGTTCTACGTACTTACGAAACATGCCCTAAACCAATGTGTCAAATAAATACTTCTTTCTTGGACTAAAGGTATGTGTTGCATTTTAAAAGGTTTTGCTAAGCATTACTTTACTTTCATTAATATCATTTACATTTACAATTACATTTCATTGCATTAACATCATTACATTTTCATATTACTTCAAGGGATAGTATTAATGTCATCTATCAATGTGATTTTAAGAACAATGTAAGATCTGCTTCGAATATATTATGTAATGTTCGCTTGTCTCAAACATTATTTTCCTACATATTGAACTTTGAAAATTATTTAACTTATTCATAGTTTAGTTTAGTTGTGTTCGTGGGTGCCGAAGGCATTAGATCTTGACACTTATTGGAATGTAACTCAGGTATTGTTCATTGTTGATGTACTCTTCTTCAAGAAGAGTTTACGAAATAACATAGACAATCATACTGATGAGAAAAATATTTTATAAATTATCATTTTTGAGCTCCTTGTATTGCATTCTCTATATACATGTCAGTGTAATATTATATGACGTAGTATTCATATTATATGAATGTTTACACTTATAGTTTAAAGGGGAGATAGGAAATGAGTGTTTGAATCCAAAGAATGTAGTATTGTATAGTAAGCAGTAATTGAAACGCTTATCATTAAAAACCTTATTTAGATGTCCTCGTAACTTTTCACCATTTCTTACGAAAGCGGGTAATATATGTAATCTATTAATTTACTCTGTTCATTCCTTTTATAGAATACAACTTCAATACTATACTTAAACACAAGATGATTCATTGATATTGGTTCTGAAGGAAACACCTGATCATTATGACACGGTCATCGCCTACCAGGTAAAAAACGACAAATATCTCCCTAATTTTATCTTGACACTGTTTACGATAATTTGCTTAAGGAGAAGATAATGTTTCTTGATAAACCTCATTTTAAGTTTGAAATGAATAGGGTAATTTTAACATTTTGTTTCTAAAAGTGTTCGGTTAATTATTTTATTTTCCGAGTTCAGTATGACAAAAATATTACATTTTATAATGTTAAAGCATTTTCTCAATATGTACTATAACAAATTACATCATGTTACCCACACTAAAACTTCATTTCAATTTGTAACACTAATACATTACATCACATGATGAATGCGAAATCATCTAAATGCATTACACTGTTACAAAGTTTAGTATTATGGTGTACAACCATCGCTTCGTTTTTGTCTTGCAGAATGTTATCCTTGTTCTCAGTCTATTTGATATTTTTCTTACGCATAAAAACGACATCAGCTACCATGCCCTTGACAAACGATGTTCGGCTGCCTTTCCTTTAGTTGTTACCACTGAATGGTAGTGTGTTCTTGAGACGTAAGTGTCGGTTTCTTGTTTGAGATGGGATTGGTTTCTTTATTTGCAAGAAGATCTTTTTTGATATAATGAGGCGTGTATGGGGTATCTAAAAATGATGCCAGTAATGTTTCCTGCCTATTTTTATTTTAATTTCTTTGGCCTATGTTCCACGAACTGATGTAGCACATCTGTGTTTATCTTAGGCATCATTCTTCAACATGCATCTCACTCAGTGCGGTATTTCCCGACTTTGGATGAGTTGATTGTCTCCAGACTAAGTCTGCTTTTCAAGCATCAGAAAAATACAAGGCCAGGGATGATGTTCGGCTGCACGCCCCTTGAGTCTCCACAAAACTGCCATCAACTCCAACTCGCCACAAAAGCATCGCTAAATGTAACACACCTAAAGAATTTCCTTGCTGAATGACCTAGTTAAATGTCAAATGATTGTTCTGCAATTTAGAGAGCATATTCCACTTTTTAAACTAAAATTTCTAATAATAAAAAATATTATTAAAACTGATTAATAAACTTGCAATTTAACATGTCCTTCTCTTAAATTCCATCTTGATATTCAAAATATACCAACTAAGAATTAATTGTCTCGATAACTTTATTGTTGAAGTCATTGAAAAATTTTCCAAAAAACTTCTCAATTAAATAACAAATTTGTTTCAAAAAAATATTAAATCTTGTCTTCATCGTATAAGCGAGATTGCTTAATTAATTACAAACATTTCGCAACTTAATTTAATAATTCCTCAAATCCAGCAAATATTATGATTTAATTCAATTTCATCAAAGAACAGTAAAAGTTCCAAGCCGGCAGCGGTGCAGGTCGGACGTGCCAGCTGCGCCGCTCCGCGCGTTACCAGTTAGACCCCGTTCTTCCTAAGTGAATCAGTTATTATAATCGGTGATACTGTGTGTCCAGTGTGTGCAGTGAAAGTCCCGCTTTCGATCAGGGCAGCGACTACGGTCCCGGCCTCGGTTACGGGGCCACCAGGATGGCGGAAGAGAACTACATCAACACCAGCGGCCGTGAAATACAGCTGGCTGAATACCACCAGCAACAGAGACAACTGCTAATCGATCAATACCAGTGCCAAATCCATCAACTGCAACAAGACCTCCAAGAAGCACAGCTTAAAGTTCAACGCTATGAACGATCGATGCAACTTTACAATACTCAGTTATCGCAAGCAGAAGACACTGAAATGCTACAGCCACGTTCCTCGGAGAACAATGTAATTCCATCTACATCAACAAATCAGGTACAGTGTAATTCTAGTTTCCTACCTGAATGGCGTTGTTCGCTCTGGTAAGCGTAAACGACGTGACAGCGGTGGTATAGTAACCCCACAGCAAGCGCCAAATACGAGTGAAATAAAAATAAGCAACAGGTTCGAAGCACTGCAAAGCACTGGAAACAACTCCAACAACACGGAAGAGACACCACAAGCAAACGATATGAACGAAGATAGCTCCAACAAAACCTCCGCCTATATTTATTCCTAATGTTATAAGTGCCCTCGTTCACACAGTCATTACGTGAAGCTATCGGGCAAAATAAATTTACATATAAAATGTACAACAATGAAGTAAAAGTCAACCCAGAGACAATAGAAAGCTACAGAGCAGTTATAAAATTCCTAAATGGAAAAAAGGCAATGTATCACCCGTACCAACTAAAAAAAGAAAGAGCATTTCGTGTTGTCCTTAGGCACGTACACCCATCTGTTGAAACAGAGAGTATTCAAAGTGAACTCGAGGAACTTGATCACTAAGTCAGGAACATTCACAACATTCGCCATAGATTGACAAAAGACCCAACATGCCTTTTCTACGTCGACCTAGAACCACGACGGAATAACGCAGATATCTACAAAATTACAACATTAATGCACGCCCAAGTCAAGTTCGAACCGCCGTATAAAAAGAAAGAAATGGTGCAATGCTATAGATGCCAACAGTACAATCATAGTCGTGCGTACTGCAAACGAAGCCCTAGATGTGTGAAATGCGGAGAAGCACACCTTACCGAAATGTGTAAGAAAGATAAGCAAACAAAACCAACATGCGCTCTTTGCGGCAAGGGACACCCAGCAAACTACAAAGGCTGCAGAGTATACAAAGAACTTATCAAAAGAACATACCCAACAAGTGATCGACAAAAGAACTTCGAGGAAAGAAACACTACGCAAGAACAGTACAAACCAGCTATGGAAGAGTTTCCAGGGCTAAACTCCTACTCAGAATGCCCGTCGGATCCCTTGCATAATACTAACGCCCAAATAAAAAATGTTCGATCGTATACCCAAGCTTTAACCAATCAATCAGTAGACATCGGAAATGTATTACATGAATCATTTTCAAGATTTGAAAAAATACTTAAACAGCAAGCAGAACAGATAAGTTCAGTGCTAAATCTACTCACGATCCTTATTTCAAAATTAAATTGAATTTGTACAAACGATCGTGGTATTATAAGATAGCAACATGGAATGCAAATGGCCTCATACAGCACAAACAAGAATTAATTTTATTCCTTCAGAATTATAAAATTGACATTATGTTAATTAGCGAAACCCATTTCAGCAAGAAATCGTATTTCTCAATCCCTGGCTATGTGACCTACAACACGCAACATCCAGATGGTACCGCTTATGGAGGAACTGCCATTATTATACGGAACAAAATCAAACATCATGAACTAAAATATTACAACTTTGAATACCTGCAGGCAACCTCTGTCCAACTTCAAGATTATGCGGCCCAATCAACATAACTGCAGTGTACTGTCCACCTAGGCATAACATTTCAGAGGCAATGTTCGAAACATTCTTCAACAATATCGGAACAAGATGCACTGTGGGTGGCGACTACAATGCAAAACATGTGCACTGGGGGTCAAGACTAAATACACCAAAAGGAAGACGCCTTTACAACTGTGTTCTTAGAAATAATCTTATAGCAGTGTCCACTGGAGAACCTACATATTGGACTAATGGCAGAAACAAAATACCGGACCTTCTAGACTTCTACATTATTTAAGGTATTTCAGTCGATAAAATCCGTATAGAACCAAATCATAATATGTTGTCAGATCATTGCCCTGTAAAACTGACCATCAGCTCCGAAGTGTCACAAAATCCTCCACCGCCACGACTCTACAACAAATTCACAGACTGGGATAAATTTCGTGAAATTATGGATAGTAGATTACTAGCAAATGTGCCACTGCCTAACTCGGAAGATATCGAAGAAGCAACAGAATACCTGACTAACTCCATTCAACATGCCGCTTGGGACTCAACGCCTCAAATTATTCAAAGCAATCAACAATTCCCATAAACATAAGAGAAAAATCAGAGAGAAACGGCGACTACGACGTATTTGGATGACAACCAGGCACTCTGAAGACAGAACAAACTTCAATAGAGCCTCCAGACAGCTGAAGGAATTATTGAAACAACTCAGAAATGAATCATTTGCACAATATGTACAGTCACTAACAGCAACTGCAACAACAAACTATTCGATCTGGAGGGCTACTAAGAAAAATAAACGCCCACAAATTCAAATACCACCTATAAGGAGGAAAGATGGAACATGGGCAAGAAGTGCAACAGAGAAAAGTGAACGACTTGCTGAACACTTCTCTTCCATATTCGAACCTCTAACTCCATGGAACAATGCAAATGAGGAAGAAGTACTTCGATTTAATAATGCTCCCGGTCAATTATCGCTTCCAACGCAATATTTTTCTTCTAATGAAGCAAGAGAAACTATTCAGCATTTTATAAATCCTAACAAAAGCCCAGGTTATGACCTAATCACAGGCAAAGTCTTGCAGGAATTACCAATGAATGCTATTGAATTTACCACCTTGCTCTTCAATGCGATTCTCCGACACAATCATTTCCCTGGACAATGGAAGATAGCTCAGATCATAGCGATACCTAAACCGGGAAAACCACCTAACGATGTATCATCTTATCGCCCAATAAGCTTGATCCAATCTTATCAAAGGTCTTTGAAAAAATCTTACTCCAACGATTAAAACCTCTTCTGCAAGAAATAATCCCAGAACACCAGTTCGGATTTAGAGAACAACACTCAACAGTCGAACAAGCGCACCGAGTTGAAGTTATTACTCAAAGTCTCGAAAGGAAAAGCTACTGCGCAGCTGTATTTCTTGATATACAACAAACTTTCGACAAAGTATGGCACGAAGGTCTTCTGTATAAAATCAAATCCACTCTTCCCCATGCGTATTACCTACTGATGAAGTCATATCTATCTAATCGACACTTCCAAATTAAATATCAAGAAGAATTATCATCCTTCCACCCCATTAAATCAGGAGTCCCTCAAGGCAGTGTACTGGGTCCTGTTTTATACCATATATGCACATATGATCTACCAACAAATGAAAATATTACAACTGCAACTTTTGTGGACGATACAGCAATTTTGGCTGTGCATGAAGACCCACTCCAAGCTTCACTAAATCTGCAAGAGCACCTGAACCAAGTAGAACAATGGTTACAAAGATGGCATATTCAAGCAAATGCCTCCAAATCCAAAAATATCATATTTACCCTATCCAAAAAGGAGTGTCCTAAAGTCCAGCTAAACAATGTATACCTAGCACAAGTATCTTGCATTAAATATCTAGGTTTTCATATGGACAAACGGCTTACATGGAGGAATCATCTATCTGCAAAGAAGAAAGAAGCACAAATTAGATTCCCCCAATTATCATGGCTCATCAACCGCCACTCAAGCCTTTCTTTATACAACAAAGTACTCCTTTACACAGCAATTATCAGGCCTATTTTTAGCTACGGAATTCAACTCTGGGGATCCGCTAGCAAATCAAATATAGAAGTACTCAGAAGATTCGAGTCAAAATGTATTAGAAGATTAGCCAATGCACCATGGTACGTGACGAATGAAACACTACGTCGAGACCTTAAGATACCTACAATATATGAAGAAATCACTCAGCGTAGCACCACTTACCAAGAGCGGTTAGCCAAACATCCAAATCCATCAGTCATCAATCTACTGGATAATAGTGAGGAAGAACACCGACTGAAAAGATATATTCTGGAATTACCATTCCGTTTCAAACAACCCACATGACGATGTACTCTAACTTCAATTAATGCATAATTATCACATTTACTGAATTTTTTTAAGAAAACAGATTGTAAATAAACAGAATAATAAAAAAAAGAACAGTAAACACGTTTTAGACCGCCCTGGAGAGACTGACCAACTGACCTGAACATACAGACGCACGGACCGCCAGATCTTCCTACGGACAGACTTACAGACAGACGGACAGACAGGCAGAAAAAACATTGTAAAACATAATAATGGGTTTCATATGTCTTAAATAACGAAGTATTATGATCACTGTAAGTCTGCTCTCTCTCTATACCTCACATACGTATTCTGTTCCACATTCGTTAAAATGTACTTTAATTCATACTCTGTAATGCTGAGCAACAAAATTTCATTAGAAAAGATTCTCAATTTTTAACAGAAATTAATCTCATCAACAAATTGTAAAAAAGTAAGGAAATGTATAAGTACCAATACTCACCAAAATAATAATAAAGTAAAGAAAAAAACAAATAAAAATACATATTAATAAACCTTCTCCAGAAACTCAAAGCCTCTAAGTTATTGTCAAGAATAAATAAAATAGAAAGGAAGAAAAAGGAAAGCAAAATTTGGTACCATATAAACAAGAATTTTCTGGTACGGAAGAAATTATTGTGAGAGCAATCATCAGCAACTACCAGAGGAAACACTCCACGAAAAACTACCCCGTTACCTCACAAAATAGTTCAAACGAATAAAGAATGTCTGCAATGGAATCGGGAAATCAATGAGTGAATGTTTCAAATAGTTCCGTAATTTATAGAATTACGTATGTGTATTCTGGTGTGTGCCCTTTGTTTTGTTCTGTTATTGGTCGCTAATGACCTAACAGTTCATGTGTGTCATTCTTTAAATAAGGCAAATAAAGAAAAATAATAATATACAATTATAAAAACAAACATTTTGAAATCACAGAAAGACACTCCAATTCTACTTATATAGATTTGAAATATAATGTAATTTAATGCACTCAATTTTGGAAAAAATACATGTTGGAATTTTATGGTTCTATTGCGAGAAATTGGTGGCCGTGCGACGTAATAACGCTTTTAGAGTTTCAATTGAATCTAATACGAGTAATCAGAATGTGCAAACTTATTGAGAACACAGAGTTGCCAGTGAGGAACTGGAAACAAATGTTATATAAATAATTGTGATAAAATTCCTTTTTTATTTTCGTATTATGAAAAAATCATATATAGTGACTTCAGCACTCCATTAAATATCTTTTCAATTTTAGGCTCTCAGCATTCATTAAGTCCTGCACCCCTAATCTAGAAAGTTCTAGCAGCTTCAGTGGTCGTCACACAGATGTCTGTGAAACACTCGCGAGTTAGTAGTGTATTTTATTACTTAACTTTTCTCTCGTAAACAAATGTAATAACTTGGGTAAATGTAGTGTTATGAACTTAATGACGTTAGTAGTTAGTCCAAAATGAGTTGTTGCTACTGTATCTTATCATTCCCTCACACCATGTGAGTATTTGATCCAGTAAAATTTTATAAATATTAAGTTATTTGATTTGATTTTCATGTCTAAGGAACACGTGCTTACCAGCCACCTGAACACTTTGGTCTCCTCCATTCACAAGTGATCAATCACCAACTTCTTTTAATTGAACTGTTCATTGTTACTTTCTGGTCTATTACGTACTTGCATAGTAAAGAAAAAATGCAATGCTGCAGCGAAAAGTGATGAATTTTCAACAGGAAAAGTTGTATTTTGAATCCCTAGAACCGAAAAAGTGTATTATACTTGTAACTATATGTACGAGGTAAAATACGTCCTCTTAATACAATGTGCAGCCAGAATTCACATTTTGTGGGTCCTTGATACCAAAAAAATAGTTTACGGCAAAATATTTTCTGTATGTCAGTCTGTGTACACTAGTGCCTAAAACGTTTAGATGATTTACTCCAAAACTGTTAAAACCCGAATGATATGGCCTGATTTGAGGTCTTGGGATTTTGAAACGGACATTTTGATTTTGGGGATAAAACTTAAAGATTTTCAAAATTTCCAAAAATGGCTCCAAATTTTTTAATGATTTTGATTTTCAAGTACAGTAAATTGAAAATATACAAATGATGCAAGTCCGAATTTTGTTGAACTCTGAATTTTCGTAAATTTCATAAGTTGCATTTTTTCAGCGTCATCTGATATTTTTTTTATTCAAATCTTCTCTTCAAAATTAGATCTTTAAAGAAAATTGTACTCAATTTTTTTTCAAATTTGATTATTTTTAGCGTTATCGTGCGTAAAATAAAAGCAATTTTAAAAATATTTTCTCAAATATGGCTTCCAATTGAATTTTTTTACGGATCGGCTCTTATAAAATGGGGGGTATTTTTTGAGAACATTTTCAAAAATGTCGTTGAGATTTCGTCTCAAGTGCCCCCAAAATCATAACATTAATGAATTGAGCATGTATTTAGTACTCACTTGGTACGGATAATGTGGGAGAGTACAATTATAACTGTCAGGACGGTCGAAGCAAACAGACCCAACATAGTTTTATTTGACAAAATGACAAAAACAAATATGATTATTGATGTTGCAATTCCTACGGGTGACAACTTCGGGCCAAAATTCGCTAAAAAAACGACAGAATTCCTACCACTAGCTGTTACGTTGAAGGATGTGTACAGATTACAATTCCTATGATAGTATCAGCAAACGATATCATGAAGGATTGCCGGAAGGGTACAGAAAGTCTGAAGTTTGAGAAAAACACCAAGATTAAGTAGAAGCCCGCTTTACGGCGTCCGGCGAGCATCGTCAAGAAAGTTTTTGAATCTTCACTGAGGTGGAATGAAGGGTCAAGGAAATTAAGACAACACCAGAATGCATCATTAATTCAGTACTAGAAAGGTTGTTTAGATCACAGTATGAGGAAGTTCTTTATTGTAGTATCCATATTTTAGTACAGAGAAGCGGTTTCTAACACAGGAAAGCACTGAATTGTTTTGGAAGAAATAATAGTAATAATAATAATAATGATGATAATAATAATAATAATAATAATAATAATAATAATAATAATAATAATAATAATAATAATAATAATAATAATAATAATAATAATAATAATAATAATAATAATAATAATAATAATAATAATAACCGATCAGATGGCCGAGATCGCTAAGGCAGTAGTGCCGGAGTGGTTTCGTACCAGAAGATCGCGGGTTCGAGTCCCGCCTCGGGCATGGATGTATTTGTGTATGTCTGTATGTGTTGTCCTTTCACCCCCATTATCATCATATCATCATTTCATCTTCCATACCCCCAGGGCTAACAACCGAGGGGGATAAAAATCGGATCCAGCTAAAAATGCTGGTCCCCCAAAAAAATTGTCGCAAGCACCTGCCACCGTGATAATAAATAAAAACTGAGCCACGGTAAATGCAGGATGCTTGCATGCGAGGTCCTAGTCGGCCGATTAACGAAAAATAATAATAATAATAATAATAATAATAATAATAATAATAATAATAATAATAATAATAATAATAATAATAAATGCCGTGCGAACTTAGAAGCAATTCTTTCACTTCATAATTAAAAAACTGAGTGACATTTTTGTCTCCCCTAGGTCTGTCTTTTCCTTGAAAGATTCAGTGGGCGGGATGCCCAAATTATAAAGGTTTCTTTCGCCAGCGTTGATTATTTCAGTAACACTTCTCATGAGAATATTAGGAATTTTTATACATTTGTGTTACCTCATTCGTGTGGAAAGTGCTTGCGAGTTGTCAACAACACCATACTCTATATTTGGGGATTGTTATCGAAATGACAACTGTGTGTAAGAGAAAAGGAGAGATCGAGGCCGGCAATGGCTCATTTCTTAAGGGACTGGTCGGACGTTCACCTCGTATTGATAAGAGGTACTCGGACGTGGGTAATTTCCTGCTTATTTTCTTGTTCTGCCTAATTTTCCATTTAATATTTCACCCGACAATAGCCGGAAGGATATACCAAAGCTGCCCCATCATGAAAAAATGTAGTAATGGATCTAAAAGACCGCCTTACAGATATTCGATTATAAATCATTTTCGTGCGTTAATTTTTTTCCTTCTTTACGTGGGATTGGAAACTCTCATTACTGCTACCCAGTAATAAAAGTGCTTACTTCAGGTTAACAACATTGCCATCTGTATTCTGCTGTAAATATGCATATCACATCCAAACGTTACATTTGATAAGTACAAGAATTTCAAAAACATTATCAAGAATCCCTCATTCTTATTGTGTACTGTTCTTTTTGTAGATCCCTCCCCTTGCATGAATGGCCATTATCCTTTATTAAATCTTAATATAGAATTCTTAATTTTCACCAAAACGTGTTCTTCCGACAATACATAATTTAATATGACCCTCTTTTGTCACTTTCCTTTCGTGTGGCCTCGGTCCTCTTGAACGTCATCCAGAATCGTTCCAAGTTCCATTTTGTTGAATCTGATCCAGACCAATGACATCTACTTCCTCCACACAAGCGATTATAATTCATGTCTATTTGGAACTTTTACCTACTAGTTACTGGTTTATAAAGCATTACCAACTCGTAAACACGTCTTTGCATCCGAATACAACCGCGTCACATTATCTTTATCCGCACCTCACCATGTCAAAATATTGTCTGAGTCCGCACCTCGTCGTATCGAAAATTCTTCTCCCCGTTTGTTTGTCTTAGGTGCTCTTCAACTGTTTCCTTCCCTGCGCGAGATCGTACATACTAAATATGTTTCTTCGTCCTAAAGCGCAGGCCATTTTCTTTCTCGAACATATTCTGTTTTCTGATTGGTCACTGTCACTCTAGTACTTTATTTATTTATTCTTTGGTTATCGATTCTTAATAATTGTCCTAATTTACTTTCTCACTCACATAAATAGCTCATGTGTTCTTTCACAGTTTTATTGACAAATATATTCTCGATTTTCTCCACTATCAATTATACCACCATTCCCTTGTATTCTTATTAGTTATTATTCGATCCTTTTTCTTCTCTTCTGTCCCCCATTGTTGCTGTCGTCCTGTTTATATATTTATCTGTATTTATTGTTCCTATTTACACACCCTTGTGATAACTTATCACCATGGCAAAGTCCACAGCAGCCAGCTACTAGAATTATTTTTAAGGCAGCATTTGAATCCGGCTTCTTGAAGTTATGTAGCAAAGTTGTCTAAAAGTTGCCACCCTCAGGACGCGAATCCTAGGACCTCACGGCCACCAATGCTTCAAAGGCAACGGGTTTGGCATAAAATCCGACATGAGAAACTATTTTATTAAATTTAATGGATAAAAAACTATTGCGCTTCTTAAATCTGCGTATGAATCACCGACTGTTCTAAGTGCTTTGTTTTTAACACGATTTGCTTAGAAGTGGAAAAACCTCATCGCTTCGTATCCTTTCGGATTTTCCTCTTGCTTATCTGCACGGAGCAGACGTTCAGCCAATGCGGAAGCTGAGAAAGAAGTCGACGACAAATGGAGGAAAAGTAGCGAATAGAAACGTTCGGGGCAATTTAAAACTCTCTACAATTTGATGAAAATGCGACCTGGAAGAAAAGGCATCGTACCGGTGTAGATGTCTCAGGGCATCAACCGACGTCACTTCAGTGCCTATGACCGGGAAGGTTTAGGGCTCGACACCCAACGACGGCAAGATATTCGACTCTAGTTAGATAGCTAAGTCGAATTCGGCCGCTGCCTCGAAGAGAATTCTAGGAGGTTGCTCTGATCGGTGTTTTCAGAACCAGGCGAATGCCGGAACAGTACCCAAACAAACGAACCACAGACCGCAGGCGATTTTTCCTTCCACTTCCTTGTCATATCCTCACATCTTACTTACATACACTTAAACTTATGTGCACTACACTACCAAATGTTGGGAGACCAGTCGGGAAGTTAGAGCTTTTCCCGATCCGGCGGTGCCCCGCTGGTGAGAGATACCTGGTTGAGGAAAACGCAGCAAGCTGACATATAGGTCGGCGTCGGATCTACCTCACCGGCGGGAGAAGATTACCACCATCTTCCGTGTTAAAACCTGCACTATACTTACAAGTGTAGTAACCACTGCCGTTGACGCTCTCGGGAACAGGAAATAATCAACGAATCAATCTAAAGGCACGGTGCAAGTGAATAAATGACTACTTTACGTGGCCAAACTTTGAGTCAACTGACTGGAAAAACGCTTCTCTGCGTGTTTTTCGCAATACAGAAAAACCCTCTACATTGAATAGGATCTCGCAAGATTTACTTTTAGGGAAAAAATTCTTCTAGTCGATTAACAATTTCGTAATACAACCACCTTACGGTAGTGTCATGTACCACCTCGGCGATGGTATTTGGTTAAGGAACGGACAGTTAACAATCGGTAAACGAACCACAGTTCAGTGTAATGCAGTGAAGTGAAGTGGCGATCGGGGAAGACTCGTACGGTAAAATTATTATTTATTTCTAAAGTATTTTTGGGCAGATCAAAGTTAATTCACCTTAAGGTGAATGAAAAATTAAGATATTCCGTCTACAAGTTTCTTCTCTTAATTGCAGAATTAATAATAAATCTATGTACTTGTGATCCGTAGCGATCAGGGAGGAGTCTCAGCTTAGGCAAGTAATTTTTTATAACTATTTATAGACGTAGAGGACAAAATACATTAACATACTTGAGTGGTCTTCAACTCTTTAACCAGCGGGCAGCACTACACTACACACAACATATATAACACACAAGATATATAACACAAATAGATGAAAATTTAACATAATTAGACACATAAGCAGGCACATTTAGTTTTAGTCTCTGGTCAAGCGCAATAACAGAACCTCGTTTCATAAAGAATTCCCACAGCCAAAGCCCGGTCGTTAACAACTTTTGTTAATATTTTATATAAATTTATGTTACTTAAATAGTATTCTAAAATTGCATATCTGGAAATTTAATTCTTTTTGGATGTTCCCACTCCATAGAATGGGTGATCAGAAAATACTCTACCCACTGGGTAGAATGGGTAGTCAATATATTAAGAACCCGTTTCATCCGACAGGTAGGAACTGCCGGGTGTTTGTAAAAGTTTGTAAAAGCATTTTATTTACGGTCGAATAAAAACGAGAGATTCTAGGTACCGGTAAGTGTGCATGACGTTGGGCTTTTTTGAAGTCATCTGGAAAACGTTTCGTCACCATGCGTAATAGTGTTTTGCTCACAGTGCCGTCACAGTGCACAAAAGTCGTGTTGCTCAGTATCTTCCAACCTGTACAAAGCAAAAACACATGTTAATGGCACAAATCTTTAATTTTAACTTACGAAAATAGTTGACTTATTGCAGTAGTAATGAAAATTGATTATACAATTTGCAAAATTGTTCCCCACATTGACATCCGACAAATTAATATTGCTACATTGAGTTGATTCTTCGGTATTTTCCTATACTATATTTGACGTCAAATTACACTGCATTTCGTCTGGAAAATCCACCACCTTTGTACAAGGGATAGTCAGAAAGTAATGCCTCCTGTTTTTTCTATTTAAATAAAGTGAGTTAAGTGAAAATTTTGAAATTGACACTATTCCTCAAACCTCCTTCTATAATCCACCGTATTAGTAACTTTCTGCGTCAACATGTGGCATCACAGCAGTCGTTTGAAAAATGGCCGATATCGTTGTTCGTAAGAGACCGCATTGTGTCACTGAATTCTTGAATGCAGAAAGTGAAATGACCATTAGCATTCAAAAAAGACTGAAAAATGTGTTGGGTATGCAACAGTGGATTCCAGCACTGTCCGACGATGTGTTCCTCTCCGTAACGAAGTTGAAGGGCAAATAGCGTTGGCTAACGAAAAGTAAGTAAAAGACTGCTGGGTGATTGCATACAAAGTAAGGGAGAAATGAGAATTTATCTGCCACATTTCACTTACGGTCATAATAACAGTAATAATAATAATAATAATAATAATAATAATAATAATAATAATAATAATAATAATTGCGGCTGCCGTCGTCTGCGCCAAGGAGGCTGCAGGTTCGAGTCCAGGCTAGACATGGTCGTATTTGTGAATGTCCCTTCACCCCTCATCATAATCCTATCATCTCATAATTCACACTTCAAGGCGTAACAATCTTATCGTACTGAGGGATACAGCTTAAAAGCTGATCCTGGAAAAATTACACACGTTTATCGTGTAGCGTAGTCACTAATGGCCTATATGCCAATGTTAATAATAATTATTATTATTGAATTGATTGATTTTTTATTATTATTATTATTATTATTATTATTATTATTATTATTATTATTATTATTATTATTATTATTATTTTGCTTGTATATTTTAGATAAAATTATGTTTGAGTGGGTTTGGAAATGTGTTATTTTAATGCAGTACACTTTTCATCATTGCTGAGAAGGCGACTTCCTGCTCTTGACCATTTAGTAACAGTTCTCTTCCTCGCCTTCAGGAGATCCGTTAGCTTCTGTACCTACATGAACTTATTTTTATTCGGAACCTTTGTATTCCACATTCCTGTCAGATCCTCCTTCACAAGTGAAGTACTCCTCTTACAACATATCAGAAGAACATGGATTTCAGGAGGCATTTTAAGAGGTGGCAGTAAAACATGAGAGGTCAATTTCCACAGGATTTTTTTAAATTTACAGTTGTTGTGTTGCTTTTTTCATTGAAGGGTTAAAATTGAATTAATTCAAAAATGTCTTATATGCAGTGTCGAGAAGGACCCAACGCGCATGCGACTGGATGGAGGCGAGTTCGAATACAAGTTGGCAGGCCTGGCGAGCGCACGTCTCCGAGCGGAGCGAGAGCATCGGCCGGAGTTGGATCTTCAGTTCTCCGTCTACTCCAACATGCAGGGAGCCAACCCATTCGACGATCTGGTTATTCACTTAAAGTGGGTCGAAGGAAAGAAGGAACGTAGAATGAACTACTTTGTTCAGTTGAAACATTCAGAAAGATACGATAAAGTTGTGACCAGAAACGATCTTACATCCAAACGATGCTCTAAAAGGACGAAAAACTTCAATCTTAGAAAATACTTTGAAGGTTACCAGTCTATAATACAAAACGCCAAGTCTTCAACTGAGGTTGATCATAACCAACGTGTATTGAGTGAATGGATAAGAGAAGAATGTAGGTTTGTTCTTTTTACAACCAGAAACCTTATTCAGCTTAATTGCCATGATGCAGAAACTACATTACCAGATTTTCCATTTCATTATGTTTTGAGCACCGGTCAAGGAGAAATATTTTCATTTGGAGAACATAATCCATTATTTTGGAATATGTATGAAGGAGAACCTGAATGCCACGTGTTTCGTACGGAGTTCTTACCTCGACTGCTTATTTTTGGTGGTCAAGCTCACGCCTCGCAGTTAGACCAGTTAATCCAAATTGCCTTAACAAACGCTGTAGGTGGCGCAATGCCCCGAGAAGAGCTGTTTCTGTCAAAGTATTTATGTTTCCTGCGCAAATGGTGGGATAGCGCTCATTGCATCTCTGAGTCTTCCAAAGAGTTAGAAAAAATAATACAGTATTTTGTTAATGATAATGCTGAGTTTGTATCACTTCAGTTTCAGCCTCGTTTGTACCAGGAACTTAAGTGTCGGTTAGAAAAACATAACGTAACTCTGAATATAGTGCCTGAAATATCAACCCGCTTGCGCAGCTCCAAAATCAAAAGAGTAATGGACGAGAATTATCCAGATCGTTATCTGATACTAACCGAGTCATCATTCAGGGACTACCCAGAGGGTACTTTGGAATCTGTAGTTAGAAACAGTTGTGAGGAACTGGTGTTAAACGTGGATGATATGGATATTCGTATGCAAAACTTCGTAGCGAGAATCTTGAATGAAAGAAAATGCAAGGTGCGGATTCTGCAGTCGCAATTAAACTCGAAAATTGAAAACTTTATCACCACACACACAGGTCAGTGCGTTCAATTCCTCGACAATTACTGGACTTTGGACCATCTCTCGCACTACGAGCAGAAGCGCCTCCTGGACCGACTGGTGTTGGTGCAAGGGGAGGAGACGACACTGGCGCGGCTGGAGGGGGTGTGGCCGTCCCTGCGGCGCGGCGTGGGCGGGGCGACGCTGGACGCGCTGGCGTGCGGCGACGAGGTGTCGTTGGGGGCGCCCATGACCCTCCCCGACCCCTTCTACATCCCACGCACGGTCCAGCACAAGGCGGTGCTCCACAACACCCTCTGGAAGATGCACAGCCCGGACGACGTGTTTCTGTTGAACGGCTTTCCGGAAGAAGTGTTAAGGGAGCTACGCTTGCCCACCTCGAGCTGGGAGGAGTGGGACGTGCTGGGAGAATCTCCTTCTCGCGTGTTGCGATTGTCGAGAGATCTCTCTGAGTCGAAGGACACGCCGAGTAAGAAAAGGATCAAGACGAAATGGAGCGTATGGACAGATGCAGCCAACACAGATGCTCTAATGTTTTTTGAATCCAATAACGTGCACTGGCTTACGTACGAAGGAGAAGAAATTGTGTGGCTTGAAACACGTGGAAATCATGAAGTACTTCGTAGTTATTTAAAAAACATTGATTCACATTGTAACGTTTCACCCGTTTGCACTCACTATGACGTTGATGATTTCATTGATTGGCGGGGTGTGTTCCTTCTTACTGGAGATCCTGGAATGGGAAAATCAACTTTTCTCTCTCAATTGGCCTACATTGTTAAAAAGAAAAATCCCTTCCATTGGGTTGCTGTACTAAGATTGAATGAAGGTAGGCTCTTAGAAAACATGGGAATAATCAATCAGGAGAGTATTGTTGACTTATTACATAGAGCAAGCAACGTGCGGGTATCATTGGACAACAATTCGACAAAGAACTTTCTGAGAGATAATCTATTGCAGTCTGGAAACATAAGTATTTTTGTAGATGGCGTGGATGATGTTTGTCCCATTCACAAATCCAAACTCCTCAGCGTGCTGAAATTTCTCCTTCAAAAGACCAACTTTCAAAGAGTGTGGATAGCGGGTCGAACAATGCTTGAGGAAGACTTGGGTCGTGCTACCCGCAGTCTTCCATTCACGCTGCGTCCTTTCTCCGCCGAAGATCAAAAGCGCTATCTTCTCGCGTACTGGGGCGGGGACAGCGACGAAACGGACGGCGAAGAGTTTCAGTCGACGGTGGATCAGCTGGTGGACGACGTGCGAAGCGCCACCCAGCACAACGGGCGCAGCCTGTGCGACGTGCCGCTTTACTCGCACGTGTTGGCGGTCGCCTACAGAAACGACCACTCCCTCTTACAGAACGTGGCTTCCCCGCAGTCCTCCAATTCCAAACGCAAGAGGATCAATTTACTCACTCTAATAAAGAAGTTCGTCGAAGAAACGAGGAAAGTGTATTGGCAGAAAGTGGACATATCGGTGGGTTTGCACCGCTGGGCGACCAAACTAGAAGTGGAGTTCCAAAGGGAACATCAAATGTGCGCCGCCTTTGTGAGTTTCTGCGGCAGCGATCTCCTCGGAGACTTCATGACCGTCATAGCCAAGGAGGTGGAGGAGCTGTCGGAAGACTGCGAACGCGAGCGCACCGGCATCATCACCAAGTTCGTGGACGGCAAGCCGCAGTTCATTCACAAGGTAATCGTTAAGTAGTCATTGAATAATGGTCATCCTCATTATTAAATAATTATTGCAAATTTAATTTTTGAGGTGCCTAATGTCGACGGCATGCATGCGGACGCTTTTCGGCATGTAAAAAAAATCCAGGAAAGGCACTTAGCCTAACCTGACAAAATTAAATACTTTAACAATTTGCATCAATCATATTTTCGTTTTTTTTTCCTGCGCTATCTGGTATTCAAATCAAACTTCAAAATTGGCACACTAGCGCTCCTAGAGAAAGCAACGACTAAATACCTTAGGTATACTTGCTCAGAATGTTTCACAAGAAGGCACTAAGGGCTTCTGGAGACTAGCCATCGCACTAATCAGTGTACGGCATCAAAAGAAAAAGAAGGCAATAATTTCCCAATCATTAATTATATTAAAAATATCTACAACTTATCTTTATCTGAATCAAAATTGTTATTATAATTTAGGAGAATTCCAGTGGTAGGTTCTCTGATCTCTCGTTTACCGTGGTTTCTTCTATCACTTTCAGGCAATCCTTTAATAAATGAGCCATAGACCGCATAGAGTGTTTCCTTCCTTATGCTTGCTCTCTTCCATCTCTCTACATGTTTAAACTAACGTTCACCACATTTCTACGCACGTTGTAAGACTAGTCGAGAGCATATAGCTTGTCCCGACCGGGCAGTGTCCTAGGGGATGAACATTAAGCCGACGTGCAGGTCGGCGCCAGATCTCACGTTCCAGCGCGGGGACCACTGCCTCCAGGGCATAACACTTGTAGGACTCATGACCACAAGTTGATCGGAAGTTGACGTGCCCGGAATCACTAAATATTCAATTTTATTATAATTTAATGAGCGATTCTGTCTGCAACACATCATACCTTCTTGCACAATAATTATGGCTGTCGTATCGGTCGGAAATGCTGCCTTCTTATCCGACGGAGAAGACGCTGGCAAAGTTGAACGGACAATACTATATCTTATATTATTTACTCGTGACAATTTCATTCCCATACTATGCTCACATTACATGACTGTAACTATTGATTAACTAACTGCACTACCACACTCATAGTAACAGTGCATATTATACGCTGATGGCTGAATATAATACCGCTGATTGTCTCTTGCTCAAGCTTTACAAAATATATTTATCTATAATCACAAAAATAATAAATGTTGGCATATAAAGCCTACATAAATTTCAATTAGGATCAAATTATAAAAGAAATTATTTTAAATTCTATAAATTTTATAATTACAGTGGTTTCACACTGCACCAGAATAATGGACCAACGCCACAGTAATTCCAAATTTTTAAAAAAAGAAGAGAGTACTGTGAAAACTGTAGAGACAGAGAAAAAAATTATTTTAAAGTCTTTATTTTTGCATCAAACTTCTTTAATGACTTCTCTAATGTCTCGTTCAAAAAATTGATGAAAAGAAAAATTATCTCACCGACAATGAATTTCTCATTATTATGTATAACTCTGAAGTTGACGAAGATTTCAAATTTAGTCCAGCCGTTTCGCTCCAAAGAGTCCCCATTTCATTGCAGAATCCCTTTGAAATTAATTATAGGCAACACTTTGTTTTAAATGCACAGAGAAATAACTTACAACCTAAAACTAATAGTAATTGGTGAAATATTTGTGATGTCTCATCCTTCAATTTGTAAAACAAAACAGTCGTCATTCACATACAAAATAAAATATTTAATTTTTCCACCACTTCAGTTTTAAAACTGTCAAACTTAAAACCGGATTTTTCACATCATTTCTGGAAACTTTCTTCATCTCTTGTTATCGTACGACAGATCTTGTGTGTCTCTCGGAGCATTACCAGTGGCACGAAGGTTGATTGGAGACTATGGTAAGGAAAGCTCTCTTCAGTTTTGGTTCCCTTCTAGGAAGAATAACTGGTTCTCCACCGACTTCAAGCAACACACTCTTTCTAATTACAAATTTGGCTTCAAATGTTTTTACGCCGAACTATGAATTTTCTCTTATTTATACGAATCAAGGCGAATTCTTAAACTTAACACATTTATCTTGCTGTGACTTCCTTTTGGAAATACTTGAAATACTGAAATGCCTACATACATTGTAGTAGATTTACATCTCGGTACGCAACATCAGCGACCCATAATTTACCGTTACTATTTTGTTCGTTTTTTATAATAACAGAAAATAAGCGTCTTAATCACGATAAAGAACTTGAAACCACTTGGAACCTGTAGAACAATCAAAAACATCCACCGAAAGCCGGCACGTATTGTCCAGTATCCATACTTGCATGAAGGTCCGAGTATTGTACATGATGGAAATAGATGAGTGAGCTTTTGCGCATTATATCATACTTCAGCCAATGAGCTTCAGGCTCCAGTTTGCGACACAATATTGGCGGGAATTTTAAATGCATTCAGATACCAAAATCATCACCTTGTCATGGAATGTCATGGAAACGGTTGTATGAAGAATTTCTTTTAAAAGTTGTATTTTGTACATCTTTATCGCGTTATTTTCGGTTGGTCACCGTTGAAAATTGTCACTTTATGACTTTTTGAAAATGTTTGTCATCATTTTCCTTTGCCGCATGGCGACCAGCGCTGGCTCTTCAAACGAAGTTCCCGTGCTGTGGTCACGTGGTTCGTGACGTAATCTGGTGCCGCGCAGAACGAGAAAAAATCTGTGCGGCGGAGAAGTTCACCCATCTCTTTCAACCATGGTTTTGCAGACGGTCTTGAATGTGTTCGCGAACTCGAGTGACTTAGCCACCTTGCCCACTTTACTCCTATTTAAATAGAGTGGCACTTGAAGGTCAGGAGTTGTACGGAGAGGGAGTCACTGAGATCCAATCGGGATTAGCTCACAACTCAAATTCGTTACGACGTAAACTGTTGGTATTGGAGCATCCGATTGGATGACAATGCCCCCCTCTCCTTCCAGCTCGTGTCCTTGAAGTACACTGTGTTAAAATCGGAGCATCCCTTGAAGGAGAGGAAGATAACAGCGCTCCGTGCGTAGGTGTTCGCGGAGTACTTCAGCGCGCAGTGGCTGGTGGGCCACTACGCGCAGCTGGAGCGGGACGCCCTGCTCGCGCTGTTCGGCGGCCGCTACGAGGACGTGCGCGGCTTCTTCGACGCGCTGCTGTGCGACGGGATGCTGCTGCACGAGGCCGCGCTCGCCGGCAGCGTCGACGGCCTCAAGGCGGCGCTGCGCCGCGGCGCAAAGGTACGCTCTCCCACGCGCTCGCGGGGGAAAGCACCGATGGCTCAGAGCATCGATTGATGTCACTGCAGTGCCTCTCCTAGGGCTCGAGTCCTCACGGTGGTAGGATCTTCCACACTATCTAGACAGCTAGGTCGAGTTCAGCTGCTGATCGGTAGTTTTCCGTGTTTTTTTTTTTTTTTTTTCGATCGACACGAGGCGAATGCCGATGCAGTACCCTAACAAACGGGCCACGGTCCGCGCGCAATCTTTCTTTCCTCTTCCTTACCTTATCCTCGCCATTTACTTGCACTTACATGCACTACACTAACGCACATGCCCGGAGATGAGTCGGGAGCTTAGAGCTTGTTCCGGCTGGGGCGGTGCCCCACCGGTGGAAGATCCCTGGTTGACGAAAATCCCGCAAGCCGACGTGTAGATCGGCACCGGATCTCTCTATCAAACGAAGGAAAATCACCGCCACCTCACGCCATACAAACATTCACTACCCTTACGGGACAACTTACTTTAGGTGTTGACGCGCCCGAAAACCTAATCAATCAATCTGTTGATGGCAGTGAGTCGCTCGGGTTCTCTAACCTGCAGTTGGTACACTGAGCTCTGGCAGATAACTCTCGGGAACAGCTGCTTCCATGCTCGCAACGGTCACGTAGATGCCACAGTCACAGTCGCATACTTTGCTTTTAGATTACGTCCGTTATGTGTACATCAGACATTGTGCACATACGACATTTCCTAATTTGAGTACTGTGATGAGAGTTCTTACTTCTGTCCTGGTTTCTCTCCGATGCTTACAGTAAGATTTAAAAACGGTACGTTTGGTCAGAGTCTCCCTACGTTTGGCTCCGGATGTAGAAAAAATAATGTAATACTGAATTGGAAAAAGTTTTCGACAGAAAATGGTAAATCAAACTTCCGGACGTTCCGTCTGCAACTGCAATAGACATCATCAGTGGCGGTGGGATAATGTCCGGAGACTAAAACTATAAACGAGGGTAGGCTTCCCAGAGTTCAAGAAAATGTGCACATATTTCACTTCTTTCCCTAGCACGTCACACTGTTTAACTGTTTTGACATTACATAAATTGAATCAAACTGCATTGCACTAGACTACTACAAGTCAGTCTCCTAACCATTAGGAAGAGTCTCTGACCCACGGCTGCTAACAATATCTGCCTCAGTTACAGTCGAAACGTCGGGAAGTTTGACTTCAACTTGACCACGGCCGATAATTCCGATAAACAATTTAATTAGAAAATAGTAAGTTTTGTAACTAGTCTGCAAATCACCTCTGGCATGCGTTGCTTATTTTATTTTTTAACGGTGTGAGAAACACTTCACGATGTTTTACGCTCGCTCCGCAATGTTTCGCTCACTGTTAGTTAGAATGAAACAATTAGCTGGTTTGCACCCGGAAAACAAGTTTGAGAAACCATCTTTTGTGCACGGCGTAGTACACGTTTTTGGAGTCCCTGATAACAAAAAAGTGGGTTTGTCTTACTTCTGAATGAAATATATTACTTTCTCATGTACATAGTATAGTCAGAATCCACCTTTTGCAGATTCTTGATATTGCACTATGCGACCGCTAGTTCTCATTGTCGACCCAAAGTAAGATCTAAAGTATAGCGTTGTCTTGACCGGAGAAATATCGATTATCTAAAAAGTATTTCAAGGGAAGAGGTACAATTCAGTTTGATCCACACGCACCCCTCAACTTGTTCAAGAATTTTTTGCAAAATTCCCAAAAAATATTTTCCCAAAAAGGGCTCCAATTTTTTCTTTAATAATTTTCCTGGAATAAAGTAAAGCACGCTTAAGATATGGCCAAGGTCTCATTTTCATTGATTCACTTGAGTTTTGGAAAATTTCAAAAGTTAGCGACAAAGCGAAAAGTAGATTTTCTTGAAACGCATACAGTTCGGTCTTGAGCCTGTTTAGAGAGTGTGGTCTAGGTTCAAAGGAGTTGTTGGCTTCAAGGTGGACGCGGAGGACCGCGGCGGGCGGCGCGCGTTGCATCTGGCGGCGGCGCGCGGGCGCGCGGAGGCGGTGGCGGAACTGCTCGCCCACGGCGCCAGCGCGCGCGCCCGCGACCGAGTGCTCAACTGGACGCCCCTGCGCTACGCCGACGCCGCGCTGCGCCTGCCCTCCAAGCCAGGCAGGTACGACCGCCCTCCACACCTCGCAGCTCATCCTCCCTCACCTGCGCCCTTCCCTCCACCCTTCCTACTTTTCTTCTTCAGGTACTTTCTCCCCCTCAAATTCGTATTCTTTTCGCTCATTCTCTTCTAATTTTTGTTCCTTTTTTCTTTGAATTATTTTTCTTCCTTTTCTAATTCCTTGCCTTATTTTTACTCTTCTTCCCCTCTCTAGTTTTCCTCCCATCGTTCTTTTTCGTCTTCCTCTCTTTGCTCTTTCTTCTTCAAATGCATCTTTCCTTCTCTGTTCCATTGCTCCTCACTATCCCCTTCTGTTTCATTAGTGATTTCGTGTAGTATTAAATATATATTTCATTGCTATCATAGCGCCTTAGCCTACAGCATTAGGGGAGTTCCAACACCAGGTATCACCATTTTCGGGGCTCCGCCCAAGTCGGGACAAACTCTAAGGTTCCAATTGAACTCCCAAAATGAGCGGCAGTGTTGTATATGTGAGAGTTACTGTGCGGGTGAGGGAGCAAGGTGTCTGCGAGGGCAAGGTTGAGAAAGAAAAGATCGCACGCTGTCCGTTTGTTAAGGTTCTGCATTCCTCTGGTAATGATCGGAGAAAAGACATGAACCTACCGACCAGAGCAACGGGCCACAAGGAGCCTCCTTGAGACAGCGGCTGAATTCAGGCTACTTCTTTAGCCAGAGTGGAAACTTTGGCATCGTCGCAGCGGGACTGGACCTAGGACCTCCGGTGCTAGCGGCAGCAGCATATGCCTCGCGTTGACTACTACTCCACACTGATCCTTATTGTTTCCCAGGGTGGGCTCTTAAGCTTTAGACTTTATCCGCACTCCGCTCCCTCCGCGCCCTTGAAGCGCCGGAGTGGATGCACACTTCCTTATGAGGGGCTTCATTACAAGACACCTACGCTCTCGCACCTTGGCGCCCTGGCTTTAGTCTTGACCCCACGTGGGCTACCACCCCACACAAACTCATGTTCTACCAGGCGGGCACAAGTTCTCGGGGTGGGCACCTACGGCTTTTCGCCTTTATCCATCCACCCCGCCGGCACACAAATACGCCGACAGGCTAGAATCTGGATCCCGCCAGAACGCAGCTACTCCTCTCGGGAACCTTCCCATTCAAGGCCTGGGTCGGGCCGGCCTTCCAGCTCAAACCTCCCGGCTTGCAGAGTGGTTGCAGTAGCAACAGTGTCTCGAGCCACGTACAGACGTGTGAGCTAAAGTGAGGCCGCGTGGTGGTATTGCAGCGTGCGGCTCGCGTCGCAGACACACCTGCGCGTGGTGGAGAGCTTGCTGCGCGCGGGCGCAGACGCCACGGACGCGCCGCGCCTGCTGCAGCACTCGCACGTGCTGCTGGCGGTGGCGCTGCAGCTGGACCTGGCGTACGTGGCGCGCCTGCTCATCAAGCGCTTGGGCCCGCTCGTCGTGCAGAGGCACCGCCGGCAGACCTACCTGCACGTGGCGGCGCAGCACGGCAGCCACGCCACCGTCCACATGCTGCTCCAGCTGGGTTTCAAGGTGAGTGCCTCTCCCGCTCTCTCTCTCCGTTTCTCTCCCTCTCTCTGTCCGCTGAGCTTGGTGGCCAAACATGATAAGCGCGGCACCCATATGCTGCTCCGGCAGGGCTTGAAGGTGAGCCCACTCTCTCTCATACTCTCCCTTATACGAACTCTCCCTCAAACTTTCTCATATACTCTCTCTCATATATTCTCTCTCTCACCCTCTCATTCTCTCTCAATATGTCGTTCTCTTTCTCTCACCCTCTGTCACTCTCTCTCATTCTCTCTGTCCGCTTTCTGAGCGTGGCTGAACATGACAATCACGGCATCCACATGCTACTCCGTGTGGATTTCAAATGGAGTCTTCTCTTCTGGACGCCTCCCTTTCCGTCCTTTTTCTCACTGCTCTCTTTGTGTGGGTGCTGGTTCTATATGTCAGGTACGCGAATCACACGCTGCTGCAGGTGAACATCAATTGGGTTCTTTTATTATGGATGCCTCTTTCTTGTTACAGTTCCCCCTCTTCCTCGTTCCATTTCTTCTTCTCCATTTCTATATTTCTTTTCATTCATCCCTCCACTTTTAGCACTCGCAGTGACCTGTTAGGGAATATGAAATAGCAAAACACTATTTCATAAATGACTAAAGATATTGTCCGGTATCAAATCCGGTATCAGTTTTGATACCGGACAATATCTTTAGTCATTTATCATAAAAAGGTATCTACATCACCAACAATCCAATTAACACTATTTCATATTTTTGCTTAAAGTCGATTATTTGTAAATGGTATTTATTTCCATCAAATGTAATGAAATGTTCCTAAACGATTACGAAGGAGAATCGTTCACAGGATGGGCTTTAATTTTCACGACCCTTATCTTTTAAAAAGTTCGACCTTAAGAAGACTCAATTTTTGCTTCACTTCCAAGAACCTCACTTCATCTGGTCATTCATTCACATGTTCGCTTAGTTCACTTTGTTTCTCAGAAACGAAATGTCAATTGTTTTTAATACATCGATTACAACTCAAAGAAATAATGAACAAATGACGTCTGATATGCGTTTATTCTGTTAATTTCAATATACTAATAAAATTTAGTATTTATAAAACTGGTAAATAAGAGCAAGGCAAATCGCACCCACTACCTCTCATTTAAAGCACAATTCACCAAATTTAGTATCACTATCAAAAAATTTAGTTGAGTACAATCACCCTTAGCGTTTTAAATATAAAGAGTTTTGCAATGTTCTAAATGAGAGATATTTTCATGAAAATAGGGACTATACCATACAAATGCACCTTCTTCTATTCGAGCAAAACATTTCAGACATTTTCCAATAAGTTTGAAAATGTCACACATTTTTTTTAATTTGTCGCATTGTGGACTATCATGCGTAGCTGGAGCACGCGAGACAATGGAAGCTTGAGGAAGAGTGAAGGTACTGGGAGTTGGGTGGGACATACTGGGAGCGCGCTGCTATTAGTGTTTTGATCGACTGAGTCCGCACCTATTAACTAAACTAAGAATACTGATCATTTCATCTAATTTCATAAATTACTGTTTTGTTTGCTGGAAATATTTTTTTTAAAGAATCTCTTATTTTCACGTGAGCACAATTGTATTTTCCATTATCAACGTAAAAGTTATCTTAGACAAGGATTAAAATCCTGATGCAAATCAGTTGTACATTTCATACTATAGTTTTTGTCGTTTAAGAAATATTTTGAAGAGATAAAATGTGTGAAAGTTCGAACACACATGCCACCCTTGTACTTTGCAATCGGCAGCCACAGTTGAGACGATTCCAATACTTTGCCTCCCTATATAGTAGTACAGAGAGGAAAAGTAAACACTCTATCACCAACTTAACTCTGGTCCTCTTTAACAAACTTTTCAACTTTGGAAAACCTAACAGTGGTGCCATTAGAATAAAGTCCCGTCTCTCCGAAGATCAATTCAGACCACCATAACTATCATAAAAAGTTAATCTTAAGCTCATTCCTACTCAACCATACACACCACGAGGGAATACCCTATCAGTTATAAATGTACCTCGTTGCATTTTAGCAATATATTGTTAAAGAAAAAGTCTGTTTTGTGGTTGGTATTTTGTTGTAATTTGTAACCCTTTCTACTTCAAACCTGCAAGACCCGCAACAGACAACACAGAAAAATGCATTGCCAGATATGCGAGACGAGAAATGTGAAAAATTGAAACAAGGAACACATATCGATCCACACACATTTGAAAGAGATTCCCACTCATCTCTTTTGAGACGGACATATTTCTCACTCGGCTTGGTCATCGAGCGAGTTTTCTCAAACAATACGTATAGAGGTGTGCAAATTATTAGACTGAAGATTTTTTCGGTATATTCGTTAAACTCGTCGTAGAAATTATAAACAAAACTGACAGCACACCTATTGTTTTCAAAACTCTACGTAGTGATGTCTGCTACATTTTTGTTTGTGTTTCATGTACATGATTGTTTGTGTTCATGTTCATGATGTTGGTACAGTTAACTCCACAGTGTGGACGGTGTCTCAGTTACCGCCTTTGGAAAATTGAACAACCTGTGCTGCCATGGCCAGCTAACAGTGCAGATATAAACCAAATTGAAAATATTTGGACAATACGAAAAAGAAGCTAAAAAAGTAAAATAACAACTCGTGAACGTCTGGTGGTAAATTTGAAGGAAATATGACTAAACGACCCAAACACCAAAATGTATGGCACTGAAAAGAAAGATGACAGAGAGGAATAGAATGCCCATAAATAAAAAAAGGAATGTTTGTAGAAATCAGAGTTCAGAAAGTGTGAAAATAAAATCATAAATTCAAACTCTACATCTTTAGTGTAATAATTTGCACACCTCTGTATGTTCCTTCGTTTGTTATTTGATATTTAGGCGCTCGCGGCCGTAGGTAATTAATTAGATGATAAATAACAGTACCAATAAAACGAGGAGGCAGCATTTGAAAATTAGAAATGTTTGCTCTCAAGTGAAAGACAAATTATTTGCATCGGTAAACACATTTGATTTGTTAATTTTGCTAATAAAATATCAACTCGCATCCACGGCTTCTACCACTAGAAGCAAAAGGAGAGCTCAAAAAAACGTGTACATAATAAAGATACAAGTTCATTAATCTCTAGCTAGATCGAATTCTGCCGTTGGCAGCAAAATAATGGTAGTGGTAATTTTCTGAACGGTATATTTCCATAGTTTCTCCGATCAGTATCAGGCGAATGCTGGAGTAGTACTTTAACAAACGGGCCACTAATCGCGCGTTATCTTATCTTCCTCCTTTCGATTTAAATACGCACACTCTTTCACGCACTACACTACTAGACATCTCGGGAGACCAGTCTGAGACGACAGTTTGTTCCGACTGACCGGGATGTATTTGAAAGGAGGTAATGCTCCTGATGTCGGCATATAATTCGACGCTGCATTTCATGTCCTAACGGGAGAGGAACATCGGCTTCTGAGCATTTAAAGATTGATTGGTTTATTTATGTTTCCGACAGTTTCCTCGTCAACTGTCAGTCCCGTTTGTAGTGCATGTTTTATCCCGGGAGGGGCAGCTGTTCCTCCAACGCTAGATCGTGAGAACCGGCGCTGATCTACATGTAGGCTTGAAGGGGACTTCCCCTTCAAGAATCTCCCCTAGCGGGATACCGCTCCAGCCGGAAGCAAGTTTTCGACTAGTCTTCAAACAAGTGTGGTAGTGTAATACATGTGAGTGTGTATAAGAAGAGTATTTTTGACAAAAAGGAAGGAAGAATTCGCTGCGACACATGGTTTGTTGATAGGGTACTGCTTCGGCCTTCACCTGAAATTAATAAGGGAAAACGATCGATGAGAGCAGCCGGCCTCTAGAATTATTTCGCAGATGGCAGCTCAATCCGACCTAGCTAAATTACGCTACTGTTAAAAATTTCGCCACCGTTGGGAGTCGAGCCCTACAACCTTCCGGCCAGAATCGCATCAGAGACGCATTGTTAGTTCTGAACTAACTCGGCCCAGCGTAACTTTTTCTAACTTGTTTAAATGTTCACAATCATGTAAACTGTTTATAAAAGTATTAGTATCAAATGTCAAACGCGTTTCAAAACTTTTGGTATACAATGAAGCAGTGGAAATTTGTGAAACCAGAATAGAATAATGAGGGATAATTTTCAAAGAGAATCCCCTTTCCGTACTGAGAAATAAACTTCCGTTCTCAGAACCGCCGTATCAGTTGCCACATTGAGCAGCGAGGCAGTGCCGCCGTTGTGTAATCAGCTTAGCTTCCGGAGGTCAGCTTTTCGATCCACGG
This sequence comes from Gryllus longicercus, assembly GCA_038098605.1. Taxonomy (NCBI): domain Eukaryota; kingdom Metazoa; phylum Arthropoda; class Insecta; order Orthoptera; family Gryllidae; genus Gryllus; species Gryllus longicercus. The sequence goes on from JAZDUA010000007.1 coordinate 4,329,938, forward strand.
GTGTCGTGTTCAGGCCAAAATATTAGATTTCGCTCAGTCATAGGATAAAGCACTGACATATTCCAGGCTTCCAATTTCTTTTCGCAGTTTCAAGCATTGGAATGTGAGCGACGAATGTTAGATCGTTAGCCCCAGAAAATTTTCTTCCGAGTGTGTGTTGAGAGAGACAGACAGAAGACAGAGAGCGAGAGCGAGAGAGAGAGAGGGGGGGGAGAAAGCGTCTAATTGGACGCGTGTGAGTGGATGCACGCGCGTGTGCCTGCATGTGCATGCATGTACGCGTGTGTGGGCGTGCGAGCATGATTTTTTATTTTATTAAACGCCATTTCGCAAAATGATTAACGAAAGGAAGTAATTGTTTCTGTGGGGACGGTGTGAGGGACGTTATTTTTCATTGAAAATACCGGTAACTTTTATCGACGTGCATACCGGCATAGAGGTCCTGTAAAGATATTTTACCGATATGAATGATTGAAGGTATTTGATAGAGGTATGAAAAAATACCGTATTTTATCAGTATTTTTGCTGGGTTTCAATATATTTTCGGTCTCTAGTAATAACATGACAGAAAACGTTGATACAGGCGCAGGGAGGGAGATGAGGGAAATTTTCGACACTAAATTTTTTCAGTAACTATTAATTTTAACTTATCGCGAAACTCAATATTTTCTGGTTATCATTCAAAGGAATAGCATCGTATTACAGCACGAGCTGAGTGTGACCAGCGACGTTTTACAAACTCTGCAATATACATATTTGACGAAAACATTTTGAATTTCCCCTCCCAAAATTCACCTCTGGATCCACCCCTGATACTTAACTATTGTTTATTTAGAAAACGTGGGTCCAGAACCAGCAATTACTCAAAAAATAATTTTCAATAATTAGACGATGCGAAATTCGTAATGAGAAATAGAATGTTTAAGATGGCGTCTCTGAATATTTTAGAAGAAATAGAATCGTGTCTGTAATATTCCACAAACAGAAATAAGTCTCTAACGACTATGCACCAGTTGATAGCATTAATATTTTATATTGCAGGATATTTCCTACTCGTGGTCAGTGATAGCAATGTAATTTGTCATCCAACGTTTATTTTGCAATTGCCTCACTACGGCCACAGAATATTGGTATTTCCACTGGATGCAGAAGCCTACGGAATAAAACAGGAATATTATAGACTAGTGAACTTTCCTGGAGTTAAGATACACTACTATTGAATCTACTTTGAATATAGTAGCTCATACGTCATCAGTGTTCAACAGAAAATGCGAAACTGCGGTGTATCAAGACATTGTAACCCGCTTCTGTACAAGGAAAGCTAGTGATACCACAGAAAGCCACAGGGTTTCTCCCACTAGCTTTCTAATCTCTCGGGACTAGCTTTCCCATATTGCCCCACACTCTTCTCAGCTACTACCTATCGGCGCAAGAACGATTTTTTTCACATTTTCTCAATTTTTCGGTCATCTAATAATAGAATTGAAATACTTATTTTAAAATATTAAAGTAATCCTATGTGCAAATTTTTATTGAAAATTTTGGAGCGGTTCTTGAGAAAATGTTTGAGTTTTTCTGAAAACGCGCAATTTTGAGCTTATTTTAACAGAAAAATTTTGAGTTTTCGAGAAACGTCATCACAAATAATTTGAATCACTTGTGTTCATAAATGCAATAATGTACATAAAATACCCGTAATGTAAATATTAACGATGTGAGAGATATTTCAAAACTATTACTTTTGTGTAATTTTAAAATAATCAAAAGAATAAATCAAAATGGCGTTAGTGTCATTTTATTCGGTGCATTTAGCACTGGCCGTTTACCGCACATTTAGCAAGATCCAATTTTGAAGAACATACGAGTATTTTATTCAGAAGAAAAATCTCTATCTTCAATACTGTAGTTGTAGAAAGACGCCGAAGAAATAGAACGTTCGTAATTTCCGAAAATTCAAAGTTAACTGTGAATATCGGACCAATGCCATCTAAACTGATGTGCTTATGGCACCGAATCTTGCTATCCAGTGGGAGAAGATCACCGCCACCCCACCCACACCGATAAAACATCCCCTACACTTACGGGACTAACGAACTTAGCAACTGGTGCACCCGAAAACACTAATCCAATAAATAAAATTATATAAAATAGAATATCTTGTCAGAAAATGTGAGAGTATTTTTATTTTATCTAATACATGTTGAAGATAACAGTCATTCATGATGAGTTTTAGAAACATTTGGTTTATATTATGACCGAAATTAAAATTGATATAGTTACATATTATCCTATGAGAAAAATAAATCCAGATTTAAATTCCTTGCGTAAAAATTGATATTTTAACATGTTTCGTTATTCAAAATGCAGAAAATTGATTTTTGACCTTTCAAGTGTCACCTTTACTACTGTATCTTTAATGCAGTTTCATATCACATTGATAAGCATTTGGCTCTTCTCCCTCGTTGTAACGAATGTGGAGGAACTGGTTCACTTCGGCGAGAACTGTGCAAACGAAAGCACGGGCTACGAGTGGAATGGCGTATTTGCAACATCAGACTTTGGCCGACGAGATAATAAGTATAATAGGCAAATCCGCGGAACTTTCACACTGTCCCGTCCGGAAACCCAATCACCACTACCAATCACGACTGAAATCAAATTTTGTTTACTAGATTATTTTACTAGGTTTTAAACATTTATATTACAAATTTTGTTTACAAGATTTGTTTACTAGATATCCCGCACGGGGTTTCCTTGCATTCCCAATGTCGATCACTACCCCTGCCATCATTGACACGTCCACCCACAAATCCCCGCAAACAACCTAGAAAGCACAATAAGAAATGGAAGGCTGATCTGAAGATTTCAATTGAGTTTAATATTTTTATTATACCTTTACTGATTTACCGTTAATCTGCTAAGGAAATCGCAAATGCTAGAGTAAGATCACTAAGTGATTGAAATTTGAAACGTCATATATAAACACGGATGAAGGTTTTTGGCACGGGAATCGACGGTGCTGGCGTGTTTGGAGGTCGCCTTCGCTCGCCTTTGACGGAGTGTGCAGTGCAAAAAGATTTTACGTCAACATGTTCACATTATTGGTGAAGGTAGAAGTTCTACGCTTGCGGCAGCAACCTGGAGCCGGGCGAACGCGTCTCATCTCGGTGGCTGATGAAGGATTCCGCAGTTAGAAGAGAACTGCACTGTTGTAGATGGAGCCGGATGCGGGGTACGGGGAATGCGGGTAAAGCACTCTGTTACACTTTGGAAAGCACTGGTTCTGGAGAGGTTGAACACTTCCCCAAACCGATTCCGAGCGTACTTCACCAAACTGACTAAATGAAAACCGTTCGCTCTTATGCATGTCTCGGGGCAATCAGTACGGTTCCACGGTCGACGAGAAAATACTTTTAAAAATGAAAACTATACTGATACTTCAAAATTTACAATATTAAAAAATTACAGTTCATTGTTTCTCTATCAAAACTATTAATTATTTACATTAGAATTTAACTAACGAAGAAGATTCTCCTAGCTCTATTTCGAGCTTTGAAGGCTACAATTGTATTTATAACTTATCTATGATGGAACGATTTTTCGCAGAAATAAAATACTTAACATGTATTTTTAAATGAAGAAAGTTAACCCCATTATTTAATAAAAGCTCCTTATAATTACAAAAATATTATTAACTTAATGTATGAAATTACGTTTATAAATGAAAAGTAAACAATGTGAACATCGGACCTCTACCAGTTCTCTAACAAAAACAATATTCGTGCAGAAAAGTATTAAATACACAAATTCAAGCACAGTGTTTATAGAAAAAATGGTGTCACTTTTTTTAGAAATCTTCGAAAAGTTCCAGGACTTTTATAAATAGTACCCGAAACAATTTAAAAAAATCATTTTCAAATCACTGGGATTCCGAAGCGGCTAGAACGATCAAGGAATATCCATTTTGAAGAAGATACTGTGGCGCTTTAGGCGCTAGTGTTGTCCACAGTCGGACGGATAGATTGACCCAAAAAACGTTTTAGGTAGCAGAGACCACCAAAATGTGTATATTAGCCCAATTCTTTCAATCAATTTGTTACAGCATTTCAATTATTTCGCCTTACTACGCAAATGAGAAAGTAAGAACCAAAACTTTCCACATTCCAATTCCTAATTCGGGATCGGCGAAATGAAAACCATTTAAATTGAGGTCGGCGACCCTACCTCGGAGAACCTCAGCAGCGTTGCTCAAAAATCCTACTGAAAGAAAGGTTGATTCAAGGACAATATTTTCTTTCAATAACATCATTTATCCAAGAACACTTATCAAATAATAACTGAACGCATTACATGTAACACAGCGCATGATTACCTTGTCCAATGCCTAAAATCAATAAAAATTAAACACAAAAATAAAAAACTACCCAAACTTTCTACTAATTAAAAACAAAATATATAAGAACTAGTAGTGCTACAAAACGACCACAGATTTTCTCGTACTAATTAGTTTTCTAATATCTTGAGTCAAGGCTAACTTTTCGACATTACCTGGCCCTCTTCCTAATTACCACATATTGGTGGCTAAAATATTTTTTTCACGTTTTCTCAAATTTTCGTTCCCCTGATAATGTAATTGAAACTTTAAGAACTTTATAGATAGAAACAATATAACTTTAATAATATTAAATAATTGTAAAACTTGGCCCTGTACGGAATTTTTCGTTGAAATATTTAGCGTCGTTTTTGAGAAAATGTCGTTTGAGCGTTTCTGGTATAGCTCAATTTTGAGTTGAATTTCACAGAAAAAATTTGAGTTTTTGAGAAATTTCGTAAAAAATCATTTAAAGTATTTGTGCTCATAAATTCAATATATAAACTAGTGATGCTACGGAATGGCACAAACGTTGTCGTACTAGTTTTCTAATTTCTTTGATCTTGGCTAGCGTTTCGGTCTTACCCCATCCTCTTACCAGCTGCTGTCTAGCGCCGCCCTAAAAGTAATTTTTTTGAAATTTCCTCAATTTTTTTGTTTCCTAACGGTAGAACAGATATATTACTTTAAGAATATTACAAAAGAGTAAAACCTCTTCCTATATGGAAATTTTCCTGGAAAATTTCGAGCCGATTTTAAGAAAATGTCGTTTGTGTAACTGTATACATGCAAAATTTTAAGCTCATTTTTATAGAAAACGTTTCAGTTTTATAAAAACTTCATTGGAAGTCATAGGAAACATTTTTATACGCTAGAGCAATAACGTATACAAATCGCTGTAAATGTGCTTATTAACAGCGTGAGAGATATAAAAAAATCATTTGCGTAATTTTTGAAAAAAACGAAAGTACCGAAAAATGCATTTTATGTCATCTTATACAGTTCAATTATTACTATCCATGCAAAGAGTTTAAATAAACCTTTTGAGCCGTTTTTGAGAAAATAACGTTAAAGAATTTCTGAAAATGCAGACTTTTGACCTCATTTTAACACAAAAGTTTTGAGTTTTCTAGAAACTTTATAAGACATCATTTGAAGCATATGTACTCATAAATTCAATAATGTAAACTAATCGCCGCTAATGTAAATATTCTTAAAAACTCCCCAGCCCGGCATCTGCCCGACGTAACTTGCCGTTTACGATTACCCTTGCCACCACCACTGTTGCTATGAGAAGCCGTAAAAAATGCATTGTTCTTCGACAAACTTCCAGTTACAAGTTTGACCTGTAATTACTTAGGGAGAGAAAGCGCTAGTGGAGTGAATCAATAGTATTTAGTATATTTAGAAAGACACTGAATAGTCTTTCGGAAATGTTTAATTTATTTTTATATATTTCCTCGCCGTTTTCGAGATAGTCGCAAAAAAACTTTCAAAATGCACACTTAAATTTTGTTTGAAGAGTAGGAGAAGCAGGGGTGGATCAAACCGATCATTTGGGGGTGGGAAGGTCATAGATTTTTGTTAAGTAATAAACCTCTTTGGTATATTGTCTATTATTTTTGTAGGCATATATGGTACTATACAATATTAGTTTTTAAATAATTACATAATTCTAACATAAATATTTTAATAAATTTTGCCAAATAAGAGAAGATAACAAACGAAAACTCTAGGCTTTTTGGGGAGCATGACCCCATGTCCTCCCCCTGGATCCGCCACTGAGGAGAAGGAAGCGAGTGTAGTTTTAAGATATATCATGTAAACAATAACTTATTTCTCGTTTTAAAGATCACGTACGTATAAAATTTTCTAAAGCCCGGAAGGCAGATTTGTGAAAATAACAAATAGCATACTTATTTATATAATAAAAACAAATATTTTAAAAAAATAACCCAAATTATATCGGACAAAATTCTCTACCTTTCAGTGAAAACTCCATCAAAATCTCTTTAGCCGAGCTTAGGTCGGACAAACACACAGACAGGCGGTTTTATGCTATGTGAATAACAATGTGATATCATAAAAATACAGTTACTTAATTTTGAAATCACTATCATGCCAATTTTATTTACATAGGTAAAACTTCCAATTGGTTTTTGTAATCATGAACCAACTATTTTACTCTTATGAATATTTTCTTCATTTTACATTATTCTAATATATATATATATATATATATATATATATATATATATATATATATATATATAATCATACTTCGATAAAAATGTTATGTCTGTTACAAATTTTCCAAGCAGCTCCAGAACCACTGAAAAGCTTTCGATGACTAGGCTCTTTTCCGTAAATCTGTGACTGATGCTTACACACATGAAGCAAGCGCGATAACTGCACGGTGCTTATTTCGCTTTCTCTACAGAAGAATGGTTCTTTTTATTCTGCTTTAAAACAAGGAAAGAGATCAGACAGAATGAGCAATCATGACTTGCCTGCTCGTTCTACGAGGAAAAGAAGCTAACATTAGGAGTAAAGCGTGCCCCTTCTAAACCGCGAGCTTTTCCTGGTGCTGGTGTTTTCCACGAATTGCCGAGAATGAGACCCGAAATACGAGATAGAGAATGGCACTTACGCAGTTGCGACCACACATACACAACGTCAATATCCTTAAACATACGTATTTATGCATTCTTTGTACAGGATGTCTCAGAATAAATGTAATAACTTGTAGGGTATGTAGAGGGATCCCTGATGATCATCTTTTGTCAATGAACGTAGGATGGGAAATGTCATATAACAAAGTTGCACATGTGACTTTTGCCCCTGATTGTAAGGCAACTCCTCATACACCAGTGTTCTGCTGGTCACGTTCCGCAGCAATCGAAGAGATGTCGTGTATCGGTAATCAAGAGAGCGGTGTCTGTCGAACACCGATGCATGACGAGTTGCCTAACAATCAGGGGCAAAAGTCATATGTGACACCCGTTTCATGAAATTTCCCACATGTTCATGGACAAAAGGTGATCATCAGATCATCTACACGCCCAATAAGTTTGTAGCATTTATTCTAAGGCACCTGCATAAATTACTACTAATGTTCAAATCTGGACCGGCAAAAGTGGCTCAGAGCATCAACTGATGTCACTGCAGTTCCTCTAACCAGGAAGGCCTAGAGTTTGGGTCCATACCGTTGCAAGATGTCCGACACTAGTTTGACAGCTAGGTCGAATTCAGCTGCTGTCTGGAGGAGAATTCTTGCTGCCGGCAGCTCAGATCAGCATAGTTTTCCATGGTTTCTCCGATCAACACCAGTCAAATGGCGGAGAAGTGCATTTAAAAACTTTCCAGGAACCGCGCGCGATCTTTTCTTACACTTCCTTGTCCTATCCTCAACTCTTATTTACATACACCAGTGTATGTACACACACATACACAGTTGCATGCACTACAATACCACACTAGTCGCGAGCTTAGAGGGCTTAGAGCTGGGGTGGTGCCACGGTGATGGGAGATACCTAGTTGGGGAAAATTCCCGTAAGCCGATGTAGGTCGGCGCCGGATCTCGCCATCACATCCACCTCCCACGATAAACCATGCACTATACTTACTTAGCCGTTATCGCGCCCGAATCTGGGAAACTGGGAAGAATTACCAAAGTGAATGGATTAAGTCCGAAGTAGGAACAACTTCAAAACGTTGCTTTGAACTTTCGACTGATGAAATACACATAAACCATCTCGTGGAGGCAAGATTACATTACGGTGCGAGAAATAGCACAATATGTGATAAAGAGGAATCAGACTGCTGCTGATGGGTGTGTAGCTTCAAGTTCCTCTGCGTCAGTCAGAAATATATTTTCTGAATGCCTAGGAAAGCCTTTAATTTCTTGCCTTCTGTTTGCCCCACAGTTTCTTCCTCCATGTATCCTCGCGCGTGAACGAATCGAATGACAAACTGTATTTCAGCCCCGGTCCCATTGCCATTACAATCCCTGATTCTCCGCAAATTGCACAAGCTGAATCTGTGCGTCGTGTTGCGCAGGCGAACGAGGCGGAGCGCAAGACGCGGCGCACGGCGCTGCACGTGGCGGCGGCGCACGGGCACGCGGAGGCGTGCGAGGCGCTGCTGCGCGGCGGCGCGCGCGTCAACGGGCGATGCGCGCTGGGGCGCACGGCGCTGCACGAGGCAGCGGCGCGCGGCCACGAGGCGGCCAGCCGCGCGCTGCTGACCGCCGGCGCCAGCCTCTGCGCCGAGGACCACGACGGCGCCTCGCCCCTGCAGGTACGAGCCAGCGTCGCCCCCCCTCCCCTCACCTTCTTCCTCCTTTGCGCCTACTTAATCCTCATCTCCCTCCTATTCGTCTTCTTCGGGCTCTTCGATCTCGTCCTCTTCGTCTTAGCCCTCTTCGACCTCTTTGTCTCCTTCCTCCTATACATGCTCTTCATCTTCTCTACTTTGTTCTCTATTCGGTCTTTTATCATCTTGTTCGTTTATCATTTCTACTTATTTTCTTCGCCTTTTTACTACCTACATTTTTGTTTCTCTTTATCCGCTTCGCCCTGATATTTTTTATAATGTTCTTCTTTTGTTATTTCTATTTTGTTCCCACTCTCAGTGTTTATGGTCTCTTCCGGTTTGTCTTACTTGGTTCTTCTCATCAAATCATTTGCGTTTGTTTAATATCCAATCATGCAAGATAATTTTCATTTTTATTATTATCATGCATTTTATGGTTTATTAATTGCTCTTTCTCATTTTTTCTATTTTCTTGACTGTCGTCACTTTTCTTTACTTACTAATTTAAAGTAGCCAAATCGATTTTCTCATTTCACAATAATTAAAATATTGCTGGATAGCGGTACCTAATAAATGTATATACAAACACTCGTGAAATTGCCGTTCCAATTACGACTAATTTGAATTCAAAGTTGAAATCAGCGCAATAATAGACTGAGCAGGTGTGTGACCTGAAAACGAAATTTATTTAACAAGTACGGAAAGTGATTTATGAAATATGAATGAAATGTTGACGATTCCAATAAATGAACAGTGAAAACAAGTACATGCCTGAAAGCTCTGCCTCAGTTGAATCGTTCAGTGAAGCACATAGGTTTTGGCTAGACGACCGCCAATGTGTGTGTTGTTCTGGATTCTGCAAAGTACGCATAGATATCGAGAACAATTACAAGCAGATAATACTAAATGTGAAGTCTTTCCTTCAGTACCGGGAGGCTGAGATGAAGAGAAACAAATAAGAAACTAAATATTTCACAGGTTCCGACAAGCTCAGTTTTTCTCTCTCAGTAGGATGGGCACAAAAGGAGGAACACAAAAATATCAACGCTTGTAATTCTACTTCGGAGTATCGAAACTTGGAAAACAGTTATTCCTCCAGTCAAATGTCATTAAGCTCTCTTGAAACATAGAGCGGCGTTTTCTAAAAAATGATGGATAAAATTACACATTGATTAACAAGCTTTGTAAGAAAAATAGACGCAATAAAGCCTGACGGCATACCCCGACTACCGCAAGCTCCTTTCCTGATAGGAAAGCCAGTGCATAGTTAGCAGATTTCCGCTCACGTCGTTATGTGACATCGCCCGGATATTTCGAGTGGATGACGTGTGTATTCGGGTGACGTGTGATAGTTGTGCCGTAATCTTGATTTTATCGCCGTTTTGAAAGGTTTTCCTCATCTACGCATGGGTGTCTCAGGCACATAAAATTGGGGGAAGGGGCATTGTAAGTACTGTGAACCTCTCCGGAATTTTAGAACATGCAATATTTCCGTTGACTTATTGAAGATAATACGGTGCACGCGGTATTTCAAAAAAAATTCACGTTTTATCGCAGCTCTTCAATTATAAATTTCAATAATAAACCCTGTCAATAAAGTGAGTTAAGGACGACAAAAAGACGGCAGGCATGGAGACAAAAGCGGCGCCTAGAGCTTTATGCTTATTTGTCTTTGTGCTAGTTAGATACGAAAATGCAGACTTACGGGCAGGGCCGTCGCAGGGTAATTTTGCACCTCAGGCAAAATGAGTTGTTTGCGGCCCACCCCCCCACTACCCACTACACGATATTAACAATGTGCAGCTATATCCCCCCCCCCCCCCCCCGAGGTTTGCGTCTTAGGCGACCGGCCTTAGGCGCCTTAGCGCCGGTCCTGCTCACGGGAACTCCTACTTCGGAAGCATCGGAATCATTTTCATATGAGTAATATTCCTGCCCCATGCAATATTCACTTTTGAAGGACAGTAAAAGATGGTATTTGTATACCAACATTATAATCTATCTTTTGCATTGCATTTTTATAATCTATCTGTTGCAAGAAATCGTTCATAATTTGGCATTTTAAAGCACAAACGATGACGTATTAGCATTTTACGGCGCGAATGATTGCGTCATCTTAAGCCAAGCAAATCGCAGTGAGAGAAAGAGAGGTAAAAGTAAACGGAACAGCTGACCACCGTTTTAGAAAAGAATAGAATATTTATTTTGCTATTTAGGAATACCTGGAATATTTCCGGTGGTAGCGTTTTCTAAGTAGTTACTGCAAATACTCAATACAAACAATCAAAGGAACATTACAATATTTACATATTACTTAATACCATTTTACAAGCTTAGTATATTAAACTTATCATGCTAAAGCTGACATAAAATAACATTAATAATTCAAAAAAATTAATCTTAACATATTCTAAAAACAATTACAATTTATTTAATATAATTTTAAATTTATTGACATTCTGAGGGAAAGTCTCCAGCACTGATGTAGGCAATTCGTTCCAATTTTGTATTGTTCTGTTTACAAATGAGAATTTACCTACATGTTCTCTGTTTTCTTTCCCGAATTTTAGAACCATGATCCTTCCGCGCGACGTGTGTGGGTTTTGATAATCTTGCCCGCACTTCCCCCCATGAACGATCACCTCGTATTGATTTGAATAATGCACAAAGAAGCGTTTTCTATCTGCGTTTTCCCAAAGGTTCCCAAGATATAAATTAAGAATTTGAACGTTCTCTCCTAACAAATTTTGCGGCATATTTTTGTACTTTTTTGAGAAATTTTATTTGTCCTAAACGATATGGGTCCCATCATATGGAGCCTTATTCCAATATCGGTCGTACTAGAGATGTGTACCCTAATTCCCTTGATTTTCTACTTCCTTTCCCAAGCACTCTAATCACAAAATGTAATGACTTCCACGCCTTTTTCACTACATAATTTACGTGTTCTGCCCACCCCAGATCCTCATTTAGTACAATTCCCAAATATTTACAGCATTTAGCCCTCGGAATATACTGATTTCCGAATTTATATGTGATGTCACCTGTCTTTCTAGAACGTGCGAATCTGATAATCTTGCACTTACTGGGATTTAATTGCATTTCATTTGTGATTCCATGATTCTACCCTATCTAAATCAACCTGCAATATTTCTCTATCACGTGTGTCTTTAATTTCCCGAAACATTCATTATACATCTGCAAAAAGTCGTATTTTGGATTCAATTCCCTGCCACATATCATTAATATTTTCTCGCCCAGATATCAAATACCCAAGACTTCACAAGAAAGTTGTTTCGAAAAATTAAGTTTGATTATCTTATATATTTATGATGTTGTTATACAAAAAAAAAATAGCAGATGCAACTCGTTTATAATGTTTTATTGCTTTCGTACAAATTTGAAAACTTGCTTCTAGCGTCGCACGTTTTTAAAACATGTACTCATGCAATAAAGTTAGCATTATAAACTAATTGCATAAACCACTATTGTGTACTCCACGATATTGTTTTACAATCTTAATGTTACTAAACGAATAATTATAATCGTTGTAATATGCCTGAAATTGTCTTCAATAAAAAAATTAACTTTAACTAAATTAATGGATGTACTTGAATATATTGCAGAAGAGGGGGGTCACCCAGAGTCCCTCCCCCACCAGCGACACCCGTGCTACTACATATGATTCCTAAGAATGACACACGAAACACAATTAGACACGAAACGCCAAAATCCTTACGGATAAGTACCTCACAGAGCGAACGTGCACGGGCTCCTCAAAATCAGGCAATGTGTAACCAGCTGCCTTGGCTCAGGGCAACAATTGTTGCCACAGTAGCGTCTCTAATCGGAAGGTCGTTGGGTTCGAGTCCGGCGACGAAAATTTAACCACCAGCTGAATAGCTGGGTCGCTTTCATCTGCGATCCAGAGGAGAATTCTAGCGGCCGGCTTCTCTTATGCTCTATACATTATAGTCCTGTGGTTTCTCCGATCAATACCAGGTGAATGCCGGAGTAGTGCCCAAACAAACGAGCCTGGGACCGCGCGCGATCTTTCCTTCTCAGCTTTGTTCCCACCTCTCCCTTTTAACATGCATACATTTACATGCTCTACACTACCACACACATCAAGAGCACAATTAAAGCGCATAGAGCTCGTTCCGACTGTGGCTGTGCCATCCTGTGAGGAGATAACTGGAGTGGGAAATCCCCCAGAAGTCACGTGTAAGTCAGCACCAGATCTATCATTTCAGCCGTGGAGGAACACCGCCACCTCTCGGAATATATCAAGCAAAAGCGTACGGGACTAATAATCGCAGCTGACAGCTAATGCCCCTTCAAGATCACGAGCTGGAAAGAGAGCGGGACTCCGTCATCAATTCGGAGCTTCGTTACTTCGTCTTAATTTTTTTGGAATTGAACCTCCCGAATGGATGACAGCGACCCCCCTCTCCTTCCAGCTCGTGACCTTGAAGGGACACTATGTTTAAATCAGAGTATCCATTCACAATGTAAACATGAACATGAGTATGGCGTTTACATAAGTTAGGACTACGTCCATAAACGGTATCATTCACAATGCGTTCGCATAAGCATATCACGTAACACGTTAACTTAAAAGCTTGCAAGTTTCAAGCTTCTGGGTTTACGCTTAAGGTAGACATAAGAAATGAACCAATCACAGAACGGTAACTCAAAATCGAGAATCGAAATTGAAGCGATAGAAGAACTAATGTCATATGGGCCGTGGCCACAGTCGATACCTTGAAGTCGATTCTCACATCCAACCAATAGTAAACTACAATGATTCACAGCCAATAGAAACTCTTTATTTTGTTTACGTTGATGTTAGACATTGTGAATACTTTAGTATATCACGTATGTTAATGTTTACGTCTAGGTATGCTTATATTTACGTTTGCATTGAGAATGCGCCTTAAGTTTCCGCCACGGGTGGTGTTGGCAGGAGGCGGCGAGCTGGGGTGACGGGTCGCCCGTGTGGCGGATGCTGGCGTCGCGCGCGTCGGGGCCCGGGGGTGCGGTGGTGTCGGCGGCGGCGCTGGCGCGGCGCCCCACGCCCCACGCAGACTTCATGCCGCGCGTGGCCCTGCACGCGCCCTCGCGCCTGGCGCGCGCCCTCTCCGCGCTGCGCCCGCACCTCTGCGTCTGACCACCGGGCGCGCTGGCACGAGCGCCATCCTTCGCACAGCACTCACGAGTAGGCTTACCAGACCTATTTATCAGGACATGTCCTGATTTTTGAACTGTCGTGATTTCCATCCCAACGTCCTTTTTTTTAATATGTAGAATCTATTTACTGTTTTATTTAATTTTAATATTTTTAAATATAAAATATATAAAAATAGAACTACGACACAGAAAAAATGATATTACGAGTGAATCTCAGTGTTTCTAAGAGTCTATGTCTTAATTTTACATTTGTACAAAGAATATTGAAACAGAGAGGAAGAATCCTTAATAATAAAGCTGCCATAGTCATGTAATTTACCGTAAAGTGCAGTATTAACATATAAATTGAACTGTATTGTATTAGTATTACAACTTTGTACCTGTATGTCATTATAAAAAACGTCCTGACTTTTTGTGAAATGTCCTGATATTTTGATCCAATGATCCTGATGTCTTCAATTAGGTCTCTGATAACCCTACTCAAGAGTCACTCGATAGGGCCACCAAAAAGTGTCGGCATGTGAAAGACAAAATCACAAAACTTCAAAAAAATCAAAAGAAATAAAATATGAAATATTTATACTTTTAAGTATTAATCAGGATGTGTTCTGTAATTTTCACATTACACTATTCACACAATAATTGAAAATTAAATTAATTTAATTTTCACTTTGATTATTCACAATTAATTCAGATCTAAAGGCGCGTCCACACGATGCGTATTTTCTGTGCGTCACGGAAATAAATTGCATGCGCAAAGTTAAAAGATGAACGTTCAACACAGCACACGTATGCTACCCTGTCTTTATGGTGCAACACTGTGCAGTGCTTAGTTTTGTTCTGTACAATGAATCCAGCTACTTGCGCGGTAATTTCCGCAGCTTATTTTAATTAATTAGTCGAAAGAAGAGAAAATGAGAGAGGAGCATGTGGATGAGAGAATACTTTAAGGAAGGAAAACACACCATTATACGTGATTTGCGGAACGACTGTGAAAGTTTTTAAAATTTTTACGATAATATCTGACGATTTCTCGTTTTTACAGGAATCACACATTACTCACATTCTATTAATTTTTGAAATCTGTTTCACATCATTTTTTGAAGAAGATACAGCACAAATAATGATTTATAAAACTCAGAAATATGGTACTTAGTTGGCCCATGGTCCGAGTTTTCGTTCGGCGAAGAAACCTCGGGATTCCCCTGAGTTTCTGTCTTTCTTAGACTTTCTGAACAAAGAAGCCTTTGAGGTGGTCGTAGAGTTAAGGCGCCATTCGGGGGTCTTCGGATTGTACTAGCGAGGAGATCAGCGCACGGGCCATGTATTCGCGGCACCTTCCCCTCTAGCCTGCAGCCTCTCCTCGCCCTCATTTCACGCCGCTCAGAGGTTTGTCCACCGTTAATTGAACCCTTTAGCCCACGATGCGGAGGTATGACGCGGAGCTGACGTGACATATCAGACCTTCGCGCTGTCAACTGATTATTTGATAGAATTCTTAGCCGAAGAGCCCCTCTAAAGACAACAAAAAACACTTATTAACTCTCCATTCAGCTGAAATTAAAAAATCTGATCTCATGGAGTTTTATGGGGGTTCACTGAACCACTAAACTTCCTGCACAGGTCGCCAGTGCTCGGAAGACTACCAAAGACTACTCAAAGAACTCGTGCGGCTCGGTATTCCGGATGACTTGGCTAAGAAATACACATTTTTTGGAGGAAACACACGAGAAAGACGAACGAGATTCCCGTCAGCTCTGGGAAATCTTGCGTTATTGCATGCTTTTTGACATGAGGTCAATTATTGTAAAGTTGGCAAAAGTTTCGGGACAAATATCGCGCGTGACAAATTATGTCAGCAATGTTAAGTAAAATTCAGCTCTTTTTGACCTCCATTTTTGAGGTATCACCTGTCAACTCAACAATGGGAAAGTTGACATATCAGGACCCTATAATACGAGTTTTTCTGCCGAAAAATGCCGATTTCTGTCGCAGCATTAATTACAATACTCTCTCTCTATTACGTAACCAGGTCACGTTGCGAGAAACTGTCCCAGGAGTCGTAAGAATCAAAATACAGCAAAACTGCTGAAGTGAACTCATCTTTGCGCAGCACGTCGTATTCGTGTAAACTCGTTCAATCGGCGGATCGTGATAGGGATGTATTATGGTGTCTTGATATTGGTTGCTCATCGCACATGTGCCAAAACAATGACAAGTTTACGTCCGTAGATTCTGAATGTTCTGATATTTTGAGTCTGGCGGACAATTTTACGACAATGTTCAAAGCAAAGGGTGTTGTGTCGCTCACCCTGTGCGCTAATGACAATGAAAAAACGTATGATTTACGTGAAGCCTTGTACGTGCCAGAATTACGCACAAATCTGCTTTCGGTTGGCAAAATCGATGGCAAGGGGCGTCGAATTGTTTTTGACAAAACATTTGCGCGAGTTTCAAGTGCAGAGGACAAAATTTTGTTCGTTGCCGAACGGTTAAACGGCTTGTACTATATCAAGGTCTCTTGTGCTGACGATGACAAGTGCGCTTCAGTGGCGGAAGCCGATCATTCGCGAAAAGGATCTCTATTGGAATGGCATATTCGATTAGGCCACTTAATTGTTAAGCCCTTACGAGAGACGTTGAAGAAGGACGCGATACGTGGCATCGACGTCATTAATCACGAAACTGATTTTGAATGCGAGATTTGCATGCAGGGGAAGATGGTGCGCTATCCGTTTCCGAAGAAAAGCGACAGAAAGACGTTGCCAGGACAATTGGTCCATTCTGATGGTTGCGGGCGTATGCGAGTTCCCTCAAATGGAAACGCGCGCTACCTGGTGACTTTTATTGACGATATTACAAGGTGGTGCGAGGTGCGAATTATCAGGCAGAATAATGAGATACTAGTTGAAGAGTTACGGGATTTCAAGATGATGCTAGAGAGACAGAAAAGGGCATGAAAGTAGAAACCTTACAATCTGACTACGGAACTGAGAATTTGACTTCTAAATTCGATGCACTACGAGTACTAAAGGATTCTGGTATTCAAAGACGTCTTACCGTTGCAAATAATCGAGAGGAAAATGACGAGGCGGAACGCAAAAACGCACGTTCATCGAGATGGCAAATGCCTTTTACTTCAATCCGGACTTCCTCCATATTTTTGGGCGGAAGCCGTATCCACGGTGAATTTCATCAGAAATAGATGCCCTTCTCTTCATGAGCGTAGCCCCTGCGAGACATGGATGGAAGACATCCCGGATGTGAGTAATTTTCAAAGCTTCGGTTCAGAAGTATATTGTTTGGATAGATCGCAGAATGCAAGGAAGTTCGACCCATTTAGTAAGATGGGAAAATTACTCAGACTAAACAGTCCAAAAGATTTTGAGTCTATATTCTTGAAGATCGCAAGGTGGTTATCTCACCCGACATTACGTTCCTTAGAGCAGCAGCGGGAAACCGGAAGGTGATCACCAAGCTTTTTACGCAAATTAGCGCAAAGTTTTTAATGATGATCAATCGGGTGAAAAATACGACAGAGACGACCTCTACTTTGAAGATGATTTAAATGCAAGTACCCGAGGGGAAAATGTAGGCGACCTGGAGGCAGACAAGCAGATATATCCGGAAGATGACAAAATCCATAGTGGCGACGACACAGGAGGCCTTTTTGGGTTTCGACGTCAAACCTGCACCTGACGTTGAAGCTGTACGATGCGCACCAGGAAGACCAAAGACAGTCAGAACGGGACGGCGTGGGAGACCGTGAAAAGTTTATTACGCGGGCGATGAAGGACAGAAATTTCTCACTTTTCTGACCGAGATTCCGGTAAGTTCAGCTGTATTAGGTTCTGATAAAACTGAATGGATGTCAACAATGGCAGATGAACTTGTGTCCATGCAGAAAAACAAAACATGGGGCCTTATTGAGCGTCCGAGCGATAGGGCTGCAAGTCGTAATCGTTTCGTTCTGAGGAAAAAAGGGCTAAATTTGCTTCGATTACGCGCTGATCGACCGGCTGTCTGCGTCGTGTTCACCAAGCACTGGGAGTGCTTGCACCCAATTGTCTCCAGGGATCTACAAGAGTGACACCGGCCCAATCTTCGAGGGGGGGGGGAGGGGGCTGTTGGGACAATATTATTTCGCGTGCGCAGTGTACTCAGACTGTGCCGGTTAACAGCATCATCTGTGTTGGCGTTATTGTCATACTACACGTGTTTCTCGTTCACTTTCGCTTGGGCCGCCGTGTGGTTAAGATGCTACAGAACCGGCAGCGTATAAGCAATTCTGACAGCTCAAAGCGACGTTGCCACACATACGCACGTTGCACCACCTTCATCACAGATAAATTAAATCTCAAAACATTAACACTTACCGACAGGCGACAACACATCTTGATATCATGGTCATAATCTTCGTCATAGCCGAACCTCAGTCTTCACGACATCGTGTGAGACAGATGAGCGTCTTCACGGAACGGTGGCTTTGAGAAAGTCAACGAGCTAGAATATACTAAAATATATTCTAGCTCGTTGGAGAAAGTAAACAAATCCTCGCAAGTAGATTGCTTTCGAGCAGGTCACATGACGCACCACTCCAAACAACCAATACGCGTATCTCATTCAGATAAGTTCACACAACTGTGGTTCTTGTAATAAAAAATGTTCAGTGACCTATTATACACGCAAATTCTAAGTTTTTTATTGAAAGTGGACTTACCTGATTTTTGCACCAAACCCTTCAATGTTTTTTTGTCGAAATTTTGCATCACCTTCAGTATCAAAACTATATTTCATTATTCTTCAATATAGGATCTTTAAATTATTTCTTATAAACCGTTTTAAAAATATTAGTAGTTTTCACTATATGATATCTTACATGTAGGGTGTTTTTTGTATGAATGAATGAACATTAAGTCAACATAATAACATTCATTAAGAAAATATTAATTCATTTTCTACTAACGTTAAAAATAGAAGAGATGTGATATGCCTATCCTTTCTTTACTGATAGAATATCAAACATATGGATTTTTCATCTGAAATGAGTAGGCTTATGCTAGAGTTTTTCATGTTGATTTAGATTTATTCATACAAAGGAAGGGGAAAAAAAGAAAGGAAAAAAAAAACAGTAAAAACTGTATGTGACATAGGGGGAAAAGATTATCTGTGCACGTTTTCTTGAGTTCCAGAATCCCTTCGCATCATTTTAACTATTAATAGTTGAAATATGAGTAAAAGTTTAACATAAATAAATAAAAATAAACTTTAAAAATCGCAAGATTAGCAATATTTAAAAAATTGTCATTTTTGTTTCTGAGTTAGAGAAAACTTATTTGCATTGGTTCAAGAATTGATGTTTTATTTCAACCTCCAATTGTTATGTCATATTAGCATGCTATTATAAATTGTACTATTTACTTTGCTTCATGTCCATTTGATTGATCATGGTAATTGTAATTGTGATTAGGAATAGAAGAAGAAAAAAAAGTAGTAGTAAAAATCATGAGGGAGCCATTTCTTCTGTTCCTCTCTTATCTCTTCTATTATTCATTTATTGTATGGATTATACTGCTTGGGCCTGGCCATTGGACCATAGTTCCACACCCAAGTACTCAAACCAGGCTTTCTTTGAAGCTTCCTTCAGCCTCAATCAAGTCTATGGGACATTAATCGTTCAGAACTCCTTGTGGGCAATTCCCTGAAACATTTGGGTTTTACTCTCAGTTTTCTAGATCTTGTTAGGATGGGAAATTGCCAGAGGGTCTTAATTTTGCTGAGCACCTGCCACAATTCTTTTACATGCCACATACATGACATGGTGACTGTGAATTTTCTGCCCCTCAAAAATCCACACACCTCAACTGGGATGAAACCCCGAGGCAGGGGGTGTGTGTCAGAAACCAATAAGCTAAACACATGCCCACCAAGGTGCGTGCTTCTGATCATCATGAACTTTTAAGGTTTAGGCCTACGATCCTGATTCTTTGATCCCCTATTTCTTTAGTTGATACTGAAGTGTTCCTGATCTTTTTATCTTGTCCTTGGTCTGTCTGGTGTTTTCTCTTGGTCTGTATTTCAGAATCCATTTTGGAATTTGTGTCGTCTAGTTGCACTCCTTTTACATGATCTTGCCATTTCTTGCGGTATCTTTCTATTTCATTTACTTTTTTTTTCAGTCTCTGTCTAATGTCTTTATTTCTTTTCTTGACACTCCTATGAATGATCTTGGGTATCTCATCTGAGCTGCTTCTAATCTACTTCTGACTTTTTGTTTTAAGATTCAATTTCAGTTCTGTACAATAGGGTTGGTTATGGTGCTATGATATAGTCTAATTTTTACTTTTTCATACACGTATGTGTATATGAAATAATAATATATGCAGTATAGAGAATGATATGTAATACTGCAGGAAATTGATTCAAGTTTCAATGAAAATATATGTTTTGGGGTCCGCTGATACCGAAAAAGGGTTTTGTTTTTTTCAGAACATCTATCTGTGATATCTGTGATCAACACTAGCATCTAAATCACTCATTGGATTTTTCCCAAAATAAATATTCCCCTGAATATTTGGTTCAACTCAAAACACTGCAATATTAAAAAACATTCTTTAAATTTTGAGTGCACTTTACATAAACCCCCGGGATATTTTCAAAATTTTCTTAAAAATTCCTCTAAATTTTTTCTTTAAATTTCTCAAAAGAATAGAATGAAATACCCTTATAAAGATGTCTTAGACACAATTTTTATTGATAACTGAATTTTCAAAAATTATAAAAGTTTTTTTGCCATCTTCCTACTACAACATTGAGTATAGAGATTTTTCTCAAAATTATTATAAAGACAATTGATCTAAAGGTATTTTAACATTACTACTGGCATATTTTTTAATAGTACTTTTTGAGCAATTATGGGTGAACTATGGGCAACATTAAAAAAAATATTAAAAAGAAGATTTTTTCAAAAACTGCTCCAAATTATTTCTTCAAATTTTTTCTTCAGTTTTTTTCTACAGTTTTTTCAGTCCAAATGCACTGTGTTTAAAAAATTATAAAAAGGCCATTTTGCTGCAATCATTTACTTTAAAAAAAATAAAATTGGTAAATAAATGTAATTTTTTCGACATCTCTCTCATGTCATTAATATTTACATTACTAGCAATTTGTGTACATTATTGCATTTGTGAATACATGTGCTTCAAGTGATGTCTTACAAAATTCCTGGAAAACTGAAAATTGTTGTATAAAAATGAGCTCAAAATTCTATATTTTCAGAAACACTGAAACAGCATTTTCTCAGAATGTGCTTCAAAATGTTCTTTAAATTTTGTTTATGGATAGTTCTAAAGGTACTGCATAAGATGATATAATCACAATCTTTGCGGCATTGTTTTTTGTTTTTCTTTTTATAATACACTTATAATTCTTTTTAAATATCTCTCATGTCATTAATATGTATATTATGAACATTATTTCTAAATAATTGCAATTGTAAGTAGAAGTGCATCAAATGATTTGCAATGAAGTTTCTCAAAAACACGTTTTCTGAGAAAATGAGCTAGAAAAGTACATTTTCAAAAACATTATTTTCTCAGCCATGGCTCCAAGTTTTTAACCAAAAATTGGCATTTAGAAACACGTTTTACTCTTCATACTATTCTTAAATCCATATTTCACTTCTACCATTATGGAAAATTGAGAAAATGAGATAATATGTTCTGTAGGCGTCAGTAGATGTCAGCTGAGAGTGGAGATGAGATTTGCTGAGATGGCAGCTCAGAGGAGGGTGGAGCAAAACCAAAATGATACACCAGACTGAAGAGACAAGGAAACTAACCAGTGGTGCTACAGAACCTAGTGGTGCTAGCACCTCTAGATAGTTCACTATGAAACGTTTTCATTTTATTTCATAGCTACTTGCAGAAAACTCTTTTGCTGACTTATTATTTGGAGCATTGTTTTTGCATTTCTCTATGTAGACCTACAAAATTAGTTACTAGCTAATGATAATCGGGGAAGTATAACAAAAGCAGTTGCCTTCATAGCAAACATAAACGCAGTTGCCTACACAGAGTAGAAAATTATGATAATAAAATTCGTTTTAATATTTTTCCAATTATATGAATTTTAATGTCATTAAAATTTATATTTTATGTGTATTAAATTTTGAATATTTTTGTTATCAGCACCTTTTATATTTTGAATATTTTTGTTATGTGCAGCTTAGAACAAGAGGGGAGGCCAACTCCATTTCTGGGACCCTCTGGCCTCTATTTCCATTAAAATTCTTTAATTTTCATGTCATTTTTTACTACGAAATAAATAAAACATACTACAGGGAAAATGAGATTATAACTTTAATGACACAATTAATACAACTGATTTTATGTTGGACCATTTACAGGTTGCTATAAGGTTTGGAAAGCCTTTTCACAAAATGTCATGTATCAATTCCCCAAATTTTCAGTTTAAAGAGGAAAAAATAAAACAATCATCATACTTACAGAAATAAAATGTTATTACATAAGGCTATGGGGCCCCTTTCAATATGTTATCCCCCTCCAGGCACATGTCTATGGTTATCAGGTTCATGACAGAATGGAAGTAGAATGTTTAAACAAATTATAGAATTAAGCTACATTATAATTATAATAATAATAATAATAATAATAATAATAATAATAATAATAATAATAATAATAATTATTATTATTATTATTATGTTCCTGCATATAGAAAATATAATTATTTATAGGTAACTACAAATAGAAAATATTGCTTCCATCAACACACAGTTGGTCTGAAAGAATGGAGAAAAGAAAATGAATTTCTGCTTTTATGTTTCATTTTAAGACATCATAAAGTTCTATAAGTATATATTGAAGTCTGAAAAAAATGATACTTTAATGAAGACATTCACTAACTCAAATATGTTTCCAACTTTCAAATCTGTTCTCATTTATTTAAAAAATAAGTTTATGTATGTTGAATGAAAGTACTTTTTCTCCACCAACTCCACAGAATAAACTGTTTGATTAATTAAAAAATAAAAGGAAGACTTAATACTATAGTATGAATTATTTAGTCATGCACATGAAATATATCAGCGGTTGTGGTTTTACCCAATCAGGAGCTTATATGTTGCTACACTGATGTCACTACGGATACTTTCAAGCACCCAATTGAATGAAACTGTGAACAACTGATTTACTTCAAATGCATGGTTAAATATATCCTAGAATAATAATAAAATTGCTCTAGGGTCCCTTTCATGGAATGGATAGATATAGGAACAATATTTTTAACACAAGATAATGGATGGAACTTTAATGGCGGAACTCCAAATCATAGTGCTTGACATTCTAAGACAAATTGTGGCTTTCTAATAATTATTTAACATTAATTAATTCTACATTTTTCACCATTAGGCATCTCTTGCATCCCAGTTTTAATTTCTGTCTATCACTGCAGTCAACACTGTATGACACTTTGAGGTCGTCATCTTCTGTGTAAAGCTTGTTATCAGTTCCAACATTTTTAAAACCATTATCCTTCACACATTTATCCTCCATTCTATGTTCATCTGTTTCAGTGAACTTATAATTTTTAACTTCAATGATTATTACTTAGAAAGAAAACTAAAATTCCACAATGTAACTCCTAAACCTAGAATCATGTACGGCTCTGAAATATGGGCAATGAAAGAGAGAGAGAAGCAAAAACGACAGGCGGAACATATGAGACTTCTAAGACACCTCATGGGAATCACAAGAAGACATAGACTGAGAAATTAATACATCAGAAAGAAATTGAAACCCAAAGGTTTAGTAGAAGAGGTAGAACAGTCTCAACAAGATGGAAAGATCATTTACAGATAATGGACGACAATAGATTTCCAAAATGAATCTGGAAGTACAAACCAAGAGGCATTAGAGATAAAGAGCAGGAACACTTGGAAAACTAATGATCATCATCATATACTGCAAGTTGCTAGGCCTGTCGCCTGATCCTGTTTCCCAGTAGACCAGGAGGCTTACACCCCCAGGTGTTCCTTATCTAGCATTTCTTTTTTGGACTTCCCACATCCCTTCACAGTGTTGGTTTTTTACTTCAACACTGCTTTTGATAATCTTTCTTGTTACATTCTATTAGTGAGAGAGCCATTCTCTGTCAACCCTTAATTTCTTCAACTATATTTTTAGTCTTTAACCTTTTTCTGATGTCTTTATTCCTTTGCCTATCCTTTAGTGTCACTCTAGCAAGATGACACAGGAATCTCCTTTGCATTGCCTCTAGTCTTTGTTCCTCACTTTTCATTGTTCTGACTTCCAACTCGTACATGAGGATTGGTTTACATATCATATTGTGGATTCTTAGTTTGGTCTCTTTAGTCATATCTCTTCCAAAGTGTATTTTGATTAATCCATTCGCCCTGTTGTATTTCTAAAGTTTGTTTTCCTTGTCTTCCGATCTCTGTTCGATGAGGTTGTCCAAATAAGTGATTTAAGCTACTTGTTTTATATTTTCTCATTTATGACAATTTTTACTCTCCTCATTTCTTTTCCTTGATATGCCATTGTTTTGTCTTGTTTGTGGAAATTGAAAGACTAATAATATACCAAGAATACTGTAATAAACCAATAGAAACATGTTGAAAAGCCTAATTTCTCATCAGTTCATAATGTGATGAATTTCAATGATATCAACAATGTTGAAACTTATTTATACTTTACTTTCTATTTCATTTTTTAACTTATTTTTCTATGTCAATCCACAGCTTGTATGATGCCAGTAGTCCATTTCCATAGCTAGTTTATTTTCAGTACTTTTACATTTCCCAAACATTAGTCACACATGCAACAATATTCTTTATATAACCTTTGCTCAACACATTTTCTAAGGGCTTTATTCCATATCAAAAAAAGCATTTACCTTACATCATCTTTTCCATTTTGTTATTCTTTTCTGAATGTCTTGTGAACTACCATCAATTGCTATTATTTCTATACCAAGATGTGCAATATTCTCACAGGATTTCACTTCTCATCTATCATCTATACACAGTCTTGGATTTTGTTTCTATAGCCTTGTAGCTTATTCTACTTCATTAACATTTATTAAGTACCAACTCAAATATTCTTCACAAAGCTATCACAGCATATAAAGAACATTTTCCTTCCTAGAGCATGGAATAGACTATTTATTATCCATATTGTAATATAATCTCTCCCAATTTGTTAAATCTTCTTGTAAATATAATTTAAAGAGAGTTGGAGCAATGAAACACTCTTTCAATACACTTTATTTTCAAGACATGTTTTCGAAGAGTTTCTTCCAATTTTAATTTGACTTAAATTTCTGCCACATTTAACAGCATTTAGTAAGTACATGTAAATGCCTTGATTCTCCACAGTATTTAGAGTTTATTTAATGAGACAGTGCAGTAGGTTTTTCTCAAATTTGTAAACAGAGGTTAGTTACTCAATTATGAAGATGTTTGTTGGACACCTTCCCGATTCTAAAAATATTATCGTTATATGAGCTTCCAGCACTAAAGCCACTCCAATTTTTTATATCTTCAAGCTCTTTCCAGATGAACTTTCATATTATTTCTGTATGCCTATTCACATCAACTGAGCAGTCATAGCTCTGTAGCTTCCCTGTTGTTTTCTCTCAATAATTTTGATTTTATTAGAAATATATAGTGTCTCTCCCCTTTTACATCTATTGTTAACATGACAGGAAATTTTGAGAAGTACATTAGGACAATTTTAACAGTATTTGCTTTCTCTTTAAGGTTTCTTTTCTAAGAATTATAACACCTTATCATTTTTTATTACATTTTGCTTCTTCAAGTCTCTCGTAAGCAGCTCTATAATTAGCTCCTTCCCTCGAGGAGAAATTGGGTGGTTGAAAAATCCATTTTAAATAGCTTTTCACCGAGTGGGTTTCCATAGAAATTTAATTGAGATGGTCAGAAGATGTAGCTTATATACAGTGATTTGAAGCACTAATTTGATGCTTACTGAATATACTAACTTTGTTGGGTCTTATTAACAAATAGTAAGATTCAATTTTTACTTCAATAAATAATTATCTAAATTGCATTCATGTCTTCCACATTTGCTTTGTTATTATGTTTCCAGAGAACATAATCTATTATTTCCAATTTGTTACTGAAAACTCTCTTTACTCTAATTACTCAGTTTACATCACTAAATAAATGAATGTTATCTTTAACTTCCTCTATCCCTTGACCTTTTGCGACCCTGAAATTTTAAGAGTAGTAGAGGTGCTCTGCTGGCCCTACACTCTAACCCCAACCTGGAGGACTAGATTTGGGGTTACCTTCTCCTTAGAGGCTGGCTGGCTTCCCTCCTAACCCTACTCCAAGAAAAGGAAGGTATAAATTAGGGAACAGGTAGGAAAGACCGATTCTGGTAGGGAAACTCGTCTGGTGGCCTCATAGGGGGCATTGACTTGCACTTTCAGAGTAACCCTTCATTAACAACAGCCAACAGTGGGAGTAATCCTCCATTAATGAACATTGTCGTATCCGTCACAGTTGTCAAGAGGACCACCATGTAGCATCTCTGTATATGCATCTCCTACCACACGCTTCTGCACCACTACCCAGCGGCTAAAATTGAGAAGGAATTAGGATAGGGGTAGGGTTTAGGACACTTCAGAGGGCTTGGACTAACCCTTGTGAAGCAACCAAACTCATTTTGTTGGAATAAAGTTGAGTTTGTCCGGGATACGACGGGAATTGAACCCAGGCCTCCTTGGTGATAGGCAAGCAAATTTGCTCTGAGCCAGAAGATGACCTGCTTAAGTATTCCACATTGTTAATCACAATCTTCTTTTAGACAGGAAAAGGAATGAATTCTCTGAATAATGTATTTCTGTTCTGTCCCACCACTCAGGTCTGCACTGGCCCAAGATATTTGCTATGATCCTCATTCCAATAGATAGCTTTAAATAGACCCATTATTTTTTACACACTACTACTTACACTGATGTCAAACTTCTAATAATGATGTTCAAATACTCAATTCTAATTGAATCTATCAAAATAAATCTAATGATATGAATCAAAATGCAAATAATAGAAAATTTTATAGCATTTCCCACATTTAATTTTTATTCTTTCTTTTCTAGATATTTGCAAAAAACTGCAAGTGCAACTTAAACTTTATTTGAGTGGTAGGAAAGGGAGATGGGGTAGTTTTTACAAAATCTCAGGTAAAAAGTAACTTTTCTTTTGTTTTACAGGCCAGGTGTACAAAATGTCATTAACATCAAAATAAAACTGTCATTCATCTTTACATAATAGAAAATAATTATTTCATTTGAAAGGCCAACAATAACTCACCACAATACCTACAAATTTGAAAACAAGTTGTCTAAGTTATGCCCCTTTTAACCCTTCACTAAAATATTCTACCTACCAGCGAAAACCATAAGTTAAGCCTTTGTAGAGATTACCCTGAACAATCGGACAGATAAAAATTATAAGAATAATTGATTTTTATATCATCAAAATAAGCACATATTATATATAAAGGCTATTATTTTGAAAGCACAGACACTTCAATTTCATACACATCGATAATCATGAAACATTTTAGTTTATGATTGGCAAAAAGAAATCATGTCAAAATTTGTCAATCATGATTTAAACTTATTCAGAAAGGAAATGTATCAAACAAAATAAGATGCACGTTTTACTATATATAAAAAACAAACAGGTGAAAACAATTTACTTTATTACACAAAACAGCATCAAGCAAACAAACATTACATTATTTTTTTGAACACTATCCAGTGAGACCAGCCCAAATATATTTAAAAGTAACACATATATCATATATTGAAATTTAAGGAACTTGTTTAAACACTAAATCATATTCATTATTGCTAAAATTTTAACCTCAAAAAAGCTATTGGTTGTGCTATGTATGGCAGTGGTTCTGGACCTACTACTGAGCAAATATTGCATAATAGACCACTAAATCTAACAGTAAAAGTTTTAAAAATAATTTTTAAATATGTTCAATATTCATGGTGCACCCGTTTAAAAATACAAACTGCTATTCCTCTAACGTAAATTCTTCATTATCTGCCCGTGTCTCAAACTTACGCACTCATGTTATATCTGTTGCACTACATTATAACAACATTTGGTAATTTTATATATTGAGCCAGTATGCACATGACAAAAGTATTTTTTTGTTTGTTTGTTTTGTTTTGTTACAATACTTCCACCTTAAGTTTGAATGATAGACATATTCAGAAAATTATCATGTAGAATTAATGACTGGTTAATTTGTAAAATACTTGTAATTTTCAAAATACTTTCCATCACAACCGTTATGCAGATAATCAAGAATTCACAGCTTCCTCAAAAGGGTTGAACCATGATTCCTTTTCAATAGTAACTGGTGTTTGTTATTTCAGCCAGTGAAAATGAAACAAAGTTTGGTCTAAACATGTACTTTCAGCTACATAGTCAAAAATTTCATTCTCGTCATCACTGGAATAATTAAAAAGAATTTAAAAATTGCATCTAATATTACACTAATCTCCCCACATAAGTTAACTTTAAAAGTAATGTAGATTTTTAAAGTGGATTAATATTCTTGTATTAAATAGACAACTTTTCCAACATAGAGGAACCACTGGTTCACCCTGCTCATCCAACTAGCACAAGCCAATAAACATTTTAACAAATAACAAGTTTGCTACTCTTATTTAAAAAAAAAAATACTAATTAGACGGGAAATTCACACAATTTAGTCTCTTATAGATATATATCATGATATATACTTTTGTTTTAGCTTTGTCTAATAAAAGACATAATGCTGGAGCTAATCCAATTTTAAAAACTCAAATAATACTCCATACTAGATCCATTCTAGAACATTATGTTCTGCATTTACAAGTTATACACACATTTTTAATAAACAATTGGATCATCAGCCCTGTAGTATTGCTTCTGTTTTCTTCCCTGTATGTTTTTTGTTAAAAAAGATAAAGAAATTTATATAATTAACAGCAGCTGGAGATATTGCAATTTAGCTTTGATTTCCAGTTTAGGGTGCACAAGATAAAATCCTTTTCCTATGCTTTCATACACAAAGTTTAATCTGCATTTTTTTAAACTTCAGAATGAAGTATTTACTTTCAAAAAGTAATATTTTTGAGGCAATGTGAAGCTAAATATAAAAAGAAAGTATATTTTTAAAAAAAGATTAAACAGTGAAAATGCTTGGCATCTGATGCATTGATTTCATGCAATTTGAGTTCAGTAAAAGTATGAAAATATTCCATAAATTTAATTTTGAAATAAACATTAATCAATACATATTAAGAGAAAAGTCTTTGACATATGTAGAAGCATTGTTTATATAAATATCAATGTTTCAAAGAAATACCCTCCGTCCTTGTCATATTATAACCTCCAATACAATCCAGTGTTTATGATATTTACAGTGCCTTGGCACTACAATAATTTCATGGAAATTATTTTAATATACTGTAGTGTTTGTAAAATATTGTCATATAGTGTCACTTTTGCTATGAAAATGCCAACAAAACTTAATTGCCACTTCAGTAATAAGCAAATGTATTAATACAGTCTTTAAATGTATAATTAATTTGCTATTGTGCTTCTGAAAATAAATTTTGCTTAAAATGGAGCACTTTATCATAGCTCACTTGGTGAAATGTAATTAAATTGAATTTACGTCTATTCCAAACAGTTTTTACAAGTTCTTTGGGCACATTATCAACACAGCATTACACAGCCAACACACAAATTCTCTACCAAGTTGTATGGTATTGTTGAATTCCCAAATCAGATCTTACATTCATCACAAAGGCGAAAAGTAGACTTTGTCATAACTTTCACAAACCTTTGAATTCCAGCAGTTAAAAATACATTCTCTTTTCATATATTAAGAACACATATTAAAGAACATTATTTAGAACAACCTCCAATTGCTCTAATGCTTAAATCTTCACAACAATGATATTAAAATTCCACAACCTGGACATTTCTGCTCTTCTCTTTTCTTCCAAATCCAACTCTTGTATGCTCCTCTGTAATAACTCTTAAATGCCATTTAGAAACTAACTTCAACTAAATCACAATTATAATTCTTAATGAGGCCTTATCATACTACTTTCAAATATTTACAATAGGAACTTAAAACTAGAGAAATGTGATCTCTACATGACAAATATTTAGAACACAAAAGTCAAGGAACATTCATATACACATACAGCTGATTTTCTAAATGTATTCTGAAAGGTCCATTTTAATCTCTAATACAATTCAGACAAATTATATCTATTATATTGAGTATACTTTAATTTTCCAGTTTCAAAGACACTCTGAATATTTAAGTATTGTTTGGGTATTTCACATGTAATTAATGTTTAGACAAGTAATCCAATATGCATTTATCAATGGTTTGTACATGTATATGTGTACAACATATTTCACTAAGGAGTTCTCTGAGTCAATGGCTGACTCATGTTTGATGGAAAAATCCTTAAAAAATGGATATAAAAATTCTCAGCATAACTGCAGCATATTAAGACCATAAAAGGTTCAGAGGCAAAATGCACCGAATGAAAAAATTAATTAATTTACAAAGAATGTTTAATGGATCTCTCTTTATTTCTAGTAGTTCCTCTGATGAAATCACACTCCATGTACTATGTACTTTATTTACATTAGAAGAGCAAATAAACCATAAAACAACACAACATATGCTTACTTCACAGAAGTAATTTGTATTTAAGCCATAAAAAGGAATGGTCCACAAGAGGCAAATTGAAATGCCACAACTTTCTCTTGATTATAAAATCATGTAAAATGAAACGCGTACTCTGTTACATCAGGCACCTGAGAATTTTGTGATGTTCATCTAGCAGAAACTTCACTTAAGAAGTCAAAAACCTATCATGCATTCTGTTAGTCCAACAGGGGAATGCACACAGGTGAATGTTTATATACCATCTTCCATTAAGGAAGAGGTACATCGCTCTTGTAATACCATTCTCATCTTCTCATCTCATTTCAGAAACCAAGACAAAAATTCAAAATACAATGCAGTGCTATGGTCACTAAGGGCACTCTAAGAGCTCCCAATGTACTATAGTTACACCACTTATAAAGAGCAGCATCAATGTAGATTACATTATTGTGCACAACGCTTCAAGACATCCAAGAAATAACAGTATCCCAGAAATCTAGTTCTCAGAAAATGTATGTTCAAAGACTGTACTTGGAATAAAAAAGGAAAAGTTTACATTATAATATGCATAAAAAAGCTGCAATTTTTAAGTAGTGACTCTATAGTCTGATGCTACCATCACTCAGACGTGCAATTTTGCATATGTACAAGTGTGGAACCACCCACCACAAATCTACAATGCATTATGTACAGATTTACATGTTTATATCTAAAAGAAGCAAGAATAATCTACTGTACTGATCAAAGTGCCTCATTTTTGACTTTTACCACACTGAATGCAAAGATGAACTAGAAAAATACCTAAGTTCATAAATACAGTAAAGTATTAATTCTCACTGAGAATCTGATTTCAATCTCATTTATGATTGTTAATTTATGATTGTAATTTGAAGTGGAACATACATACATGCTCAAATTATGAAGGCTTATGATTAACACTCATTTTCAAAGCTTTGTAAATCTCTTCTACATACAACATAATACTCAACAAAGAATATATTATTTATTGCACGTCACAATGAAACTAATAGCAGCATCATTTCAATGATTAAGTTACACACCCTAAATGCATTAGGCTTTCTATTTCAGGTAATGGCAACTTTTTAAGGGTAATTGATGTTTGCAAAGACAGAATATTAAAATGGTTAATTCTGCCTCTAAACAGTAAGCCAATATTTTAGCTTTGTTTTGCTTCTAAAAGATGTCATAGAAATCCAAAAATGGGAAAATATATTAATTATATCACAGCTGCAAACTTGCAAAATTTTCACCAGAAACTTATTAGCAACAGCAAAAATTTTCATAAGCCTAAAAGAGATTAGTTGCCCATACCTGGGTTAGGCCTACAATTTGCATCTTCCAATAAATTACAATTAATGTAGAGAACTTTCTAAATCTCCTCACACAGGTATTGCTCTACCAGTGGTAAACAAAATTAATACAGCAGTATTAATACTGAACTAGCATTTTCAGATTAATAAATTAAGTGTATCATTTGCCACTTCTGAGGTGAATCTACATGATTGTAGAAACTTAAGTCGAGAACTCATGTTCTACAGGTCCCAACTCATCAGACCTCAATTTTCCTATTCTACCATTCCACTGAATAAAGAGAACTGGTTTCTTGACACACTGCACGCTACTTTATCTTGTGCATTCTGTGGCTACAAACATTCATAGCTAACTAGTTTAACTAGTAACATTTGGTAAATGTCAATAATAATTAGAGTAATAAATATTAATAAATAAACATAAATAATACTTTTTTATGCAGGTACTTTGAAAACAATACAACTAACCAACTATGACGCAAAAAATTTGAAACACTAAACCCGTAACATGTCTTCGAGCTGCTCTTACATGTTCATTAATAAAATGTATATCACCTTAATACTTAAACAGTCAAAATGAAAACAAATTTATCTTTTCTGGTACAAAATGATAAACATAAATCACTACTTCATGGATTTTATGGTCTTGTCAGAAATAAAATCTCTTCTCTCATACAAAGAAGAGCTCATAAGGATTGACTGAATGGTCAACACAAAAGAAATAGCATTCCCAAACACACAGTTCCCTGTGCATATG
Source organism: Gryllus longicercus (assembly GCA_038098605.1). Classification (NCBI taxonomy): domain Eukaryota; kingdom Metazoa; phylum Arthropoda; class Insecta; order Orthoptera; family Gryllidae; genus Gryllus; species Gryllus longicercus. The sequence continues at coordinate 4,362,671 of JAZDUA010000007.1, forward strand.
TCAACACGCATGTATACAGAGATTGGTTTGGCTAAAAAGCAGTTGGCTTGTAATATACAAAGCACAACAGCTTATGTGAGTAATGCAGGAGAAAACCTAGTTAGGGTTAGCTGTGTTTCTTCATCACTTGCGCAGGCTGTCTTTGCTGCTGGCAAGAGATGTGCTTGCACTGCTTTGACTTTGCTGTTCCCCTCCACTTCCACTTCCACTGCCTCCTTCCCCGTTCAGTGTGCTTGATCCTCCCCTCATCACTCGGCGCATAGCAGCCAGTTCCTCCACAGAGGTTGGGGTAGGGGGTGCACTGCGACCTTTCAACTTCATCATTGTCTTGTCTAATCGATGGCAGAACAGATCTACATCTGATTTCCTCATTCCCAATGCTGCTGCTGCTGTCAGATAAGGAACAGAGTAGTTGCTAGTATGTGCACCCCACCCTGCAGATGAAGAACACACAGCTTATATTAGGAAGAATTAGTTATAAAGTAGTAATAGTTATACACCAGAACCCATTTTAAAGATATTTTAAGGGACGTCTCAAGTCCCAATCTATATTTTTTGGGCATTTTCTTCCTGCACGTAATTTTCTTCCTATACTGGGCAGAATATTTGTTCTGCAGAAAATTTCTTCCTCACGAGTAAAAAGCAGAAGCCAAAATTATAAATTCTTCCACACAATGAGCTAGGTGACTCACTGGATTGTAATAAAGGCACAAAAAGGGATTCATATGCGCAGAAATACTCTTCCACAATTAACACAGCTAATCTGGGAAAGGTGGAAAAAACGCTCCTACTTTCCTAGTATGTTCACGCTCAGGACTGTCTACATGTTCTAGAGGTAGCCTTGTTATTAAAGATGTCTCTCCAGCTGATTTCAGAGGAATGGACAACAAAATTAAACAAACCAGATCTTTGTCTGACAGCCAATATTTTCAGATGCCATTAGAAGTGGTAGTTCAGGTTCAATATGCCCATTTCCAGTTACTAGCATGTGTTTGAACGAATCGGGCATATTGGACGCGAATGTCTTATGTCGACCGACTGAAATTTTGGCCACAATTGGTTTCATTCCGACCACCTTATAAAAATAACAATCATTCTTTTCGTTAGTATCATCTTTAACTTCAAATATTTTGTTATTTCTTTCTCACAGATCCTCCCAAGTACTAGATTGCCCTCTAATTTTTCAAGCCCCCCTGAAAGTTTCAAGTATTTTATTTGCATCCTTTGTTTTTCATTTGATGCCACCTTAGAACATTCTGTTCTGAGCTATGAAATTTTTTTTCCTAGTATTTTTGTTTGTGGCCTCTGATACTTTAACAATCACTGACTTAAAATTTGCATCGTTTAATACGCATGATCAAGTTGTGAACTGTGAACTCTTACATCTTTGTACTTTATTCTGTGGATAGTACGGGAATAAGCAGCATAGTTTCCAAAATTTTTGGAATTAAAAAAATTATACACACAAAAATGTATATCCCCAGATGTCTTACGATGGGGTTCTACTATATTTAAAAAGAATATAAACGAGATAAAAATAAATATTCATCTGGTTTCACTGTAAACACAAGTAGGTCTAGAATGAAAAACTTCCAGAAGTCCCAAAAAAGAATTCCTTATGTTATTTTTAAAAATATTTCTACGTTAACAGGCCTACCCAAAATATCTCTAAGGTCTAGGAATATCACCCAAGGGAGATGCGCACAATACCGGGACCAAACACAACACTACAGGTCGGTTCTGAAAACATTACATTCGTAGAGGGGTAACTGCCTCCGTTTCTCAAATGTGACATGCTCATCTTGAACTAATCTGTCAGCCCTTCAGTTTTGTTTTAATATTTCTAATCACTAGATAACGTGAAAGTAATAATGTTTCTACTCAACTAAAACTTCTCTTCTACTTTCGTTTGAAAGTTTTCTAGAATAAATCTCTTTCAGATGTTCTCCGAGAACACATTCAGTGGGGCTGCAGAGGAAATGGGGTGTTGGGATGAAGTGGCAGGCCTGGTTTACAAGAATTTTATAAAGAAGTTTCAAATAAAAAACAGTAACAAACTCACCTTCAAACTTGTACCCTGCAACATCTTTAACATCAACACCTGAAACCACCCTGGTACCTGACACACACCTCATGAATAACATCGAACCTAAGAGAGTTACACTTTTCCTGTCATTTCCAGCCAGTGAAGCTAACGTCATTCCTGGAGGAAATATAAAATATTATAAACAAATTTTATAACATGAATATACACAGCTTATTAAAGACGTCTGGTAAGAGTAATATAAAAAAATACTCATCTCATTACATTTGCTCTTAGGATATTTCACAGATAAAATCTCTTAGAGAATCTTACCCATAGATATTGGATTATTTTTAGTTTCAAGAATTCTTTCTCCATGTTTGAAAGCGACTTTACTAAGTTCTTCTTTGAGATACGTGTACATTTCTTTCCTTTGAGTAATGAGATTCTTGTAACCATTTACACCAAGAGATAGAAGAGTTATGAACACATCCATAGATGGACTAGATGATGCTCTACCTGTATAACATAGAGAGTTAAAACAATTTGACAATAATTTAAATGTGAGCCCACCCAAAGACTTTATTAAGAATTACCTGGATATGTTTTTGATATTCGTTCTACAAAGCCTTTGTCAAACCCAGCAATTATGGCACCTCCAACTGGTACCAGAAAATTTTTGTCAGTGCTCTGTACAAATGCATCCACTCTCCCTTTTCTGAAAAATAGCAGTTAATGAATGTACCTGCAGGATTATTAATTACAAATGACAGCTAGAAATCTTTTTTAAGTCATAGTTTCATTAAGTCATTTTAAATATAATTCCAATTTAACTCCAGTACAATGATCACAAATGTGACTTCTATTACTAAAAATACTGACACATAAAAATTATAAATGTTGAAAATTGTTACAAACTCTTAATGCTTTAGCAGAGAATGTATAATATTTTATTTAAAGTAAAAAGTGCCAATTTTATTGTGTCATAAGTTCAATATCTTTGTAGGAGACTACTAAAAAAACATATGTAACATCAAAAACTAGAAAATATCACCTTGCTGCCTCTTGGATGAGATGCATACATCGTGAACTCTGAAGCCCATAAGCATTATTTATGATGTGTGGAATATTGTAACGACTGCATAAAACAGCCACTTGTTCTACAGAATCACTTGCTCGGGGAGCAAAGCAGCTGGTGGTAGTGAGCACACATGCAATATTTTCTGCACCAAGAGTCACCATCTGGTGTTCCATTGCAGCTAAGTCAGTGCGGAGTTCATCTCCACTAATGCTTGCTTCAATAATGATAGGTTGAAATCCTATAAAAACGTGATCACAATGAAATATCAGCTGTTAAGACCAGCAGCACAAAAATTTAATAATTTTCATTAAATACTAATGCTATATTTACTTTAATATAAGACAAGTTTTTTTTCTCTAAATATCTCATTCAAAAAGTATGGGGTCATCTTTAATGCACAGATCAAACCTAGCAGGTCAGGATTTGTTTTTATATTTCCTTTTCATGTCACAAAACTCAAGAATGTTGACACAACAGTAAGTTGCAAAGGTGATAAAAATGCCATATGTATTCGCTGCATCTGCAAATTTGCTGGATGATTCAGACCTACATTTTTGAATGGACCAAAGAGAGAATCTCAAACGAATGGCTTTGAATCAAGTGGACTCTCAGTTTGCCATCAGGAGAATCTGAATTTGCATTTTGCAAGAGATATAAATGAAAAAATTGATAACAGCATGCATTCTACATCCAACCACAAAAAAGGATGATAAAACAAAAAAATCTTAGCAAAAACTTTCCAAACTTGGAAACTGATAGGATATATACAAGTTCGCAGTTCACAACTCAATCACATGAACATTAGACTACACAAATTTTAAATATATTCTGTTAAAGAATGTGAAAGACTTGTTAAAGAATTCATGAGGCCATGAACAAGAGGGAGGACCACAAAATCTGGTGACAGAGAAATGTTCTTAGATATAAGATGAGAGAGTACACAATTCAATGCTATAAACTTTCAGATGGGCCTAAAAAATTAAAGAGGACAACACAGGAGGAGGGAAAGAAATGAAACACCGGGAGCTGCCAAAGCAAATACTTCTCGCCAGGGCCTTTTACTTCCATATAACATGGTGGAAACCATTACGGTTGCGAGCCCTGCTGCAGCATCTTCTTGAAGGAACTAAAACATGAACTGCTGCCAATGATACTTAAAACTTGCGAGGCTGCTGCAGGAGTTCACGGGTCTCTAGCACGCCTTTAATGTTACAAAAGATAGTGTCAATATTCATGCTTTCTTCAGGGGTTTCGTAAATGTGTATATTTTGAATAATTGAACATTTAAAAGACAGTTTTTCTATTTCTCACAAATTACCCAATTTTTATGTGCAGAAGTTGGTGAACATTATCTGCAACTGTGCCAGGCGACACTAGCACTTCCTAGAGTAGCACCCTCAAGCTTTGTCCCCTGTTTTGATAGAGGCCCTCGCATTGTTTCTAAATGCTCTGCAACATTCTACTACTATGTAAACCAGCAAAAGCGTTTTCAAGCAGCACAGCAGCATCGCATGGGTTGAATTCGAGCTAAGGCATAAAAAGGTGGATGCCCGATTCAAGTAAAAAAGCTTCATCAAAATATCCGTTAGAAACTTCCAAAGCCTCCAGTCCACTCAGATCAATCAGGGAATATCAATTTTGAATGTAATCAACTGAACAATTTAGGTACTAACCTTGACCACAGAAGGATGTTTTACTGTCCAACCATTTTTCGGTATCAAGAACAAACAAAACAAAAGATTCTAGCTACACCACGAGTAAAAGGATTCCCCCCCTAAGTTTAGCAACAGGATTTATCCACTTACTCGTTACCAGAACCCGGCAATAAGGTTTTTGCTGGTGAAATTTCGCCGTTTTCTGGCGCACGACTATACAACTATCTCTTATTACGAAGAATCCAGAAGGTGAGAGTGATAATAATAATTTCAAAAATATATGCGATAACTAACGTTGGTCCCATGGGTACTGGTTATATTGTATTTAAATTGGTTCATTCAGATGCACAGATAAACAAACAATTAATTTGATGAAACATACGTTTTACAAATCAAACAAGGGATGTGAAAGACTGTTAAAAAGTTGAAAATTCAAAAACATACATTTTCAGTTTATTTAGCTTAATTACTTCTACTTGTGATTAAAATTACTTCAAATGGTTTTAAAAAAAGTTTCTGGAATTCTCAATTATTTTTGGCAGCAACAGAGAATTGTGACAAATAATATCCCCCCCCCCAAGCTCAAACCAGCAAAACTTCCCTCCAAAGAGCTCAGTCTGAACCTGCCAATTAGTCACGTCAGCCACTCAGGTAGTACTTTGTTGAAAGTAAAAATCTCTATCTAAAATTTTGTAGTTATGAAATGTTCAGAGCCAAAACTATAGCCAAAAATAAGACTAGCACCATCTTTTTTACTGTCCCTCATTACATATGTGAATAAAATTTAAAGAAAATATTCAGAGCAATTTGTTGAGAACATTTCTTTTTTGTAACTTTTAAGCAGACTAACTACTCTTATGGAAACTAACTTATGGAACTAACTACTAATTTATGGAAAAACTACTCTTTTTTTTTTTAAACAATTGTAGATGACCTTTTTTAAAGAGCTAATTTTGTTCAGCACACTTTGTCTGAGGCAAAAATCTCTAGCTACAATTTTGTAATTTTAAAAACTTATTTTGCAATTTTCAGAAAACTTAGCAATACCTGAAAATATGACTAGCACCTTTTTTTTAAGCAACCTTTATTACAAAGGTAAAGAAATTTTAACAAAAAATTTGGCGCGATTTCTGAGGAAAATAATTGCGATTATTTCGCAAAACTACTCATTTTCTCAAAAACTTGTACACTCCCTCTTATAAAGAGCTAATTTTATACAACATACTTTGTTTGAGGCAAAAATTGTCTATTTTCAATTTACTGGTTTATTTTTTTTTGTTGCAATTTTTGAAAAATCGTGAATGTTAATGAAAATAGCAAGAAAAACCGTAATTATGATGAGTTTAATGAAAAATAAAATAGTGTGACAGTTTAAGCAATAAGTTTTAAAATTTTCATCACCAAGAAAATTTTGAATTTTATTTTGGCTAAATAGTAAGAACTCGTTAAAAATAAAAAAATCTCCAAGAGCCTCTTCAAAATTAGGGGCCATCTTATTTTCAGTAATGACATATGTTCAGGTTAATACAGTATATGTCTATGTAGTTATTAACACATTTTCTACTAGTTTTATTATCATAAGTTTTTAAAATATTTTTAAACATTTCACATTGAATTGATCACATTGCAATTACTTATGCATTTAAAATAAGCCAACAACAAAATGGTACCTGCTGTAATAATACACTTGAAACAAGCTTTCTGGTCTATCCTAGGCCATAAAACAAATTTTGCATCAGGTCTTTCTTGCTTTAAGGTCAGCATACAGAGTACAAGACTCATTCCAGTGGCAGTTGGAACAACAAAGCACCCAGCTGAGGTCTTTACTCCTGAAACATAAAATTTTGAGAGTATTAACATCCAAACAAAACAAAGATAACTTCTGTTCTTAATAAGCCGAAAAAATGATTATAATCTACCAAGCAAGACAACTCTTATCTATTTCATTGGTCTAACAGTACTCTCATCTACATAGGGGACATCCAGAAATTACGTAACGCAAATTTCGAGTATTTCAATACCCTCCTCCCCCTTATAACAAACTGGTAACATGATCATGGACCTCCCTTCCCCCCTAAAAAAATATTTAACAGTAGCATCACAAACACACATACGCATTTATAAAATGTAAAATTAATTATAAATCATAACAGTATAAAAATTGTCTTATGTATAAATTTTATGTATAGAGTAGAAACTTAAATTTCTTCACACAATTGAAATGAATATTTTGTGGTTTCTCTTTAACCAGCCCACAACTTTGTTTTGAATAATGATTAAATTTAGTTTCATTTAACACTGTGAAAGAGAGAGAAGAGGATATAGAAAATTAATTGTAACATCAAACCCAATACCACAAACACTTATTGAAAAAATCTTCCCATTTCAAAATTGCGCATTTTACACATCACAACTTTTCATATGTTACCTATATTTATTTTTTTGGCTTATAATATGACTGAATAAACAGGATTATTTCTGTAAATATTTAAGAAAGAAAGAAAAAGGTCATTTTTATGTAAGAACTAACACTCTCTTTCCCCTCAGTAATGCAAAATAACATTGTCCCACCAACTCCCCTCTTTCGCATTACATAATTTATGGAGAAGCCGACCTGGATGGCCGAGGTGGTTAAGAGCGTGTACCAACTCAGCACTTCAGTCTGAAAGGTTGCAGGTTCGAATCCTGCCTTTGGTGTGGTTGTTTGTCCCTTGTCTCTCTTATATATGGCGTCGAAGGGCATCTCGTGTTCTGCTGACCCCTGTTTTTACAACTTCTCAGTTTTAGTAATTTACCTTTCTTGTCATTGTTACAGGTGATTAAATAAAATAATATAAAATAAAAATAAAACCGTTAAAACAAATCCAGAAGTGAAATTGTACCCTCACAATGAACCAATGCAAATGTATTTCTACACTTGCTACACCAGTTTAGAGTAATATACAATACGGAATTAGTTTATTATCTTCCAAAATTGCACACAGTATTACTTTTTATATTCAGCAGCAGATCTACAATTGTATATATGTTCAAACTCTAATACATCATGTAACACGAATATTGTATGTAAAGACATTTCATTATGTTATTTTTTTGCAAAATTTAAAGTATTTACTTGAGAAAAGCCCTCTGAACACATTTAAGACAAAACATTAGCTTCAGATTTTATAAATTAGCAATTTAGAATAAATAGCTATCAAGAATATTTTATTTGGTTGAAATATACGGTCTGATAGGACCAACTGCAAATTGTTGCCAATTCACTTCCTTCCGTAACAAGGTTGATGCATTCCCCTGCATTTACAAGCAAAGCATATAAAAGAATGAGAAACTCACCCATGTAACGAATAACATCCAAAACGAGGGAATTTGTTAGTTTGTTCATTAAGCTTGATCCCGCTGCCTTTGGCTGTACTTCTCCAAGATCCCCAGAACGTCCAATACCATGACCCAAACGATAATGTCTCTGGGCCACAAGAGCTGCGTAAAAGAAAGAAGGGTTCAAAAACAATTAAATCGCTTAATATGGTACAAGTACAAGCAATCAATTTTGTAATTTTGGAGCTTTTCACCATGAAACAACTACTGTCTTTGAGAACAACTGTGTAAAGATTCTTTTTACCTTTCGAGTTTTCAAGAAATATGTCTTTTTAAAAATTACAGAATTATTCCAACACCAAAAGTGGTTTTTCAAACAAATATTTTCTCTTAATAACAAACAAGAAATTAACGAAAAAATATCAGGCTTTACTCCTGTTCTTATAAATATTACAATTCATCAAACAAGTTCAGACTGGACATTGTATTTCCAAATTAGTGGTACAGTTATGGTGTTGGTGTAATATTAAAAAGTTGCAGTAATATTGATGGAAACGGCTCCTATTCATTCCAAATGAATTTAAAAACATATATTGTTATAAACGTATATAAACTTATAAAGTCTATACAGGTTTTCATTAAAAAGTTTATTATTCATTTAAAATTACTTCTTAATTATGTTTGAAAGTTTATTAAATGGTGACAAGAAATGCCAATGATTGATCAAGATTAACTTTAAAAAAATGTATTAAACATTTATTTAAATTAAGGATGTTTCATACTATAATGATAAAAATGTATCATAACTGGAAAAAAATAATTAATTTAATTCATTGTTAAAATTTAATTCAATTCACTGAACTTTGGAATTAAAATATTAAAATTATATGATTTGAAATTATATTTTTCAATTGGTAACAACCTTACAATGGTGAGGCTTGTGACAAACTAACCTGACACCTCACTACTGCTCCACAGAAACATTCAGAATTTAAGAGACATGGTTCTTGGGTGAATTTATGGTTCAAGAAAACAGGACTAATAAATAAAATATTAAATATGTACAGCTGCTTGATTAATACAAGCAAAAGTTAATTACAAAAAGAAGAAGAAGGAAAACAAATACAAAATAATATCAAGAATATTCGGGTTTTTTTCTTAATGCAATTTAGCTAGAAATGCTTCTTATTTCACAGATTAAAAAATATCATTGCTCTAAAATACTTGCTTCAAAATGTCAACTACCGAAAAAACTTATTGTTATATCGCGACATCTTCGTCTCTTGTCTCCACTCATCTCTACGATTCCAAAGTTCAATGTCAAGAACACATCATCTGACCAGCATCACCACTTTGCACCATCTCTCTTTAGTGGTACATAAACACCTCAGTTAAAAACTAAAATACAAACACAATTTTGTGGAATCTTACTTGAAGCAATTCTGGCTTCTCGCTCCCCAATACCACAGTTACCAGGAAAATTATTACTGTCCATTTGTGCCAAATCTGCTAAAAATAGCTCAATTGTGGTGTCATCCCATCCCTCTTCTGGCCATTTTCGCTGAAAATGTATTTTAAAAATAAAGTTTATTCAGAAACTGCAATCACAATAAATACAGCATGAAACGAGTAGACAAATTTTAGAAACTCCTTACACTTTATACATTTTAACCAATTTAAAGCATAAATGTAAAAGTAACTAACTGACTAGCAGTTTTTTCCACACAATTCCAAGATAATATAAATGTTAAATCAAAACCATCTCAATAATTGCAACAATATCCTGTAATTCATTGTGTCCATTTATGGCTTTATTAAGTTTGCCACATAAATCAGTAATACGATTTTTATTAAGTGAGTATGTTTCGTAAGGACAAATACAAATTACTAATTTAATCAGTACATTTTTGCAATATTCTAAATTACAACAAAACATACCTGCTCAATAAGTTGTCTAATGAGATTTTCTCTGGTCTTCTTAGCTGCTGCTGCTTGTTGCAAGTAAGTTGCAGGAATTAGTCTTTCAGCCAAAGTAAAACTATGGCTGTTCATTTTAATATTTACTTTTATAAAGATATGAATGTCCAAACACTATTGACTTGCCATTGCTATAAAACAAAAACTATTATTTTTATCACAGAAGTCCCAAAAAGGCCAAAACATATACAGGTAAAATATTATCGTAAATGTCAGAAATAATTGAATATATCATGCTTGGCCCTATGATCTTTCTGGTTTTCCTCTCTTAGCATGAGTATCAGAAATTAAGTAAATGATGTTCGCCATTAGTATCTAATAAAAAACTTCTTACTCAACAAATGTTAATACCTCCACAAAATAAAATCTAAACTAAACAATAGTTAAAACCCAATGTGGTGGCCTTCATTACACCCACATTTCATGTATGCACCCTAAATCTGAACACGGTAAAATATAAACTATTCCAACAATAACGACACGTGTACGAAGCATAGGAATGACACAACAGTATAGTCGGTCGTCCAAAACCCTGTCTGTCCACTAGCACATTTCGCGTTAAACTCCTGATGCACTACTTGACATCACACTTCAGCCAATTCTTAAAAGCAATCGTGAACAATACGCCACTTACCAACACCAAGACGGCACAATACGTACAACTATCTTTGAATAAACGAGATGATATTTACAAGAGATGAATTGTCGAGACTAACCATCAACTCCCACAAAACCAAATACAACCTCCGTTCTCTACCCTACAGCGTTCGGCAGCTGAGCGCGCACTACGGTAGTCTTTTGTTTTTTATTTTGTCTTCTTCTCACAGATGGAGTGCTGCCTTCCAGCACATGGCCTCTACGTCATTAGCATTCACTTGTTCATTTTCTATCTTCACAATTTCATCATCTCCTCCAGCCTTCGAAGGGTGCAATGGCAAGCATGAATTTGTCTGCAACTTCGAAGATTGCCCGCCGTGTTACTGAGGGGGCTTTTTGCTTCGTAAAGCAAGGCCAAGCCATGTAAGGATTGAGAAGTATATATTTTGCTTATTTTATGATGTGATTATTTGTTTAGCGCGTTGAACATGTAATGTTAGATAACCAATAAATATGTGCGGGTGTACTAGAACATTTTGTAGTCCCATAATTTAGAAAAAGAAAAATTATACGTGAAAATTAGTTTTTGTTTTTAAATTAAGTCTAGATTGTATAGCAGTAATGTTTTCGAAATTGATACACATGCATTATTTCCTTGTTTAGCAAGTGGCATCCTTCATTTCATCATTCTAAATTCTGTTTGCGGCCTCTAAGTGCAGTTGCTTCAGAAGAGACTTCGCAAAACATTCCACAATCTCCCACTGCTGCTCCGAATGCTGATGGACTGAAGTTGAAAGAAGAGGTTGAAAAACTAAATAAAGATATTGCAAGTCTTGAAGAGAAGCGACAAGATTTAGATGTAAGTTGTCATCAACTGTATTGCTTCTTTTGATTTTGTAGAAATCAGAAATGTATCAAAGATGTGAATTGAACTTTCTGGGTAAAAGAGTTGTTCCATGTTTGTAGTCCTAGGTTTAAACTGATGGGTTCAAAATGTTTTTGATACAATGTTTTCAAGGATTTCTGATGCGATTAGATTTTAACAGCCAAAAAAAAGCACTTTCTGGAAGATGAGAAAAAATTGTTGTTTTCTTAAATTTTACTTCTTGTACACTGTGACTGTAGAGTATTAAATATAGATTTTCTCCATCCCAAATGTCTCATGGTTTTTGTCATTAAATAAAGCACTCCGCTCGAATGACATTTCCATTAAAATTAAGAGAAAGTTTTTAACTTTCTTGTCGTATCAAGTATTAAATTTCATATAAATGAGTACCTCCATGGAAGAACATTGGTATGGCAGTTTGGCAACCTTTGAGGAATGAAAAACAAATGATTATTTAGTGCTGTAATTTTATTAGAATACTCTAGAAACGAACATAAAGATGGCGGTACGATCTAACATATTGAAAATTTCCTGGATTTGACCAAGCCATAATAGAAGGCTTCTACATTCAACGCTTTTTCCATGTAACCTTGCTTTTGATAAATTTTCACACCCATGTTCTGGAGATACTCAAATATTGTGATGGTGAAACAAATGATGCCGAACATGTTTTGTTCTTTACAATGTGGTAAAAGACAGTGTTCTGAAACTTCTAACTTTCCAGATGAACTCGGATAATATTAATAAATAATTTGAAAGAATAGCTCATGCCATAGATTCAGTATTTTATTTATTCAGGATTTACAGACAATGGTACAACTGGTGTAGCCTGAATCATCACTAGCAAGATTCATAAGTTGTCCCTTGTTAATATTGTTCCAAAGTTGTCCTCTGTCCACCAGATCATTATCTTGTGTTCTAGATCCTTGTTTCTTGTATATCCTTAAGTAATATTAAATTGCATGCAATAGCTGAAGAGTAGTATTTTTAAATAAAATTCACAAAGATAGCTTAAAAATAAAATCCTTCAAAAGGGGCAAGTTTTTATTTTGTTCTAATTTATAACTTGTAAAGTCATTGGCAATTTTCAGGATAAATACAAACGAGCACTAGCAGAAGGAGAGAATATGCGGAGGAGATTGATGAAACAAATTGACGATGCTAAATTGTATGGTATACAAGGCTTTTGCAAAGATCTTCTGGAGGTACTAGCTTCTTCTTTTTTGTAAAAAATAGTATTTTAAATATTTGTGAATGCTTTTAATTTTTTAAGGTATATCTAATTAATAAATTTAATTTTTGCTATAAATTGAAATTCATAAGTAATCAGAGCAATTTTTTGGATTTACAGGTATCAGATATTTTGGGAACAGCTACTGAAAGTGTACCTAAACAAGAAGTCACAGATTCCAACCCTCATTTAAAAAATCTTTATGAAGGTCTCACCATGACTGAAGCACAATTACAAAAGGTAGTTTAGAATTAAATCAGTTAGTGTACATAATTATTTGTTAAAGAAGTGTGTTTTTTCGTTTAAAAATATTTCTCACTTTGCAGGTGTTCAAAAGACATGGTCTGGTTCCTGTGAATCCATTGAACGAGAAGTTTGATCCTAATTTCCATGAAGCTTTATTTCAACAGGTGATGTAGATAGTATACAATTCTTGGTTCTATTTATTTTTGTCAATCAAGAGTGTCATTTGTTATTTTAAAATTAAAAATTGGGTTAAAAAATAGTCAGTATACCTTCCGGTGGGTGGAGAGGGGGCGGAGCACAGCCAAACACCCATTTTGCTGTTACTTACGAGTCACATTTTTCTCACCATTGTTACAAAAATCTCAATGATCGCAAATCATAAAGAATCAAAAGAGCACAAGAAATGTAACTGTTCAACAGAAACTTGCCTAAACCCTTTGATAACTCCCCCCCCCTCTACATAATAAATTGAAATAAAACTGCAAAATTACCACTATGCAACTTTCCCTTCAATAGAGAGAATAGTTATGGTGTACTAGGATGTGAAATGACATAACAAAGACAGAAACCACTCGCAAAGCAATTAAAATTATTTTAGTAGTTTAATGTTTAAAATTTATTTAGATCATCTACGCCGTATAATTAAGTATCATATATATTGCTCTCTACTACTATCCTCTGAAAGATCTCTCACTATACCATGTCTCCTCCACAGTGGATTTCCTCCTCACCTGAGCAGCATGTGTCCATTTAAATGACTTCCTTAATGGAATAATTATAGACGTGAAAAATGCAAACGACAACACACCACAACACCTATATGACTTCCTTAAGTTGTACCATGTTACCTTTCAGGTGCTACATGTTAAAAAACACCCACACACTCACACAGTTTTCCTCCAAAACATAACATAAACTCAACCATCAAAAATACAAATCAAAAAAACTATTTTTGTAAATCAATAAACAAATTTTAAAAAATTCTGAAGAGCCCAAGAAACACAGCTGTTTGACAGAAAATTAACTAATTACTTTGACCGCTACCCCAGACACACACAAAAATCAAAATAAAACCACAAAGGTACCACAGTACCACTAGGCAACTTTCACTTCAATAGACGAAAGTAACGGGGCTCCAACAATGTACTGGAACATGAAATAATTTCTTGAAGAAAGGGACCAATCACAAAACATTAATATTATTTTGGTAATTTAATTTCTATAATTTATTTAGATGGCAGTCTTGCCAGTTGTGCTCCGTTCATTATAATTACGTACATATTACATGTGTTGCTGACTACCTCCACCCACTAAAAAATTTCTCTTAACACTGTAAGTACCCCTTGTTCCCTCAGCCATGGTTTCCCTCCTCACTCAAGTGCTGCAAAGTTCTGGTTTAAATGACTTGCTTATATTGCTCCATGCTCTATGCAATTGTAGAGAATTGCAAAATAAATCTCGTGCCTTATGTCTTCCATTTTTCCAAGACAATTTCCTGATTGTTCTAGATTACTTATTTTAAAGCACTTGGTCAAGTGATTAGAGATCTTTAGATAACATTAGTTATACTATTGATAAATGTGTTTGGGTTACAGGAAACTGCTGACAAAGAACCTGGAACTGTGATTGTGGTTTCTAAAATAGGATACAAACTGCATGATCGAGTAATACGGCCAGCTTTAGTAGGTGTCTCCAAAGGCTCGTAATATTATGAAGATTAGAAATGTAGTGAATGTTGTAAATATATTTTCTTATATTGTTTAGTTATGATTTTTCAAACTTGGTTAAAATATATTTGGAATGACTGTCTACAATGAAATAACTTTTTATGTTGCTTTGTACAATAGCTGTTGCAAGTGCTATATACAAGATTGTATGCCCCCCTTATTTTGAATATTAATGATTCTTTAGACTCAGTGTGTTTTATCTTGCCATTTTATGAAGTATTCATGAAAAAAGAAAGTTGTGTAATGACATGCAATGGCAACTGATTACTAAAATAAATGCTGTTTCTTTTATTAGTATTTGAATTATCGTCACTCAATTCCTGCTAACCCAATTACAAAATCAGGCCGTGACAATAATTGCTGCCAATATATCTTTATGACAAAAAGAATTAAATTTCTGATTTTTCTTTCCCCCCCAACACCAATTGCACAATTAAATTTGTCTGTTTAATACCTACATCCTTCTAATTGTTTGTAAACATCTAATTTCTAAATCTTGGAGTAAACCCTTCAAACACACCATTTTACACTCTAAAGAAAAAATATTGATAAAATATGAATGTATGTAACAGGGCTGTCCAACTGGCAGCTCACAGGCTACATGCGACCCGCAGTGCCGCAAAAGGTCAAAGTGAAAATCTCTTTCCTCCATGTCAATCGAGAACATGGAGCACCTAGCACACACGCCCTGCTGAGGTCAATGCCCCCTTTAATGTAAAAATTAGTTACGTTTAGATTTAAGGATTTTTTCCTAGTAAATACAATTCAAAATCATTGCAATGTGCAGCAAATGTGTTGATTTCCAATCCCATTATAGATTTTGAAATCATCGCAATGTTCACATGGTTCCATACCCCCCCCCCCCCCCCCCCCATTCAGAGCAGCCAGGTAAATTGCCAAGATCAACAATACGGATAGTCAGGCGTGGATCGCCTGAGTAATGAAAATATGGTCTGCAACAATATTAAATGTTGTAGTTGTGGCCCTTAAGGCCGAGAAAGGGTGCACATACACACGCTTAGTCATTTTGACATTATTTATGATATTTGGAGAATTTTTTCGACATTTGATATTAGGTTTGTTTAAAGTTGGCCGTTCTGGAAGAAAGTCCCTTTCTGTCTCTCACGGTGAGTACATATTTCCGGCCGCAGTACACAGTGCAGTTGTGAGTACGAGTTTGTGTGGGTGTGGGGGATCTTTCATTATTACAATATACACAAGGGTAGTAAAATTTTCGAAATAAAATACTTGTATTTTAGTAAATGTGTCCAAAATAGTTCTTGTTACAAAGTGCTGGAGTGCGATCAATGCATTTTGAAATCAAGTTCATCATCAACCTTGATGCAGGGGTGAAAAGCGGAGGTTTGTTTCGACTTCGTCTGAGTAGCTTTCTTGGGCACTTTTTTGTATAGTAGGGAATTATTGTTTTCCCGCCTTGCAGACGCGATGTCTCCTCAGGAGACACCTGACAACAGAAGCAAGCAACTGGGGGAGTAGCAGGAGAAGTCTGGCAACTCGCTGTTGCTTTCACCGTCTTGGTTAGAGCACTGGAGAATGAACGATTGAAGTCCACGGGGTTCTTCGCCTGGTATCGGCGTTTCGCCTCAGGCAAGAACACTTTCTCAGATACTCGAATCTTTTGAAATCTCACCTCAGAAAAGTAGGGCATCTGTTAGAATTGGCCGCATTGTCTCATTCACACAGGAAAGTGGGCTTGCACTCGGATATAGATCGTGTGTGGATTTGTCGCACTTCGCGCAAACAGGGCTTTCGGTCATTCACCGTCGTTATGAACATAGTCTGTTCAAAAAATACGCAGACTGTTTGTATTCCGCGTCTCCAGTTGGTTCCAAGGGAATTCGCTTGATTTCGCTCAGATCTGCTGATTATGACGCCTTTTCCGATTGTTGATATCTTCATTTGTTTTTTAGCTATGTAAATTTAGTGAAGTGAGATTTTTACGTTTGGCTCATTTCAAAATAGATGACCTGAAAGAGAAAAGAGTTGCTGTGAAATTTTGTGTTAAACTAGGAAAATCTGCGACAAACTTTCGCTATACTTAACACTGCTTACGGAGATGTTACTATGAAACGTACGGCATCTTTCAAGTAGCATTGAAGAGTATGAGCGTCCTGGACGTCCTTCCACGTCAACTAACGACCCACACGTCGACAAAATCAACCCCATGGTTGAAAAATAGACGTCTGACTGTCGGAAAGTTTTCTGAAGAGTGTGGGATATCAGCTGGATCTTGCCACGAGGTTTTGACTGAGAAATTGAAGATGCACCGCGTTGCTGTGAAATTTGCGCCATGCCCGATGACGAAGGAACAAAATGCCCATTGTTGGCGTATTGACCGCCAAATTAATTCAAAATTGGCGCCATGCTTCGAGCAGCTCAGTTTCGCTACTCTTTGAAGGTATTTCGGAAGAAACGACCATACATTTCAAACTTCCCGCCGCAGAGAAGCCGCGCGAATTCCTTCCTAGTTGACCAAATACTCATTTTTTTGTACAAAGTTCCTTGCCATCGACTATCAACGAATTTCTGTTACTTCGAAAAATACGAAAAATGTACCCATTGTCCCAAACTTCTCGGAATCCTATTTTTCCATATCAGACGCGACGAGCTCGCATTGTCATGAAAAAAAAGAGGAGTCGCGAGCAGTTTCGTGGCCATCGTTCACAGAAGATATATTGAAAAAAGTTGAGCTCATTGAAAGTTTGATTCGGCACGCTGCCAGGCAATTCCTAGCACATTTCTGTAGTCTATGACCTGAAACGTCAAAACGCGTCGAGCGTTTGTAAGCCCCAAACGTGAAATTCGTAAGGAAAACGTTTATTTTCGTCCGGACGGAGGTAACCATGACAATCTCTTCAATATTCATTGATTCTTTCGGAAGTAATAATCTTTGTCAATTATGTGTCGTTTCTTTTCCAGAACTCTCTAGTCTGGTGAAAACATAGAAGGCGATATTCGTTGCAGTTTCTGCTAATGCTCTCCCAATTTATCTAAGCAATATTTCGCAGCCTCAACACTCATCGTGTCCAGCTTTGTCAGGAACTGCTTGATCGTTCCGAAGAAAAAAGTTTTTGTCAAAGATCATAACCGTTGATGAATCGGTGTATGGTTATGACATTGAAACAAAGGTCTAATCGTCCCAGTAGACGGGTGAAAAGTCCTCCAGAATAAAAGAGCTCGCCATGTTCGGTCCAAGGTCAAAGTGATGCTGATTTTTTTTCATTGTAAGGGTGTTGTTCACATCGAGTCTGTCTCTTGTCTCTGTGATAACCATCCACCATGGAGTCCAACAAAAGAGCTCCCACCAGGGTGCCAGGGAGATATAATGGGGGATGACACAGCGCTGCCTAGCCGTGGCTCCCCCGCTCACCCTGGGGTTAAGTACAAAACCTAGTCCAATGCATACAGAGACTCCTCAACCCACAGGTCGTTCCCTTTGACATGGGTCACCCTGCGCGGCAAACACATTATGGATGTTCATTACTCAGAAGGCCAGTGAGGAAGAAAAAAGGGAATGATAATAATGAGGAAAACGATGGTGCAGAAATAGTGAAGAAAGGCAGGAGAATCCCAAGAAAATCTGCTAAGAAAGTCCACCTGGATGGAACTGGGATTCAACCCAAGACCATGCTGTGGAAGGTGTACATTTTTATGGAAAGCTGCCCCAAAACATGAAGAAAATGACCAGTCCTTCCATTAGAATTGGCAGTTCTCAATTTAACCACTAAACCTCTTATATTCCAATAATGTGAAAAACAAGAAATATAATTTATGCACATGTACCAGTATTTCCATAATATTGTTGTGGTGCAACACATTTAATAAAAAATCATGAACATTTTTACATTCAATTATCTTCTTTTATCTTGAAACAACAGTCACCAACACACTACATTTTTCTTCTTCTTAATGATACTTGGCCAAATTAAGTGTCTTCAAATAATTATGTATAAATTCATATATACATCTTGTAAAAGTTCATTTGCACTAAAACATTTCATTCCAGTCACATTTATTCGCATAAATAAAGTACCTTATAGAAATCAGTCTTCACTGACGACTCACTCAGGAGCCCACAATTTAAATGTGCGGTCATATGAAGATGTGGCTATAAACTGTGAATCTGGAGAAACATCCACACACATTACCTTTCCATCATGACCAGAGAGAGTTCGCATTGGCTGCCACGTTTTATTAGACCACACCTGCAACAATAATGAACATTTTCTTCCAGGTAGTTTGCTACATCAATCTAAGATGAGATGAATAAATATGTGTAGAATATGAGCAGCATTAAACTGAGTAAAATGTATGTAAAATTCCCTTTAATAGGGCAAATTAGAAAGTATATGATGGGTTTGGCTCTAGTCCTGTACCACGTACGATAATCCAATAAGATAATTGTATGAACATGCTCGCCATATCAATTTTGCATTTTTGCCAAATCAACGATTGAGAGATTGATATCTTCTTATTGCTCAGAATCAATTCGATGTGATGTAGGACTATGTACAGTCAAGCTCTTCACACATTTCAAATTTTAATTAATAGTATACTGTAACATTTTTTTGTAAATTTTAAAAAGAAGGTTGACAAGAATTGAACTAAAAGTAAAATCAAATGACAATTATTAAAACTATATCTAAAAATCGAAATAAAATCTATTCACATGTGAGGAAGCAAGTTTCAATCACAACAATTTACTCTTTATCCAGAAAATGAGTTATTGATACTAGGGTAATCTTGATGATAAAATCTTCAAGCATCTTCTGTACAATGTCCAGTGTGGATTCCATCCATACTAATTAATAGCACACAGTATACATTTACAATGTAAAAGACATGGCTAAATTCCGAAATATAGTTTATATTAGGAGTAGCCGATTAATTTGCACATTCGACAGATGATATGTATGTTATTTGAAGGACGATTAACAGACAATTTCAGATATAATCCAACTAATGTTTGTGTAAACCAAAAGGTGCTGGTTAATGAAATTCAAACTTATTCATCCAAAACATCATTGAAACCAATAAAAAATTGTTGAACTTCTAGGGAAACTAGTAGAATGAGTTTTAACTTCTGTAACAAAACTCACCAATACTGAAAATTGCTAGGCTTGAAACTAGTTCCCTCAATTACATAAATTATTTCTTTGCAATAATGACAGACAAAAGATTTAATCATGGAGTTCAGCTTATCTTTAACACTGACTGAGCAAAGCTTGAAACCAGCCTGCAAACAAATAATGAAAATTAACGGGAAAATAAATTATAACTAATTTTATCATTTTCATCACTGAATTCAAAACATAAGAAGCAAATTTTAAAAGTTTAACTTTTAAAAAATGTTTTGATATAATCTGTTCATTATTTTAGGCAACTCCCAATTTTAATACATGGAATCTGCTGAACTAATGAAATACAATTCAGTATGAGATATTTTACACACAGGATCTACGCTGCGACCATTTTATGGTGCAATTTAGCAAGCAATACTTAAACTCCAGAGAAATTGAGTTGATTTACCTTGGCAGTATTATCGTATGAGGCTGTCACCAGGAACTGTCCAGTTCCTTTCTGGTATTTCACTTCTGATAAGAGGTTCATGTGGGCAGGTACTGTATACAAGCATGCTCGTCTTCGAAGATCCCAAATTTTGCAGCTGTTATCTTCACTACCTGTCGCTATGTGGTACCTAACAATAAATATTTTCAATTTATTGTTTACCAAATGTATTAAAATTCTTGTTAATGAAATTGCTGTTTAGCAAATAATTAACACTATACCAAATGATATTTAACAATACCAGCTGACCCATTGAATTACAGTGCGCAAAAAGAACTGTAGAAAAAGTATAACAGAAAAACAATACAAATTCCTGGCAAAGAAAATCAAAAGTCAATCAATCAATCCCCCAAAATTATTTCATGTAGATCAGTTCGACTTAAATTTTCTAAAGGAGATGAGGGAGGTTTACATGTTCTGGAACAATAGAACCACCATTTACGTGATCATAGAGTTAACTAGAAGTGCAAAAGAATGGCACAAACTTTCTTGAATTAATTTTCCATTTTCTTTGGTCTGGACAAGCTATTTGGACTTGCCACGTGCCAGTTGCCAACTATCGCTGTACAAAGTACATTTTTTGATATTTTCTCAATTTTTCGGTTTCCTAATAGTAGAACTGAAATATTACTTTAATAGTATTAAAGAAGTGTAATACAGTGTCCTAAATAGCAATTATTGAAAAATTTGGACCTTTTTTTTAAGAAAATAGCTTTTAAGTGTTACTGTAAATATGAAATTCAAGGTTTTTCACAGAATATTTTTGAGTTTTCAAAAAAGTTCATTTGGAGTCTTTTAAAGCACATTCACTTACAAATGCTATATTGTTTACAAAGACTGGAAATGTGAATATTAACGGTATGAGAGATATTTAAAAAAAAATTACATTGTGTACTTTTTGAAAAAACAAAAGAATACCCCAAAATAAACTTTATGTCATCTTAAACAATGCAATTAGCACTACCTTCAAGAACAGATTGAATAAAAAAATTGGACCCATTTTTGAGAAAATGGTGTTTAGGTATTTCTGAAAATGAGGAAGTTTGAGCTCACATTCACAGAAAACTGTCAAGTTTTCCAGAAACTTTACCTGACATTTTTTAAAGTACTCATAGATACAATAATCACCACTAATGTAGATATTTTAATGATGTGAGAGACATGTCAAAAAAATTTAATTTTTGTAATTCTTGAAAAAATTAAAGAATAGAGCAGTATGGTGTTTATGTCATTTAGCATTATTCATACCAAAATTCTGAGCTGTTTTTGAGAAAATCTTGTTTTTGTAATTTTTTAATATTGCACATATTGCTTGATAACTATTAAAATTTTCAAAAAAATGTACATGATCTTAATGAAAGAACTAAATATGGAGAACAAATTTCATTAGAAGGAAAAATCTCTATCTTCAATTTTGTAGTTGTAGGAAGACAATGAAAAAAATTCAAACTTTTGCAATTTTTGAAAAATTCTGAGTTAACAGTGAAAATCGGACATATGCCACCTTTATAAGTGAATTTTACTCTAATTCTTTCAAAAAATTTGGATCCATTTTTCAGAAAATTTTTGAAAACATCTCTGGGGCTTCATGAAAAGTACACCCAAACTTTCAAGAAAGTTCTACAAAATTGCGAGTCAAGCCAGATTGACCAGGGAATATCCATTTTGAAAAAATCCGACAGATGGTTTAGGCATTAGTGATGTTCACAGATGTATACACCCACAAGCAAGACAAATGGACCTTTTGGAGGAAAAAAACAACAACAACATTTTTGGTATCAGGGGACCCCAAAATGTGCATTTCCCTTGAAATCGATTTTCTGCAGCCTTACATAACATTATTCTATACACACATACTACTCCATATATAGAGGGAGTTAAGTTCATAGATGAGAAAGTAAAGTTTCTAAAAATATAATTGAAGTTATTTATATTTACCAAGATATTTAAAAGTAGTAGTGATCTATATCAGGATATCGTACTAATTAGCTTAACTGTAAGACTTAATGCATCACATTATAATTATAATTATAATCACTGAAAATTGTTACTAAATTCACACATGTAAGGCAATTGCTGAACATTACATTTATGTACATTCACTCTACATTTAAAAATATTCATCAATCTTCAAACTTAAAAATCTTGCGATCTTTGTTTTGCTAACTCTAATCTCACATTCAGACATGAAACGTCAACTGTTTTTGATAAATCAATTGTAACTGGTACAAAAAAACAATTTAAATAACAAATGTCAGCACGTAAGTGTTAATTCTTTTAATTTTAAGTTATTATTAAAATTTAGAGTTCAATTGTAGCAAGTGATAACACAACTTCCTTTCATTTACTACTCATACTTTTAAAGATTTAGTAACTTCATTTAGACTATGATTTGCTGTAAAAACAGCAATCAGGGAAACATCTCACTCTTCCACTTTAATAGAGAACATAATTACAAATTTAGATGAAAAGGAGAGAACAGCAGGTGTACTGAATATGTACATTTCACATCATTATGCTACGTATATTGGACACCAAGCAAAACACCAAAAACATAGCAATAGCACAAAACAAACCACAAGATTAATGACAGACACAAACATACTAAACTAACAAACAAACTAGGTCGATTTTTAGAAGCACAAGATTGGACTTTCCTAAGAAATATAGAAAATTGTAATGACAAATGGAACTCATTCATGGATGTATTTCTAATGATTTTCAACTCTACATGCCCAGTGAAATATAAGTATACAAATTGCAAATATGACAAAGATCTATTAATCCCAACAAACACAAACTTAAGAGGGAAATGATGACCTGGCATAAATTTCATAAAGAAACAAAATTACTAATATATCACCTTAAAAACAAAGAATTAGGAGAAAAATACCAGAAACTACTATTGAAAGATAACAAAGATGCAGTACGTAAAAGGTTAGAAAATTCTGATAACTTGAATAAAGCAGTGAGGAAAATTGTTAACGGGCACAAATCCAGGGATGGAATAACAAACATTCAACTAAAGAACAACGAGGGAGTCACAGTAACAGATCCATATAAAGTAAA
The DNA here is from genome assembly GCA_038098605.1 of Gryllus longicercus. Classification (NCBI taxonomy): domain Eukaryota; kingdom Metazoa; phylum Arthropoda; class Insecta; order Orthoptera; family Gryllidae; genus Gryllus; species Gryllus longicercus. The sequence goes on from JAZDUA010000007.1 coordinate 4,386,070, forward strand.
TGAATTCTTTAATTGTTATTTTTCATCAATAACACAACCAAATTACAACAACAGAATAGGAAGTGTAGAAAACACAATAACACATAGTGCACTTACAAATTCCATGTTCTTGCATCCAACAACAGCTACAGAGATAGAAAATACAATGAAATTACGAAACAAAAAATAGGCAGAGTGGAGTTGGGTATCAATTGTGGCACTAAAAAAAGGTGTTAATTCAGTAATATTTCCATTGGAACTCCTTAATTAACTCTGTACTTGAAAATGAAATGTTTAAATTTGCAACAATAAAGCCTCTTTAAAATGGTGAGACAAACATGGCATAAAATTATAGGCCAATATCACTTATATCAATGTTTAGTAAGATAATAGAAAAGGTCATTCTAAACAGGCTCATAAGATATTTCCAAGAAAACTCACTTCTGTCAGACTATCAGCATGGTTTTAGAAAAGGACGCTTAACCATTGCTACAATCACAGATTTGTACAATACTATTCTAAATAAGCTTGATGATGGATTGAAGATTAGTGGAACATTTATGCATATGTCCCAAGCGTTTGATAAAGTAAATCATACCATACTTTTAGGCAAACTAGAAAACTATGGAATAAAGGGAATAGCCCATAATCTTCAGAAATCGTTTCTCACTGACTGCCAACAATCTACAGAAATGCTCTACTTAGAAAATAACACCATAAACAGATGCAGATCAAACACAATTACAATGCATGGTGGAGTTTCACAAGGATCAGTGCTGGGCCCATTCTTGAACATAGCATATGTCAATAATTTTCAACCAGCGAATGACACTAAACTTACAATGTATGCAGATGATACAATGCTTCTATGTTGGCAAAAATCACAAGAGGAATTGAATAAATTAAAAGTTGCCTATTAGAAACTGTTCAATCATACAATGAAATTGGTCTAAATGTTAATGTTAACAAAACAAATATAGTAATGTTCTCATACAATCCTCGAGACAAAAATCCATTATAACAAATATACAAAATGAACCTCTACCAAATGTAAAGATGATCAAATTCCTGGGAGTAGAGATGGACACTACCTTATCCTGGGAGTGTCACATTGACAGAGTGTGTAATAAACTGAGTTCAGGAATACGCTTTGTATTACGAAAATTTTGTAAAATACTAGGAGAAAGGGAACTAAAAGCAATTTATTATGGAATAACATAAGCTCATATTCTGTATGGAATTAATACGTGGTGTGGTACATACAAAACATATATATTTAGAATATTCACTTTGCAGAAGTAAGCAATTAGAACAATATATAACATGAAAAGAACAGAATCCTGCAGAGAGAGAATTCCAAGAAGGAAATATCCTAACTGTACAGAGGCTACACATATACAATACTATACTTTTAATGAGGTCCAATGGAAACACGCTACAAAATAAAGATTCTGAGTACAAGACTCAAAAAAAAAATCCTTACCTTTCAGGAGTAAAATATTTCAACACATTGCCAAATGAAATGAAAAATCTAAGCAATTTCAAATTAAAAAAAAACAAAAAAAAAAACGAAAGAAATACTTAATAAACAAAGCATTACATTCTTTACAAGAGTCATAACAAAACATTATCTACATTATCTGACATGTAGAATATTGGGGATTGGATAGAATTAATAAAAATAATGAAATGTACTATGCTGAATCTATATGTGCAAGAGTATGGATAAATATAAAACTTGGAGTTATATATTAAAAAATTGTATGTATTAAATTGTATATTAACTGTATTGTATGTGACAATGTATGTATTTTTTATACTCAATGTAATTACTTGAATACTAATAGTATAGTTTTAAACACAATTTTGTAAATTAGTAGTCATCATATTTTATGAGAAAATGTATTTGTTATGTTAAAATTTGTATTAGTCAATAGTTTGTTAAACTCAATTCTTTACATGGTCTAAAATGGCACTTGTACTATCAAAGAACTGAAAATAATAATAATAATAATAATTATTATTATTATTATTATTATTATTATTATTATTATTATTAATGATATGATAATATTATAATAATATTATTAATAATAATAATTATTATCATTATTATTATTAATTTAAGGACAGAAAAAAACAACAGAAAATTGGGTGAGTAGAAAGCTCAAACGTTTTTCTAAAAGAAAACCCTTAAGTGTTTTAAAGGTATAGATAATACTGATGGATTTCTTGGTATTGATAATACTGATTCATTACAAAACTTTTCTAAGTCATCTGTAAAGGGTATTATGGAAATCAAATGGTGTCACTTCTAAAATCAAATTGGCATTTTTCTCACCACAATTATATTCTAGTTTCACGGATTGAATACAGATCATTATCTTCTATTATATACATACCCATTTGGTGAGAAGTCAATTCCATAGATAGCTTTCAAGTGACCTTCTATAAACATGATACATCTTCCAGTACGGAGATCCCAGACTCGACCAAATGCATCAAGGCCCCTGTATTTACATATATTGTAATGTCTGGTTTATGCAATTACAGAATTACAATAACAATTCTCTCAATTAGATAAAGCAATCTAAAATAGTTATTTTCATTCAATACACAATCGCAATAACTGAACAAATCAGATGGTGAACAAATACAAAAACTACTTAGTAAATTTAATTTTGCTTTGTCTGCTTTCAGAGTAGAGAGAACATTTCAGAAAAATTTCCCTTTCTACTCACCCAGTGGCACAAACTGACCCATCTATCTGATACGAGATACAATAAACAGGTTTGCAATGACCTTCCTGGTGCAAAACTTCTTGACACTGTTCCAAGTCCCAGAGACGCCATGAATTGTCAAAGCAACACGTCCCAAGAAAGCGTCCAGATGGATGGAATGCTAATCGGGACACTCTATGTGGAGCATGACCTTCAACATCTGCAAGGGGTTCCTCACTGGAATATCAAGCAAACCGCAACAATTACCGTGTGTAGTAGCTTTAAACATACAAAAGTATGTAACACAATATAATTTCTAAAACAACAATTTGTGGAACAAACAACAGGTGTGGAAATTCCATTAATAAAAACAGGTGAAGCTACTTTTCAATGTACACAGTGTATGTTCGCAGATAAGCATACTTAATTGTCAGTACAATTTTTGGTGCGCAGTCAGCTGTCAATCATGTATGTCAATAATTTTTTTAAAATATTGATAAAATTTGAATTTGGGGATAAGACTTTGGTATGTAGAAATACATGCCTGACATTAGCAAAAATGCAAACTCTCACTCTCCTAAAGGAACAAAAGTTTTCTAGATCAAGACAGCAGAGCAGTAGCATTCTGAAATGAACATACCTTTCTAGGTTCCAAAGTTTCACTGTTCCATCTGCTGCACAGGATGCTAATGCACAAACTGTCGTTTCATCTTCCATTGCTTTAGGGTGAAATACAATTGCACCTACATTGCAATTGTGTCCCCGCAAAGTCTTTAGCAACTCACAGTTTGGCACTGACCACAATTTACATAGTCCACTCCTGAAACATTCCAACATCAAAAAGTGAAAAAATTACTGACATGATGATTACATTGAACCACTACAAAAGGAAAAGCAAAACCTAGAAGCACATGTGAATGGATTATAAATGGAAAAAGAATTATTATATGTGACCAACAAAATTGTAACTTTGGTCTCAACTGATGTTTCATTCGATAAAAACGATGTTCTAGAGGTAAAAGTAATGTAGATCAAATTGACTCTCGGGAACTTTGCCTTCATCTTGAGTGGAATTCGTAGACTTCCTACCGCCAAGCCAAAACAACAAAAACCTACCCTTTAGGGAAGTGATCCTCTCTCAATCTTTGATAATTTCAATTTTCCAACAACAGAGTTGACAGAGACAAGAGTAAAAGCAACAACCAAGGTTGTAAGTGAATTCCTTTAGATTTACAAAGACAAACTTGACTCAAAAAGTATCTCAAGCCACAAGATTTAGTGATGGTCAATCATCATCACACTCTGATTTTTTTCTTGTAATGGTGATGGTGATATTGCTCCACCACACTTTAGACCCAATGTAGATAAAAATAATCACCCTGTTTTTAATACAAAAATGCAAACTAAAATGAATATTGGAGAGGACAAAACCAACATCACGAAGCAAAGATTTACCCATCTTGCAGCTATGAAAAATTAAGAGCCATTTAGATAAGCAGATAGTTCCAACAATGTGTAATGAAATTTGTGACCTAGATGAAAATGAGCACTATGACACAAGAACTACAGAATTATTCTTATTACTAAAACTCAAATGCTTTACTGAAAATTAAAACCCACACATAAATCACAAATGAAAAGACCACATAAACAAAAAATAAAAGTGTGAAAGAAATAGGAAAAGTAATGAAGAAACCAACTGCAGGGCCCAAGGGTCATCACCAATGCCTCCATTGTAAAAGTGACAAATAGTAGGCAGAACTACAAATACATGTCACCATCTGGTCACAGTTGGAAGTTTAACTATTACTTGAGAATTCCTGTTTTGCAATTGTCAACTACTGTAGCAACCCCATACCTGTCATAACATTCATTTTCACAAAGAGTGGTAAAAAACTAACAAACATCAGGTCCATCACTTTGACCACGGTAGTGGGGAAGGTAACAGCGAGAAATGTCACCTGAAGAGCCTAAAAATTCATTTCAAAAAATATCATCCCTCAGCAACAACACAGCTTTATACTGGTACACTCAACCATGACAAATTTGGTGAATACTTGAGATACCGGCATGGAGTCCATGAAAGAATAGCCAATGGAAGGTAGTCCAGTATTACACAAAATCTTTTGAGTATGTGACACACATATACAAGCTGCAACACCTCAGGTTATAATGAAATACACTTGCATTGATTTCAGAATACCTAGTTGGCAGAATACTTCATGTCCTAGTTGGCAACAAGTTCACCATAGCAAGACCAGTTTCTAGTGGTATTCCTCCAGGAGCAGTGTTGGGAACAACACTATTTATCCTGCTTGAGGAGTGGCTGTGGCAAATTGGAACCGTTTTTCAGTCAAAGCTATTATTGTTGCTATCCCACAAACAATTTCAGGATGACTTGAAAACAACAGAAATAAGGTCAAATGGTTGGTCAGAAATTTGGTTAAATGGTTATTACCATTAGAAGTTGCTAAATGGAAATCACATTGTCAAACCAACTGAGACTTAGAATGATCTGGATGTGATTATAGTTCAGAATCTTACATGAGAAAAGCACATTTCAGACTTCATTAGAATGGCCAGCTTTAGTCTTTAGAACACAAAATTATTGAGGTTGTATGATATGTGCGGGACCTATTATAGACTACAGAAGATCTGGTCCCCTTGATACAAAAAGATACTTTAAGCCCTTTAAGAAGAAAAAAGAATAAACCTAACAACAATAGAATAATGAAAAAATTATACTATAACAAGAATACATGGAGATACTCATGCTGAAAACACTGGAACAGAGTGACCTTCTATAGGTGCTCAAAATAATAAACGGAGGATCTGAAAAACCCTGTAATTGAAGTACTTGATGAATAACTGCGAGGTCATTTGGAAAGACCATATAAATGGAAAACATGCATCAACAATTTTATTCACCTCTTGTCTAACAGAATCATAAACTAATGGAGCTAAAACAACATGTACTTTCTCGAAAAGTACTCAAATTCTCGAAAAATTATACATGATCTTATTTTAAAATTTATCTTTAAGGAACAGATTTCATTAAGGGGAAAAATCACTATCTTCATAATTGTAGTTGTAGGAAGACTGAAAAAATTTTGAATATTTGCAATTTTCAAAAAGTTAGAGTTTTTAACAAATATGAGACCTGCACCATTCTCTTAAACTTCACACTATCCAACAACAAAATTTAATAAAAAACAATAGAGCCTTTTTTTTTTTTTTTTTAAATTTTGAAAATGTCCCACAGACTTCATGTAGAGTACCCCCCCCCAAAATTAAAATATCAATTTCAAATTCAAGTGTCCGCAGCTTCAGCCATATCAATTGGGGAATAATAATTTCAGAGAAAATGGTCTGAATAGTTTAGCTGCTAGAGTTGTTCTCTAACTGATGTTCACTGATAAACGTTTTGCCATCATTCAATTTTTCATTATCAAAGGTTCACAAAACATGGATACTGCTAGATTTTTTCTAAATGTAGCAATTGGATTTATCCACTTTTACGTTACCAGGGACCTGTAATAACAGTTTTTCTGTTGAAAATTCGCTGTTTTCTCTTTGCACCATTATGTAAGTCTCTCTCTACCGCGTAAGCGGGAGCAAGAAAATAAAAAGTGGAACAGTTTACCCCCTTCATGGTTGAACACAAATTCTGTTGCATTCTTTGGGAGATACATGAAAACTTAGCGACAATATGGGTGCTATACAAAAATTAAAAATTAACATACTGAAGATAAATGAGTATAGAACTATATAAATTCAATTTTGCATAATATCAGCATTGCTCTATCCATAATATGTAAATAAACAAACAAAATAGAAGAAAAATTCAAAACAAATAAGAAAATATCATTATCTTTTAACTCATTAACTGGAGAATTTCGCAGCCTAAAAGCCGCACCACAACAAGAAATTAATTTGGTAAGAAAATATTTACTTGCCTCATCCAACACCAACAATATAAATAGAAATCATCTCCCCTTCCCCCCAAGAGATAATAAATTGATGTCTATCTCACCCTTCCCTAGAAAATAGTTATTAATGCAATGGCATTTGTCATGACCTGCCCAATATAATCATACTTCCATAATGTCAAGTGCCTATCTCACTATAATTTCCTTAATTGCTATGTTGTTCATCTTTATAAACAGGGAAACTAAAAATGGATATCAATGACATTAGAACATGCATTAATGGATAATTAGGTGCTTTAATATTGATTGTCAAAAATGAGCTAATACATCCTTGTCATACTGGTGAAATTCTTTAGCAGCATACAACTGTTTCACAAAAAGGGATGAGATGTGTCCCCTGCCCGAAGAAGCTGATTTTTCAAAAAATGATGATGTGCAAATGGATCATGCCTGGTTAAGAGGCTTAATCAGGCTCATCAATTAGCTTCTGAATTTCAATTTAACCAATTCCAGCTTGAATTCTTTTACATTATCTTCACTCTGTCATTGAAGTATTTAATGAATATCAAACATTCTCTTCTTTGAAAAAATATGATTACAAATATTTATCATTAACTTCATAAATCAAACCGAGATTAAAAAATGTCAATTACCAAGACGCTGTGGCCAACATTTTGGAGTCAGGGCTGAATTGACAATAAGAGATAGGTCTAGTATCACCTATCTGACTGCAATAAATGGAAAGAGCTTGCAATTTCTTCTGTAATTCTTGCCTCCTCGCTGTGCGAGTGGCATCAGCTACCTCCTTCTCTTTCCTTGCCTGTTCCAACCTTGCTTTTGCACGAGGCAATGAATACTCTGAAAATAAAATACACAATTTAAACATGTTAGGAACAGAAAGAAAAGAATCACAAGCAGTGTCAACTGACCTCACATCTGTATAGCACGTGCGTGTGCGTGTGTGTAATCAATTGATTTTAAGATGAGCGTAAATATTCCCTCTTGTCTTTTTTAAACAGACCACTGAACCTGCCCCCAGGAAAATTTTGTAAATTGGCCTTATGCAGTTGTCTCTAGCAAGTTTGATCAACAGATATTTTATATAAATGCCTTTTTAAGTAGGAATCCCACATTTTTAAAACAAAAAACCGGGTCACAACACACAATTATGATGGGAGGGTTTCATGAACAAAATTTAGATTTAGAATACTTTATGAACATACAATAATTTCCTCCTTTTGGTGTTTATAAAAAAAATGCATTATGTTATAAATGAACTGACAATTATAAAATATTGAATAATTAAAAAACCCTCAAACATTTAAATACCACAAATGGGAACTGCACCTTTAAATTTTCATAAAAACTAAGGAAGACAAAAAGCATGGACTGAATGCACAACAGAAGAAATTATATTTTTTTATGTCAAGAGGAACAATAATCTCACATCTAAAGTACATGCCCAATACCAAACACAGAGACTAGCCCAGAAATCAACATACTTGCTATCCACATCCGGGATATTTTAAGAGCTTCTGGCCCTTCGTGGTACCAAGTGGTCTCCTGATCCTTCTCTTGCTGCATTCGCTCTTCTTCTTCCTCCTGTTTCTTTTTAATAGCATCTTCACCTAACCTAAACAGAATAATCCATATTACTAATTTCCTACGTGGAGAGAAACTGAAAGAAAACTATGCAGCCTCCAGTGATGTGAGAGCCATATTTTTTTTATATTCATATCTACAGAGATTTTGTACAATATGTTGCTGCTGCAAGACCACGATTCTCACACATTTAACAGCAACATTTTTGCTGTTACATGCTACAAATATTACATAGAGATGCATGCTTATAGAGAGCAATAAGAATAAACTTTGCATAATCAGGGGGACTTCTATATTCCTCATATAAACTGGACAGATGAGGTGACTCATGGGGAAGGGACACAAGCCATTGTAAAAGAGTTGGTTTGGAAAAACGAGTTCACCCAGGTTGTCCCGGGAAGGGACACTGCTGGACGTGATTCTTATCTGACCGGAGGACTTGCTCATTAACTGTGAAGTGGTACAGGGGATTAGAAATAGATTTTGCACAATATGTTGCTGCTGTAAAGCAGCAGTCTAAGACTCTAAACCTACAAAGGTCTATCACTATTATATGGTAAATGCGAAGGGTTTACAGAAATAGCTGAGAGCAAATTACTCGAAATGGTGTAGCAGGCGAAACAGCGTAGAGGAAATCTGCAGGAACTATGAAAAAAAAATTGTGATTGAGGGAAGAGAGCATTTCATACCACAGAAATATCTTGAAAGAAAACTATATCCTGAGAACTATAATGAAAAGATACGAAAACTGAAATCAAAAGTTTGAAGAGCTTACGGAAAGCACAAGAAAAGTACAGAAAATAGGAAAAAATTCAAGAGTCTCTCTAGGGTGCTTCTCCCAATGAAACTGGCAGCACAGGAAATTTTCTACAATGTAATTATCCGAGTGTAAGCAGAGGGCAAATCAGTTTTTCAAATACGTCAAACAATGAAAGCAAAATAGGGAAGACAATCCTGTATAGATGCAAATAAAAACAAAATTACAGAGTGTGTTTTGTAACAGACAGTAAAGGCAGATAGAGACAGAAGTTTTGCCAAAAACCACCTTTCTGGTATCAAGGACAAACACCATGTGGATTCTGATTACAGAACGTATTAGAGGAAATCATTTTCTACATATAGATTCAGGAAAAGTTTACTCTTTCGGTATCAAGAACCCCCAAAACGTGTTTTTCTGTCAAAAAATCAGCACAACCGCAAGACAATACTTTCTCTACACTACATAGTACTATTCAAGAAAGTAAAAATGAAATGAAATTGTGAACGGTTAAATTTGACAAAATATGTGAATTATAACTTTGACGCTGTTTTTTATTAGTTTTGGTTTCTTTATCAATAAAACATTCAAATTTAGATAATGCTTACTCCTTCACAAATCAAGCTCTGAATTTGAAAAACTGACAAATCGAAAAATTTGAATTATCAGTAGTGTTTGGTTTATTGAAAAATAAGAAATATGAACAAGATTTTTCTGATTAAAGTAACAGTAATTCATAAGGGACAAAGATATATTGGCTGTTTATTTACATTTTTATTTTGTATTGATGTTTATTCACCCACCCCCACCCCCAAGGACAATACTACATGAAACATAGACCAGAGAAAAGACCTATGGTATCTTGGGTGGTGTTCTGCAAGGCTCGGTACTTGGACCACTGCTGTGGAGTATTATATATCGTTTGTTGTGGAGACGATGTTGCGGTGCTAGTGGTCAGCAAATATGATGAAGAGCTGTAAAATTTGGTATGAGAAAACAAATTTGTATGCTTCACAGGGTCTAGTCCAACTCCTGTGAAGCGACCTATACCTTACCCCTATCCTAATTTCTTCCCAATTCTGTCCGCTGAGTAGTAATGTGTAAGAGAGAGGCATGTATGTGGAGATGCTATCTGGCGGCCCTCTTGACAACTGACTGAGATGAGACGTGACAGACTATGAAATTAACGGAGGATTACTCCAAAAAGCGTGAAGCACTCAATGACCCCCAAGGGGTTTGAAGATGCGTTGCATCTAAGTTGATGCAACATGTGAGATTTCTTGCACATTTATATGGAGTTAACACAGGTTGCCAATGAGGTGGTGGCTGAGATTCGAAGGTGGCTATCATTCTTGGGGCTCCAAATGGCTGAGAATAAGACAGAGGCTGTCTTGGTCACAAGCAGAAAGGTGAAAGAGGGTATTACTCTCAATGTAGGGGGTAGTAAAATAGCCTCCAAGCAGTCTCTAAGACATTTAGGAGTCCAGATTGACGCGAGACTATACTTCTACAAGCACTTGCGTATAGTTTGCGAGAAAGCATCTCACATGGCCTCGGCCTTGGACACGGGTTTTATCATCTACCGGTAGATGGACATTTCGTCTTATTCCTCACATAACAAAGTGGGCCCAAAGGAAATATGAAGATGTAGATCATTATTTGATTTAGTCGTAAATGGGAGAGGGGTGCTACCATGCAAAACAACTCCGTTTCCGGTTGATGATGACTCCTCATGCCCAACCTGTGAACCATTGGTTGAAGATGTGGAGGATATTGTTTTTTCATTGTTCACGCTTCGTCGAGGAGAGGGAAGAACTCGGACTCCTCCAGATAGTGATTCCTGATACCATTGTCACTAGGCTGCTGGTGTCTGAAAACAACTACACTGAAGTAGCCACCTATGCCGCAGAAGTTTAGAAGAAGTTTTGGTTAAAGGAGCCACTACGAAGAAGTATCCATGAATATCCCATGACTTCAGTTGACATAAAGCAATAAGCCGATCTGCCCTTCCTGTGATGCAATGCCTGATGGCGGTCCTGCGAGAAGGGAATCAGGTGGAATGGGAAGGGCTTTTAGTGGGTAAGCACAGACTAGCTGTGAATCCTACATGCTATAACGCCAAAACTATAACTAGAGAATAGATGGATTGATCAGGATGTCGATTCCTGTGCTGAAAATAATTTTTAAAATGGGCGAGAAATTGGTGACAGCCTGAGGTTAAAATTACAAGCTAAGCTGAATGTTCCAGTAACTCTTTTGAATGTAGTATCATCCACAATGTTTCTCTTTAAAGCAATAATAATTATAGAATATGAAAAGAAACAAATTACTAGTGTTAAACTAAAATTTTATGTAAAATTACAGAAAAATTGGAAATTTCAAACCTTGCCAATAAATCTCTCAGGCGACTTCGTCTGTCAGCAGGACCTTCACCAAAAAGACATATTGGCTCTCCCAGTTGCCTTAAATTACGTTTCACTTCTTCATCATCAGTTGAAACATTAATTTGACGAGCTCGTTTACGACGTTCAAACTCTTCCAACAGAGCCTGTCTATCTCGATTCATTTCCTCCTCCAGTTCCATGTACTCTGAAAGCACATGAGTGTACTGCTATTTGTATATTTCTTCAATAAAACTTCTGTTTATAATTGACAAGTACAAAACGAGGGAAGGGATTAATAGTATTTGAATTTTTCATAACAAACATTTTGTTACATTAGTGGTCAACTGTCATTAATGTCCTTGAAAAAGAACTCAGTCCATTAATCTCTAGCGCATGTTTCTCCACAAAGTATATAAAAAAGAAAAAGTTGAATGCATTTGCTTGAATGAATTTGTTGACAGTAATTATCATTCAGTTTATGTATTCATTCATTCAATATGCGATGAACCTATTAAGGAAGTGAAAGAAAATTTTGCGATTGTGTAACTGCAAATTTGTATTTTCACATTTTTACTCATAGTATTTTCATTTCCCTAGCTTAAACACAGTCATCAGTATTTAGTACAGTATTTTTTTCTTGCACAAGGTTAATTACTATCCTTGCTGAGCAAGGGTATCATCATACTCGAACAATACTAAACTCAAATAACAAAATAATACTTGAATAAATCCAAATTAATGAAATCAACATGTCAAAGAATTAATGTCAATTAAGAAATTGGATGGGAAATGTTTTGTTTTTGGGAACCAACTGTAATATTTATAAATTGAAGTTGTGATACTGCTTAATCACGTTAAAGTACAATGAACTGAATTTTATGAAATAGCTAGTAAAAAAAAAATCACCATCTGATATATTAACATGGCCTGTTTCTGGTGCAGGCACAGTAACAGGAGGAGGAGGTTCTCCTTCGCCATCACTGTCGGCACTAATAACTGTGGATGTTGGGGCAGCTGGTGGCAATGCTGACAAACGAAGACGTTCTTGTTCTTCCAATGATCCATAGTGCAAAGTCTTTTGTTTCTTCACATATAAAATATCTTCATCATCGGACATTGTTGTTTCTTTACCTACAAGAAGATGTAAAATAAAAAGTCAGCAAACAATTATTTGTACATAAATTGTTTAAATGTATGCAACGAAATAAACATTATAACCTTCCTCAACACAACAACACAGAAACAAAACGATAAAGAATTAAAGTTGAAGTAATAAATAATATGCTTTCGGTACGCAGCAAATAAAAGTTTAACTTACTTAACCTATAAACTAAGAGATCCACTTGATATTTTTTTTCAATCTAATACTCAATCTTCCAGAAATTATTTGTCAAAAAATTATGAGTAACACGATATATGAGTACAAACACCACAAAAAACGCTTTAAAAACAGGACTTTCACGCTCACAATCTTAGGTGCTCTCTGATATTTTTTTCTCCCTTCTCAGCTGTTCTCAGCGTCTGTAGCAAAACCCATTGTCGGTAACATTCTAGATTTGCACATTTAAAAGTTGTTTCTACAAATGCGATTGTATCACGTTCTACTAAGCATTTTTTTAAATGTAACTATTTTGTAATTTCATGAATTTGAATGTTTTTAACATGGTTCACATCGAGATATTAATTTCTAGACTATTTCACAACTTGAACACGCTTTTGTGAGGAAATGTGTGAATTGGCCAGCTTGTCATAACAATTTAGGCGGTATTTTTCAAAACGCGGCATTATACATAAAGTTATTGCATATAATAATTTCTTAGCAAAGAATGTGAAATGACATAACTCTTACATTGCAAAGGCTACGAGTACCGAAAATCGTGAGAAACAAAAAAGAATTTGACCACAATAATACTGTCTTCAATAATGTAGTTTTAGAATGTTAATTTTGGGGTCGTCCATAAATTACTCAAGGCTAAAGAGGGGGAGGGGGGATTGAGGCAGCGTTACGCTGCGTTACATAGGGGTAGGGGGTATTAGTTAAGTGTTAAGTAATATTGATATTTATTGTTTTACATTTTGAAACATTTACTTAAATAATTCCTTTTTTGAGTCCTGTACTAAAACATTAAAATATTAACTAATTAATTTGTTTTAAAAACGAAGAAACTTAAGTTATTAGTTGTAAATTGTTACAATAAATGGAAATATTTTTTCAACATTTTTATGTAGTGTATTCTAGAATCCATTGAAATTGGCAATGTAGACTCGCTCGTGTAACATCCACGACGGCGTGTGCGTAGCTTGTGATCAACCATTCTCGCCCAAGCATACTTCCTTCATTCACAACTTGCCCCAAATCGTGTTAGGTGCAGCCAGCATCGCCACTAATTTCTACTTTAATTATTGTTAATTGATTTAAAATAGAATACAAGTAAAATAATTCGTTTTTACTGTGCTATAATTTATTTTCACTTCTTGTATTTACAAGCGGGGGGGGGGGGGGGGGGGTTGTCGCAAGCGTTACGTTATTATTTAGGGGGGGATCAAGCGCGGATTACGGGTGCGTTACAAGGGGGAGAGGGAGTATTGAAAATACTCCAAATTTGCGTTACGTAATTTCTGGACAGCCCCTTTTAGCAACTTTTTATAATTTTCGAAATTACAGAGAGTTCCCCAGAAATGTGACTAGAACTACAATTTTTCACCGTCCTCTGATATATAAGTGGAGAAAATGTAAAGAAAAAAGTTGGGCCGTTTTTGTGAAAATAATTGCTCAAAATTGTCTGTATTTACGCAAAATTATGAGATTTACGCAAAATGAGAGCCAGTCGTATTCTCGAAAAATTCTACGTGACATTATTTCAGCTACTGATTTTATTAAGAAAAATATACATATCTTAAATGTTGTAGTTTTAGGAAGCTCCGAAAATGTTTTAACTTCTGCGATTTTCAAAATATCAGGGGATTTTTACAAAAACTAGAATGACGTTATTTTCTCGCTTTTACTTTGTAGAAAGAGAACGTATTCTAATAGTGCGCCGGTAAACGGAGTATTTTCGACAGAAAAGCTTATTTCCGGGACCTGGTACCGTAAAGAGGATACATTTTATTCTTTAACTTAGTAAATTACTTCCTCCATCACATTGAGTAGTTAGAAGCCGTGTTTTGTAGGTTTCTGATACCAAAAAATCGATTGAGGGCAGAATTCCGTCTGTGCATCCGCCCGACCGTGGTCAACGAAATGCGCCTAAGCAGTTCAGATTTTCTTCAAAATCGGTATTCGCCAATCGATCTGAAAGAACTCGAGGCCCTGAGAGTTTGAAACAGATATTTTGATTTTGAGGGGACTTTACATAAAGCCTAAACATTTTCAATATTTTCTCAAGAATGAAATCTTTGGACACCGTATAGCAGTGCTGGATACGGTCGCGATCATGCAACGACCGAGAAAGATTGCTAATGTTCGGAAATCGCGAGAAGATATGACCTGTTTTAGCTCTAGTTTTACCAAAGTTATGTTTCACTGTTTAGAGCAACGGCACACGTAGTGGCACACGAGTGCGCAAAAACCTTCGAACACGTTTTCACTTTTATGACAATATATGTAACTAGTGGTGTTACAAACAGCACATACTTTCTCGCCTTTAGTAATAGTTATGGAATATCTTTTATACTGGTTATGTAATTCAAGTTTTTTAAAAAATGATAAAAATGAATGAATATTTAATTATTTGAAAATTTAGCTCTTCTTTTTCCTTTACATGAAGCCCCTGGAACATTTTCAAAACACAAGAATAGTTCCAACGTTTTTTATTAAATTTTATTGTTTGATTACATGGACATTTATGCGAATGCAGGTCTCATTTTCGTTCAAAACTCTGATTTTTCG
The DNA here is from genome assembly GCA_038098605.1 of Gryllus longicercus. Taxonomy (NCBI): domain Eukaryota; kingdom Metazoa; phylum Arthropoda; class Insecta; order Orthoptera; family Gryllidae; genus Gryllus; species Gryllus longicercus. The sequence goes on from JAZDUA010000007.1 coordinate 4,401,330, forward strand.
AAGGTGCAAATATTCAAAACTTTTCTACATTCTAATTTCTATCCAGCAAAACTTATATTTGTATTATATTCATCAAATTTAAGCTTTGCTAAAAATCTAGTTAATATGAAAGGTAAAATTTTCAAGCAGTGAAGGTCTTTCCATTGCTCCCAGTACACAGAGAGGTGTACGAACTCTTGTAAAGAAATTTGTCGCTCAATTTGAATGAAGCGCGCTACGCGCACAGTGTTGCCGACATGCGCGTATCCGTCCCGATCCTCTAAAAAGCCCGCGAACGTTTGTCTTCGGGATAATGGCTTATTTTGCATAGTTTTTACGTTTACAACTTTTCAAAATTTAAGAATTAATTCCAGAAAGTACATTGTACTCAAAATAGGTAAAATAATAACATTTTTGGATTATATATTTTTATTACAATATATTTTCAATTACAGTAAATTAGTAAATGACAGTCATACAATTGTTTTAACAAAAGATATTGTAATGTACTGTAACAAATACATAAACATTTTCAAGTATAAAATAATGTCAAAAGTACGTCTAACACAAAGAAACGGAATTTCCTTAAAAACTACTTATTTTTTTAACGAATAATCAGACAATAAACCCCTAGATGGCGAATATACAGAAGCAGCAAAGGAAAACAATCATTCAAGTGGCGTGGATGAACATGAATTATTTAAAGTACATATTTCATATACAAGTACTTAAATACTGCCCAATCCTACACATTACAAATCGTACAACAGATGGTGCAAAACCTAAATAGTTTCAAGTAAATATCACTATAAATTTGACAATTATAACTGATTTTCATGCAAGTAAATCATGTCCCAACAATAAGACGCCATTCACAAAAATGAGCTCCCGAGTCATTGTTGTCGAGTCATTGTAGCATTCCAATATGTTATTCCCAGTAAGCTATCAGTATTTCAAATAGGTTTTAAATAATTTGTAATAAATTAATGTGTAAATGTATAACAAAAGTAAAATGTAAGACACGAACAAAGGCGTATGAAATATACAAATTCTAACAGACGAAGCATCCACATGTGGGAAATACGATAACGATGCGCAGAAAATTGAAATCGGCCATTATTTTTGTCTCTAAATTAGCACAAAAATACTTACATTTTCAAAAAAATTGTACATGACCTTACATGAAAATCTATTGTCGATAAACACATCCTCTCCTGTCAGCAACGCTTTGCTCCAACCTAGATATACAGTTTCTAGGTTGTGTTGCTAGCATTCCACAGTTGTTTGATAACTTAAACTGGATAATATTATAATTTTATGAATAATGGCCTAAATAACACAGCTTATTTGTCTCCGGTATGAAGGAACGAAGGAACATTATACCGTCTGCAGACCGTCAATTTTATGTTCTCGTATACCAATACATTGAGAATACTAATTGTAGAATTAAGTAAAGTAAAAGTGCGAGAAAGGAAAAATATTAATATTGGCATTTTCAATAGGAAGTTATAATTGAAATTAAATTAATTATTGTTCGTATTACACATTCAATTTTTCTCATAGCCCGTAATTGGTGTGAAAACTGTATACATTTCATTAAATTCAACCACAAATAAGTAAAGAATACACGTTTTAAAAAAATGTACCTAACCTTTTAAAGAACTAATTTTATACAACAGACTTTGAATCAAAAATCTCTATCTTCAATATTGTAGTTTTGAATGTATTTTGCAATTTTCAAAAAATGAGCTGTCCGTCCGCCTGTCCGTCCGTGAACACCACTACCTCCTAAACCATGCGTAGGATTTTTTCCAAATTGAAGAAACCCCTGTCTATTTGGCTCAAGTTAAAGCTTTTAGAATTTTGAAAAACTTACCTTAAAATTTGAGGGTACTTTAGCTAAAGCCCCTGGAACATTTTCAAAATTTTCACATACAAATGTTTCTTTAAATTTCTTGTAAGAGTAGAGGAAAATACACTTCTAAGGGTGGCATAGTTCCGATTTTCAGGTTTAACTATGAATTTTCAAAAATTTGAATTTTTCAGCGTCCTCCTATAACTACAAAATTCAAAATATAAATTTTCCCTTTAAATGAAATTTTCTTCCGTTATTAGTTCTTTCGTTACCGTCATGTACGTTGTTTTGAAAATTTTAATAATTTTCGCGCAATAATGCGAGCAATATGTGCAATTTTTGAAAAAAATACAAAATCAAGATATTCTCAAACACGACTCTATTTTTTTAACTTTTGGTGGTGATATGGCTAAATGTAGTATATAAGATGACAAGCGCGAGATTGCTCTATTCTTTTGCTTTTTTAAAAATTAAAAAATGTAATTTTTTGACTTGCCTCTGACGTCGTTAATAATTACATTGGCGTCGATTTGTTTACATTATTTTATTTATGAATTCATGTGCTTTAAATAAGGCCTTATAAAGTTTCTCGAGAACTCAACCATTTTCTGCGAAAACTACCTCAAAATTCCGCATTTTCAGAAACGCTCAAATGCCATTTTCTCAAAAACGGCTCCAATTGTTTCCTTCAAACTTTTCAAACGGATAGTTCTAATTACACTCTTTATTAGGAGGAGAAGTTCATTTCGGTGTATTGTTTGTTTTTTCAAAAATTACACAAATGTAATTTTTTTGAAAGATCTTGCACGCCGTAAATATGCTAATTTACTGCAATTTGTAAACACTGTTGTATTTGTAAATTGTATTTGTATTTGTAAAAGTACTTCAAGTGATTCTTAATGAAGTTTTTCGAAAACTAAAAAAAAAGGGCATCAACTTTTGAATTTACAGTAGCGCTAAAACGCTATTTTCTTGAAAACGGTTCCAAATTTTTGAAACGAAATTGCCGTTTACAACGAGGTTTTACTCTTCTTTAATATTCATGAAATAATTTCTGTTCTACTATTAGGAAACAGAAAAAGTAAGATTTCTTTTTAAAAAAATGTAATTTGCGCGGCGATATGTTGCAGCTGACAAGAGTATGTGACAAATTCGTATAGCAAGCTGACTAAAGGAAATAGAAAACAAACACGGGAAAGTCTGTGCCATTCTGTGGCACCACAAGTATTTCTATATTTAGCAACTGGATTTATCCACTTTTTCGTTACCAGGGCCCGGCAATAAGAGTGTTTGTGTCGAAAATTCGCCATTCTGCACAGAACGAAATTAAAGAGTGACTCCATAGCTTAAACTATTAAAGCCATTTAAGCCATTAAAGATGGCGAAAAATATCATAACTTTGACAAAAATATCCTTACTAACTTTTTGATATCTCGGACCTAAACATATAAGGTGAACTGTTTGAATATGTGAAGTAAAAAGTTGCTTTGGAGGTATAAAAATGGTCACTTGAAGCAAATTTTAGCGAAGTGCCCCACGATTTCATCTCAAATATTGATGCAATTTTGTATACCGAGCTTTACATCTCTCAAGGGAACTTATTTGGAGTTGTAGCTTTATAGGTGAAATGGTTTTTGAGATATAGCGGTTTGTTTGACACCGTTTTACAGTACGACCATTAGATTTTCGCCAACAATACTTTGGGAAACAATACTTCATTCTCCATTATCACTAAACAAATTCAACTGAGTTCACTTGTACATTTTCTTACACTATTCATTTGAACTATTGTAATATTAATTTTCCATTTATTAATACACAATGGGTTAATTTCAGCAAAACACTGCCTCTACCTTCTTGGTTCAGCACTGAAGTCCCTTATTTATGGGTAGTAATGCAGATACAATTTATATATCTTTATTTATTATCTTTATTAATGCTGAGATGGCCCCTTGTTTTACTTCTGAACATAAATGTAACTTCAAATTAACTTCCCTTCATAGTACGTCACACTCAGTTTTTAACTGCTTTTGACGTAAATAAATGAATGCGTATGTGTGTATGTAAATGAGACTTCATTTTATCCACTTTTTCGTTAGCACAGCCCGGCAATAACAGTTTTCTAAAAAAATCGGCCGTTTTTTGGCGTACGATGACGTAACATTCTCTTCTTACGTATAATTCGCAAGGCGAGAAAGTAAAAAGATTTACAGAGAGTGGAATGCTCGCATGGGTCCAACTGGTTTATATCATGTCTGAAAGGCAGTATGTGTTATCGAGCGCGCGCGCGCGCGCGTGTGTGTGTGTGTGTGTGTGTGTGTGTGTGTGTGTGAATGTGCGAGAGAAAAGAGGTGAGAGTGTAAATAAACCGCATCTATTTGTTCGTTACAGAGGAAATCCTTGAACACATTAAAATCAGCCGGCAACACGTACACATTTATTGAAATGAAAAGAGGCATTGCGCAGGTGCTAAATCAAGCGTTTCATGAGTCCAAATGAGTGCATGAACATGTTGTATTCAAACCAGGCGGTGTGAACTCTGCCGCATCCCGCAGGTGTTATTTACATGAAACGCTCTCGCCTTGTTTTGGGCCCTCACGTGCATGGAAGTTGGTATGAAGTATGGGAGGTCCTATGCTGCGGGTCAAACATTTGCGGAATAAATTGTTAGAAATAAACAATTGCGCGTTCTTGAAATATGTTAAGTAGTTATATAATATTATAACACTAATTGAATCCGCAAAAGTGTTTTAAACATCAACATTTCTTTGCTCACACTGGGATTCGAATCCCGGCACCAAAGTGCCGAAAGCATCTCAATTCAGTTACATTGACTGAGTTGTCATACGAACATAGAACATAATTTATTCAAGAAAAAATCTCTGTTTTCAATATTGAAGTCGAAGGCGCAAAAACAGTTCAATGTTTCGCAATTTACAAAGAAACAGGGATTTTAAACGTCTTTTACACTATCCGAGGACAAAGTTGAATCAAAAAATTTTGGAGCTATTTTTGATAGAACTTTGAAAATGTTGTTTAGGTTTAATGTAAAGTATCACCAGTAATCAAAACCTCTGTTTCAAACTCAGAAGTCTCAAGTTCCTTTGAGTCGATAAAAGAAGATCAATTTTGGAGGCAATCGGCCGAACGGTTTGGCGCTGGAGTTGACTACAAATTAACGGACGAACGAACGGACGGTCAGTCGGATCGACAGACGTTAAGCCGTCAATCGATTTTCGGAAGCCAGGATCCACACAAAAGATTCTGAAACGCGTTAGAGGAAGTTATATGAGTATAATATTAAGTTATTAATTATAAGTGATAATATCCATACAACACGTTAGAAGAAGTAATTTACTTTATATAGGAACAAGATTTACTGCATATACTTTTTCCGATACCAGGGACCGGCAATAAAAGTATTCCGTTAAAAATTCGCCGTTTGCCGGATGAGAGAGAAAATGAATAATCACTATTTTCAATACACCGAAAAAAATTAAACTTTTGCAATTTTCGAAAATTCAGAGATCTTAGCAAAAATTTGATCCGCTCCATTTATAAACGCACTTTGATTTGATTGATTTAATAAAAATTAAAATAAAAGAAATTAAGAACAAAATTGGAGCATTTTTTGAGAAAATATTGAATGTCGTTGCGGGTTCATACAAAGTTCCTCTAAAATTAAAATATTCGTTTCAAATTCAAGGCGCCACGACATCTGTCAGATCGATTGAGGAATATCAATTTTGGCGAAAATTCCGTGAACGGTTTCAATGCTGACAAACAGAAATTTTGCAGTAAATCAATTTCTTGGTGTCAAAACGTCTTTGACTTCTTGGCTTTCCGAGTTGACGCCGCTTCGTTAGTGACGGTTCTCAATATCCTGAGGAAGCCTGCGATAGGCGAGACAGGCGAAACGTCGGTCTCTCAGCCAACGTCGCGAAGAAGTTATGAGCACGGAAGCTTATGTGTACAAAACGTCTGAACTGACTGCACAGAGGTAGTGATATAGAGGTAGTGATTTATTACAAATATGAGCAAGATACATTAAGGACCCAAGTCGATTTCTTTCTTTCGAAAAATTGCCGTTTTTCGTTGCAGAATAACATAAATTTGCCTTTACTCCGTAGTAAAGTAGAATGTGAGAAAAACAAAATCAAGGAACAAGTCAAAACTAAATTAATATTACTACTCCTTTACTAATCCTACTCCTTTACTGATACAACACCGCCACTATGTACTCAAATTCTATAACAAAAATCATCCGATCCACTCTCCTAAATGCTTGTTTCACCAACGTTGCTAATATTGATCTCGACACGAATTCCAGATTTATC